>CM060986.1:144617141-145817141 GCA_030765065.1 Deroplatys truncata
AAAATGGTCCCACTATTCTTTGTGCGGATATTGCGCATCAAACTCCGATTTTAACCGGGTACATAGGTGCTTCATGAATAACATGTGGATTTTCGCTGGCCCAATTGCGTGTCTTATTTGAATCATTTGGAACCATGCTTCATCTGTGAACCATGTAATGGACAATATGGCAGGGTTTTGCACAATGAACGCCTGAAACCAACGACAATAATTCAGTCGTCTATCCTTATCTGGTTCCTGTAACTGACGGACAACCGTAATCCTATGCGGCTTTAGGCCTGCACTTTTCACAGCTCTCTGACACATTGAGTAGCTGTACCCTGTCTCCTGCGACAAACGTCTTAATGATTTTTTGGGTCACTGATCCAGTCGTGCTCTTAAGTGGGAAGCCTAGATGAACGAGTTTTGCCTTTTTCACTCACCAGAGATCCAGTTGTTTCCAATTTGTTTACCAGTCCCAGTATTGAGTTTATTTGGGGAGGATTCCAAACACCAAATTCTCTCTGGTATGCTCTTTGAGTAGCTGTAATTGAATTTGTAATCCAGTATTGGTTTACAAGAAAGAGTTGTTTATTTAATGTGAACTCCATTTTCACGTTGACTAGAACAAAATCTCAAAAACAGTTGCCGACAATAAAACTAACAATTACGAATAAAACATGAACATCTGCGCATCTAATGACAGACAATCGACACTCCAGAACATTATGCTTAATTTGGTGCTAAAATTGGGGCACTGAGTGGATTTCGAACAGAATAATTAAAGAAAGAAACGTGTCAGTTCTTCATAAATCATGCTGTAGATGACATCTTTTTCCTTTAAGATGCGAGCCCAAAATTTTCAAAGCTTTGCAAGTGTGTAAGCTGCTCTGGGTGTGTAAATTATATGCGCTTTCTTTTAAGGGAGATTATACAGTGTATATATACGGAGTAAAATTTTAGAATTTAAATTTACTTTTTTCAAAATATACCTTTTGCATTCTATTGATATTTTTATAAATTTGATAAAACATTTAATTATACAATGAATACGTACATCTTTACTAAAATAAAATATCATAAATTTTCTCTAACTATAAGTACTATCCAATTTTTATATATATGGATTTGTGCGTGTGCTTGTATGGATATAGGAAGGGGCTCGAAAGAGGATTTTAGCGGGAGGGATGGGGTAAGGGAGTATAGATAGCGGTCGGATCTAGTGACGGCAGGCACAAATCAGACGAGGTGCCTAACCTTTACAGATATATCATTCCGACGCCGGTACCCCCCTTCAGTGCCTCTAGGTGCAGAGAAAGTTTCGGTAAGGGGTTCTATGCCGGAAGCCAGGGTAGAAACGTTTCCACAGAAAACTTCCATCGCCATGCATCACACACCACAGTCCACATCGTCTGGCCCTGGGACCCTTAAGGAAACAAGGGGACGGGAAATCCACGAAAGACTGATTAGTATGGCCGGTTCATCTCTATATTTGACTTAACAAATGCGAGCGTTAGGCACCACCGACTGATTCATCTCACTCGATATGTGTACCAGGTGTCCGGAAAAAAGTTCCAATAATTATAGATGAGGCAATGTGCAACGCCAGAAGGAAAACAATTCCTATAAGCATTGGTCGTAAACCTAATATCTCCTGAGTTATGGCTTTATTTTGTACGAGGGGACATCTTCCACTCCGAGCGCTTTGGTATGAAACAGATGAGCACACATTCCACGCAGAGGTTTGTTACTATTCAGCACATCGTGTTAGCATATGGTATATCAAGCAAGAACAGAACACAAGAGGTCAGCTTTTATACATGCATGTTACATATGTACTGCTCTATCAGTCAGGCATGTTATTTACGTCTAGTGTACGGTACTGCCCAAATGGCACATGTTTGTTGTGACACTGCAGTACTGTAATTCGTTTTCTTGTCCTTCTCTGAACTTAAAGATTTTCATCATAGGTTTAGGTGACAGCTAACACGAGTCTTTCACGAGGGATGGATTGGTCGGGGATGCCCAATACCTTGGCCTCCCCGTTCTCCTGACATTGCCCGTTTAGATTTTTGGTTTTGGAGACATTAAAAGACCATTGTGTGTGCAATCCCCATAAATGATATGCAGACATTAGGAGAACGCGTGTTCAATGCCTGTGAAGCATTCTGGCAACAATCGGAGTGTTCCAAAGAATGCGTGATCCATGAGAAGCAGGGTGGAAGGCTGCATCGCTATGCTTGGCGGCAACATAGAGTACCAATTGTGGAGAGCAGCTCAAAGACATGGTAATCATTGACGGTAGTGTAGTAGACCAAAACTCAGCAGATATTTAGTTTATGACCAATGTTTATAGGAACTGTTTTTCTTCTTTTGTTGCATTCTACCTCCTATGTGTACATTGGAAACTTTTTTCCAGACACTCTGTAAATGTAAATACATGCACACACAATATATATGTATATATATATATAAGGATTGCACATTCATTCTTCCAAAAACTATTTAACTGAAATGACTAAAACATTACAGATTCGTGTGGTTGTGCAACTAAAAGTAATTCATTGTAACAGCTTCAGTATCCTGAATAATGCGAATGGCGGCCACCGCGACTGACTTATAGGAGGTGCCGAGTTGAATGAACTCGTCTTGGGGTAGGCTAGCTAACGCGCCCACAAAGGGTAACAGGATTTGTAGTTAGTCTAACGTATTTGGCATGGTGTATATTGAGAATGAGTTTTGCAAAGCTGTCTACTGATTGTGTTAAGCGTCTATAATTATTACAAGGGCGATGCTGAAAATGTTTAGAATGCCATGTTTCTAAAAAGAAATTAGATTTGTTTATACTTGGAGCTCCTTTCTAAAGTTTTGTGAGATCATTGCGGTGTAGTTTGCTCGATGTGTTCTAATAGTTTATTAATTATCATCATTTAAAGATTTTGTGTTCACCCAAAAGTGAATTTGACAGAACATTTTCGGGCTATGATTTTATACGATTGCAAATCGTTATTAACGCTTAAACAATGTGAAGATTGGCTTAGAAATTAATTTGGCGAAGATATCTAATGCAAAAATTTATAATTGGTACAGCGAATTCAAAGACATCTGGTTTGTCTTAGTGATGAATTTCATGAAGGACGTCCGAGAACTGCTGTTACTGTTGAAAATATTGCCGCTGTTCGAGCAATGCTTGGGGAGGATCGACGGCCATCTTATAAATTTATTCAAGAGACATTGGGCAATGGTATGAGTCAAAATCAAAACATTTTGCATCAACAGTTAGACGTGAGAAAACTTTGTTGTCGATGGATTCCACATGAACTGACTCCCGATCAAAAGCATGGCATTGATTAAGACAGACAAATTCTGGGAAAATTCCATGGCGGCACTAAAAATTTAAATAAGTACGAAGGCTTTCACGGCCGGAGTTAATCGATAAAACATTAAAATCTTCCGGGCTGGAAGGCCGAGGTCTAAGGGTAAAACTACTATAACCCGACGTTTCGGTCAACTCTGTGGTTGCCATCTTCAGGAGTGTAACACCCAGGACAGCTTGATAACTAGTCGGCAGTCGTTATCAAGCTGTCCTGGGTGTTACACTCCTGAAGATGGCAACCACAGAGTTGACCGAAACGTCGGGTTATAGTAGTTTTACCCTTAGACCTCGGCCTTCCAGCCCGGAGGATTTTAATGTTTTATCGACTAAAAATTTAGTTTGGAATATTGTTATTGGTGATGAATGTTGGATTTATTGTTATCATCCTGAAAAAAAAGTCAATGGGCTGAATGGGTTCTTCATCACAACCTAAGCATACAGATGTCCAACGAATTCGCAGTGCTGATAAGAAGATGGTTGCTAGTCTTTTTTCTAAAACGGGCCATATTTCTACTATAGTATTGGACGATAGACTACGTTACTGCCGAATGGTACACAAATTTCTTTTAACAGCAAATTTTTGAAAGAGTTCGTGTAAAACGTCCAAAAGGAGGAATACTGTTACATCATGACAACGCATCTCCCGTACAGGAAAACTAACAACTGAGTATCTGGATGCCCTAAAGCCATCACCATGAACCCTTCACCATACATCCCCGACCTAGCACCTTGTGATTTCTTTTTTGTTTACAAGGATTGAAGATAAAGTGCGTGGAATCACGTCATCAGATGAAGCAGTGGAACGCTATAAAAACCTGTCTCAGGAAGAGTGGTATCACTGTTTTAAGGACTGGTTTCATCGAATTCAAAACTGTATTGATGTTAAAGGGGAATATTTTGAAAAAAAATCTGATGTGTTACACTCACATGACTTTCTCTACTCTTGTACAAACTATTTTTACAGACGCCTATTCTCCATATGCTTCATGTTAATCGAGATATCGAGATGTCAATCTTATTGCTAATTTTCTTGTAGATGCAAGGGGAATATGGTAGCTTTTAAGCGATAGTCAAATATTTTCACGCTGGTTGCTATGTGGCGCATTTCATTCTCTTTGCATGTCCAGGACATAAAAAAAATGAATAACGAATTTGAGAAAAAGTATAAGTATTGGAAAATTTAAGGAAATAACAAGCAATATCTCGAAAACGGTTCACTCAACAAAAGAAATGTATATGACATAAGTTGTGTATTTTAACGCGATCTACATTTTTGTGTAGTAAAATTTTGTCTATCTCTTAGGGTTTACCAGTTATACAAAAGTCGTTCACAATGAAGAATACTTTTGGAGACATTCCCAGAAAATTCGAGATATACATTTCATTTCTCATGACATTATCTTAAACATATGATATTTTCATCAAAATCGTTAGAGCCATTTTTGAGAAAATTAAAATTTTCGAAAAATGTTCCATGTAAAGGGTAGTCTGGGGTGGGGGGGATTTTCTTGAAAACCTTCGTGTCGCATCTCTGGAAGATACTGAACCTAAATACCAAGTTTGGTGCTTATCCGACTGTTCGTTTTTGAGTTATGCTGTTCACAGACACACAGACACACACACACACACACACACACACACACACACACACACACACACAGACACACACACACACAGACACACACGGACATGTTTCCAAAAATGCTTTTTTTTGGATTCTGGAGGTCTCAAAACATGTATTTCCGGTGAAATCTCGGTATCGAATTTTTGGGTGGAATGCAATACTTCCCCTACTTACTATACGTAGTAGAGAAAGTAAAAAGGAATTTAAACTTTTTAAAATTTATCCTTGTTTGATTTTCTAAAAATTTCCAGTGTCGCCCTGGTATAATGAACAATGTGTATTTGAATCACTGCGAATTTCTTCCCGGTCAGAGTCTAACATGGTATTAAAGTTATTATGAAGTTACGGACTTTGCGGCCATAGTCTATTTGACGTATATGTTTTATTCCTAATGTTTCGTCATGCACTGTGACAGATATCATTAGAGGAAACGTTTTCTTACTCTCTTCGAGGCACGGGAAGCAATTTACCTGCTCTGTGGATCTGAGAAGGTAAGTTATTGGTCCAATATTTCGCTTAAAGGCAAATACCACGTATAGAATTCTGGACTCATCTTGTTGCTTCATCATTTATCACTCACTTTATTCATCTTTTGTAGTTTCCAACCAATAATACTGGACATTAAACACCATAAATCAACAATTTTAGATAAAACATGTTAAACATGTACAATTTTGGTACTTTAGTGGTACTTTTGTTAAGCTTTTAACGTCTAAGTTTTAAATGCAATCAGTGATCAGTAGTGTAAATACGGGGTGAGTTTTATTGTGTTAATTCTAGAACTGAGTGCGTCTAAACTATTGCACTTGTCAACAGCGCTGCTCGTATCCATATTTGGGTGTGATTACAATTGGCGGGTTCTAATAAGTTCCGTAAAAGTTTGTTGAAGTAGTAGTAAGGGCTCAAAAACACATTAATAATGGAACAACCCTATAGCATTTAAATGAAAAATTATCATCCTCTTTACAGATATAGAAAAAGCGCGTATACAACTAAATGCATTGGAGCTAAAATGTACTATCTCTAGGGCTCGACTTATGAGTATATATACCACATTTTTGAGAGGGGGGTCATAGACTCAAATTTGTTCAGCATATACAGCTAAAAATAGCAAGTAGTTCTCACAACCAACTCGCTAAACGCATTTGCAACTTTTTCTTAACTAATTCTGTGTACGTATAGTAAACACTTCTGAAGCTATTTGAACAGCGTCCTAAGACACGAATCGAAATTCCACGAGTACGTTTCTGAATGACCTATAGTTTAACCAGCAAATGAGTGTTAAAATTATCGGTAAGAAAGGCCTAAGTTACATGGTTGGAATCCCAATCGTGTACTGCATTTTTCAATTTTATTCTCGCCTAAAATCCTGTTATGCTTACATAAGCAGGGTAACATTTTTATAATGGTTATTTAAAAAGAAGGAACAGACTTTAAATATTTAGTTTTAATGAACGACAATAGATAGCGACACATGCAATACATCGCTGAATAGAGAAAAGTTCAAAATTTTATTTCATATGTTCCAAATGAGCATCATTTGTTATGCGAGGGCGACCAGTGCTTTTCTGTTTGCATACGCAACCATCTTCTATACAAATTTTTTTATGACGAGGCGACTCGTTGTTGAACTTACAACGAAATGCATGCTGCAATGCAACAATGGATTCACTCTTTTCATAATGCAGCACACAAAACGACTTATCCTGTGGCGTCGCCATTTTCTTGTAAACAAACATAGCGCCGCCATAGCCACTGAATATAACTAATAGTTGGAGCTTAAAACTTTGAACTTTCCTCTATTCAATAATGTGTTGTATGTGTCGCTATCTATTGTCGTTCATTAGAAATATATATTTAAAATCTGTTCCTTCTTTTTGAATAACCCTGTATTTCATTAACATTAATGAAGTAATGATGTATGAGGTAAAAATGAAAAAGAAGGGAGAGGTAGAAATTAAAGGAGGGAGAAATGGATGAATAAGGAAAAAATAATAGCAATAATAATAGATACAAATTTATACGATAAATAAAAGTACCTAAGAGAAGAGAAAGAAATAAAGCAATAAATAAATCAATAAGTAAAGAAAAAATTAAAAGCAAGAACAAACAAGGTTAAAGATAAATCTAATGGTGAAGCACTTCAAGGGGGTAGAAGAAAGAAGGGAAAATGGAAATTAAAAGTGAGAGAAATATATGTATGTGGAAAAAGAAAGGAGAGTGTAAATGAGGATGATGATGATGGCAATGGTGATGCAATTCATAATGATATTTCTGCTAAAGATGCTGAATAACAATAATAATGCAATCTAAAAAGAAAGCAAGAGAAAGTAAACTAAGAAAAATAGGTATGATGAAAAATCTGAAAAGTTGGAGGCAGGAGAATTATGAGAGAGTGAGAGAAGAATATGTGAATAAGAAAAAATAAAAAATAATAATAATAGAAATAATAATAATCTATGGAAATTAGCAAAATAGCAAACAAAAGTGGAAGGCAATAATAAATTAACAAAAGAAAGAAAAAAGAATGAAGTTAAAAAGGCTGAAAATGAAGACGAGCATTTAGAAGGAGATGAACCAGAGGAAGAGAATAGCAACAACGAACAAATCGTAAAGCATAAAAGGGCAATAGAAAGGAGGAAGAGAGACACGTAACATTAATTGCCATTTGAAAAGCTATGTTTCAGACTCGCACTGTTCCACATTGAGAGCGTTGCCACTTAGGGCTTGGTGGTATGATGCAGTCTGTTGTTAGCGTATAATACGTTAATGATGGTCGTAGAGCGGGAGACTGCATTCTGATGCCCAATTCACCTCGTTTGTCGCGTATCCTGGATTTAGTGCTAACGAGAGGCATAATTATGTGTCGAGCTCCCTCATAAACAGTCACAGGAAACATTCCTTTTTACTGCGTTGCTCTAGGGAGCATGTCTTCGTCGTGATGTAACTGTGTCGCTAACTTAATCAATCCTGGTCGCAACGTACATCTGGCATACAAATGTCTCCCTTCTTTACATGCGCTGTTTTATTTTTAGCAGATATTGATTAAAAAGCGTTAAATAATGGGCAAAAAAACCTTCTGATACTAAAGTTTAATTGGCTGAATAAATAGTATACTGCGATGCAAGTATAAGTGTAATAAGTGCATCAGTAGAGAACGAGGAAGGGTTTCAAAATACGAGACGAAGTCTAGCATTTTTTACTCCCGAGATTCTCCAAATAAGATAAAGCATGTATAATGCATACTGTGAGGGGCCTCCAATAAGTAAGTTTCCCTGTTTTATAAAAAAAACATTACACACAATTAGTCATGTTGCATCAGTTTTATTTATATTGTACAATCCTTCTGTGACTTTTCCACATAGTCAACATGTTTTTCCAAGCATTTTTGGGGGACGTGACACAAGTTTTTCCAAGCCAGTGTTGTACCAGGTCGGGTCCTGTGCTCGCAACCAGCTGTTCACTGATTTGACTTCATCGTGTTAAAAGTGCTTACCTTTGAGTTGGAGGAACATTTAAAAATCACTTGGGGCAAGCTCCGGTGAATACGGAGGATACAAGTAAACTTCCAAGTTGAATCTTGACCCAGGCGGAGCTCAGAAGATTCAACTGGGAAGTTTTCTCGCATCCTCCATATTCACCAGATCTCTTCCCAAGTGATTTTCACATGTTCCCCTGACTCAAAGGTCATCTTGGAGGTAAGCACTTTAATATCGTGACGAAGATGAATCAGAAGTGAACCTAAAGACGGGTCCTGTGCTCGTTACCAGCTGTTCACTTCTGATTGATCTTCGTCACGGTGTTAAAGTGCTTACCTCCATGATGACCTTTCAGCCAAGGGAACATGTGAAAATCACTTGGGAAAAGATCTGTTGAATTTGGAAGATGGGAGAAAACTTCTCAGTTAAATCTTCTGAGCTTCACCTGGGTCAATATTCAACTTGGAAGTATCCTCCGTAATCACTGGAGCTTGCCGCAAGTGATTTTCACATGTTCCTCCAACTCAAAGATAAGCACTTTTAACACCGATGATGAAGTAAAATCAGTAAACAGTAATTCAACATAATAAATTGTGTGTAATGTTTTTATAAAATAGTGAAACTTACTTATTGAACGCCCTTCGTATTGTTTCAAATATAGTGAATAATAGAAACAACATATATGCGAAAACAAAATCAATTACTAGTAGTGGGTCCAGTAGCAAGGACATCAACATTAACCTAGGTGGCAAACAATCCATTATTAACCACACCTGATTGTTGATCTTAAAAAATCAATAGCTTGATGATGATGATGATGATGATGATGATGATGATGAACTTAAGAGATCTCTTTTAAAAGCCTTCATCTAGACTCTTAGATCCCTTTGTGCCTCTTATCTTGCGTATCTCAGGTACCAAGAAAAAGTATGCTACGGATACATGCGAGGCGCGTTTTTAAAGCAAGTAATGTCTTAAAAAGTTACAGAATAATTTACTTTCCAAATTCAGTATTATCATTCCTTCGTCAAAGAATGTTGCCGCCGTGATGAAAGCCAACCCTGCACTTCTTGTTTTACATAATCGTCGTTGAAATGTTTTCCACCAAAGAATTTCTTCATATGAAGAGTCTAGATGAAGGCTTTTAAAAGAGGTGATCCCGTGTCATAGATTTATGACACGTAAAAGAACCTCAAGCCTGATAAAGAGCCTCTGAGCAAAATTGCCGACCGGTCTTTCACGCCCAGTATAGAATGGTACGCTAAGGACAACAGCAGTTAAAGAGCGTCCATAAATAAAAGTCAATTTAATTTACGTCTTTTCAATACATAAATTTAAAGAAGCATATTATCCCTATACATTCAAGTGAAGTTTAAAACTCTACTGAGAAATTAATGTAAGAATCTCCCGCCGCTGTCACAGCCTGATTTCGTAAGGAGCAATGCGACGGTCTGTCTGTATAAGGTGCTGCATCTTCAACATCACGTAAAATGCATTCTGGCAACAGAACAATTACGAAAACGTAAATAAAGAATTATTATTATTATTATTATTATTATTATTATTATTATTACTGGATTTTTTAATAACAGATATTTAATTTGTTGCTTTATTAAATGGGGCAACATGTCAAATATGGCATTCAAAACAGCAACAATTATCTGAGAATTAGCATATAATATAAAATCGATTATAAATGCTCATAGACTAGATACTAAAAGTAATACAATAATAATTTAACGAAGAGACTCTTGCATTTCAACTTTATCTTTAAAGTGTGTTTCGGGTGTCAATGTTCAGCAAGCACCAGGCTAAGGATCCGGGACAAGTTAGCAACCAATGTATGTGCAGTCTTACTATAGAGTTCAGTAAACACAGTACTGTTGATGTACACAAAGACGTCAATGCGGTACAGTCTAGTGATGGTGGAAAAAGAAGTAGGACACATACATCGGAACCAGAGGCAAAGTGTATTATACCTCTAGTCAAGAAGCGGATTGTACACGGCTTCACGGGTAAACAAATCCCCAATGTGCCACCTCACTTAGCCCTACTTAATGTGCAGTAAACTTCACTTCAATCCTATATTATCCCGGATTCTAAAGCCCCTTGTACAAGATCAAACTTTTTTTTTCAATTCAAGAGTTTACAAGAAAAATTATCAAATATTTTTCAAAACGTGATAAGATTGGAAAAGACTTAACAAGACCTAGCAAGACTTGACAAAACTTGAAAATGTCAAAAATATGTATTTACAAGTTGTCTCTTCCCCAAACTGAAACCTTCAGAACACATTGATAAATTATCACGCCCAAAATGAGGCAGTATTTTTAACACTTGAATAATTTCAATTAAATTATATAATATGTAAATTCAATAACAGCCCGCCTTGAAGCAATATGTATGTAATAATTTGTAAAATGGATGTAACTACCATTGCACATGCTTATATTATTGTAAACATGTTTAATAATGTTATGTGAATGCATTACATAATTTAGTAATGCAAGAGCTGTGAGAAAAATAAGTTTACAGTTGCTAACAGTGAGGTAACAATGAGGTAACCTTGAGGCAATAATGAGTTTTGAATGCTACTAGTCATGATTAGGGCAGCAATAACGTAAATTTTGTGACAGTTTAAAAATAGCCAATCAACACCCAGAAAAAGCTTTAATTAAATGCAGGTATTCTATTGGACTAGGATTAGCCAATCAGAGACTTGAAATACAGAAGTTTACGGGTTTGGACGGTTGAAATATGTTCAGTTGCCTGCAGACCTTGGTAGTGACCGGATGGAAGATGTGTTCTCTAAAGAAATATTACGTATTCGTGTGAAACGAAAATTATGTATACGGGTTAACAAAGTGCAAGTATTAAATAAAAGAATCTCACAGATCTTGATATCAGTTTAGTGCTATTTAATTTGTGTCAAGGATTAATAAAAATAAGTTAATTTAAACTTAAAATCTGTGTAAGCCTCCATTCTTGTCGCACCACGCCCTGATTAAGAGAAACGTGTCTCTAAAGTAATACTGACGCAGCCGAGGCAAAAACAAACGTAAATAATATTTATAGAAGCAGTTTAATAACAAAGTTAAATAATGTAATATTTTTAAACTTGGAGCGTAACAACAAAAATACATCTTCAAATCGGCTTTTCATACGTAGTAGCATATTACGTAAACAACTTCAAATTGACGTCCATATGTGGAGCTAAATAAATAAATAAACTCCAAGAACAATACAATCTTCAAGTTGACGCCCAAAGCGTGGTGCAAACTTCAACAACAAAATAATCAACAACAGCATCCAAGAACAATATCTTCAAGTTGGCTCCCATACGTGGGGCAGAACAATCCTACTTCAAAAGTAATTTAGTATTTGCGTCACGGTATAACAATTCGCAATGAAATATTGTCCTTTACGAATATCTTTCACTTATTATATCCAATGAAATCACATTGCGAGTGTGGAATAGAATGAAAATAACACCAACTGATAGGTTAACCACACTATATAACATTACATTAATGTATACTTAGTTCGGAAATCTGCCTGGCAATTATTTCTTCATATGCCTTCATCTGCTCCATCTTGTGGTAATCCACGGAGCTCTCAATGTACAGACATGGCCAGCTTATGTATAATTTAATCAGTTCGCATACGACATACCTTGTCCGGGTAGCCATTTTTGTTTACTTTTCGCTTTCAGCCATGTTGCAGATTTCGTGACGGACTGTAAATACTCGCATTTCATTGATCAAAGCCATAAATCATTGTGAAATATTTGACCGTTTAGAGCATGTCATTTGCTTTTAAGACTTCCAAAGACTTTAAAAATATTGAAAGGAATTTGACAAGAACAGTTGTGAAGTTGTGACAGCTCTTGAAAAAGCTTGTAAAGTATTGAATTGGACAAAAGCTTGATCATGTACAAGGGGTTTAGCCTGGTAATCACTGATAGTAACGGGTACAAAATGGCGAGAAACGCGGTACGAGGGCAAATCAAAACGTCTTTGCCTCTATTTTTTTTCTGGTAACATAAGATACATATAGCCAACTAAACATGTAGATATTATTCCTTGTACCTTTCACTATTTTTCCATATAGTCCCCGTGCCGGTTCAGACATTTGTCCCATCGCAGCACTAATTTTACGATGCCGCTGCAGTAGAAACGGCCGTTTGACTACGGAACAGTCGCACTGTTGTTTTGACTTTCTCATCACAAGTGAATCGCTGTCCTGCTAGGAACTTCTTCAGCGGACTGAAAAGATGGAAATCACTAGGGGCAAGATCCGGGCTGTATGGTGGATGCTCTAGAAACTCCAAGTGAAAGTTCCTTAGCTTGCCGACTGTCTTGTTTGCCACATGTGGTCTCGCATTGTCGTGGATGATCACATTGTCAACATCGATAATCCCGCGGCGCTTCTTTCTGATCGCAGCCCGCAAAAGTGACAGTGTGGAACAATATCTGTCGGCATTGATGGTGGGGCCTCGCGGCATGAAAATCCAGAATGCCGTTAACATCACTTTGTGAACAGATGGCGCAGTACGGAATTTATTTTTCACAGGAGACTGGGATGTTTCCACACCATACTCTGCTGTTTTGATTCCGGCGTGTAATACAGTGCCCACGTTTCATCGCCAGTAACAATGCGATCCAGGAAATTGTCACCCTCCTCGGAATATCATTGCAGATGATTCAAAAGCAATCATTCGCTTGCCTCTCATCACGTCATCCAACTGCTTAGGAACCCATCGACATGAAACCTTTCTGTACCCTAAGCACTCGTGAATGATGTCGAAAGCACCCCCAAAAGAAATTTCGAGCTCCTGAGCAATGTCTTTGATGCGCACGCGCCGCTCTACTTTCACCATCGCATCCACGCGGGTAATATTGTCATCAGTCACCGATACACGCGGTCTCCCCGCACGGTCATTGTCATGCAGATTTTCACGGTCATTTTTGAACTCAGAACACCACCATCTTACACTTCTCAAAGCAAGACATCTTTCCCCATATGATGGCTGCATTTCCCTGTGGATCTCGATGGCGTTCGTCGCTTACTCCTAGAAAACGGATCACACTTCGTTGCTCGTAAGCCGTGGACGTGTTAAGCACACCTGCCATTTTGAATGCACTGACAGCAGCACTGCCGTCGGCAGCAGCTGGAAACTCTATGAGGACCGGCCCATGAAAAGTGCACTACTTCGAATGTATATGTTGGTTTTTGTTTTACATTCATAATTTGGCCGAAAAAAATAGAGGCATAGACTTTTTGATTTGCCCTCGTATATTCCCATTCCTGATTGGAAATAATTCCTACCCTCATCTGAGTCTAGAAACAGGAATCTGTAAACTTACATTTGAACGAGCTGCTAACATCACAGCTTTTTCTAGTCAAAAACCGAGATAAGACCTTAGAAGTCTAAGGAACTATGTAAATGAAACGATAAAATAATAATAATAGTAATAATAATACATTATTTAAAGTGCCAAGAGAGTGTTAGTGTGATATTGTTAAGACCTTCATATGCAATTCTTACTGGTTTATGTTTGAAAAAGTCAAACCAGTTTGACGTAATCGGACTTGTGGTGCAGTAAGGAAATAAAGCTGTAGCAGATCTCTGTGGTGACCTGACCGCGAAACCGTTTAACCTCCGGAAGCGAGATGTTGACACTTGTTGACACCAGAATGAGATGAATTGAATCTGTGCCTCTCTTGCGGTCTGGCCAAACCACCGAGTTCACTCCTGACCATCACTTGCCAAGTGCCACTCGAAACAGAGAATTTTGTTACTTGGTTAGACCTCCCTGTGTATCTTACAGTTTAATGTTAGATACATTCTACACAGCCCATGCCATATAACGTCTTCTGAGACGTGTACTTAGATGCAGCCATTAAAGAGCAGAGGCATAGTAAAAATATTAGGAGGGGCGTCTGATAAGTAAGTTTCCCTATTTTATAAAAGAAAACATTACACACATTTCACCAAGTTGAATTAATTTTATTTATATTATACGACCCTTCTGTTACTTTTCTACATAGTCAACATGTTTTTCCAAGCATTTTGGGGACTTGACACAAGCTTTTACAAGCAAGTATTATACCAGGTCGAGTCCTGTGCTCGCAACCAGCTGTTCACTTCTATTGATCTTCGTCAACGGTGTTAAAGTGCTTGCCTCCAAGATGACCTTTGAGTCAGGGGAACATGTGAAAATCACTTGGGCCAAGCTCCGGTGAATACGGAGGATACAAGAAAACTTCCAAGTTGAATCTTGACCCAGGCAGAGCTCAGAAGATTCAACTGGGAAGTTTTCTCGCATCCTCCATATTCACCAGATCTTTTCCCAAGTAATTTTCACATATACCCCTGACTCAAAGGTCATCATGGAGGTAAGCACTTTAACACCGTTGACAAAGATCAATCAGAAGTAAATAGCTGGTTGCGAGCACAGGACCCGACTTGGTATAACACTGGCTTTGAAAAACTTGTGTCACGTCCGCAAAAATGCTTGGAAAAGCATATTGACTATGTAGAAAAGAAACAGAAGGATTGTATAATATAAATAAAATTAATTCAACATGATCAATTGTGTGTAATGTTTTTTTTTATAAAATACGTAAATTTACTTATTGGACGGCCCTCGTAGTTCTTTAGTATGCGTTGTACTGTTATGTATCGGAGATGCGAGGAAAGTATCTATAGCTGTAAGTAAACAGTTGGCTATCTCTTCAGCAGAATGCGAGGCCTACGCGCGCACACATCACTACTTTCGCCTTCGTTGACGAAAGGCGATCGCTTAACAACACAAAATAGCTAAACTACTTGTCAGAATGTCACAAATTTAATGGCAAAATAATCAGTTTCAGAAGTGTAACAAACATATTAAGCATATTTCAATGTTTATTTATTAATTACTAACTTATTTAAAATTACAGATACAATATGCCATTGTCCCATGAGACACCTTGTTTCTGGGAAGCGATCTTCTAATTTGGCCTTCATTAGAAGAGATCGTGCGTTATTTGTTGTAGTTCCACTACCTTTTTTCTAATTACAGTAGGGATGTGAGAAAATGCCAATACGGCACAAAAAATTTGGCTAAACAGTAATATGCAATTGCTATTCCGAAATATTCGCTGAAATTGTGGTGTAAATTTTTCTGTAGGAATAGCTTTGAGGAGTAAATTTTTATACATGTAGAAACAGTTGAAGGATCCTTGACTTTTTTTGGGGGTAAAATAGTTTAGCTTGACCATTTCCGGCTCCCTGGTATTCAAAGTAACATATTGAATATGGTGTTCAAATGTTATAGTTAATATGAGATATTTGAGTGACTATTAAAATTCCAGAATTATCACATAATAGGAGGATTATGGATCTTATCTTAGTATAAGCATTCCAGTTTTAATTCAGCTTGATTTTTATTTAACCGGACAGAAAACTCGAGGGATGTTACATAAAACGTGCTTTAACAGGATTTCGAAATGAAATGATAAGAATGTATGCAACATTGTACAGTGTGACTTATTTCTTTAATTATTTACAAAGCTAGCGACAACTTATTATGCCTGAAATGCAGAGGAATATTGAGAGATTATTTACCTCCATAGAAAATGTTGAAAATGTCCTTCATCCTGCATAAGGCACAACTCAACACGTCGTTCCATGTTTCTGGACACTCATTAAAGGACTCTGTTATCAATAGTTTGAATCCCCTGTATAATGTTGTGCTTCAGATCGACCAATGTCTCTGGACGTATGACATAAACCCTGTCATTAAGTAACTCTATAGAAAGAAGTCCGGCGATGTCAAATCCGGAGATCTCGGTGGCCACAGGTTCTTGGAAATTATCCGGCTGCCAAAGAAACTTGCAATTAGTGCCATGGATTCATTTGATGTGTGGCATGTAGCGCCGTCCTGCTGAAAATATCCTTGACTCAGCTCTACATCGTCTAGTTGCTCAGCAAACTACATGAAAATCCGTCAGTAAAATTGGACCCATTATTCTCTGTGCGGATATTGCGCACCAAACTCCGATTTTAACCGGGTGCATAGGTGCTTCATGAATAACGTGTGGATTTTCGCTGGCCAAATAGTGTGAGTTATTTGAGTTCACATAGGCAGATAAATGGAAGCATACTTCATCTGTGAACCATATGATGGGTAATATGGTAGGATTTTGCACAATGAACGCCTGAAACCAACGACAATAATTCAGTCGTCTATCCTTATCTGGTTCCTGTAACTGATGGATAACTGTAATCCTACACGGCTTTAGGCCTGCACTTTTCGCAGCTCTCTTGACACATTGAGTAGCTGTACCCTATCTCCTGCGACAAACGTCTTAATGATTTTTTGGGTGACTGATCCAGACGTGCTCTTACGTCAACAACAACCGTGAGAAGCCTAGATGAAAGAGTTTTGCCTTTTTCATTCATCAGAGATCCAGTTGTTTCCAATTTATTTACCATCCCAGTATTGTGTTTCTTTGGGGAGGATTCCGAACACCTAATTCTCTCTGGATGCCCTTTGAGTAGCTGTAATTGAATTCGTAATCCAGTATTGCTTTAAAAGGAAGAGTTGTTCATTTAATGTATACTCCATTTTTACGTTGACTAGAACAAAATCTCAAAAGCAGTTGCCGACAATAAAACTAACGATTACGAAAATAACGTGAACATCTGCGCAGGCAATCGAAACTCCAGAGCATTCTGCTTAGTTTGGTGCTAAAATTGGGGCATTGAGTGAATTTCTAACAGAATAATTAAAGAAAGAAATGTGTCAATTCTTCATAAACTATCGTGCATAAGTAGTTCACAAGAATTTTTCTTCTCTATATTTTAAAGAAATTTTAGTGATGATGAATGTAAAAGAAAAAATGAGAAGAGGAGTAGAATACTAAGATGATATATAGGAGAGTATAGTTTTAAAAAATCTGATGTGTTACACTCACATGACTTTCTTTACTCTTGTACAAACTATTTTTACAAACGCTTATTTTCCATATGCTTCATGTTAATTGAGATATCGAAATGTTAATCTTATTGCTAATTTTCTTGTAGATGTAAGAGGAATTGGTAACGCGATCTACATTTTTTGTGTAGTATCTCTTATGATTTACCAGTTATACAAAAGCCTTCACAATGAAGAATACTTTTGGAGACATTCCCAGAAAATTCGAGATATACATTTCATTTGTCATAAAAATATCTTAAACATATGATATTTTAATCAAAGTCGTTAGAGCCATTCTTGAGAAAATTAAAATTTTCGAAAAATGTTCCATGTTAAGGATAATCTGGGGTGGGGGGTTTTCTTGAAAACCGTCGTGTCGCATCTCTAGAAGATACTGAACCTGGTGTTTATCCGACGTTCGTTTGTGAGTTATGTTGTTCACAGAAGCACAGACAGCCACACAGCCACACACACGGACATGTTTGCAAAAATGTTTTTTTTTTGGATTCAGGGGGCCTCAAAACATATATTTGCGGTAAAATCTCGGTATCGAATTTTTTGGGTGGAATACAACACTTCCCCTGCTTACTATACGTAGTAGAGAAAGTAAAAAGAAAAGAGGGTAAACAAAATTCATAACAAGAAGCAGAAGAAGGAAGCAAGCAACAGCTCGACGCTAGAAGAATACAGCAGGGGTTGCAGCGAAGGGACATAAAATGAGCAGCGCTACGGAGATTTTGGGGTCATGTCATCATTACCTAGATGGGGCACCTGCTGGAGGCGGCGGGGGCGGCATCATGGATGCAGCTGGCCGGATGATGATGATGCCTGCACGCGACACTGATGAGGAAACTGCTCGGCAGCACGCGCTGGGGCAGGAAGTGGTACAGATGTCATCTCCCGTGTACCCACTTTATCACGCTGCAGTACACTGATGGTCAGTAATTTTTTGGAGCGGCAATTTATCTTCTTTAGCATCTCTTTCATTGTCAACCAGAAGCTTGGCGATGACGTAACGCTCTGGCCCGACTGCTTGTAATTTGCATGAGGCTTCTCAAAGACCAGAGCGAGCATATTGCAAAGTAACCCTAGACTTCCGCTTTGGTCTCATTCCTCGAAAGATGACAATCTAGTAAAAATCTGATGTGTTACACTCACATGACTTTCTCTACTCTTGTACAATCTATTTTTACAAACGCTTATTCTCCATATGCTTCATGTTAATCGAGATATCGAGATGTCGATCTTATTGGTAATTTTCTTGTAGATGCAAGGGGAATATGGTAGCTTTTAAGCGATAGTCAAATATTTTATCGCTGGTTGCTATGTGGAGCATTCCATTCTCTTTGCATGTCTAGGACACAAAAAAATGAATAACGAATTTGAGAAAAAGTATAAGTATTGGAAAATTTAAGGAAATAACAAGCAATATCTCGAAAACGGTTCACTCAACAAAAGAAATGTATATGATATAAGTTGTGTATTTTAACGCGATCTACATTTTTTGTGTAGTAAAATTTTGTCTATCTCTTATGGTTTACCAGTTATGCAAAAGTCGTTGACAATGAAGAATACTTTTGGAGACATTCCCAGAAATTTCGAGATATACATTTCATTTCTCATGACATTATCTTAAACATATGATATTTTCATCAAAATCGTTAGAGCCATTTTTGAGAAAATTAAAATTTTCGAAAAATCTTCCATGTAAAGGGTAGTCTGGGGTGGGGGGATTTTCTTGAAAACCTTCGTGTCGCATCTCTGGAAGATACTGAACCTAAATACCAAGTTTGGTGCTTATCCGACTGTTCGTTTTTGAGTTATGCTGTTCACAGACACACAGACACACACACACAGACACACACACACACAGACACACACACACACAGACACACACACACACAGACACACACACGGACATGTTTCCAAAAATGCTTTTTTTGGATTCAGGAGGTCTCAAAACATGTATTTCCGGTGAAATCTCGGTATCGAATTTTTGGGTGGAATGCAATACTTCCCCTACTTACTATACGTAGTAGAGAAAGTAAAAAACTGGTTGGTATATACTGTTGTGGTAATTGGAACTCCAGTCTAAGAAATGGTGAATCAGGTTTTGTTGAAATCGCCTGAATTTTGAGGCGCCAACTTCATGTAGCCCAAAGAATACAAAGTCTCATTAATGTAAAGCTTTCATGACTGGCGTCAGTAAAGTAAGTTAACATACTCCGTGCTTAAACCCAGCAACGCCAGTCATTGCCTTTTTGTTGATCTCCTTGAAGCGGTCAAAATGTCTGGAAGAGCAATCTCGCTGGACCAACAGGAAATTGAAATTTTCTCTAACACAAAGCCCGTGTCATACCACAATAGAACATTTCTTATAACTAGAGACACGCAAAATGTAAAGAAAAAATTGCCAAAATATTATAAAATTTGTATTTTAAAACCAAAATATCTTATACATTTAGTTTTGAAACAGGTTCATTTCACTACTTTAAAAAATAGGCTTTTTTATTTTTGTCCATATTTAATAATAAAACATCAAATGAAATACTACAAACTACATGGAGTTTATAGATTTTAGGTTTTGTGAAAGATTTAAACTTGGGAAAGCTCTGATGTGTTACACTAACATGACTTTCTCTACTCTTGTACAAATTATTTTTACAAACTCTTATTGTCCATCTACTTCACGTTAATCGAGATATCGAGATGTTAATCGTATTGCTAATTCTCTTGTAGGTGCAAGGGGAATATGGTAGGCTTTAAGCGATAGCCAATCTTTTAAGAGCTGGTTGCTATGTGGCGCATTCCATTCTCTTTTTATGTCCAGGACTTAAAAAACGAATAACGAATTCCCATTTCAGAAAAAGTATAAGTATTGGAAAATTCAAACAAATAACAAGAAATATCTCGGAAATGATTCACTCCACAAAAACAAAAAAAAAAAAAAACAAACACATATATGACATAAATTGTGTGAGATCTACTCTTTTGTGTAGTAAAATTTAGTAAAGTTTGTGTAGTAAAATCTTTTACGGTTTACCAGTTATGCAAAATTCATTCAGAATGAAGACGACTTTTGGGGACATTCCCAGAAAATTAAAGATATACATTTCATTTGCCATGAAATTATCTTAAACATATGACATTTTAATCAAAACCGTTAGAGTCATTTTTGATGAAATAAAATGTTTCGAAAAATTTTCCATGTAAAGGGTAGTCTGGAGTGGGGGAATTTCCTTGAACATCTTCGTGTCGCATGTTTCAATGATAGTGAACCTAAATACCAAACTTCGTTTTTGTAATACTGTTCACAGACACACACATGGATATTTTCTAAAAATGTCTTTTTTATTCAGTGGGCCTCAAAACATGTATTTCCGGCGAAATCTCGATATCAAATTTTTGGGTGGAATGCAATACCCCCTACTTACTCTACGTGGTAGAAAAAGTAAAAAAAAAAGTTACTGATTCCTTTGTCCTTGCTTAATACTAATTACAATTTTCCACTAAAGCACTGGTTCGCGAAAGTAAAAAATTATTCAAGAATAGAGGGTTTTTGATTTCGCGCGTGAAAAATATTATATTTTCTCAACCGCACCTGACTTGTTGGATAGGGTGGTGCAAGCTTTCCAAACGCAAGTTTTTCCCGAGAAGAGTGCCTTGGATTTTCTACATTTGTTTAACAGAGAACTTCAGGAGTAGAATATCTGGAAAGCCCGGTCCAATGACAACGGAAATTATTTCGAAAGTGAAAAATCGCAGATCTTATAAAATATGAAGACTCGTGAAGATTTTACCAAAATATGATGAAATATTAAATCAGTTGTCAGTGCATTGTAATCTGTACACTACAAAACGTAAATATACTTGTTCCCATAATGATAAAAAACATGGTTTAGAACATGAAGTTTCATATTGTATCCATCTCTAGTTATAACTAATTGAACAATCTATTCATTTTGAATTATGAGATACTTGAATGGACGGAAGCCAAACTAAGTAACAGTATTTTGCATTGGTAACGAGTGTTAAAACAATTCTATACTCCCCATATCCGGTTCCAGCGATTCCCGTACGTTAATTGGCAGCCCTCATATTCCCTTTGTAGGCGGATAAATGTTTCATAAGGACTAATAGGATGAAGACAGTTAAAAAGGCCGAGGTTTAAAATCTGATAGTTTGACAAATCATAATCAATATCCACAATAATTACCTTTATTTCGTTTTACTCCTTGTGTTTTGCCCAAACCGAGCGAAATGTCTCAGGTCAGCATTCTGGAAGTACCGTGTTCAAACCCCCGGAGCCGACCAATCTGACCGAAGGTATTTTCGCGGGTTTCCTGGAATGCTAGGTTAGACGATTTGATGCCCGAATCTCCCTTTTCATCACTACATTTTATTTCCTTCTTCTTCACCGCAATACCCGGCATTTGGCTGATCATTCTATGCTATGCTCCAAAGTTTGCATGAACTTCGACAGGCTACTGACCCAAGCATTGGCTTGTAAGGCCTTGGGGGTGTAAGTCCTACAAATAGGAACGGTTCACCTACAGTCAAGGGTGAAAAAGAAGAAGTGTTTTGCCCAAAAAGAGGCAACACATTCCTTTTAACTCCTATTCATGCGTACCAAATGCCTATTTTATGTGCCTATTTTGGTATTGAATCCGATTAATTATTAAGGTTTAAGCTTAAATAATCTTGCACTTGTTTTGGATAGTTTTATTGCTCTATGCGACTATAAATACAAGCGTAAATTACAGACACTAATAGGCCACCTCGTTTGGGAGGGGGTAGTGTGTCTGCCTAATACTCAAGAGGTCCCTAGTTCGAATCTCGGTTAGGGTAAGTTATCCGGATAAGGTTTTCTTTGCGGCGTTTTCCCCTATCCTAAAATATTAATGTCTGGTAAATTTAAGCTCTATGGACCCCGGGCTCATTTGAACATCATTTCACTTATTTCATTCGTTCATCTCCGGTAGATTTACCGGTAGATAGGACGTTAAATTAAAAAGAAAAACTATAATGGGAAACACAATTTTCATATTGTGTGAAGAAAGTTTTATTTTTATATCCTTTTATTGTATATATTTAATTTGTTTTAGAAATAAAGCAAACACAGAATTATGAAGAAATAATCCATGGCGGGCAGAGAAAGTCCTATGAATGTACAACTCCGTATTTTTATTCTTATTTTATTCATTGTACATTTTGAATACTATTTGATCCACATATGTTATGTTGCTCTCTTAGGCCAGTGATGTAAAATAAGTGCATCGAATAAATAAAAATCTGATGTGTTACACTCACATGACTTTCTCTACTCTTGTGCAAACTACTTTTACAAACTCTTACTATCCATCTATTTCATATTAATCAAGATAAACATTTGCAGAAACGATCCTTTGACATGCAAAGAGAATTACATTTTACACATAGCGACCAGTTCTAAAATATTTGAGTATCGCTTAAGGCGTACTATGTTCCCCTTTGTTTTGTATTTGCAAGGGCAATATAGAAATACAGTAGCCTTTAAGCATAGACATATATCTTAATAGCTGGTTGCTAGGTGCAGCAACATTCTCTTTGCCACAGATTAATACTCTTTGCATATCCAAGACAAAAAATGAATAACGACTTCCCATTTGAGAAAATAAGTATTGAAACATTTAAGAGAATAACAAGCAATAACTCGAAAATGGCTCACTCAACAAAATAAATGTATATGATACTATAAATTGTGTATTTTAACGCGGTCTACATTTTGTGTGTAGTAAAATTTAGTCTATCTCTTATGGTTTAACAGTTATACAAAAGTCGTTCACAATGAAGAATACTTTTGGAGACATTCCCAGAAAATTCGAGATATATATTCCATTTGTCATAAAAATATCTTAAACATATGATATTTTAATCAAAATCGTTAGAGCTATTTTTGAGAAAATTAAAATTTTCGAAAGATGTTCCATGTAAAGGGTAATCTGGGGTGCGGGGATTTTCTTATAAACCTTCGTGTCGCATCTCTGGAAGATACTGAACCTAAATACCAAGTTTGGTGTTTATCCGACTGTTCGTTTCTGAGTTATGCTGTTCACAGACACTCACAGACACACAGACAAACACACGGACATGTTTTCAAAAATGCTTTTTTGGATTCAGGGGGTCTCAAAACATATATTTCCGGTGAAATCTCGGTATCGAATTTTTGGGTGGAATACAATACTTCCCCTACTTACTACAGTAGTAGAGAAAGTAATAAAGCCATGTCTATTTCGTGCATGCATTCAACAGACAGTAAAAATAATTTACCCAATTGGTGCCGAAACACTACCGCATGAGAGTTTTCGTGTGTGTTATGTATTCCATATATTAGCATAAGGGCTTACATCGAGTATGGAGTCCGGATAAAAAACTCCTCGCCGCATATTACTGTGTGGTTTCATCAAATGACTCAGCGTGTACACCCTTAGGGCGAATGACCAAAGGTTAACGGAATCTCAGTTGGTTCACACACTCGCCTATCCCGGAATCTCCTTAACGAATGAAGTGGCAGTGACGGGAGTCGAGTTTGGAGAGCTTGGGAAGGTCCTGGTTAACGAGCGAGAGAGGACGTATATTGATGACATGTTCCCAGGGCGCCGGCAACGCCCCGACCACCGGCTAATTAAACCTGGAGCGGACGATGGAAACCTTGCACATCCATCAGAGACGGCGAGGGCATCACAAGCGCCGACCGAATTCACCTCGGGCAAGTATGAGGCTACAAGAAAAGGTCACAGGAGGTGAGTCGAGTTGTTAACTAGCGCTAGCGATCACATTAAGGTAAAGTGTTGGGAGGGAAACCCGTCGCCATAAGGTTAGGGCAATAAAGCTTTAAACTTTGTTGTGCAGGAACATGTTGGATGCAGGTGAAACTTGCTTCAGATCAACACGATATCTCTACAGGGATGTTGGTCGCTTTGACGATCTCCCTGTCTCTTTCTTTAGAGAAATCTGGTCTAATCTGCCTTTTGGTTTCAGGCTGTTCATAGACATTCCACATTGAAAAATCTCATGTGTTACACTCACATGATTTCCTCTACTCTTGTGTAAACTATTTTTACAAACGCTTATTCTCCATCTACTTCATGTTAATCGATATAAAAATTTGCAGAAACTATCGCATTGCTAATTTTCTTGTAGGTGCAAGGGGAATATGATAGACTTTAAGCGATAGTCAAATATTTTAACGCTGGCTGCTATGTGGAGCATTCCATTCTCTTTGCATGTCCAGGACAAAAAAAATCCCATTTGAGAAAGAGTATAAATATTGATAAACTCAAACAAATACCATGGAATATCTCGGAAATGGTGTTTTCCACAAAAAAACTGCATAAACTGACATAAACTGTTGTTTTTACGAGATCTACATTTTTTGTGTAGTACAATTTTATGGTTTACGGAACTTTGGGGACATTCTTAGAAAATTCAAGATATACATTTCATTTGCCATGAACGTATGTTAAACATATGATATTTTAATCAAAATCGTAAGAGGCATTTTTGAGAAAATGGGTTTTCTTGAAAATCTTCGTGTGGCATTTTTGAAAGATACTGAAGTTTGTTCTAAAAATGCTTGTTTTGGATTCAGGGGGCCCCAAAACATGTATTTCCTGTGAAATCTCGTTATCAAATTTTGAATGGAATGCAATACTTCCCTTACTTACTAACTATACGTAGTAGAAAAGTAAAAAGAAACAAAATACTTCAGCACACAGTCCACATACTGAACATTTACCTATTAAGGTCACAGAATTAAGGAAGTTGACAGGCGTTTATTTGCATGTCTATCTTCATATTTAAAATTAGCAGGAGTGCAGTGTCTTACATTAGTATTTTCCATTTTTACTGCATCTTCAGCTCGCAAAAGTAAATGTAAATCTTCTTTTTTCTCTGTTTACCTTCCACGTATGTAGGACCTACACCCCCAGGACTTACAAGCGGGTGCCTGAGGTCAGACGCCTGTCCAGGAGCAGACACTTTGGATCTGACAGCATATCTAGGATAAGTGATCAGCCCGATGCCTGGTATGAGAGCGAGGAAGTACATGATATGAAATGATGATGAAATGGTTGAAAAGAAAGGTGATGGTGGAGTTCGTAGAATGAATGGCGGGTTAAACCGGAGAACCCGAAGAAAATCCTTCCAAGTGCCCCTTTGTCCACCACAAATCCTACACTCGGATCCCTAGGATCGAAACTTGGCGAGAGCCAATCGTCTAAACACTCGGCCACACCGCCGCCTAACAGTAAATTAATACTGAAATAAAACTGTAACGGAAATATTTCTGGTGATTTTCGATTTTGGACGAATAATTGACACTAACGTACATAACGGGCTACTCTGAACTGAAGTTTCATTTCAAAATTTCTTTATATGTAATGTATGTATATATACAATGTGTGTGCATGAGTGTACGCGTGCTCTGAAACTTAGTACATAACATATTCATGGCCCGCTTAGAAAATAAGACTATAGTATTCTAAATATTTTCCCAAGGGAGGCACAGCATATTAAAAATCGAAATGTTTCGCATATTAGGTTTGTTGAAAAACGCTACACAATAAAACTTTTAGACATAATATCTCTAATAGGTTCTGCATTTTACAAAATTTTGAAACAATAAATATTTAAGAAACTAAACCAATTTTTATAATTTTTCTACCAAATACATAGTAGGTAGAGAACGTATTGCATTCCGCCCAAAAATGCGATACTAAATTTAACAGAAATACTTGTTTTGAGGTCCTCTGAATAAAAAAAATCACATTTAGAAAAATGTCAGAGCGCGCACGAACAGAATAACTCAAAAACGAAATGTTGGATAAATATCAAACTTGGTATTTAAGTTCAGTACCTTTCTAAGATGAGACATAAAGATTTTCAAGAAAATCCCCCATCCCAAACTACTCTTTACATGGAATACTTTGTAGCACTTTTTGATTTTCTGAAAAATGCCTCCAACGATTTTGATTAAAATATCATATGTTTAAGCTATTTTAATGATAAATAGGATGCATAATTTGAATATTCTGGAAATATCTCGTGAAGTCCTCTTCATTCGGAAGCAATGTTTTACAATGTTTTATAACTGGTACACGTTAAGCGATAGATGAAAACCTACAACACAAAAAATGTAGATGTTTTTAAAACATACAATTTATTTCAAATAACTTTTTGTTTTTTGTGGCATCAGCCATTTCGAGATGTCCGTTATTAATGGTTCGAGTTCTTTAATGCTGTCATTCTTTTCAAGTACTGTCGATTTTCAGCTTCTCACAATGTTATGGATAGAGAACAGAACTTTAAAGCCGGCATATAACGTCCAGTTCTTAAACAGTTGTCCATTGCTATTTTCTTTGTATCTATAAAAAATGTATAATGTAGCTATTTACAGAAAGATTTATCTCGATTAAAATGAAGCACATAGGAAAATATACTTTCATAAGAATAGTTTGTTTACCCACTAGTAGTAAACAACAGAGGGTAGAGAAAGTCGTGTGAATATAGCACAAAACTTTTGTTATTATTATTAATATTATTCGTTTCTTTTCACTATTGCATTGTAAGCATAAGGATGAGAGACAAGTTTTTCTACTGTTGAATAGGGTACTGTCTTAAGCTTTTTTTTTTATTATTATTATTATTATTATTATTATTATTAGTTCTATTATTAGCTTCCCAGGAAAAGCCGTTTTAACAGGTTTTCAAAATACCATATAGGAAAGAGAGGTGTAAGAGTGATGGAGAGAGAGAGTGAGAGATGGGAGAAACGGAGTGAGAGGGAGGTGGAGGGAGTAAGAGGAAGGAATAGTAAAGCTTAGGAGAAACACACGTGTAGCGAGAGAGTATGAGTGGGAGAGAGAAGGGGATGGAAACATCGGTAGAGGATCAGTAAAGAATCTCCGCATTTAACGGAACAACGCGAGCAGCGCTGCAGGTTCTGCTAGTGATTAAGTAAACAGACACTAAAGCAACAAGAAAACATGTTTATTGCAATCAGGACTGGCTATTTTTCGAAAAAATGCCGAAGCACTGCTTCCATTTAATTTTCTTTCGTTTTATTTGCATACAAAAAGATATCTGAAGTCAGCACGGTTACCAATAGTAGTAGCACTACTGCTGATAGTTTTACGACAGTTTAATTGAGGTTAACGATTGCTTCTTTTCATTGGAGAAATGTCTCTTGACCTTCGGTCTCTACATAATTATCTTTAGAAAAGATGCATGACTTTGAAACCGAAATTAAATTGTCATGTAAAACTAGACCAGATAATCACACGAAAAATCTGATGTGTTACACTCACATGACTTTCTCTACTATTGTACAAACTATTTTTACAAACGCTTATTCTCCATATGCTTCATGTTAATCGAGATATCGAGATGTCAATGTTATTGCTAATTTTCTTGTAGATGCAACTGGAATATTGAGGTTAGAAGCGATAGTCAAATCTTTTAAGAGCTGGTTGCTATGTGGCGCATTCCATTCTCTTTGCATGTCCAGGACATTAAAAAATGAATAACGAATTTGAGAAAAAGTATAAGTATTGGAAAATTTAAGGGAATAACAAGCAATATCTCGATAATGGTTCACCCACCCCAAAAATGTATATGACATAAATTGTGTATTTTAACGTAATCCACATTTTTTGTGTAGTAAACTTTTGTCTATCTCTTAAGGTTTACCAGTTATGCAAAAGTCGTTCACAATGAAGAATACTTTTGGAGACATTACCAGAAAATTTGAGATGTATGTTTAATTTGTCATGAAAATATCTTAAACATATGATATTTTGATCAAAATCGTTAAGAGCCATTTTTGAGAAAATTAAAATTTTCGAAAAATGTTCTTATGTAAAGGGTAATCTGGGGTGGGGGGATTTTCTTGAAAATCAGCTTATAGCTTCCAGTTTTTAAGCATTTGACTATCGTTAATTCCTTTGTATCTATAACGAAATGTGTAATGTAGCTATTTCTGCAAAGTGTTTATACCGATTAAAATGAAGTAGATGGAAAAATAAGCTATCGTAAGAATAGTTTGATACCTACTAATAAACGATAGAGGGTAGATAAAGTCATGTGAATGTAATACATATGAACTCTTTATTACATTTTTGATATTTACCACAATCTATGGGCTACAGCAGTGATTCTGTGAAGACATTGATTGTTTAGATGCACTTAAGTTTATTCCGTTTCAGCTTCGTCAAGCTAGGAGAGAGAGAAATCCGCCACTGGCGGATACAGTGAAGATGTGTGCATGACACATTGATGCAGCTCGATAACTTATAGAGTCCTCTTTTGGGGAGTTGAGTTTATGTTGCACAATTAATCATTCCCTGAATGATTTTTCATCAGGTAGAACAACCTACTACCATAAATGGCCGAGGATTGCCTTATTTCAAAGTGCCACGTGCATTTCAATGAACACTGCTCAGAAAATTTTGATATCACCCTATAAATAACTAAAAAAAGACATTAATGACAATACTCTGAGCAATTTCTCTGCATGATGATCGCTTAAGATCCCTTGGTGAAAGGAGTCGTTATTAGTGCCTCATTCTTCCAGACCTCACAAAAGGAAACGACGTAACAGGAATAGTTAATGAGAAGGTGAACTGCTTTTGACATGGAACTTAAAGTATTATTACAGCGGTTGAAACATACTTCATCTCCATTATTCATCATTCAGGATGCAAAGTTCAATCACTACTTGCGCTGATTTAACCGATATGACCGACCGCCCAGTATGACCTTGGGTTTTTCGTGGTTTTCCCTGTTATGTACGCGAATACTGGAGAGATTTTCTTATTTTCTTTCCATAATTTTTCTTTAATTTCGTTTCCTTTTTATCCTTCAGGTGCGCTTAGGTTTCGTGGCGTATGGCAGTGCCGGACAGATGGCGCGTATCATGCTCAAAAGAAGGTGTACTCTCTGTTGATAACAAAGAGCTAGTTGGTTGACGAGTCGTTCATCGCCCTCTCTATATCCCCGCCGTTGCACTTGACAGCTAGCGATTAATTTGGTACACTTGCAAAAAAAATGAAAAGCTTTAACCGTTAGATTTCCTAAACCAATCACAAGGCAGGATTTCGAGTAGTCTATGACAAAGTGGAAGCGGAACTGGAAGCGGCTCTGTTGTCGGATGTAGCTATTTCCAACTACGTGTTTCAGTTTGCGAATCTCTAGCACGTGCGTTGAATTGAATTGAGTTTTATTTATGGACGCTCTTTAACTACTTTGGTTCTTGGCGTCCCATTCTATATTGGGCGTGAAAGACCGGTAATTTTGCTCAGAGGCCTCTTATCAGGCTTGAGGTTCTTTTACGTGCCGTAAATCTACGACACGGGACCACCGGCTTTACTTCCCTTCCAAAGGAAGCCATGCTAAGGATTTTTTACGCCCGAAAAAATCCATCGCCCTCCGCCGGGTTTGAGCCCGCGACCTGGGGAACTAGAGGCTAGCACGGTACCACCAGTAGCACATGCGTCGAGTTGTTCGTTGTAAGCTAATATTATTCATTGTATTTATATTTGTGGTTATTGTTGGTGTTCGTTTATGCATATATATTTTATTCATATTATTTATACAAGATTTGAAGTGCGACAATGTTTCAAAAACACCGAGTGATGATTCACGAAGCGAAAATGCTTTGCGTCGAGATGTGCCACATAAACAGTAAACAGGCATTGAAACTGTTAAGAAGCACCCGGGAATTCTTTGAACAGGAGGAGTAAGTAAAGGTTCTTAGGCATCCCTCTATTCCTATTGATAAAGCCATACAAGAACTGCAGCAGCTGTTGGACTAATCACGAGAACTGTTATTTACAAGGGAGTGAAACTCCAAGAAAAAGAGGACAAAATTCCTGAACCATCTGGAACACAGCATGAGAGAAAACAACTTTGTTATCACAGCTTATGGTTTGTTTTATTTCCCCTCATTGTAGCAGGTACGTTTGCATTATTTTGTTTCTATGTTGTCAAAAGTGCAAATTTAATAATAATAATAATAATAATAATAATAATAATAATAATAATAATAATAATAATAATAATAATAATAATAATACGAAATAGCTATTATTCAATGAGATTTGCTACTTACGTACACTTTTTGCACGCCGCTTAGACACGATAGAAAGGAGAGCAATCAACTGCTGTTGTTTACTAACCACTCTGGCAACGTCGCAACCACAATATAACCAACGTTACGCGAAGCCACACGAACTGTCAAGTGCAAAGATTCAACGACAGGGGTATAGGCAGGCCGGTCAGTCGATGGGCCTTCGAGCCAGGCTAGATGTCTCCCTCGTTGTGTAACCTATACTTATACCTATATGTACAAAACTTATCGTAGAACGTTCGATAAACTAATTTAATTAGAAGAAAATTGACGTATTAAAAATAAGTAAGCCTAAAAGTATACTTACACTAATGCAGAAGAGTTTTTTCTAATGAGACAAGAATGGTATTATTTTCGATTTTCGGACCTTTGCATATAAATACCATATAGATCCCTATGTGTCATTGTCGCCCAAATTTTTTTCGCTCCACAATTCCTAAAGAAGCAGTGAAATTTCAAATGTGCACCATATACGTTTTGGTTTTAAATTTGTATTTTCTCTACGGCTTACTTGTGGTGCGGGAAGCATTGCATTTCGTCCAAAAGTGTTATATAGAAATATCAATAGAAAATATTAGAGGTGTTACAGAACGGCGCACGTCGCTGTGTCTGTGGATGGCATAACTCAAAAGCAAAAACTTGTATAAATAGCTAGCCTCTTTCAAAGATGCAGGCGGAGGGGTTTTGGCACCGATCCAGGAATGGGAATATTGTACCGATGCCCCACGAGGGGGCGCCCCCGGGAAGGAGGGATGATATGAAGGGAGATGTCGGGCGGCCGGAACCAGGAATTGCGGCAGAGCAATGACAGAGTCCCTACAGTTTCCAGATTGAAATGCCGCTGCAGTTGGAGAGGCAGGCCGGGGGCCTCGTCCCAAACATGGTCTAACACCCCCAGGGAGCAATCCTTATACCCTGGCAACCAACCGAAGGCCAAAGGACGGGGAAAATTTTCAAGCATCCTTTTTCCTAACCACGCTGCACCGAAACACCATTGCGGACACTTCCAACCATGAAACAGGCCAAACGGAATGAGGGATGAATGAAATGATTAATGGAACGAAATGAGGGACAGGAAATTCGTGGGATGAAAGAAACCACACCAGTATTCCCCTTATGACCCAGGAAAACCCCAGAAAATTTCCATGGGTCAGAGTGGGTAGTCCTCGGGAATCGAACCCGGGACCTCCTGAATGCGGTGGACAGATATTACCACCTGAACCATCCCGCTCGGTCTACATCAGCTTACATGGAAAAATATTCGCTGTTTTCTTTAAAACGGTTTAAGCATTTTGATTAAAACGCCATCCATGTCTGAAATATTAGTATAGTGAATAAAACAGATGGTTGGCTATAGCTATCAAGAAGCGGAGGGGGAATTCGGTACTTAAGCGCACATCCAGGAGGAAGGAGTGAAACACACACACCAACCTGATTTGATTCTTTCACTGCATTCCTCCTAAGGGTGTTAGTGACCAGAGATCTTCCGTAAGTCACAGTGCGCAAGGAGCCCCTCTACGTTGTATAAGCTATACCTATACAGAGGTTTTGTACCCATGTTCCCGGAGGTTTAAAAATAAATAAATGAAAAAATCTCTAGTCTAAGTAACATTTATACCACCGTAGAGAAATGAAGTCGACTTAGCAACACAACCCAGAGCTAGATTATCTCGTCGTAAGTTGTTCTGAAGAGAGAATTTCAAGGAGACGGAATATTATTTTCAAAGATTCTAGAAAAGTAACATGCTAAAATTCAAAGTAAGAGCTCAATGAGTACACTCGTACAAAAACTTCCTAAGCTTATTCCAGTTTCGCACAACACAAGGTTCATCTTGCTAGCACTGCTGGCCTAACATAGGTTCCAATCGTTATCAAAACCGGTCAATCAAAGGCCGTGCAAAAAAGACAAAAGCCTATTATAGATGGTCTCAAACTTAATTTTTACTTTTTTGTGCAAGTGTACTAGCATGAACTCGAAGGGTCTGAGGCATGTAACTATTTTCTGAAGTCTTTTGACCAAAACTGATGTTGTGCATTAGCCGATTGTATTAACTCTCACCTGCGTAATTTCGTAGCCAGTTTCAAGCTTGCTAAAGAGGAAGCGGAATTAATATGCCCACAAGACAGTTAAAAACGATGGTGTACCTATTCTATGCCTAGTGTCTAAGGTTCTGGCGCACCTATGTTGGAAGTCAGTTAAGCTGACCGTGTGGTACATATCTCGGCTACTGCGATTGTACATAGTGTGTTTCCAATGAAATCTCTGTGTCAAACTTTTGGGTTAAATGAAATAATTATTTCCTCTACTGTAGGTGTGGCAGTAGGGTAAAGAGAAATCTGGAAAAAATAAGGGTTTGTTTACTTGTGCAAAACCATTCTTCGCTTTCAGTTATTCGGCTCTCTCCGCCTGCAGTCGTGATATGAAGCCGTTTGTCTCCGTCTGGGTGTAACATCAAATGGTACGTTATATTTCCTAGATTATTATTATTATTATTATTATTATTATTGTAGTAGAATCCCGTATAGCCGAATTAAAGGGGGCAGAGCCGTTTTTGCATAACCAATGGTAACGATTTTAAGCAACGGAAGGAACAAAATAATTCTATTTTAAATGCATGAAATAGTGTCTAATAAAATCTACTACCGTGTACTAATAAAATATGCATTACAGTATTTACAAATACTATTTCATAATATCAGTATCTGAACTTTCTTCTCGCAACGCTTGCGCAGTTATATCACGCCAACGCGTGTTGATTTACTGTTTTGTTTCACCTAAAAACATAAGTTTGGTGTTCTATATAGCCTCGTAATTCAGTATTTCCCTTTAAGATTCAAGTACGAATTTGTTGTATTTCTTAACGCTTATGCTTTCAACCGAGCTGTCATTCTGTAGTTAATGGCTTTGAGTTTCTGCTCAATGCCTACTTACAACACGTTTTCTATTCGCGAGAGCTTAAACACGAATAAACCACACTGATCAACACCAAGTGTAAAATAACAGTCGACCTCCACATTGAATGCGTGAGCAAATAGTTAACATGACAAATAAAATCTATATCTTGAATTTTCTGGGAATAGCCTGAGCCCCTCTTCATTCGAAAGGAATTGTGCATAATCTTGTATAACTGCTAAACTTTAAGCGATGGACGTAAACGAACTACACAAAAAATTTAAATCTCTTTAAAAAACATAATTTATTTCAAATCCAATATCCGTCATTAATGGTTCGAATTGTTCAATACTTTGTGATTTTTTTAAAGTCCTGTCGACCTCCAGTTGTTTTTCGCGACTGTATGGAAAGAGTATATAAGGCCAGCATACAGCGTCCAGTTCTGAATCATTTGAACTATCCTTATTTTCTTTGTATTTATAATGAAATGTGTAATGTAGCTATTTTTACAACGGTTTATTTAGATTACAATGAAGTAAATAGAAAAATAAGCTTTCGTAATATAAGTTTTTATACCAATTAATAGATTATACAAGGTAGAGAAAGTCATGTGAATATACCATCAGATTCTTTTTCTTTTTTCACCTCCTCCGCCGTTTCAGTTAAGCCGGGATTTGGTTAATAGCAGCGGTTAAGCGGAACTGTACTGTATTATTACTTACTTTTATGCTCGACCATGCCAAAATGTGGTATTTACACGACTGGTAGCAGTACTTTAATTGGCCTCATTAAAGTACACCTCTTCATTAAAGTATTGGTATTCGACCAATCAGAAGTGGCGCAAGTATCGATTATTCTCGTTTCGATCGACAACGGTACTAGCGCGAGTTTAGAAAAAAGTCAAAATATCTGACACTAGTAACAGTGACATTCAACTTACACCCCCAGAAATTACGACAAAAGCACTCAATCTTACCAACAACTTGTTGCCACAAAAGTCAGGAAAGATGTACGAGAAATTCTATTCACAATTCACGGATTGGAGAATATTAAAAGGTATAAATTCGTTCTCAGAAAATGTCAGGTGTTACAAGGTCATTGTATTGTAAGCATAGATAAAGGAATAACGATTGTAACACATCACTCAAAACAAGAAACGAGCACTTATGAAACCTTTAGTTTAGATACATGGTCGAGCATAAACAGTCGTATGAAACTTTAGGCAGTATTTTAATACCAGAATAATTTCAGTTGTAATTTTATTATAATTAAATTCAATAACAGCCCGCCTTGAAACAATATGTATGCAATAATTATTTAAATTGTATGTAACAGTCATTGCAAATGCTTATTTTTATTGTAAACATATTTTATTAATGTTATGTGAATAAATTACATACTCTAGTAATGCAAGAACTGTGAGAATAATAAGTTTTAAGTCGCTAATAATGAGTAATAATGAGGTAATTGTAGCAATAATATATTTAGAGTTTGAAATGTACTGGTCATGATTAGAGCGACGATGACGTAAATTCTGTAACAGTTTTAAATTAGCCAATCAACAGCAAAGAAAAGTTTTATGTTAAATACGGAAATTCTATTGGACTAGAATTAGCCAATCAGAGACTTGCAATACCGAAGCTTAAGGATTTTGACCGCTGAGGTTACTCAGTTGCTGGCGAGACTTGGTAGAGTACAGATGGAAAAATGTGTTCTCTACGGATGATTAGTAAAAACAGATATACGCGCTAAGTGAATGTATAAAAGTTTCTCACAGTTGTTTAACAAGTGTAGTGCTATATAAATATGTGCAAGAATTTAAATAAAAGAAGTTAATTTAAAAGTTTAATTCTGTGATGTCTACAATAATTGTCATACCGCGCCCTATCCAAGACACATGACTCTAAAGTAAGACTGACGCAGCCGAGGCAAATTCATCAAACAGTAATATTACGTAAGAATCAAATACAAACCGACGCCCAAAGCAACTATTATTACATATAACAATTCTTCAAGTTTACGCAACAACAGCAGCAAATTCATCTTCAAGTTGGCTTCCAAGGTGTGGCTAACAACAACAACAACAACAACAATAACAGTAAAACCTCAACAGTAACTACTACAACTTGGCTCCCAATTGCGGGGCAAATAACATAATTTACGTAATATATTACGTGAAATTCAATAACAGTTGAAGAACATTCCTTCTTCAAACTTGACTATAATGGTGATTAAAACGCTCGTATGATAATTATTAACCGAGCGAGCGAAACGACTCTCGATTAATAATAATGCTCGCGTTTTAATTACTACCATTATAGTCTCGTAACATAATATACTATTATATTTGCAAGTTAATGTTAGCAAAAGCTCGACGTATGATAATCACAAACACAGACGCTTTACTGAATCCGCCACTGGCGAGCATAGCGTGTTACTTGATGGTCAGAAACTTAACACGTTTTGTAACACGCAATATTAAATTGAATTTGACATGTGCGTGCGGTAACCAATAACGACGTTTCAATGAGGAAGAAAGATAGAGCTGTAACATTTGCAAGTTTAAATAACTGCCTTTTATGTTTCACAATCTTAACATGCCTATTTTGAAGAGCGTTTTTCCGAGTTACCTGGGCGTACATGCAAAACTTGCGTCAACTAATGAGCAAGGAAATTTATTTTCGTTTTCAACCGTCCAAGGGTACGTCTGTATTACAGGATGTAAGTCCGGTTTTCCAAGTGCTCAAATGTACGTTTTTGGGCGAGACGGAAAGTTATATCTGCTGGCTAAACCATAAATCTACACCAGTCAACGCGTCCATGCCGGTTAAAATGATAGCACAACTGTTTTGTCTGAATTGGTTAGTTATTTTAACGGTATTTGTCTATGTGTGAAGTACCTATGGAGTAACTGAATTACTCCAAGATGTGTAAAACTTAAAGCTAGTTTTAAATAAGAGCAGACATTATTGTATATGAAAACTTTTCTCTGCAAGAAGAAACGTCCCTAAGTAGTGACATGAGCTGTTGCCAAACTTCAGATGATAGCAATGCCATAGGAAGCAAAAAACAAATATTTTCTATGGATTCTTGAAGAATGGTGGAATTTAATAGTGCAGATATTTTAACTTCGCGATGAAGTGAGGAAGGGCAACTAGAAATATTTGATGTGTGGATCTGAAGGACAATGAAACTTATGAAATGGACATACAAAATAAGTATTTTGGTTGCTTAGAAAGGCGGGGGGGGGAGAAACAACACTGCTGAAACTGTTCAGGAAGAGGAAAACAATTTGGATTACAAGAAACTACTTTTAAGGGAAACATAGGAACTAATATAGATAGGAAAATAGGCGTGAAAAATATACAATATTATCGACAGTATTAAAATGACTGGTTCCTATGGTCAGAAAACGAGGAAAGCGAAAAGGAAGGAAAGAAGAGTGGAGAAGATTGGTTTTGCATTTAGGTATGTGCTACTGAGCATAAAACTATGATTAACCGTTTAATTGATTGATTAATGAAGCACACAAAGATGGCTGGTGTATAAAAGCAAATGCCTTTACTATCAACTAAGAACAGTATATCTAAGTTTTTCAAACTTTGAAAGTTTCGATCTTGTTTACATACGATTTTTGGAATTATTAATACGCACTCTTGGCAGACTTCCTGTCCTTTCTCTGTTTTTAATTACAAGGCCGAGAAGAGCATAGCTCCCTTTTAACTGCAAGAGATAAGTACTCACGTAACGAGCATTTTTATATCACGGCCATTCACAATACACTGGGACCGAATATGTGTGACCTATTTACACCAGGAGAAAAGACAGAACGTAAATACGATAATGTGTTTGTACATTTTTCGTTAGTGTGTCAGTATGGTCTACCAGCTCTGATTCGAATGGTTTGATGTAAAATACACTGTTCGCTTTTTTAATGCTCAGCCTATGAATTTACGCAATTCATAGGCTGAAACAGTTTAAAATGCAGAGACGTTTGGCAACAGCGCTGTTTCATTTGCAGGTGGGTAGGAAAATCATACTCGGGTGGTAAGGTCAGGTCTGTGCAGAGTAGACCGTGCGCTGTTTCCGATGTTAACCTTGCCAATGCTGTTTAATTAGCAGAACATATATTTCGCGTCTTTTCAGTGAAATGCTCAATGTTTAATTAAAGTAGCTAATAATAAAATGTGCTTACTTAATTTTTAATGGAGCATAAAGAAAAAACAATGTTTTTCCTAAAAGTTTATTTATGTAAGCACAAAATCAAATTGATATCTCACCTCGTGTGTAAAATTACATGCGTAAATAAGCACATTGAATTGAATAACCACAAATGAACGCTAATAGTTTTATGGAATTATATTCATAAATATATTGTTAGCAAGCATAACAATCCCATCTTCCATCTGTCTAGACAATCCTCCTCTCTCTACGCTCTAACTTCTGAAGTATATTGAGACGTTGGTGCGTGGGTCACTCTGAAAGTTTTGAGCATAGGCAGCATTGAGTAGTGGTAAGCTAAAGCAGTTTTTCCTAACTTCAGATTGAAGTTCAGATAGCAGCATGTCCAAGTCTGGGCGCGTTCCAATAATGTGCATCGTCAGCACCGCGTCGTATGTATACCAGATGTTGCTACGCCATACCTAGGATGGATCTCAAGCACGGGCATTTGCGTGCTATGATTTTCTATGACTTCAAAGTCGGTTTAGGGGAGAGGGAATGCCCTGAAAGACTGCATCGTACATTTGGAAATCTTTGCCCCTCGCAATGCACCATTATTTGATGGTATGCAGAGTTTAGAAAAGGAAGGGATTCCCTCGAAGATGAAGACCGAGCAGAACGGCCGGCCACAACAACAATGGGTGAAAATGTGCTGAAAGCAGAGCGCATGTTGTGGGAAGAACATCGTTGCACATATGGTCAGATTCAAGAAGCCCCAAATATTAGATCGGCAGCAGTGAAAAGAATCCTGAAAGAAAAACTTTACGTCAGGAAGCTCTGCAGTCGCTGAATACCCCACCACCTCACAAATGAGAAGAAACAAGCACGTGTGCAATGGTGCCAGGAAATGATTGAAAAATTCAATGAAGGACGATCCAAAAACATATTTAACATTGTAACAGGTGACGAAAGCTAGATTTACCAATATGATCCAGAAACTGAACGACAGTCATCAGTCTGGGTCTTCTCAGAAGAAGATCCCCAACAAAAGTGAAGCGAACGAGAAGTGTTGCAAGAAGATATCTGTTCCTTCTCCTCGGCAAGTAGCCACATTGTGACGATTCCGCATGAGGGACAAAAGTCTATTGCTGCCGGATGGTACACCACAAAATGTCTGTCACAATGTTCAATGAACTGAGGAAAATAGTGTCCTAAGACTGGTCTGCGTGGAATTTTGTTGCACCATGACAATGCCTCTTCCACACTGCACAAGAAACAACTCAATTTCTGCAGCAGTTCAGGAGTCAGATATTATTCCCATGCTTTCTAAAGTCCAGATCTGGTCCCATGTCACTTTTTTCTATTCCCCAAAATGAATGAGAAAATTTTAGGTCAAAGATTTGAGTCACCTGAAGCAGCAGTAGCTGCTTACAAGGAATGTATTTGCACTCTCTCCAAAGAAGAATGGCGTTCAGCATTTGAAAAATGGTTTGAAAGGCTGAAACGTGTATAGAATGCAATGGAGAATATTTTGAAAAGATGCAATGATCAGATCTAAGTTTTTTACTTTCTCTACTACGTATAGTAAGTAGGGGAAGTATTGTATTCCACCCAAAAATTTGATATCGAGATTTCACCGGAAATACATGTTTTGAGACCCCCTGAATCCAAAAAAAAACATTTTTGGAAACATGTCCGTGTGTGTCTGTCTGTCTGTGACCAGCATAACTCAGAGACGAACAGTCGGATAAACACCATCTTCCAGAGATGGGACACGAAGATTTTCAAGAAAATCCCCCCATCCCAGATTACCCTTTACATGGAACATTTTTCGAAAATTTTAATTTTCTCAAAAATGGCTCTAACGACTTTGATTAAAATATCATATGTTTAAGATATTTTCATGATAAATGAAATGTATATCTCGAATTTTCGGTTAATGTCTCCAAACGTATTCTTCATTGTGAACGACTTTTGCATAACTGGTAAACCAGAAGAGATAGACAAAATTTTACTACATAAAGAATGTAGATCGCGTTAAAATACACAATTTATGACATAGACTTTTTTTGTTGAGGGAACCATTTTCGGGATAATGCTTGTTATTCACTTAAATTTTCAATACATATTTTCTCACATGGGAATTCGTTATTCATTTTTTGTCTTGGATATGCAAAGAGTATTAATCTGTAGCAAAGAGAATGATGCTGCAAATAGCAACCAGCTATTAAGAGAGATGTCTATGCTTAAAGGCTACTGTATTTCTATATTGCCCTTGCAAATACAAAACAAGGGGAACATAATAGGCCTTAAGCGATAGTCAAATATTTTTAGAACTGGTCGCTATGAGTAAAATATAATTCTCTTTGTATGTCAAAAGATCGTTTCTGGAAATGTTTATCTCGATAAATATGAAATAGATGGAGAATAAGAGTTTGTAAAAATAGTTTGTACAAGAGTAGAGAAAGTCATGTGAGTGTAACACATCAGATTTTTAATACTTTATTGCGTCAACTTTCAAAAAATTTGGAGTGACCCTATGTTTTGCTTACTACATATTGAATGGAAGAAGCGTAGCTGCTACCTTCTTTAGAGGTGATTCTATGCACAAAGAAGAATGAAAAACAATTTCAGCAGAAACTCTCTTTTCATTGCATTATAATTTAAATACAGAACTATTAAGGCAAATCTTTTGGTTGTACATGGCAGAACTACAAGATTTAAAAAGCTCAGATGCTAATTGAAAACAAAATATAAAGGTGAAACCGTTATTCTTATTTAACATTCTAAGGAAATTCAATAAAAGGAATTAAACTGCTTTAGTTTACCATAATAAATGAGACTAACCTCAAAACTATAATTTTTTATTTAAACTTCCAATGAAACTACATGTAATGTTGGTAATAATGATCTTTATGTCGAAAATATGAACGTTTGGTAGCGAGCGGGAAGCGATACCATTGCTGTATAAGGTATGTATGTATGGTGAACTATTCAGCAGCTGTTGCGACGTCATAATTAATTTCTATTTATATAAAACAAAACACTGAATTGAGGCGAAACGAAGTACCTAAAGAAGAAAGTGACATTCAGTCACTGTTTAGGCACATTTAGTCGCTGTTCTACCTGCTTATGCTAGTATTATGTAAGCAGTGTTTTTACTTTCTCTAGTACCTATTCATAGTTGATAGAGGAAATATTAAATATAAATTCCATATTGAGAATTCACTGGAAATACGAAGCCCTCTGAATCCAAGGACGAGCATTTTCAGAGAAAGGTATACGTGTGTCCGTGAACAGCATAACACACAAACGAAAATTCGGAAAAATACTAAACTTCGTTGCCTTTCCAGCATCTTCTAAGGATGGGACACAAAGATTTTCAAGAAAATCCAAATTGCTATTTACATGGAAAATTTGTCGTTCTTTTACTTTCTCTACTACGTATAACAGGTAGAGAAGGTATTGCATTTCAACCAAATATTTGATATCGAGATTTCAGCGGTAATACATGTTTTGAGACCTCCCGAAAAAAAACCCTTCTTAAAAACATTTCTGTGTGTGTGTGTCTGTGAACAACTCAAAAACGAAACGTCGGACAAATACCAAACTTGGTATTTAGGTTTAGTATCTTTCAAAGATGCGTCACGAAGATTTTCAAGAAAGTCCCCCCCACCCCAAGCTAACCATTACTGGGTACTCTAAATAATGGCTTTAATACTTTTGTTTAAAATACTACATACTAAAGATATTTAAATGACAAATACAATGTTTATCTTGAATTTTCTGGGAATAGCCTTCAAAGTCGCCTTCTTTCTGAAGGAGTTTTGTATAATCTTACATAACTGTTAAACGTTATGAGTTAGACGAAAACGTACTGCACAAAAAATGTAGACCTGTTTAAAACACACAATTTATTGCAAATAAGTTATTTTTCGTGGCATAAGCCATTTCAGAAATATTCATTATTAAAGGTTTGAATTGTTCATTACTGGTCATTCTCTTAAAGGTCTTTCAGCATTAAGACGTTTCTCGCGATTGGATGGAAAGGGTGTGGAATGTTAAGGTCAGTATATAACGTCAAGTTCTTAAACAATTGACTATCGATGTTCCCTTTATACCTATAACAAAATGTGCAATATAGCTATTTCTACAAAGACTTATTTAGATTGAAATGTATTAGACAGAAAAATAAGGTATTAGTAAGAATAGTTTGAATACCCTCTTAAAGATAGAAGGCATTTTTGATTTTATTTATTAAAATACCATATATTTAAGATATTTAAATGATTGAATGCCATTTTGAATTCTCTACAAATAGCCTGTGAATTTCTCTTCATTCGAAATGGACTTTTATAATTTAGTACAATATCTAAACCATAAGAGGTAGACAGAAACTTAGTAAACAAAAACTATAAATCTTTTTATAATCCACAATTTATTTCAAATAACTTGTAATGGCATCATCTATTTTTCAGATATTCATTGTTATTGATTTGAATTGGTGAATACCTACTTCAGTCATTTTTGAAGTACTGTTACCATTCCTTTGTTTCTTTCGAAATTCTGCAAAGAGTAGCTATGGAATTCCAGAGTCAGCATTATGTAAACCGCTTTTTACTTTTGCATTCCACCCAAAAATTCGATATCGATATTTCAACGGAAATAAACGTTTTTTATTGCAAAGGAAAGCATTTTATGCAAATGTCCGTATGTGTATGTGTGTTGTCTGTGAAGAGCAATACACAAAAGCAAAAGTCGGATACATATCAAACTTAGTATTTAGGTTCAGTACCTTCCAAAGATATGACACAAACATTTTTAAGAAAATCTCTCCATCCCATTCTAAACTTTGTATGGAAAATTTTTTGAAATTTTTTATTTTCTAAAATCCGACTCAAAGGATTTTGATTAAAATGCCATATATTTTACATATTTACATGAAAAATAAAATATACATCTTAAATTTTTTGAGAATAGCCTTCGAAGTCGTCTTCGTTCGGAAAACAAATTGTGCAATCGTAAACGTTAAGCGATAGACTAAACCGTACTACATAGAAACGATCTCTTTATCTCTAGATCTCTCTAAAACACAATTTATTTCAATTTACTTTTTCGTGGCATCTGCAATTTATGAGAAATCCGTTAGTGATAATTCGAATTTTTCATTATGTTGTCATTCTTTGAAAGTCCTGTCGATTTTCAGCTGTTTCTCGCGATGTCACAGAAAGAGTATGGAGCTTAAAAGACCAGCATATAGGTCCAGTTCTAAAACATTTGACTGTCGCGTATTCCCTTTGTATCTATAACGAAATGTGGAATGTAGATAATTCCGCAAAACTTGTCATGTGAATGTAACATATCAAAGTTTTAAAGATCTGACTATCGCTTCAGACTCTTCTAAGTGTAATGAATCTATTTCTGTAAGCCTTTATCTCGATTATCATGAACTGGATATAAAAATAAGCTTTCGCAAGAAGAGCTTATGAAACCTATATAAAATAGACGATAGTGGCTAAAGAAACTAATGTGAATATAACATATATTTTTACTTTCTCTACTACGTATTGTAACTAGGGGAAGTATTGTATTCCACTCAAAAATTCGATACCCAGGTTTCACCGGAAATAAATGTTTTGAGATCCCCTGAATCCAAAAAATCTGATGTGTTGCACTCACATGACTTTCTCTACTCTTGTACAAACTATTTTTACAAACGCTTATTCTCCATCTACTTCATGTTAATCGAGATAAACATTTGCAGACTCTATCTTATTGCTAATTTTCTTGTAGATGTAAGGGGAATATATATTTACAAGGGCAATTTGGAAATACAGTACCCTTTAAGCACACACATATCTCTTAATACCTGGTTGCTAGGTGCCGCACCATTCCATTTCCCACAGATTAATACTCTTTGCATATCCAAGACAAAAAATGAATAATGAATTTGAGAAAAAGTATAAGGATTGGAAAATTTAAGGGAATAACAAGCAATATCTCGAAAACGGTTCACTCAACAAAAAACTTGTATATGACATAAATTGTGTATTTTAACACGATCTACATTTTTTGTGTAGTAGAATTTTGTCTATCTCTTATGGTTTACCAGTTATGCAAAAGGAGTTCACAATGAAGAATACTTTTGGAGACATTCCCAGAAAATTCGAGATATACATTTCATTTCTCATGACATTATCTTAAACATATGATATTTTCATCAAAATTGTTAGAGCCATTTTTGAGAAAATTAAAATTTTCGAAAATTGTTCCATGTAAAGGGTAGTCTGGGGTGGGGGGATTTTCTTGAAAACCTTCGCGTCGCATCTCTGGAAGATATTGAACCTAAAAACCAAGTTTTGTGTTTATCCGACTGTTAGTTTTTGAGTTATGCTGTTCACAGACATACAGACACACAGAGACACAGACACACACACACACGCACACACACACACACGGACATGTTTCCAAAAATGCTTTTTTTGGATTCAGGAGGTCTCAAAACATGTATTTCCGGTGAAATCTCGGTATCGAATTTTTGGGTGGAATGCAATACTTCACCTACTTACTATACGTAGTAGAGAAAGTAAAAAAGCATTTTTGGAAACACGTCCCTGTGTGTGTCTGTGAACAGCATAACTCAGAAACGAACAGTCAGATAAACACCAAACTTGATATTTAGGTTCAGTATCTTCCAGAGATACGACACAAAGGTTTTCAAGAAAATTCCCCCACCACAGATTACCCTTTATATGGAACATTTTTTGAAAATTTTAATTTTCTCAAAAATGGCTCTAACGATTTTGAATAAAATACCATAAGTTTAAGACATTGTTATGGCAAATGAATTGTATATCTCGAATTCTCTGGAAATGTCTCCAAAAGTATTCTTCATTGTGAACGACTTTTGCATAACTGGTAAACCATAAGAGATAGACAAAATTTTACTACACTAAAAATGTACATCGCGTTAAAATACACAATTTATGTCATATACATTTTTTTGTTGAGTGAACTATTTTCGAGATATTGCTTGTTATTCCCTTAAATTTTCCAATACTTATAGTTCTTCTCAAATTCGTTATATATTTTTTTTGTCGTCGTAATGCAAAGAGAATGGAATACTCTACATAGCAACCAGTCTTAAAATATTTGACTATAGCTTAAAGCCTACCAATTCCCCTTGCATCTACAAGAAAATTAGCAATAAGATTAACATCTCGATATCTCGATTAACATGAAGCATATGGAGAATAGGCGTTTGTAAAAATAGTTTGTACAAGGGTAGAGAAAGTTATGCGAGTGTAACACATCAGATTTTTTCCCACTATTTCCATCGTATGGCAATTCTTCTGTTCAGATTATTGTAAATTCGATACAAAGGAAAGAAATTAACAAAACCTGAACCCAAATAAGGAGGGAAGGGGAACTATATATGCAGCTGATTGACAAAGAAGTGAAATCATCAGAGAATGAACTTTGAATCAAATGCTAAAATATATTGCCTACTAATTTAAAACGAGATGGATTATTTCACGTCTTGTCTATGATCGTTAGTGTTTTGTCAAATCCATATGGTAACCATGGATATAAATCTTGTGCGACTTTCCTTACATTAGTACCACAGGTCATCGCCGTGAGATGATGCACAGCGTGAAGTGTGTCGAATTGCTTCTCACACTATGTAATTATGTACTGCCCTCGCGAGAAAGCCGGGCCATGTTTTATTATTTATTTACTTATTATGTATTTATTTATTGGCGCCGAGTCAGAGAGCGTGCCCACTGTGTTATTTCGGTCACAAATTCCAATTTCGCCGCAGGCTTCACGCTTTTTTTGGGCAGTTCATCCATAAAAACATTCATCTTTGGCAATTTGTTGCGATCAAGTTGGAATTTAGCCCACTCAAATATTAATAATGACAAATGCGTCGTGTAAAACGCTTATTCACACACCTCAGACTATTAATTATAACAGGGTTCGGCATGCTGCAAAAACTCAGCCTAGACTTTCATTGGATATTTCGCTGGCGTCCGAAGAGAACTCAGGGATACAAAACAAAAAGATGCTACCATAGTTACCAGCTTATGTTTCCATCTCCAGTGACAAGTAACTGCTTATTACTTTCTCTACTACGTATAGTAAGTAGGGCAAGTATTGTATTCCACCCAAAAATTCGATACCGAGATTTTACCGGAAATACATGTTTTGAGACCCCCTGAATCCAAAAAAAGCATTTTTGGAAACATGTCCGTGTCTGTTTGTGTGTGTGTGTCTGTCTGTCTGTGAACAGCATAACTCAGAAACGAACAGTCGGATAAACACCAAACTTGCTATTTAGGTTCAGTATCTTCCAGAGATGCGACACGAAGGTTTTCAAGAAAATCCCCCCACCCCAGGATATTTTCATGACAAATAAAATGTGTATCTTGAATTTTCTGGGAATGTCTCCAAAAGTATTTTCCATTGTGAACGAGTTTTGCTTAACTGGTGAACCATAAGAGATAGACAAAATTTTACTACACAAAAAATGTAGATCGCGTTAAAATACACAATTTATGTCATATACATTTTTTTGTTGAGTGAACTATTTTCGACATATTACTTGTTATTCCCTTAATTTTTTCAATACTTTCTCAAATGGGAATTCGTTATTCATTTTTTTGTCTTGGATATGCAAAGAGTTATAATCTGTGGCAAAGGGAATGGTGCTGCACCTAGCAACCAGCTATTAAGAGATATGTATGTGCTTAAAGGCTACTGTATTTCCAAATTACCCTTGTAAATATATATTCCCCTTACATCTACAAGAAAATTAGCAATAAGACAGACTCTGCAAATGTTTATCTCGATTAACATGAAGTAGGTGGAGAATAAGCGTTTGTAAAAATAGTTTGTACAAGAGTAGAGAAAGTCTTGTGAGCGTAACACATCAGATTTTTTTATAGTTTTTATCACAATTTCAAGTTATGAATTCAATCTTTTTACTATAAAATGCAAACGTTTTGTTCTTTTATATTTTCTAGGTAGGTAATTGAAACTATATTATGGTAGCTGAATGAGGTATCTATTCAAATTTGTACCTATTCATAGAACAAAGAACATGATTGAATATTGGGGCATAATAATATCATTGTCATTACTAGACGCAGTGTTGTGATGTAATGTTTCTACCAGACGTAGATATATTTAGGCTTAACGGTCTCTCCTTTCGGTACAGATCACACCAAAGGGAGAGACCTGTTTGAAACTATCTGGTATGACGTAGGTCCTGTCTGACTTTGGCGTCACTTGAGTGGAAGTGGTCGTTTTCGCCAGACGCGTGTGTGGCCGGTCTATGGAATCTCCCTCCATCCCGTTTCCTTTGTTAATTATTTAGAGAGGCCAAACGTTTTTGTGAATAAATCCCAAGTAATGTGCGTTATGTAATCTTTCAATGTAATATAAAACCCACACCTTCCTCTTAATTCTACACACCAAGGTCTCGGACTTTGTGTGTTGGGGTGACCTAAATTAATCATTTTCTGGTAATCCTTTGGCCTTAACCCCAACATGTAACAATATATTTCTCTGCTCTCAGGTTTTTAACGGTGCAACCAGCAGTATCAAAGTGTCTTAATTAAGATTGCATTAATATAATTTAAATATTAAAATAAACAAATAATCAACTCCGAAAATAAAATAGAAAGGTTTTCTTTCTTTGCTTTTTAACACTTACAGAAACTCATTCATTGCTAACGATGTATTATTCGCCGGAGTGCCCTTTTTTTCATGGCCGTCATTTACTTTAGTTTCTTTTTACCTGGTAAGGCCATCTGCGTCTTCTAGAATTTGCTGTCTAAACACTGAAAGATATGTGTATATGATTTAGGTTTCCCCCTTTTTGGCTTTACATTTTGGATATCACAACAAAGGGCCCTGTTTAAATGCAATTTATACAGGTGTTACTTGTCTTATAGAAGGTTTCTAAGGAGTTCATCTGAATATTAACATGAGTCCATACAGTTTTCTGCGAATGCAGGAACGGAACAAATAGGCTATTAATGGGTTTTTCTCATTGTGCGTCTTTATAAATAACATAACTCAAAACCAACAAAAAGATAGGTACTACAATCCACACGTCTTTCACGCACCTTTTAAGAATGCTAGAAAATATTATAGAAGGCATTCCCCACCCCAAACAACCCCTTATATTTTGTTTCTCAAAACTGACTAAAGATTTTTTAATTTTAATTTCTTAGTCATTGTTATGGAAACTAAAAGGTATATCTTATATTTTAAATATACAGGGTGGTTGGAAATTCAATACCTGTTGTTAGATTATATTATCAGAGAAAGTACAATAACTTTTGCTGGCATGTTGACTACTATAAGGTTTATCATTGCTTATTTCAGAGGTTGATTGAGTGAAAACAAAACAATAGCTAGTGTACTCACGTAGAAGAAAGAGAGTTAAGATTGCCGCCGGGTATGAAGTGTGGAGGTCAGTGGTGCAAGATTAGAGATGGAGGCAAGAGCGAGGTAGGAATGCATCGCTTAACCCGAAGACAATAAAAAACCTGCCCCATGAAATTAATGTCAACTGGTAGTGTGAAAGATGCACGCCGATCTGGAAGAGCTTTGACATTCAAATCGCATGACAATGTGAATGTTGTTCGTAAGATGTAACAACACAGTCCTACAGAGTCAACAAGAGAATCTGCCAGAGAAATTGGACAGTCTTGAACAAAAAATTCGTGAAGTGCTTGCAAATATGCCACTTGAGATGCTAAGAAAACTCCGTGGATGCTGTTCTAAAAAAATTAGAAAAACATATATAAATAAAATAATATTCCTCATAAATAAATTAATAGTAATACAATATGGGTGCATAAGTCGAAATGTTACTTACTAACCCAAATGGTACACCCTAATAATGTTCTGAATGAAATAAAACTATGATAAATTGTTCGTTCCATGAAATATTTTATGTTAAAAATACGCATTGACATTTCAACCACCCTCTTCATTTCCATTGCACTTTATATCACCACAAGACAGTAACAGAAAAGTTCTATGAGAAAAATTCAACTTGTATCAAATAAACCTTTTCGTAGTGGCACCCATTTCTAAATATTATTTGTATTTTCGAAGCTTCCAGTGTTGAAGCGTGCATATATATGTACATTTCGAAAGAGGCGATAATACTTTTACAAACTTACTATAACCTCTAAGAATTTCTATATCCTGCATGTAACTAGATCTGTGTTGTCTAACTTTTAATTAATTAAACATATTTGTCAAGATTAATATGAGGTGGACTTATTGTATGAATAATACTAGGTACTATAAATGGCAATAGGTATAGGGAGGTATGTGAATGTTGCGATTCATATTTTCAAACGTCTTCTTCGTTATAATGGAGCACAGGATCTCTATAAAATTGCACCTGAGTATATTTTAGCATTCTTACTATTTATTCCTGGTATAAATTTCAGTTTTAGATAATTTTCACAATTGCCATTGAGCTTTTCTTTTTTAAAGAAAGGAAAAATACCCATTCATTGGTGCCACAAAAAATGACTATGTGATGTATGACTTTGAAGCTGTGCTATAGCCGGGAGCATAAGGAAAGGCGGGTGAAGGAAGCCACTGCGCAGAGAGAGAGGGGGGAGAGAAAGACATATTACACTGTCTCTGTCTTTCATTGTAGCTTGCTATGCACTGGCAGGTCACGAGGTTCAGAGCAATGTTACTGCGCAACCTGCACTTCGTGTGTGCTCCCGACTTTAGTATTATTATGAAGATTAGAGAATAATCTATTATAAGTTTCATTTCATAATACGTTGGACAACGCTATTCCACTTGGGTGCGCGCCAGAGGGCAACGCAGTACTCACGACTCGTAGGTGTTCGCATGCAATACTGCTCGGCATTGGGGGAAAGCTGTCGGCACGGCTACATGAAGTGGCAGGATGGACAAGCACATGTGCTATGACCTTCCCACAGTGACTTATTGACTATCACACTGCCCCTCCAACCGGAACCCGAGCAGTATCGCCGCGTACAGGACATTCCATGTGAAACCGAACGGCAAAAAAACTCGCGTTTTCCGTAGTAATTTCTGCTATTAATAAAGGGTGCTAAAGAGAGCATATTTATCAAATCTTAGCAACTTAAACACAACGGTTGTCACGTTATTGAACCATAAATGTATTGTATTAATTCATTTTGTCGTTATAAGTGTGCATAGCTCCGAATCCAAATATCATTTTGTAGATCTCCGCATTTCATTACAGCATACACTAATTATTTTTACAATATTCACAAAAATCTATATACAGTTTTCACTTATTTTAAGCGTCTCCGAATCCTTTTCTGAACAACACTTTTTTGGATTCAGGGTTCCTCAAAACATGTATTTTTGGGTGAATTGCAATACCTTCCCTACCTACTAGTGCGTGGTACAGAAAGTGGAAAGAATAGGAATGAATTAGAATTAAATGAAATTACAAACTTAACATTAAACATACACAATATGTACTCGTCCTCGCTTTTATGTACCAAAAATAAAACTGAGTTTTTATTTATGGACGCTCTTTAATTACAATCTTAGCGTCCTATTCTATATTGGGCGTAAAATACGGGAATTTTTGCTCAGAGGTCTCTTTATCAGGCTTGAGGATTTTTACGTGCCGTAAATCTATGATTTCTGATAAAATCACGAGCCTTAATTTAAAACAGTATATGAAAGATATGGTAACGTGTTACTTTCTCTACCAAATACTTAGTAGGTAGAGAACGTATTGCATCCACCCAAAAATTCGATACCGAGATTTCAACGAAAATACATGTTTTGAGGCCCCTGATTCCTAAAACTTTTTTTTTTAGAAAAATGTCCTTGTGTGTGCTGTATAAACAGCATAACTCAAAAACGAAACGTGTGATAAATACCAAACTTGGTATTTAGGTTCAATACCATCCAAAGATGCGGCAGGAATATTTCCAAGAAAATCCCCACCCCAAACTACCCATTACGTGGAACATTTTTCTATTTCTTTTTGTTTTCTGAAAATGGCTCTAACGATTTTGATTAAAATACCATAAGATATTTACAAGTAAAATAAAATGTATATCTTGAATTTTCCGGGAATAGCCTGTAAAGTCCACTTCATTCGGAAGAAATTTTCTATATTCTTGTATAACCGGTAAACGTTAAAAGATAGACGTAAACGTACTACACAAAAAATTTAGATCTCTTTAAAACACACCATTTATTTTAAATAAGCTTTTTTGTTGCATAAGCCATTTCTGAGGTACCCATTATTAAAAGTTCCAATGGTTTACATTTTCTTAAAATCCTTTCAACATTCAGTATTTCTCGCGATTGCATGGAAACAGTATGGAATTTTAAGGCCAGCCTTTAGCGTCCAGTTCTTAAAACATTTGACTATCGCTGTTCTTTTAAAATGTAGTAGTTAGAAAAAAAACTGATGTGTTACACTCACATGACTTTCTCTACTCTTGTACAAACTATTTTTACAAACTCTTATTCTCCATCTATTAAATATTAATCGAGATAAACATTTGCAGAAACGATCTTTTGACATGCAAAGAGAATTACATTTTACACATAGGGACCAGTTCTAAAAATATTTGACTATTGCTTAAGGCCTACTATGTTCCCGTTGTTTTGTATTTGCAAGGGCAATATAGAAATACGGTAGCCTTTAAGCATAGACATATCTCTTAATAGCTGGTTGCTATGTGCAGCCCCATTCTCTTTGCCAAATATTAATACGTTTTGCATATCCAAGACAAAAAATGAATAACGAATTCCCATTTGAGAAAATAAGTATTCAAACATTTAAGGGAATAACAAGCAATATCTCGAAAATGGTTCACCCAACAACAAAAATGCACATGACATAAATTGTGTATTTTAACGCGATCTACATTTTTTGTGTAGTAAACGTTTGTCTATCTTTTATGGTTTACCAGTTATGCAAAAGTCGTTCACAATGAAGAATATTTTTGGAGACATTCCCAGAAAATTCAAGATATACATTTTATTTGTCATGAAAATATCTTAAACATATGATATTTTAATCAAAACCGTTAGAGCTATTTTTGAGAAAATTAAAATTTTCGAAAAATGTTGCATGTAAAGGGTAATCTGTGGTGGGGGGATTTTCTTGAAAACCTTCGTGTCGCATGTCTTGAAGATACTGAACCTAAATACCAAGTTTGGTGTTTATCCGACTGTTCGTTTCTGAGTTATGCTGTTCACAGACACACACATAGACATGTTTCCAAAAATGCTTTTTTTGGATTCAGGGGGTCTCAAAATATATATTTCCGTTGAAATCTTGGTATCGAATTTTTGGGTGGAATAGAATACTTCCCCTACTTACTCTACGTAGTAGAGAAAGTAAAAATCAACTAATAAAGACAGGGTAGAGAAAGTCATGTGAATATATCACGTCAGATTTTTATAATTTGAAATGAACGTCTTTATCCATAGCGCAAGCAGATATTTTCAGATTCAGTTCTCTAACTTGCAACATCACTATTTACATAGCATGTATGCTCCAACTTCCATACTACTGCACAGGTTAACTGGTCATCTTCAAAGCTTTCAACAAAGTCAGACCCTCAGCGTAAAATTGTTTCTACGCCTGGCTTATCTACAATGAACAAATGATAGAGCAGCTTCTAAATGCTTGACGAAAATTACTGGACCTCCAAGCATAAGTGGTACAGTAAGAAATGCCTTTCAAGAAGTTGCAATATCCAAATGCTTCTTGTAAACAGAGCCAATAGATAAAAGACGACGGAAGCTTTTAACATTTCACTGATATGAATCGAATCTCGCATTATGAGGTTGTAGTCCTTTCCCAACCTATGTAGAACCACCTCCAGGTTCATCAATAAACTAATAGCATATAATCCTGGACCCAGCCCACTAGTACCTTTATTGTATCTCCTAGTTTGGCCGCCGTAACGAGTTTGGGAAGCCATATTTATGTATATATTCGACACACGCTAGATAATTCAACGTAGCGGACATCACTACCAAATAAATTCGGAGCAACCGACTAGTAATTGCTGTAAATGATCCGGAACGCGAGTTTTTTTTTATTAAAATGGATGCCATGACATAAATAGATGTTCCTCGTTGAAATTCTATGGCCAGTGATTGAGAATTCTAAAGTTAAATAATGTAAAAACATACATTTAAAAATCTGATGGTTTGGCTTCTTGCTAAGGCCAAACAATGTGCTTGAAGGTCATTGACTTGTTGTTTATTTGCTTCCATTAGTGTCTTATTTTGATTTTCGGTCCCGTCCTTCTTTCCTAGGTTATGTATGCGGGCTAATTCAATGCAAACGTATCGTATCTCTGTATCAACTAGCCGGTATTTGAGGGATTCTGCAATTAAACCTACTTTATTTTTTACTCTTTGGAGAGCTCCTCTTTCAGAAGGTGACCATTTAAGGAAAGCTCTAATACGGCCTTTCATGCGTTCTATTAACGTCGCTATACAAACACAAAATATTTGAATTTTCACACTGGTGGTTCCTCAGCTTCCATAAGCTGCCTCAATTCCTCATTCTTCCTCTCTTCTAAACTTACCCTGGCTCCTTTACGAACTTCATTCATCTCCGCTGCCCGAGCATTGCATTTCTGTTTAGCCGATCCATAAGTTTCTATATTTTTTGTCTGTCTGTGGATATTTCTACTCCATTCAGAACTTCATTTGGGCTTCTTGTCCGCAGTATTTTCTGTACTCCATGTCTGCACAGCAGCTTCAGGATTCGTGACGTATCAATCCTACATATATAAACGGATTCAAACACTTGTCATACCTTTTCACAGTCTTTAAAATATTCTCTGCATACAACTCTGCCGCCTGTGACCTAAGCCAACCTGTCACAGTGTTTTGAAGCTTTTCGTAATTTCCAAAGCGCTGAGCTGCAAGCCACTTTTTCATGTACGGGTACAGATAGAAGCCGCTAGGTGCCAAGTCCGGGCTGAACTTTGCCAAAACACAACACTAGATGTTAGAAGACCACGACACCTGTTTTGGATTCCTCTTTTTAGCCTTTTCAAAATTTCACAGTAGACTGCAGAAGTGATAGTCGTACCGCGTTCCACAAACCCAACGATTAATATGTCCTTCGCATCCCAAAAAACAGTAGCCATCACTTTCTTTGCTGAAAAAGTCTGACGGGCTTTGTTTAGCTTGTGTGGAGAACCAGTATGTCTCCATTGCATTGACTGCTGTTTTGTCTCAGCATTCACGTAGACCACACAAGTCTCATCGCCAGTAACAATCCTGTTTAAAACTTCTTCTCCTTCAAAGTGATACCGATAAAGAGAGTCTATGGCTGGTCGTGGGCCAGGAGTTTTGGTACCGAACTAACACAAAACTTGTACAGCCCAGGTTTTTGGTCATTATCTCGTATAAAAGACTCCGAAAAATTTCGGGAGAATGAGAAGAAAGTTCCGTGAGTGTGAACCGACGATTCTCACGAACTTTTTCATCAACTTTGTTCACTAGATCATCACCGGCAAGAGAAGGCCCACCGCTCCTGTCTTGAGGCTGTATTTTTAACACTTAAATGATTTCAGTCAAATTATATAACAAAAAAATATAATAACAGCCCGCCTTAAAGCAATATGTGTATGTAACAATATATAAAAGGTGTATATTACAGTCATTGTATATGTTTATACTATTGTATACATGTAATAATGTTATGTGAATGTATTACGTAATTTAATAATGTAGGAGCTGTGAGAATAATAGGTTAAAAGTTGCTAACAATGAGGTAACCTTGAGGCAACAATGAGTAAGAAAGTATAATAATGCTACTAGTCATTCTTGGAGCAACAATAATGTAATTTTTGTGACAGTTTATAAAATAGCCCATCAATAACCAGAAGAAAGCTTAAGTTAAATAAAAGTATTCTATTGGATTAGGAATAGATAATCAGAGACTTGAAATACAGAAATTTACAAATTTAGGCGGTAGAAATCAAATCAGTTGCGTGTAGACAGCGCTCATAACTGGACGTGTTGCTTGTAGACAGTGTTTCTAACCGGAAGCGAGATATGTCCTCGAGAAGTTTAAATGTATTCGTGCGAGACAAAAATAGTTTACGTGTTAAAAAAGTGAAGTAATTAATAAATAAAATCTCACAGCTCTCTCTCTCTCTATCAGTGAAGTGTTATTTAAATAGTGTCAAGCATTAATAAAAGCAGTGAAGTAAAAGTATAATCTGTGTAAGCCTTCATTCTTCAGTGGCACCACAACCCTCTGCAAAGAGAAACATGTCTCTAACAATAATACTGACACAGCCGAGGCAAACATAAATATAAATATTTAAAGAAACAGCCAAAATTACAAAATTCATATTTTTTAAACATTTGGGGCAAAGACCACTGGTAAGTACAGTAGGAGCGAAGGCTACCGGAAACTTTTTACCATACGTGCGGTTGCAACTACTTCAAGTTCGGCTCCCCAACAGTCGAAATGTAATACATCTTCAAACTGACTTTCCATACGTAGCAGCAACAAACCTTCTTCAAATTGCCTCCCAAAACGTGGGGCAAATAACAAAACGAGGCAACTAGCTTCTTCAGTCTTCATCGTGAATGATTGTTCTTTCATTTTTAAACATTCGTACCCATTGACGGACAACACCTTCACTCATAATGCTTAGACCATAAACCACACAATCCCAGATAAATTTCGGCTGCTGAGTGCTGTTTCGCCCAAAGAAATCTTATAACTCTACGCACTTCACACTTAGCGGGATTGGTTATTTCAGCGCTCATGTTGTTAGATTATAACTAGCAAACACGCGACAGTACGATGCTCCACCTTGCACATTAGAATCGCACTGAGCCACTGCGCACGCTGATATCGAAATGGCGGCGCTACCCCTCTTACTAAGAATGAACGGATTTTACTTTCTGGACAGTCCTTGTATATATATATATATATATATATATATATATATATAAAGTGACTTCACAGGTCTTTAGGATAATTTGATATCCGTTCACCTTCTTCCAATTACTATATACTCTGTATTCGTAATCATTTGGAGTATTCAAGCTTCAAATGCTTTATGACAGTTAAACTTATGTAATAAGAATATTTTGTGAACAATGGCGTTTGGTTGTTTACGAATGCACAAAATAAAACAAGAATGTACCTATTCTTAAACACCACAGTGCAAGTATGTCTCTAGGATCTTGTTACGTTTTTAATTTGAAGAGAATCCTTCCGGACTATGCCATTAGAGTAAAAACATTCGCTTGTTTTAGTAAATCAAAGAGAATATTGGCATTTATTTTGCTATAATACTGGAAGATTCTTCTGCTTGAACGACCTCTCCTGACAGAGTCGATATTCTGAAAGTAACTTTTCATGTTATTACTATTCTATGGAATTTATTTTCAGACATTTCAGAAAAAACTGTGTATATCGGGTGATCCAGCCTATCTTACTCATTCAGGCTGTTCATTTCTCAAGAATTTTTGGAATAAATTATCTAAAAATTTGATTTTTCAAATTATCTCATAAGTAAAGGCGAGAATTCCATTCACTACAGAATCCCAAAATATGCATGCATTTATGCACTTCCAAACTATAATACATGAACGATCAAGTGAGAATACATTAAAATATGCAGTATCATTTTTCTTACCAATTCATTAATTCACTTCCCTTTTTGCACAATTAACAACTAACATTTCTACATTGTTTCTGTGGGGTTATCAGTCAAAATATTTTTGTAGGCAGAAAATGACCTCTCTACATCACAAGAAGTTATAGGCGCAAATTTGAATGGGCATATTTGTGTCATTGTCATCTCAAGTTCACCATAAAATACCTCCTTCACTGAAGAAGAGTCCGCAGTCTGGGTTCATGTTCATGACACTATCCAGTTTGTTCTTTGCATCTGCTCCCACTTTCCCTTGGGCGTGACATTGAGTCTACTAGTGGCCGACACGTGGCTTCTAATTGTCTAATTTTTATACAAAATTAATTTATTTGGCAGGCACATTACGTAGGCCTACCTGATTATAAAATTTTGGAACATAAATTTTCCTCAAAGTCGAGGGACCAGGCACACCTTTTGTTGTATATTTCTCCCAAAAAACAAAACCCTAAGAGTTGGGATTCGGAGTTTCTCAAGTGGTATATTTGCTCCTACAAAAGAACCGTATAAATCCATGCAAAAATTATTTTGTGGTACCTTAGGAGCGGGGAAAGTAATAATTGACTGGATTTGGTGTGTTGCAGATTCTTTTGTTCTTCGCATTGTTGCAAAATGTGACGCAGATGAGACCTGCTGTTCGACTTGAAATTTTAAAAGCTCTTCCGTTTATATGGATAGGATTTTAAAAGCTGGCATTCTTATTTAATTAATTATTTAAAATAAAATTTTGTAATGTTTTACAAAGAACAAGTGCCATAGAAAGTTTTCGGAAAAGGAATAGCTTTTGGGTTGCCAGATTGAACTCGAGGCAGCCCGGAGACCAACCAACGGACAACGGACATCTGAGTAAATGGGGACAGAAATTGTTAAACAGATTTTTTACTTTCTCTACTACGTATAGTAAGTAGGGGAAGTATTGCATTCCACCCAAAAATTCAATACCGAGATTTCACCGGAAATACATGTTTTGAGACCTCCTGAATCCAAAAAAAGCATTTTTGGAAACATGTCCGTGTGTGTGTCTGTGTGTCTGTGAACAGCATAACTCAAAAACGAACAGTTGGATAAGCACCAAACTTGGTATTTAGGTTCAGTATCTTCCAGAGATGAGACACGAAGGTTTTCAAGAAAATCCCCCCACCCCAGACTACCCTTTACATGGAAGATTTTTCGAAAATTTTAATTTTCTCAAAAATGGCTCTAACGATTTTGATGAAAATATCATATGTTTAAGACAATGTCATGAGAAATGAAATGTTTATCTCGAATTTTCTGGGAATGTCTCCAAAAGTATTCTTCATTGTGAACGACTTTTGCATAACTGGTAAACCATAAGAGATAGACAAAATTTTACTACACAAAAAATGTAGATCGTGTTAAAATACACAACTTATGTCATACACATTTCTTTTGTTGAGTGAACCGTTTTCGAGATATTGCTTGTTATTTCCTTAAATTTTCCAATACTTATACTTTTTCTCAAATTCGTTATTCGTTTTTTTATGTCCTGGACATGCAAAGAGAATGGAATGTGCCACATAGCGACCAGCATTAAAATATTTGACTATCGCTTAAAAGCTACCATATTTCCCTTGCATCTACAAGAAAATTACCAATAAGATTGACATCTCGATATCTCGATTAACATGAAGCATATGGAGAATAGGCGTTTGTAAAATTAGATTGTACAAGAGTAGAGAAAGTCATGTGAGTGTAACACATCAGATTTTTTGTATTATTACGGTCACAATTTTTACTAACATAATAAAATTAACTTACGACCATCACGACCACTACCACTACCACTACTAATCGAACCTATACAAACTAAATAAAAATAGTAGTAAAAATTACTGTTATAAAAGCGTACCTTATTATAACTTACCTATTTACTACAAAAAACACAGAATACAACATTCCCCATATGATTTAATAAAATCCTTTCCTTTCATCCACTTTGTAAAGAGTACACTTCTGGGGCTTTTAATTGGAGGCTTATTAGAACCACATTAACACACGCAAACAGAATAACACAGACATTACCACTTACGAGGTTCACACACACACACACACACGCACACACACACACACAATGCGAAGATAGTTTAGAGATGATTTCAGTTTTAAAAGAATCGAAATTGCTAGTGAGGTTTGTTCAAATTCCACAAGACCGCTCTGCAGCTGTGTCTCGTCGCGTCAGCCGCGGTACCTGACTTAGAAAGCTAAATTTCCATCGTCGCGAAATCAAAGGCCTGCCGCTGATTGTTGTGGATAAATAAATTTGTTTATGACAGGCGGTCTGCACAAGGCGTCGGTAAAATTCTATGAAAGTCAACCTATAGTGAGAATCTTAACCTTCTATTTCTGTTATTTCCCCCTTTTCTTTCTTCAAACCCGATTCCTGAAGCAAACATGATCATAAAATAGAAAAATTGGAGTGTTTACTCAAAACTATTAAAACATACATTTAAATTGAAAATTACATGCATAATTAAGCTAAAATGTCTTGTATATGCATTGTGCGTATTTTGTTTCCCCAAAAAGGTCAAAATATTCCAATATGCATGGGAAAAGTACATATATTTGAAACCAGAAGGTAATGAAATGGATAACTACTAAGTTTACGAGGGTAATACAGAAAGTCCCAGACGTTTTGAAATAAACAATTAACAAAATGCAAATATCAACGTTTATTATCTACATTTGAAAGGTACACTCCTAAGCTATTTTTCTACATAATCGCCATTCAAATTGAGGCATTTATCATACCATGGTACAAGTTTTTCAATACCAACTCTGTAGAAATCTGCCGCCTGCGACTTCAACCACTGGTTTATACCGGCATGCAGTTCAGCGTCAGCATCAATGTTGGGGTGAAGGCCTAAAACGTTACCAGAAAATGATTAATTTAGGTCACCCCAACACGCACATGTGGGGGGGGGGGAGTAAACGCGAAACTCGCTGGCAGCAAAAAACCTGGGATTTTCGTATGTAGATTTAAGGGGAAGGCGTGGATTTTATATTGAAGTGGTTGGTTTGTTGGTAGTTGGAAGATGCTTCATGTTTATCTGCACCACATATGGAAGCCAATTTGTCGCGGTCACTTCGTGTTATCTTATTGCTGGGCGCCTGTTATTGTTTTACTACTTTGAATGTTGGGTTCATTGTCCTCCGGCTAGCTATTATTTCTCGGTCGAGCAAATCTCTTAAACAAGGTGTGTAAACGGAAAGGATTTGTTACTCAAAGATAACACTGATAAAAGAATTTGTTTTTACACTTTTATTACCGTCACAATTAATTAAATTCACATATTGACTCGTGATACACGCCAGACTGAAACTGTTATATTTGCTAATATCACTATAATCACTTATTTACTTCACATTATTACTTCGCGTGTTTCACATTTATAACAATCTTTAAGATGCGAGAGATTCTGTAGAATTGCGTAACGTGTACTTTAAGTATGCTCCCGTTGAACTACGCGACGTATAACTCACGAATACTTATGTTGAACTGATCGACGTATTACACGCGAATGCTTCTGTTGGACTGAGCGACGTGTAACGCGTGGATGATTTTTGTTGAACTGGGCAATACTTGCCTCTGGCTTTAGCTTTTTATACTCCCACACCCCGATATGCCTAAATATTATAACCGAGCTGCTATTGGTTAATAAAACGCGCCAACATTAGCGTCTATTTTTATATCCAATCAAAATTACGAAAACATATGCTCTAGGGAGAATATTCCCGCCATTTCTAAGAAAAGCGCGCCAATCTGACGTCATTTGTTTGTCTCTTCTAATTAATATTCAACTCACCCCCTCGCTCATTGTTACCCGCTATTATTGTCAGTTTCAGTGAGGCCGTGTAAACTTATTTCCTAACAATGCTTATAATTAACAAACATCCCAAATCATTGTCATACAATAATGTTAATTTATACTACAATCACTCTGGCATTTACATTATTGTGATACAAATTACTGCCACAATATTACACTGAAAGATTACACAACACACATTACCTTTACATACCTGGGATTTATTCACAAACGTTCGGCAACTCTACATAATGAACAAACGAAAAAGGATGGAGGGAGATGCCACAAAACCCGTAGACCAGTCACACACACGACTGGCCCCAACGACCACTTCGACTAGAATGACGCTATCTTACCCCCACCAACCGTGTCTAGCCGAAGCCAGATAAGCCTGGCGCCATACCAGACAATTTCAAATAGATGTTTCTCTTTGCTGTGGTCCGCGCGGAAAGGAAAGACCGTTAAGCCGAAATATAACTAAAGAGACACAATAATGCTACGTCTGGTAGAAACAATACAGCACACCAGTACGTCTGGTAATGGCAATAAAATTAATAATACGCCATATCATTGTGACTTAAATTTTGAAAGATCAAGCATTTAAGAATAAAATAGGACAAAACACTTTTGCCGTTGAGGATTGAAATACTCTTGCACATTAGCCCAATGTCTTTTTATACTACCCAGTTTCTAAGATATACAGCTCTTTTCCTTTCATCACAGTGTAATCTGCTTTTGCTCTAGTAGTAAAAATAGCAAATTCTTGAACAATGGATGTATCTTTGTTTCTCAAGTTTCCCATTCTAGGTTGATTTAGAAGTTCCCGTAAATATAAATTATTTAATGATGATAATAACACACGTGGGATACGTAAATATTAAATAGTCTCCATTTTTATTATTCTGTATTCTTTATTGTCGCTTCAACTTTAAAGTCATATCGCGACTACTTTAGAATACAGAACATGGTTACAATGAAAATACAATATTTTAAGCAGTGATAATACATACAACATTAAATTCTCTAGATAGGTGTGCTACACATTGTTATACAATTCTGTCGCTTTCATAAAGTTTAAAGTTCTTTGTTGTGCTGAATTAAGGGCGTCTGGTAGACTGTTGGGGATGTCACATCCGTCTCTGTGTTGTACATAGCGACGGCAGGCTGTAACGAGATGATGAACTGTGAGGTTGGTTTTGCAGAGGTCGCACACAGGAGGAAGGTCGCGGTTGAGGGAAACATACAAGATACATATTTTAATTAGCAGACAATTTGTCTTTGTTTGTATGGATCATTACATAGAATAAATAGTCATCAAATCTTCATTCAGTATGCTACAGTGATTTGACGCGCTAATCGAATTAGAATACAGGGAGAGATTAAGTATCAATTGTAAATGATGAAACGCAAATTTTCTGTAAAGGTCATTTGGAGATTCTTAGGATGATCAAGAGGACTGCATGGTATTCGTACGAACCGGAAACGACGAAATCCACCCAAAAGCCGTCCTTGAAGCAAGGAAAGTGCCTGTATGAAAACCACAATAAGACCTACGCCCCAGCATCTCCAAAACAGGAACTCCCGGGAGACCACAGCCTCCTGTCATATTCCGAAGACCACACTTGCGAATCCGGGACTATCGTCTTACTGTTCCTTCCTTGGGGTCATTCTAAAGACGACGTCGTGGGGTCAGGGTAGTTACTGGAACAGGTCAGGCATGAACCACCCAGCATGCACCTCGCCAAGATTAATGTCCGTGCGGATTATTTGAGCGTCGTGCCGGTTCCTTCTTATACAGACTAATGACGATGATACGAGGTTAAGGCCGTCCAGGTGATCCCCAGGCATTCATTATCCTGTCACGGTTAATTTGTCGATCAATCGCTCCATCTCGCAAGTGGGGTAATGAAATTCTGGGGAGAGGGGACAGTGCGCATCTCTACTCACAGAGAATTCGGTGCTTCGATTTTGTGGTGTTATGGTGTATAACACACTTCTTTTACATAATGAGCAAACATATCTCTCCAGATAGCGCATTATCTATGCAGTTATTGAAGTTACAGTTATTAAAAGTTGCTGTTAATTTTCTAATTTGGGTAAACAACTGATGTTAGCTTGTACAGGGTGATTTATGAAGAACACACAACTTAATATACCTAAAATGCAGAGGAATTTTGGGAGATTATTTACCTGTATAGAAAATGTTGAAAATGTCCTCCATCCTGCAAAAGGCATAACTCAACACGTCATTCCATGTTACTGACCATCGTTGTCAATAGCGTGAATCTCCTGTGTAATGTTGTGCTTCAGATCGTCCAATGTCTGGGATGTATGATAAACCCTGTCTTTTAAGTAACCTCATAGAAAGAAGTCTAGCGATGTTCAAATCCGGAGATCTCGGTGGCCACAGGTTCTTGGAAATTATCCAGTCGTCAAAGAAACTTGCAATTAGTGCCATGGATTCATTTGATGTATGGCATGTAGCGCCGTCCTGCTGAAGATATCCTTGACTTAGCTCTACATCGTCTAGTTGCTCAGCAAACTCCAAGAAAATCCGTTGGTACTCTGCATTGTTCACATTGTTTAAAAAAATTGGTCCAACTATTCTCTGTGCGAATATTGCACACCAAACTCCGATTTTAATCGGGTGCATAGATGCGTCATGAATAACACGTGGATTTTCTCTGGTCCAATAGCGAGAGTTATTTGAGTTCGCATAGCTGGATAAACGGAACCATGCTTCATCTGTGAACCATGTGATGAACAATATGGCAGGATTTTGCACAATGAACGCCTGAAACCAACGACAATTATTCAGTCGTTGTAACTGATGGACAACCGTAATCCTATACGGCTTTAGGCCTGCACTTTTCACAGCTCTCTGACACATGGAGTAGCTGAACCCTGTCTCCTGCGACAAACGTCTTAATGATTTTTTGAGTGACTGATCCAGTCGTGCTCTTACGCCAACAACAACCGTGGGAAGCCTAGATGAACGAGTTTTGCCTTTTTCAATCACCAGAGATCCAGTTGTTTCCAATTTATTTACCAGTCCCAGTATTGTGGTTCTTTGGGGAGATTTCCGAACACCAAGTTCTCTCTGGTATGTCCTTTGAGTAGCTGTAATTGAATTCGTAATTCAGTATTGCTTTACAAGAAAGAGTCGTTCATTTAATATGTTCTCCATTTTCACGTTGACTAGAACAAAATCTCAGAAACAGTTGCGGAAAATAAAACTAACAATTACGAATAAAACACGAACATATGCGCATTTAGTGACAGGCAATTGAAACTCCAGAACACTCTGCTTAATTTGGTGCTAAAAGTGGAGCATTGAGTGAATTTCGAACAAAATAATTAAATAAAAAAATGTGACAGTTCTTCATTAACCACCCTGTATAATACGTTACCAAATTCTATTTTCACTCAAGTGTGAACGAAACTGCTATTACTAAACTTTATATACAACATGCCTACATGACATTTTAGCTATTTCCCACAACGGGGGTGGGGTTTCTGATGAGGTACGAAGCCAAAAATAAAATCACTTTGTTCATTATTGAATAAAGAACAAGTTTCACAGCCAACGTTTATAAGTGTAATGTCGATGATAATTTTTACTATTTACAGCACTTCTGTAGGATGGAAGTTTGTCTAACGTAAGAAGTTATACAAATTGTTAATTACTGTTATTCATGTAGATACGTCGTAAATCATTTACATGGAAAACGTAATGGTTCGGATCGCATAACATGCAACAGCAGCAGACATAATTTGGTGCATTATTAAGCCTTTTACTTCTGTTTTAAGTTTTATTAACGTTCTGGAAAAACAGTATTGTAGCCTTCTTCCGAAACATCAGATGACAGTCGAGTGCGCAGAAATGTTCCACTGCTTTTGGTTGCGTATAGGGGTTTTCTTTATTTAACTTGGCAGAAGATGCTTATCGTCTGTGTTCCGTACCGGCCCTGGGTGAGCAAATCTCTTGTTAGTTTGATTTCATTATAACCTATGAAGAAAGGTCTGGACTAGGTGAGGGTGGAAGGGGAGGAGTATAGGAACAGTTCACCTGAGTAGCTGGAAGACAAGTTTCGCAACAACGGTCCACACCAACCGCTAGATGAGACCGTCTCGTATTGTAAAAAATGTGGCATTCAAAGATCAACCTATGAAAACGGTAGGGTTCAGGCACAGGAGCAAAGGAATAGGGAGGAGAAAGACAAATGAAATGCTACAACCAGGTAAGAAGGCATTTTATTGGCCCGATTCCATCCACTCGACTGACGTTGCACAAACAGAGAAAGAGAAAAGGAGAGAATGGGAAAGCGAGAAAGAGAACAGAGAGTAAAAAGAGAAGACAGACGGAGAAATTTAAGAGGAGAGGGAGAAGAGGTAGAGAGGGAGAGAGAATATCCGTAACAACGTGAGAGGAGCTGCGGGTTCTGCTAGTTTTATTATAAATGTACGAGCCAAATCTATTACAGCATTTTCTGATATAAAATCTTAAACGAAGTTTAATTTTTAACTTCTAATTTTCTTAAACGGACTGGAGAATCTCTAGGAACATATATTATCCATCTGGTGATATTGTGAGATCTAAATACTCCCACCTAGACTATTTTAGTTGAGACTGCACAATATCTCTAAAACTAAAAGTTGTAGAAAGAAATGTCTTGGGTAAAAGTTGCTTGATATTATGGGGGAAAGTAAATGTCATTAGTCGTGTTTTGTTTGGTGGACGGTGTGATGGTCATTTTAGGGTCAATTTATTTTTTTAAATGGGAACCTACGTTTTGTATGTTATTTTCTCATTAGAAAATGGTTTATAAAAGCTGTTTTTTGTAATGATGAATAGAAAACAACATAAAAAAAGTTTATTTCCAATTACGAAACATAACTTGACCCTCAAATGGCCATCCATGGATGGTTCAACAATTCATTGCGCTCTTCGTACACAGCCATTAGGGATTTTCGTTGTTACGAGGTTGGTGCAAACAATTGCAAAGTGCTTTATACAAAGGTTGTTTAGTTTTTTATGAGGAGTATACCATAATCATCAAGATTATCCACTTTTTGCGTAATAGTAGATTATGATACATATGTGTGGGTTTTATTTTGTGAGTACGAATGCAATGCAAAATAAAATCAATTTTAAGACGTTAGCATACACTGTTTTTCAGATAGAGCTGGAATTTGTAAAATATCAATAAAATAATTTATATTATATTGATTCATGAAACTCAGAGATCACGTTTTGAACGAAACCAACTCACGTGCATAGCGAGATTCTTAAAACAAGAGAAACGACTTAAAAACGAGATCAGCCGTCGTGTGCGGCGAGACGTCAGATATTTTGAAGTTTTGTTGATTCACTAGCTCTCATTTCCAGTGAAACTATTTATAACATGTGTTGCCTTACATCAGGCAATTAAACGATTAAATGCTATATCACATTCCTTTGTGGATTTTTTTTTTTTTTTGGCTAAGTGGTGTTATTCTTTCTGCTGCTTCTGTAATTTCACCTGGCTCTTCCATTTCAGTTTCTTTTGAATTCATAATTCCAGCCATTTAATCTTAATGTAGATAAAAGAATAACGTTTTAGATCTAAGAAAGCAGAAGCCTGTTAATATAAGGTATAGGTTAACTCCACAACAAATGGTGATAAACTGAAGTATGGCGATTTGTATTGTGAACAGATAATGCGGGATATGAGACATTAATCAGGTAAAAAGACATAATGAAAAGTAAAACCTAATCAAAACAAGTCGAGTTATTTAACATGTACAAATACAAAGGGTAATTGCCATGTGACTGGACTTGAAACCAAAGCTGGTCACAATGAAGTAGCACTAAAATTTTATCGCACTAATGCGATAATGTAAAGCTATTAGTTCCTGTGCACTGTATTAAAAGTTCCACTTTTGGGCTATGCTATTTGAAAATTAATATTGTAGTTTAACATCTCTATTATGAAAATTAAGAAATTGTTGCAGCAATTTTAGTTCCAAACTGTAGTACAAACCTCCATTTTACTAAACCAAACATTTGAAACTTTAAAAAATACACACTAGTTGTCTGGTAGGAACATTTCAATTCCGTTTGTGTGTGTGTGTGTGTGTGTTCCGTGAGCAGCATTTAAAACGAAAATTGGGATAAACACCAAGTTTTAGTATCTTCCATAGACACAACATAAAGGTTTTCAAGAAAATACGCCCACCCCAACTACCTTTTACATGAAAGATTTTTCGAAATTTTCGATTTTCTGAAAATTCATTAAAATACAGTTTGATTAAAACGGTTTTGATTCAACAGCATAAATTAAAGAGATTTTTATGAAAAATAAAACGTATGTATTTCTTTAATTTTCTAGGAGTAGTCTGTGAGGTCTTCATTCGAAAGAAATTTTGTATAATCCTGTATATAAATGGTAAACGCTAAACGATAGACGAAAATGTATTGCACAAAAAAAGCAATAATAAACGATAGACGAAATCGTACATCATAAAAAGGAGATCTCTTTAAAACACACAATTTATTTCAAATAACGTTTTTGTGGCATAAGCCATTTCCGAGATATATGTCATTAATGGCTCGCATTTTTCAATGCGTTGTCAATCTTTTAAAGTCCTGTCGACATTCAGTTGGTTCTCGCGACTGCATGGATAGAGCATGGAATTTTAAGGCCAGCACATTAAGTTCAGTTATTAAACATTTGAATATCACTATTTCCTTTGTATCTATAATGAAACGTGTAATGTAGCTATTTCTGCCAAGGTTCATGGATTAAAATGAAGTAGATAGAAACCAAATCTGATGTGGCGCACTCACATGACTTTCTCTACTTTTGTACAAGCTATTTATACAAACGCTTATTCTCCATCTACTTCATGTTAATCGAGATATCCAGATGTTAATCTTGTTACTAATTTTCTTGTAGGTGCAAGATATTTCGTAGGCTTTAAGTGATAGTCAAATGTTTTAAGAGCTGGTTGCTATGTGGAGCATTCCATTCTCTTTGCTTGTCCAGGACATAAAAAATTCCCATTTGAGAAAAATTAGAAGTATTGGAAAATTTAAGGGAATAAAAAGCAATATCTCGAAAACGGTTCACTCATCAAAATATATATATATATATATATGTATATATGACATAAATAGTGTGTTTTAACGCGATCTACACTTTTTGTAGTACAATTTTGTCTATCTCTTATGGTTTAACAGTTATGCAAAAGTCGTTCACAATGAAGAATACTTTTGGAGACATTCCCAGAAATTTCGAGATATACCTACATTTCATTTGTCATGAAAATATCTTAAACATATGATATTTTAATCAAAATCGTTAAAGCCATTTTGAGAAAATTAAAATTTTCAAAAAATGTTCCATGTAAAGGGTAATCTGGGGTGGGGAGATTTTCTTGGAAACCTTCGTGTTCCATCTCTGGAAGATACTGAACCTAAATAGCAAGTTTGGTGTTTATCCGACTGTTCGTTTCTGAGTTATGCTGTTCACAGACACACACGCAGACACACCAACGGACATGTTTCCAGAAATGCTTTTTTTGGTTTCAGGGGTCTCAAAACATGTATTTCCGGTAAAATCTCTGCATCGAATTTTTGGGTGGAATACAATACTTCCCCTACTTACTATACATAGTAGAGAAAGTAATAAGCTTCCCTAAGAATAATTTTTAAACCAACTAATAAACGATAAAGGTAAGCGAAGGTAATTTGTATTTAACACATCAGATTTTTCACAATGATCTGCCTTAGAGTGCGGACTGTTAGTTTAAAGTCCGAATGTTAGGTAGATACACACAGATATTCTCAATAGTAAGGATGTATGAAACAAACACGGCGCCGCTCCTTGCCTCAAGCACTGGAACACAAAGGCAGCATCGGAAACGGAGCTCGTTAAAGAGAAACGAATCCGGGTAGGCAGGAAGGCTTGATGTCGCAGCAACGCCTCTTGCGTTGAGGCCACCGCCCTCGGTGCCCGCCCCCCAGTGACTTTAACCCCCGTCCCCCCAAATTAGTCAATTGGATTGGAATATAATAGCAATGATCTTGTAATTTATAGCAATAACACTTGGGAAAGACACGCGCAACAGTGGAATAAGTGCTGGACTGTTCCTGGTTTCCGCATTTGTGAACCTTGCTCTGTGGCTATGGAAAGCTTTGGCTTTTGGATGCTTAAGGAGGTTGAAGCAACATATAGTACCAGCCACGGAAAACTAATACAATAACTCATTAATGTAATAAGACATCTAATTCCCAGCTTATCAGCATAAACACATTAATAATTTCTTTCTTTAATGTTTTGTATTCTAAGTTTACGTGTTATGTATTTTCTTTGCTAATATTAACGGAGGATTGACCATTAACAGTTTCTATATCATTGCACAGGAATTTTACAATGAGTGCAGGGAATAACAAATACAATTGATTAAATCGTCGCCCACGGTTTAAAAAGTCACCCGTGCAACATTGGTAAGCCAACTGGTTATTAAGATTTTCACTGTTGTTGTTATTACACAGGGACTTGAATATTTTTCATTGTTATGCTGCCATCCTTTCATTAACGCTGATAGGTATTTTGGTACAGTGGCACACTTTTCCTCTATACCGAAGTTAGCTGCCTTCTCTGAACTATATTCCTTCATAATGGCAGAGTTCAACAATGAGCATCTCTTCTCATTCGGCATAAAAACTTCTTTCAACTATTCGGAGCTGCGCAGTCCAAGTAATCACTATTTGTAATTGAGACAGTATTTTTAACATTTAAATGATTTCAGTCTAATTATATAATATACATTCAATAACAGCCCGCTTTAAAGGAATATGTGTATAGTATAATATATAAAATGTATGTAACAGTCATTGTATTAATGTTTATATTATTGTATATATGTTGCGATATTCCCACCGATTAAGAACCCATAAAAAGTAACTATAATAATTATATTTTAGGAACTATTAATAATTAATTAATATTCAATTTAATAAATTTCCAGAATTTTAAAGCCATCGGATTCAAAAATTGTATCAAACAAAAGCCCTTCATAAGCTGTAAATATATGTTAAGTTTCCATAATATTGTAAAGTTGATGCAGTAATTTGTATCATAAATTACTTAAATGTAAAGAATGATTATAGTATGAATATGCATTTTTATGTGACATTGATTTGAGATGTTTGTTGATTGTAATTATTGTTGAGAAGTAAGTTTATATGGCCTTACTGAAACTGACAATAATAGCGTGCAATAATGCAGCGAGGGGGTGAGCTGTTTATCATTATTAGAGACGAGGAAGTTACGTAATATTGGCGCGTTTTTCTTTAGAATTTGCTGGAACATTTTCCCTAGAGCATATGTATTCATAATTTTCATTGGATATAAAAATAGACGCTAATGTTGGCGCGTTTTATTAGCCAATAGCAACTTAGTTATAATCTTTAGGCATATCGGGGTGTAGGAGTATAAAAAGGGCTAGGTTAGAGGTAAAGTCCTTCAGTCCGCCAGTTCGTCGAAAATATTTGTACGTTACACGTCGCCTTCAGTCCAGCAGAAATATTTGTACAGTACACGTCGGCTATCGATTCGCAGGTTACGCGTAGCAGAGTTATGAAAAATCTAAAGTGTTGTAAAGTTAATTATACAAAAGGTTGAAGTACGCGAATTAAAAGTGATCAGTAATGAAGTTATTATAACAGTTTCAGTTTGGCGAGTGTCAAGATCAATGTGTAAATGTGATAGTGAATGTGTTCGACAATAAAAGTGTAAAACAAATTCCTTCATCAGTGTTATCTTTGGATAAAAGCCTCCTTTCCGTTTACACAACCTGTATAAAGAGAAGTGCTCGACCAAAAAGATCATAGCTAGCCGGAGGACAGTGAACCAAAATTAAATAAAATAAAAGTAGCATTCTTTCAAACAAACACTAATACTGCCGCAAATTGCTAACACTAGATGGAGCTAACAAACCTAACAAAGAATCACGTCACAAAATGGCTGCACCACGTGGAGTAAACACAAATACACAAACCTTATAAGTAATACCGTCGCAAATTGGCTCCCAAACGTGGGGCTCAACAAAATAAATAAATATAACATTACAAGTATACCACTTCAAAATAAATAAAGACGTAATTGCATGAGAAAAACTGCAAAATTTAGGCCAGAATAAGTGTAGCTTCGTTTTAGACTGATCATTATGTTTTCGAGCGTGGGGCCATAAAAATCGAAACCTTCTTTTGTACTTCGTGGGTGCGAAGCTATGAGGCAACGGACATTTCCTACAGTTAAGCAAGTTTCAACCAGTCAACCAATAAACGTAGAGAATAAGTGCGAGAACCAATAGAAACATAGGAAGACGCAGTGACATTTATAAAATTTGGTGGTGAGTCGTCGTTGAGATATGGGAATGCGAGCGTGGTTTGGAGAGAGTCTGCCATGATTCTCCGGTAAGGAAACACGCATCACGTTGAGTCAAAAATAGAAAGGAAAAGGACAAAAGTTCCAAATTTACGAAGTGCCGCACCACAATGCAATCATAAAGTAATGCATGTGGAATAATTATATAGAGTGTTAGATTGTCGTTGAAATTATTTTATCCAAGATAATAAATAACTTAACACGCCGAAAGTAAGGAATTCAAGTTCGCGGGAATCAAAAGAACGGTGATAGAGCGCCTTAAATAATATATAATTAGCCGGAGCAAAACTAGTGGACCAAAGGGTGAAAATATTCTTATATAAGAACCGTACGGGGTAGAAAAAGCACAAGAATCTTGCAGGTTTTCTGGCAGGAATACGCGTTTTAGTGAGGAAGTGAAAACGTTTTCTTAAAATAATATCCTAGTGTCACCCTCCCGCAATCCTACCCTGACAATAATAGTAGGGAATTTCAGACCGATTCGCCGACGGAAAACACCACAATGTATAATAATGTTATATGAATGTATTACGTAATTTAATAATGTAGGAGCTGTGAGAATAGGTCAAAAGTTGCTAACAATGAGGTAACAATGAGGTAACCTTGAGTCAATCATGACTTGGAAAGTTTAATAATGCTACTAGTAATTCCTGGAAACAATAATGTAATATTTTTAAAACAGTTTATAAATGGTCAATCAATAACTAGAAAGGCTAAAAGTTAAATAAAAGTAGGATTAGCCAATTAGAGACTTGATATAGAAAAATTTACAAATTCAGGCGGTAGAAGTCAGTTGCTAGTAGACAGGGTTCCTAACCGGACGCTAGACGCATACGTATCCAGTGTGGGACAAAAATTTATTACGGCGAGAATATTATAAAGTTTACATGTTTAAAAGTGCAATTAATAAATAATCTCACAGCTCTCTATATCATTGAACTGTTATTTAATCGCGTGAAGGATTAATAAAAGGAGTGAAGTAAAAATTATAATCTGTGTATTTAGCAGCATCACCCCCAGCAAAGACACACATGTTTCTACAAATTAATACTGACGCAGCCGAGGCAAACATAAATATATATAAAATTTAAAGAAAACAGTAAAATACAAAGTTGATTCCTAAACTTGCGGTGAAGAGCACGGGAAAGTAAACTTGGGGAGAAGACCACCGGAAAGTGAACATTGGGGCGAAGGTCACCGGAACTTTGTACCATACGTGTGGCAGTTATTTCATCAAGTTTGGCTCCCCAACAGTTCAACTACAATACAACTCCTCCTAAAATACTACTCCTTCAAATTGGCGCCCAAAGGGTGGTGCAAATAACGTAACAATAAAACACCTCCTAAAATACATCTACTTCATAATTTGTGACTTGATAGCAATTTTGACTAAAACACTCTCTTAATTTTTGGCATCTGTAGCATTCTTCAATTTGGACAGGTCCATATAAGACGGTAAATGAATGAGACAGGAGATGGCAAATGAAGCCATTTGAAATGAGCTAGGGGTTTATGCATCTTAGTGTTACCCAACATATATCTTCAGGTTATATGCAAGCATAAGGCAAAACCACGAGGCAGTATTTTTAACCTTAAATGATATCAGTCTAGTTATATAATATAAAATATAATAACAGCCCGCCTTAAAGCAATATGTGTACACTATAATATATAAAAAGTGTATATTACAGTCATTGTATTATGTTTATATTATTGTGTACATGTATAACAATGTTATGTGAATGTATTATGTAATTTAACAATGTAGGAGCTGTGAGAATAAAAGTAAGCTACTTTCCGTAACAAACAGAGTTAAGAAGCCGAAAGTTGCTAACAATGAGGTAACCTTGAGACAACAATAAATTAGAAAGTTTAATAATTCTTGGAACAATAATGTAATATTTAAAACAGTTTATAAATAGCCAATCTACAACTAGAAAAAACTTAAGTTAAATAAGCGTATTCTATTGGAGTAGGATTAACGAATCAAAGACTTGAAATAGATGAAATTTACAAATTCAGGCGGCAGACGCTACAAGATTGCGTAACCGATCGGTAAGATACAGGTTCATTGTGAGACATAAAACTTGTTTGCGGTGAGAATAATATAAAGTTTACGTGTTTAAAAAGTGCAATTAAACAATAATCTCACAGCTCTACAGTAGGATATATCAGTGAAGTGTTATTTAATCGTGTGAAGGATTAATAAACAAAATACAATACAATTATAATTTGTATAAGCCTTGTTATTTAGCCACACCACCACTGCTAAGAGATACGTGTTCGGAAAATTACTACTGACATGTATAATATTTAAATAAACATTAAAATACAAACTTGATTTTTTAAACGTGGGGCGAAGGCCACCGCAAAGTTTGCATCGTACGTGGGGCGAACACTTCAAGAAGCATATCTCCTGCAATACATGGTGCAAACAGCAGTAATAAACAACTTCAAGTTTGGCAGCAGTGGGGCAGCAATAACCCTCTCAACCTTATGCAGTTAACTCATTCCAATCGACCTCGTACCTCCTCTGTAGGGACTTTGATTGTGGTAAAGATGTTCTACCCCCACACCGTAGGCGTGGGTAATTTTGAAACTGTATTAAACTTTCATATCCAACCTTCCCGTAAGGGGGGGGGGGGTTCGAGCCCTTGAGCTGCCGCTGCGGAGCCTGAGTTCTCGTGGTATTTCTGACTTTACTAGAAGTTCACAGGGCCAAACGTCCGAGCCCCACATGTAAGGATGTCGTTTGGATTGGGTTGGACTCGGCGGGGCAGGTCCTCCGGTACCGCCTTGGAGAGCCGATAGACAGTCTACTAGGTTGCTGTCGGCCTCACCGAGATTTTTTCCCCTTTGGGGGTGCGTATCCCAGCTTCGCTGTAGCTGGCTACTATTCCACAGTTAACTGAATAACTTACAGCATGTTGAATAAGGGTGTCATTTGTAGCATCGACAACCCTGTCCTAAGTTATTCAAACTGTTTCCTTAGAGATTCCATGTATATCAGGTGGCACAACAATACTGTGCAGCACGACCTAACCAATGAAGTGGAACTTATGTACAATGTTTCATTCTTTTCTGCGGGATGTTCCAATGTCTTATTAATTTTCTCAAGGAAAACTTAATCTAAGCCTCTCATTGTATTCTAAGTTCATCAGTAGTTGTATCATAATTACCCATTAGGTTTTCCACTTCATGTTAAAAAATGCATTATCAACTAAATGCACACAGTGCATTTAATGTTTACCAATGAACAAATTATTAGTTAAAATACACTTATTATACCAAAATTTATTCACCGTTTGATTTCAATACAGAAATATTGGCTTCATTTCAACAATACAATTATTATTACAAAAAGAACAGGTCTAATTAGAGTAACACATAATACAGAAATCCTAATTTATTACATTAGTAGGTACCTAAACTAAACTTCGGAATTGTACACATAGTATATTCCACTAGAAAGCGTATCAACTAATTCATTTCTAGATATTCTTTCACTGAATAAAAACAATTCTGTATTAGGATTTTTTACAAATGTTTTTTGAAGACTGTTAGGGTTTTAACTTTTTTTTAAATATGTGGGGAGTTTATTAAACAATTTAATGTCACTATAATATAAACTTTTTCATATAGGGTTCTTTTATGACCTGTAATGTGCAGTTTAGATTTATTTCCTGTATTATAGTCATGAATACCAGAATTTTTGTTAAAACTATTTTGCTGCTTATACATTGTTACCAGAGTTTCAAAAATGTATAGGGAAGTAAGAGTCACGTTATTTAACGGTATGAATTAAGGTTGCAGCTTCTGTTGCTGCAAAGGTTTAACATTATTCTTATTGCCCTTTTTACTTTCTCTACTACGTATAGTAAGTAGGGGAAGTATTGTATTCCACCCAAAAATTTGATACCGAGATTTCTCCGGAAATACATGTTTTGAGGTCCCTTGAATCCAAAAAAAGCTTTTTTGGAAACATGTCCGTGTGTGTCTGTGAACAGCATAACTCAGAAACGAACAGTCGGATAAACACCAAACTTGGTATTTAGGTTCAGTATCTTCCAGAGATACAACACGAAGGTTTTCAAGAAAATCCCCTCACCCATGATTACCCTTTACATGGAACATTTTTCGAAAATTTTAATTTTCTCAAAAATAGCTCTAACGATTTTGATTAAAATATCATATGTTTAAGATATTTTTATGAAAAATAAAATGTATATCTCGAATTTTGTGGGAATGTCTCCAAAAGTATTCTTCATTGCGAACAACTTTTGCATAACTGGTAAACCATAAGAGATATACAAAATTTTAGTACACAAAAAATTAGATCGCGTTAAAATACACAATTTATGTTATATACATTTTTGTTGTTGTGTGAACCATTTTCGAGATAATGTTTGTTATTCCCTTAAATTTTCCAATACTTATACTTTTTCTCAAATGGGAATTCGTTATTCATTTTTTGCCCTGGTAATGCAAAGAGAATGGAAAACTGCACATAGCATCCAGTTCTTAAAATATTTCACTATAGCTTAAAGCCCAACAATTCCCCTTGCATCTACAAGAAAATTAGCAATAAGATTAACATCTCGATTAACATGAAGCATATGGGGAATAACCGGTTGTAAAAATAGTTTGTACAAGAGTAGATAAAGTCATGTGAGTGTAACACATAATAGTTTTTGTATTATAAAGATACTATTTGTATAACTGACTTTCCCCAGAGTATTATACCATGTGATAAATGACTATGGAAATATGCAAAGTACGCCATTTAAGTACATCAAGATTAACTCAAGTTTTAAGGGTATATAATGCAAAACATGTTTTGAATAATTTTTAGATGGATATCAATATGGATTCCCCAGTCAAGATTAATATCAACCCGGATTCATAGAAATTTACTTTTATTAGACATTGTTATTAATTAATTTTATAAATAAACTTCGGGAAAATTTAGGTTTTTGTTAACTTTTTAACTTTATGGAATAGAACAGTAATAATATGAGTTAATATTATTATCTGTTGACTAATAACACAACTTTTCTTCAGTTTTATGAAACAGACGTCGTATTATTGCAGCCTCTCTAGTTAAGGGGCATTCAAACACCCGCAATACTGAGTCTTTTTTGTGACACACACACATACAAAAGAAACTATTGCGCAGCATGGTCAGATCTCCCACGTTGTACAAGAGCAGTTCTGGAGTTGGTGATCTACAAATCCAGTTCAGCGACTTGTAACCTGTCTTCCTTTCGACTTTTGGACGTATAAATGAAGAAATTAGTACTATCTGGTGATGTCAAAGATAGTTTCCGTGTTCAATTGTATTGATATTCTCCAAACTCTTGATTGCTTCTTCACGAAATGATTATTTATAGATCTCATTCTCGAGTAATACTCGCTTTCTTCGAACAGCTTAAGAAATTATTCAGAAGACAAAAGTGTCTTTGTGTCCAATCGAATAATTATTTCATATGAAATACGTCATGTTTAAAAAGGCTGTATCATTCTTCTTAAGGTCAATAAGTGACACTGATTTCTAAAGTGACATTTATTTTTTTCGATGGGGTTGGAACTACCCAGCAAAGCACTATAAAATTCTTTTGTTATTTTTAGAATACTTTTGTAAGAACTTATTGTTACTGAGCGACTTTTTACTTAAATCCAACAATAAGTATACCAAACTGTAACGAATGTTCTGTCTTTACTAAATTTTAATTAAATATAATACACAAAATAATCATGAGATTATTTAAAGTCCATACTATCAATTATATCTCAGCAAAATAAATTTTAATAAAAAAGCAGCGTATACAGCCATTCGATGATAAGAACTGGCTCAATTTTGTGTGTACTTTACTCTTGTTGCTAAGATACCGCAAGGAATTAATCGATAGGAATAACAGTTGTTAGCAAAAATATTTAAAACAAAACATCCCTCTTTGGAAAAAAAATGTTTACCTTATGTATGACATCGCTGAATACAAATATGTAAGTCATAGTTCTCTAACACGTAGTATTTTGGGGGCAGGTACCTTCAAAACTGGAACAAGTGAATTTTTGGTAAATTTTATTAGCAATTTGTTTCTATGATCTTCGTTTAAATGTAAAAATGATAATTGCCACTAATAATTTAATCCTTACATAGGATTATAAAGGCTTCATAATGGTGCCTGGGTGAATAACTTGACCTTACATAAGCACATGGGGACTGCGTCCCCACGTGATCCAGGGGAGCGGCCGTTAGCCAGTGACACTCCCACTCCCGAGAGTTTTTCCATGGACCAGCACCTGGTTGCCTAATCCGACCCCCCCCCCGCATTACAGAGTGGAAGTGGATACGCCACTTACGCGCGTCAACTCTCGAAAGGGAAAATTACCGAATACCTCGGTGGGGCCGATGTGATCTAGCACCAGTCTACCGGCTATCCAGGGCGGTACCGGATGACCTTGAGGCGTCTCAGACGTACCCAATCTTCCATGGGTATCGGTAACCACTTCCCCGCCGAGTCCAACCCAATCCGAACAACTCCCTACCTGGAGGGACCGGAATGTTCGGTTCGGCGTACTTCTAGTAACGTCAGAAGTACCACGAGTACTCAGGGTCCGCAGCGCCCGCACCACGGCAGCTGAAGGGGTCGGAACCCCCCCCCCACTTACGGGGACCTTGACATTACAATGGGAACTTAGAAAGCGCGACCCTCCGCATCAGATAACTAACAGAAAGCGTTTTATTGGTAACATACATCCGTCAATACCTCTCGCACATTCAGTTAACACGAAAGAAACATATACAAACATGAAACATCTTTTACATAAAATAAACTACGAAAACCGGCAATGTAGCATTGCTGACGGGGCTACAACAGAGGTATGCAAAATTCAACTTCATGTATGCGTGGGTCAGTCGCTCGAGGGGCAAGCACTATATTGTGAAAAAATGGCCACCCCGAGAAGAAAACATTCTAGGTCAAAAGAATGCGGCGCATGAAGCGTTAGTCACCAGGGCATAAATTATATTGCCTCCTCTTCACGTTAACATTGGATTAATAAAACAATGTGAAGACAATGGTTAAAGAAGGTTTCAGGATTCGCTTACCTGAATTCGTTTCCACGAATTTGCGAGTTCAACATAAAAGAAGACATTTTCGTTAGACCTGAAATAAAGCAACTATTTCAGGACGTCGAATTCAAAGATAAATTGAATTAAATCGAGAGAGGAGCCTGTAATGCATATTAAAATGCATCTTGCAAGTTTTTGGGAAGCAAAAAATCTAAAAATTGAGAAGAAATTGTGGAGTTTCTACTCATCTCATTTTGCATCATTGGCTGTAATATGTCTCTGAAGCTGCATTTTTAAGTTCTCATTTGGACTTTCCGCACAAATATGGGAGATGTTTTAGATGAGCACGGTGAAAGATTTAATCAAGATTAGCTGAAATGGAAAGCAGATACAGTGGAAAATGTTAGGATAACATGTTAACTGTCTATTGTGGGACTCTTGTGCAAGAACACCTGAAGAAGTATATAACATGAAAAGTACAACAAAATAAGATCTCCATTAAAGTGGAAATTTTATTTACTGTAATAGTGTTATTGTTAAGATAGTGATAAATTACAATTAGTGTTTAAAATAAAAACAGACGAAAGTGCAGTGAGTATTACGTGTCATATGTGTTACTAAATTTATGCAGTGGTGTTCAAGTGTACAATATATTACATTTTAACCACAATATTCATAACTAAAATAATTCAGCTCATCTACTCATCATTGCTTCCAGGATTATATTTATATTCCTCACTTAATTTATTTGTAACGATATTTATAGTGGTTTCTTTCTGCATGCAAATAACGTGGTTTTATTTTTTAGCGATAAAAGTGAAATTATCTTTATTTATATATGTATTTTGAATGCACATTTATTTGTTTACAGTTATATAGGATGTTACCATTCATCATTATTTACCCAAACTGAGATAAAAATAAAGTATCAGATCAAAATTCAAATGCAGATACAAAATCTTAAATTTTGTTTGTACAAATTTATGGCTCTCAAATTCAGATTCAGCGTCGTGAAAACTATAAGAATGACATTTTTTTTCCTCCAAAAGGATTTTGGTGCCAACCAGTGTAACAAATAATAGCGCGCACGGAAAGCAGCAGGGGACAATGCCCCCACGTGACCCTGGGAGATTGTCGTCATCCCAGTGACACTCCCACCCCCTAGAACTTTTCCGTTAGGTATCTGGTTGCCTAATCCGGACCACCCCCCCATTACAGGGTGAAAGTGGATACGCTACTTACGCGCGTCAACCCTCAAAAGGGAAAACTACCGAGAACCTCGGTGGGGTCGACAGCAATCTAGCAACTGTCTACCGGCTATCCAGGGCGGTACCGGAGGACCTTGAGGCATCTCACAACCCTGCTTGATGGGAGAAGTGACGTCCCCAATCTCTCATGGGTATCGGGAACCAGTGCCCCGCCGAGTCCAACCCAATCCAAACGACACACTCACGAGTGGATAGCAGTTATATCGGAATCTCGAGCGCGGAAAGTTACCTGGCATTCGCTTTCTCAGTGTACGAAGACGAATTGCTTCATCAGAAATAGAACCCTTCTAAATTGTTAGAAGATATGTAGGTTATTCCATCATATCAACGATGTGGCTCACTGTATCTCAGCTTGTGATCACATTCCCAAACATTAAGCATTAGAGCATTTTAAGGACTACACCTGCGTTTTGCGGCGGTATTAATGTTTGTGTTCGAAAGATGCTACTGTTTATCTGCCGCACGTATGGAATACAATTTGTTGCGGTCACTTCGTGTTATCTTTTACTGAGCGCCTGGTATTGTATTTAATTTTGGGTTCACTGTCCTCCGGTTAGCTATGATTTCTCGGTCAAGCACTTCTCTTGTACAGGGTGTGTAAACGGAAAGGAGTTTTTATCCAAAGATAACACCGATGAAAGAATTTGTTTTACACTTTTATTGTCGTAACACATTATTCACTTTCACCTATTAATCTTGACACTCGCCAAACTGAAACTGTTATAATAACTTCTTTACTGCCCATTATTAATTCGCGTACTTCAACTTTTTGTGTAATTAACTTTACGACACGAGAGATTTTTCATAAATTTGCTACGCGTAACCTGCAAATCGATAAACTGTGCGATGTATTCACCATGACTGCTTCTGTTGAACTCATCGATGTCTTATACGCGAATGCTTCTGTTGGACTACGTGAAACTTGTCTCTGACACGAGTTTATACTCCTTCGCCCGATATGCCTAAAGATTTATAACCGAGCTGCTATTGGTTAATAAAACGCGCCAACATTAGCGTCTATATTTATATCCAATGAGAATTACGAAAACATATGCTCTAGGGAAAATGTTCCCGCAAATTCTAAGAAAAACATGCCACTCTGACGTCATTTGCTCGTCTCTAATAATGATAAACAGCTCACCCCCTCGCTACATTGTTACACGCTATTATTGTCAGTTTCAGTAAGGCCGTATAAACCCACTTCTCAACAATGCTTACAATCAACAAACATCTCAAATCAATGTCACACAACAATGCATATTCACACTAAAATCACTCTGACATTTACATTTTTGTGATACAAATTACTGCGTCAGTTTGAAAGAACAGAATACGCGAGACTTGAAAACAAATAATTTATCATTATTATTATCATCATTGTCATCATCATCACCGTGACTATTTAAATTCATGTAACAGAAATGAGGTTTGCCAAAGAGCAGCTGAACGAGTCAGGAATGTTTTTGCACTTTCTAAAGGTTTTCATGAAAGTTCTATTATGTGGAAGAACAAAATCAACGCCCTAGAAGACAAAGGGCATATTTGGACTTCACTAAAAAGACTATTGCTGGGTGTAAACTGATACCCTATAAAGAGATAGGTAGTCCATAAATGTTGTATGTTCACACCAGAACTTGGTGTAAAACATTTCTCCGAAGCACCTCGGCCGGTCTCCGTAACAATGCAAGACCGCATATCGGTGAGCCGATGATAATGCATTGACCGAATTTCTGAAAGACTCCCTCACCCAGTCCACAGTCCGAAAATTGGTCCACCTGATTATCAACTTGTCCCGCACTGATTAATCCAGTAATGTTTTACAACGTTAAATGACTACATATCTGCGTAACGACGGAACAGAGTTAAATTTAAAAGGAGAACAAAACTATGTCCTGCAGTTATCAATGTCGGGAAGCCTCATTAAATTCCATTAGAGATTTTAAAAATATTTATTATAAGTATAATGAAAAAAATTAAATTATGTCAGTTAAGTATGTCTGTGCATGAGTTCCAGGATCACTATACATTTCCAGATTTCATAAAATCCAGATGAGGTTAAACTCATCAGAAATCTAATGCCTCCTATTTTGTTTTCGTTTCGATGGCTGCTGATTCTAGGAGAATTTTGCTCCGTTATTACAGGTGAGGGTGGTGCCGTGGCCGAGTGGTTAGACCGCTCGCCTCTCACCGAGGCGGCTCGGGTTCAATCCCAGGGACCCACATGTGGGATTTGTGGTGGACAAAGTGGCGTCTGGGCGGGTTTTCTCCGGGTTCTCCGGTTTCCCCCGCCATTCATTCCACCAACTGCTCCATCATCACCTTTCCTTTCATCCATTTCACCAACATTTCGTTTCATCTACTTCCTTCATCCCATACCAGGCATCGGGCTGTTCACCCATCCTGGACATTGTGTCTTCTCCGTGAGAGTGTCTGCTCCTCGACGAGCCTCTGACCCCAGGTACCCGCCTGTAAGCCCTGGGGGTGTAAGTCCTACATAAGATGAGGTTAAACAGTGAAAAAATGAATGTATTACAGGTGATGTGGGCATTTTTATTAAATAAAGTTTCTAAATGTATAATAAAGCACAATAACTTGACTGCCTTCCAGCGAGGGTCACGCCACGTTTTATAAAATTACTGACGTTTCGCCCTTCATGTTAAGGGCTTCCTCTGGGTACTGCCAACGGACCGCTGTTTGCACTCATATTTATACCGCAAGATGTAGTCCCTCTTACGCATGTTCCTAATTGACTGGTAGCTTGCCACTAATTTTGTGTTCGGTCAGCAATGTTTTCCATGTTTCATTCAAGGGTTTTCTACCATATCTATTCAATAAACCTTCATATTTAAAAATGTCTACGCTTTCTCATGCTGTTCTGTGTGAGAAGCGGTCATATACAACCAAAATCTCAGTATTTTTGCCAAAGTCGATGTGGTGACAAGTTTTGTAAACATGTTAGCCAATGCTGATTTTTCAGGCTGCTCGTGCTTTAGAAATCTGATATGTTCGTTGGGTCGAGTTAATATTGACCTTCCTTTCTGGCCTATATATAACTCCCGCAATCACATGTAATTTTGTATGCACCTGAGTTGATAAGTGGCGAAATTTTATCTTTAACTGGGCGTGTAATTGATCTTAGTTTTTTACTGACATATAGCTTATTATTTTGTGACGATGTAGCAATTTTGAAATTCTATTTGTCACTCCAACTATGTTGGGAATAAATGCCCAATTTTTGTTTCTTTTTCATGCTTCACCATTTCCTTTTTCCCCCTTTTTATTCCTGTTTTTTATTTTGGAAGGTTTTTACTAATTAATTGGAATAACCGTTGGTCTACAGAACCGTGTTGGTGTGCTTTATTTCTTTATTGAGGGATTCTGCATTATGTATTCGGCGAGCTCGCTGATACAAGCTGTTGGCCATTGCCCATTTTACTGACGGTGGGTGGTGGGATATTGCTGGTATATACCTATCAGTATGGGTCGGCTTACGATAAACGGAACAATTTAACTTCTTAGTTTTGCCCCTTCAACAAGAACGTCCAAAAACGCAAGTTTGCCGTCCTTTTTCTAACTCAGTTGTAAACTTAATACTTTTATGAAGATTATTTCGAGTGTTGCAAAATGTCGGCAATCTTAGCGTGAGCTATATTTTACAGAAAGAGAACTTTATAAGCTACATTTAATGCTTTCGTCAATTTCTACCTCTAATGACTGCGACATTTTAAACCGCGTTTTTGCCTCTTTGGCATTTTATACTTTTTTAACGACTGCACGTCAGAAAAACAAGTTCGAGAATTTATGCAAGACTCAACATCCGCTAAAACCATATCTGGAGGAAGATCGTCTGGTAATAAATATTTCGAATTCCACACTAGATGAGCCTACCAAAACGACTTTAGCTAAAGGTTTAAAATTTGCACCTATTCCACACAAAATTCCATGTGAACAAATTCCGGTGTCGAGTCAGCAATAAATTCTTTTCACGAAACGAAAGAAAATGAAATACGAATAAGTACGTAAAAGACTCCCAGAAATGCAAAGCCACCGAAGCTCAATTTAACTAAAGAACAATGTCGGCCACTCCGTTACATTACTTCCAATCCTGAAATTATTATCTTGCCAGCAGAGAAGTGAAATGTCACAGTGATAATGGACAAGAACGAGTACGGTGATAAAATGCAAGTTATTTTGCAGGATTCCACATATAAAAGATCAACAAGAACCCTACATCCGCTTCGAGAATACTACAAAATAATGATAAAAAGCTCACCTATACCAATAAATAAGCAACACAGCCTGTTTTTCCCAAGATCGCGAGTTCAAACCTGGCGAAGGGCGATGGATTTTTCCGGGCGTAAAAATCCTTAGCATGGATTCCTTGGGAGGTAAAGCCGGTAGTCCCGTGTCGTAGATTTACGGCACGTAAAAGAACCTCAAGCCTGATAAAGAGGCCTCTGAGCAAAATTACCGGTCTTTCACGCCGGAATAGAATGGGACGCTAAGGACCATAGAAGTTAAAGAGCGTCCATAAATAAAACTCAATTTAATTTAATTTACAGCCTGTTTTCGCAACTCCACGCACCCCTACAACATACGGACTGCCAAAAATACATACAACTTATTCATCACTAAGACCTATAACGAGTACTTTAGGATTTCCAACGCACGCCTTAGCTAAATTTATCGCCGGAAAATACAAACACTTGTAGAAAAAATTTGTGCATATGTAAAAGATTCTGCGCACCTAGTAAATACACTGAGACATTTCCAACTAGAATATCAACATGTTTTTCTTAGTTTTGACATCGAATGTCTTTTCACTTACATCCCGGTACAATATGCACTGTTGATGGAAAGAATGGAAGTCAGTGGATTTTCTGAAGACTGCCTTGAGATGATTGCTCACTGCTCGTCGTCAGCGTATTTTAGTTATAATGGACAGTTATTCATATAAACGGAGGGCGCAACAATGGTTTCGCCTCTGTCACCGGTAGTGGCAAACCTGTTTTTGGAAGATTTTGAAAATACAGCTATTGAGTCATACCCTCTAAAACCAGCATGTCGTTAGGTATCATTGACGACACTTTCGTAATTTGGAAACATGGGAAGGATACGATTGCTGACGTTTTGCAACACTTGAATAATCTTCATAGAAGTATTAAGTTTACGACTGAGTTAGAAAAAGGACTGCAAACTTTGTAGCGGAAAAACGTTCGGCATCATTTGTAGCGGGAATGCGTTGTTCCTCTGGTTGATGACCTCTGCTGCAGTGTTCTTGTCTCCGGCTGTTGTTGCTCGTCAGCTGCTGTTTTCTCGATTCCTAATCAATTACCCATCTTACTAATTTCACGGGTCTCAGGATGTTCGTAGGTGAGGCAAATTAAAATACACTGCATTTCCCTTAAAAGATGTGGTTTATTATCAAATAAATGCTTATGGGCAGCTAGCTTTTCCCACTGTAACAATTCCACCATTATAATAAATTAGGAGCCTAATCTAACTGCACACGCTTCCCAACCTAATGCACACATGTACATATGTTGTCCAGAGAGTATCACTGTGTGTCGACGAGAATCTCTAAGAGAGTGAAAATCTGGGGGTTTTCTGTCCCCTTTTATACCTAAGCCTAGTAACTCTCACCTTTGCGCCTCAAAATGTAACGACATTTCTAGTTGGTCCTCAGACAGCATTACCTTATTGTGTATGAAAATATTCTGCTCCAAAGTTTTTCGTATACGCGCCCCAGTGACGCGTCCGGAAGCAATCAATATCTCTGTCTCTTTCGTTTCTACATCTGTCTCTTTCTATTTCTCCTTATTGCTTCAAGTTCCTTGCTCATTAGCTTGGTGACAGGTTGGCTATACTTAGAATTATTACCTGGAATTAGCTAGCTTGCCCGTCCCTTGCTTATCAAAGTTACAACCCGCTTTTGTACAATTCTTGGTTGCTAAATATTCTAACATCGTTCTTGGTGAATTATATTATTATGCACTATTCTTGTTTAATATTGATTTATATGTCTATGTGTATATATATGTGTGTGGTATATCCCTTTTCAACTTCCGTTTTTGGCCGTTCTTATTGAGAAGACAAAACTAAGAAGAAATTTAATTGTTCCGTTTATAGTAAGCCAACCCATACTGATAGTTATATACCAGTCACTTCACACCACCCACCGTCAGTTAAAAGTACAATGGCTAACACCTTGTATCAGCGAGCGTGTCGCATATGTAACTCAGAATCACTCAATAAAGAAAAAAACACACCAACAGCGTTCTTCAGGCCAACGGTTATTCCAATCAACTAATGAAAACCTTCCAAACTCTAAAGAACAGGAATAAAAAGGAGAAGAAAGGAAATGGCGAAGCACTGAAAAGAAACGAAAATTGGGCATTTATTCCCTACGTAGGTGGGGTAACAAATAGAATTTCAAAATTGCTACATCGTCACAAAATAATAACAAGCTATATGTCAGTAAAAAACTAAGATCCATTACACGCCCAGTTAAACAGGCGCAAAAGTGAGTTTTACTAGGCTTAGGTATAAAAGCGGAAAGAAAACCCCAGATTTTCACTCTCTTATAGAATCTCGTAGACAAAACAAACATGTCAGATTTCTAAAGCACGGGCAGCCTGAAAAATCAGCATTGGTGAACATGTTTACAAAATAGATCACCACATCGACTTTGACGAAAATATTGAGATTTTGGCTGTATGTGATCGTAACTCACACAGAAAGTACGAGAAAGTGTAGACATTTTTAAACATGAAAGTTTAATGAATAGAGATGATTGAAAACCCCTTAACGGGGCATAGAAAACATTGCTGACGGAACACAAAATTAGTGGGAAGCTACCAGCCAATTAGGAGCATGGGTAGGAGGGACTACATTTTGCAGTATAAACATCAATGCAAACAACAGTGTCCAGAAGAAACTCTCAACATGAAGGCTTATTAATCAGGTTTAAAGAAAGCTGTTTAATAATACTTATTTTAGAAACGACTCCAGCAACTTGGGTCATGATCCATCTTTGAATATATTTCCTCTAGTTGCACTTCCAAAATTTTAAAACTTGTTATATAGTGGATTAAAATACTGGAATATACTTATAAGATAAGAAGTCTGTTGTTGCATTAAGTATGTGGATTATAAAGCCAACATGCCTTCCTTTTAGGTATTTAGTTTTATTTCACACATTCCAGCTTACAATTTACTATATTGTGATACATTTATTCATTATATTGCTACTTTAATATCTGCATGCTTGGTACCTACCTTTATATTGCACAGCCAGCATGGCTCCCTGGTCTTCAGCACTGTTGTGCAACATTTACTTCCCTCTGCTAAAACCTCAGCACAATTAATTTTCTCTTATCTCCCCTCCTTCTTCTCCTTGACTTTTCTCATCCATTTGTCTTTAAGTTTTAATAAGAAATCACCTACCTTCCTATTTCTTGCTTCCTGCTTGCTTGTTCACATTTTCAATGCAACTAAATTACCTCCCTCCCACATTGTTTCACCTCTTGCCCCAGATTTTCTCTCTCCATTTTACTTTCACTACTAGTATATAAGTAGTGGAAGTACTGCATTCCACCCAAAAATTCGATACCGAGATTTTACTAAGAATACATGTTTTGAGGTGCCCGGAATCCTAGTAAAGCATTTTTGGAAACATGTTCCTGTATGTGTGTCTGTCTGTGAACAGCATAACTCAAAAACGAAAAGTCGGATGAATACAAACTTAGTATTTGCGTTCAGTATCTTCCAAGGATGCGACAAAAACATTCTGAAGAAAATCCCCCACCCCAGACTACCCTTTACATTGAGCATTTCTCGAAAATTTTGATTTTCTCAAAAATGGGTCTAACGATTCTTATTAAAATATCATATATTTAAGATATATTTATAACAAATGAAATATCTATCTTGAATTTTCTCGGATTTCTCCAAAAGTTCTATTTTTTCTGAATGACTTTTGCATAACCGTAAGAGATAAACAAAATTTTAGTATTATTAATAGCACTTTCATGAAATTAAATTTTGGAAGATTAAACTATATTTTCTATTTAGATTGTATATTAAATGAAAATGAAACATATTTTATTTCATTTTTAGTAATTTTAGCAGCAATAACAAAGATGTAGATCTCGCTAAAACACACAATTTATATCCTATACATTTTTTTGTCGGGTAAACCATTTCCAGATATTCTTTGTTATTTGTTTGAATTTTCCAATACTTATACTTCTTCTCAAATGGTAATTCGTTAGTCTTTTTCGTCCTGGACATGCAAAGAGAATGGAATGCTCCACACAACAACCAGCTCTTAAAATATATAACTATCGCTTAAGGCCTGAATTATTCTGCTTGTACCTATAATAAAATTAGCAGTAAAATAGCTTGTGCAGATGTTTATCTCAATTAAAGTAAAGTAAAGTAAGCGTTTGTAAAAATAGCTTGTACAAGAGTAGAGAAAGTCATGTGAGTGCAAAACATCAGATTTTTTATGTCCTGGACACGCAAAAAGAATGGAATGCAACCAGCTCTTAAAAGATTTGACTATCGCTTAAAGCCTACCATATTCCCCTTGCACCTACAAGAAAATTATCAATAACATAGTTTCTGCAAATATTTGTCTCGATTAACATGAAGTAGATGGAGAATAAGCGTTTGTAAAAATAGTTTGTACAAGAGTAGAGAAAGTCATGTGAGTGTAACACAGAATTTGTGAGCTACATACGCATATGCATCTTCTCGATTTTCTTCACACGCCTATTCAGCTATCGATAAAATTAGCTTCTATAGTTTACGCTTACAGCATTATTGTTCGTAATTCAAGGAATGTATTTTTACTTTCTCTACTACGTATATATGTAGGGGAAGTATTGTATTCCACTCAAAAATTCGATACCGAGATTTCACCGGAAATACATGTTTTGAGATCCCCTGAATCCAAAAAAAGCATTTTGGAAACATGTCCGTGTGTGTGTCTGTGTGTCTGTCTGTGTGTCTGTCTGTGAACAGCATAACTCAGAAACGAACAGTCGGATTAACACCAAACTTGGTATTTAGGTTCAGTATCTTCCAGAGATGCGACACGTAGGTTTTCAAGAAAATCCCCCCATCCCATATTACCCTTTACATGGAAGATTTTTGGAAAATTTTAATTTTCTCAAAAATGGCTCTAACGATTTTGATTAAAATATCATATGTTTAAGATATTTTCATGACAAATAATATGTATATCTTGAATTTTCTGGGAATGTCTCCAAAAGTATTCTTCATTGTGAACGACTTTTGCATAACTGGTAAACCCTAAGAGATAGACAAAAGTTTACTACACAGTAAATGTGGATCGCTTAAAATACACAATTTATGTCATACATTTTTGTTGTTGAGTGAACCATTTTCGAGATATTGCTTGTTATTCCCTAAAATTTTTCAATACTTATTTTCTCAAATGGGAATTCGTTATTCATTTTTTTGTCTTGGATATGCAAAGAGTATTTATCTGTGGCAAAGGGAATGGTGCTGCACCTAGCAACCAGCTATTAAGATATATGTAGGTGTTTAAAGGCTACTGTATTTCTTATTTGCCCTTGTAAATATATATTCCCCTTACATCTACAAGAAAATTAGCAACAAGATAGAGTCTGCAAGTGTTTATCTCGATTAACATGAAGTAGATGGAGAATAAGCGTTTGTAAAAATAGTTTGTACAAGAGTAGAGAAGGTCATGCGAGTGTAACACATCAGATTTTTTAAAACTCTTTACTTATTGTTATTTTTAGAACGAGGATACCATAACGTCTGATATGTCATTTTTCATTGCGACATCTATGCCTAGTAATATGGGTTACCAATAGCATTTTACCTAGGAGGCTTTGTCAAAATAACTATATTTTGTAGGAAATATTTTATACTTGATATTTTTCAAAATACCTAAAACAATCTTCTTATTTGTTTAAGTGGAACCCCATAAATAAGTCTTCAGCTTTACTTTTATGCTCACACGACCGGGTTTTGCATTTATAAATATATCTATGGAAAAAGTATACATACATTTCGAAAATTCAAAATTCAAAATGCAACACCAAGTGAAACAGCAAATACATATTTTATAACAAACATATCTGTTGTAGATCTTTAGGTAGGCTATAAATCTGTTGAAATTTTAAGGTGATTTCAGCAAGATCCTCTTCTATTTATAACTTTAATTCACACGACAGCAATAAAACAAACGGTTGCATGTACAAAAGGAACCGCTTATACTGGTTAAGAGAACACCCGCAGACCTTCTTTCTGCACTGTAAATGGCTATAATTTAATATCTTCAATCCTCTAACATGCTACCAACAGGTTTGCAACTGCAGTGATTTGTATGGGTCTAAAATAACGCACTGTACACTAGTCATGCTATAAATACTGATACAAATTTGTACCCACCCATGTGAATGAAATTAACGTCAGAATTATGAGACTATTGTAAGCCATGATACTGATGTTCATTTATTATGTTTATATACCTTTATGAATATTATAAAAAATAACTAATGGTACATTGGAGAAAGATAAATTGCTATGAGAACTGATCTTTGTAAACTGTAATGAACAAAACATTAATTTCAGAATTTGTGAATAAATGTAAAGCCGATGGTACACGATCACATTTTTATCAAATTTAATACTTTACAAGAGTTTTCAAGAGTTATAACTTCACAACTTTTCTTGTCAAATTGCTTCCAATACTTTTAAAGCCTTCGAAAATCTTGAAAGCAAATAAGGATATGCTCTAAATGGTCAAAGACTTCGCAATGATTTGATAGCGAGTATTCACAGTGCGTCACGAAATCTGCAACATGGCTGAAAGCGAAAAGTAAACAAAAAATGGCTACCCGCCCAAGGTATATCGTTTGCGAACTGATTAGGTACATATAAACTAGCCATACCTGTATATCGAGGGCTCCGTAGATCACCACAAGATGGAGCAGATGAAGGCGGTTATGAAGAAATAATTGCCAGTTAGTTTTTCGAACTAAGCATACATTAATGTAAATGTTGTATAGTGTGGTTAACCTATCGGTTGGTGTTATTTTCATTGTATTCCACAATCGTAATGTGATTTCATTGGATATAATACGTAAAAGTGCTACATAATATTAGTAAAGAACAATATTTCATTGCGAATGGTTATACCGTGACGCAAATAGTAAATTGCTTGGCGTATGATAAATTATCATTGTGTTCTGAAGGGTTTCAGTTTGGCAAAGACACAGCTTATAAATACACATTTTTGACATTTTCAAGTCTTGCCAGGTCTTGTCAAGTCTTTTCCAATCTTGCCATATATTGAAAAATATTTCACAATTTTTCTTGTAAACTTTGAATTGAAAAAAAGTTTGATCGTGTGCAAAGGGCTTAAAGCACTCTGGTTACAAGTAACTGGTATACCTAAACCTCTCAAAGCTATAAACACCTCAGCGTAGTTATCTCAGATTAAATGAAATTAAACAATTATTGGTGATTTTCTTTATTCCCTGATACAGATATTCATGACAGGATGAAGAGTATTCGAAAATCTGTTAAGTTTCAGCAGCCATCTCACAAAAGTTTAGCTGTATGTTTGGTGTGAGCTGCTTTGGTTTTGTAAAACAATAATTAAAGCTTATGTTCTAGCGTACTAAACAATGAAGTGATTCATACACTGCAGTTTAAATAAATAGAGATTGAGCACTTAACTGTCATGCCTGAATTTACATACTTGAAAATACAGAGGGAGCTTGATGATGGCTATGATGGTGGTGGTGTATCGGTTGTTTTGATTTTTGGCGAGCTTAGATTGTCTATCTGAAATGTCTGCCAGCTCGCTGTTTTTTGATCAAGTGAGCTGGCAGACAGATTGTGATTTTGGGGGAGTCGGTCAGTCGCTCCGGATTGTGTTTGAGAGAGGTTGCTCTCTCGAGGTAGCTGCTTGGGTTTTGGTGAGTATGCCGGCTGGCTGTAGTTAATTTTCCTGGGATAAAATAGGCTCTTTTAAACGCATCCCCCTGTGTTTGGTTTTAGTATTTTAATATGTTGTTTGTTATTTCTATGGTATTAAGTTCGAGGTTTCTTCGGGTGACTTCTCCAGGGATTGTTTTTAAAAACTAAGGTTGTATGGGCAGACTTGAATTGTACAGATGGCGTATAGTGAGGTATCACATGGGGTTCTAGGCCATGCTTGCTGAATGCAACAGTTAAGTTTGTACCGGTTATAATTCTTTTGTTTAACATTTCATTATTGGTCAGTTAGATAGTATTGCAGCCACAGTTTTTTATGCTGCAGTGTTACTCAGTTTTCCTGAGCCTATATACTTTACAGTATATTATTGCAATTGCAAATTTAATAGCACTTACCTAACCTTTCAACATTAGCTTAGTAGCGCAAGCCACAGTTCTTTATGCTGTAAGGTTACTCAGTTTGGAGTTTACAGTAAACTTGATCAAATTGGTGAAGCAGCAAAGTAATATGTTAATTTACATTTTGGATGTTAAAATATTTAACGGCATTTGTTTAACGTTTCAATATAAGCTTAACAGTCAAGCCACAGTTTTTTATGCTGCATTGTTACTTAGTTTGGCTTAGGTGAAATACTTTACAATTAAATCTTGCTTAACTTGGTGAAGCAGCAAAATATATGCTAGTTTATATTTTGGATGTTCAAATACTTAATTACATTTGTTTAACTTTTCCACATAAGTTCAGTAGCGCAACATCCACTTATTTATGCTGCAGGGTATTCAGTTTGACTAGCTTTAGTGTATGTTGTGGTGGTTTTTAAATTGGGTTTATCAGTACACTATCCAATTGTTTAGGGTGATGGTGATGGTACACCAAAAAATATCCATCGCCCTCCGCCGAGTTTGAACCCGCGACCTCGGGAACTAGATTGATGATGGTAGTGGCGGTAGTAGTGTTGATGTTGGTGGTGATAGTGTTTGTGGTGGTTGTGATCGTGGTGTTGGTGGTGGTGATGGTAGTAGTGGTATTGGTAGTGGTTGTGATGGTGGTTGTTGTGCTGATAGTGATGGGATCGTATTGGGGGTGTTAATGGTGGTAGCAAAAGTGGTGATAGTGGTAGTGGTGGTGATGGTGGTAACTGTAGTATTGGCGATGGTGTTGATTGTGATGGTGGTGGTGATGGTAGTCTTGGTGGTGTTGATGGAGGTGTTGGTGATGGTGGTAAGATGGCGAGGGGTTGGTGGTGGTGATGGTGGTGGGGTGATGATGGTAATGGTGGTGGTGATGGAGGTGTCTAATGCCACTCACTTGGCTAGACATTGGAGTTTCTCTTGAAAGAGGCAGAAAATAGCATCCTACTCCATTTACATTTCGCGCATCCTACTTTGGCTCACTTCATTACACTGAACGATAGTATAATATAGGGACGAGAATGACGGCGATGATGAAGCAGTTGTCAGGGGAAACCCGAGTACCCCGAGGAAACTTGCCCAAGCGTTGCAAGCTAACCCTGGTCTCCTTAGTGGCGAACGGTCTGACCATACAGAGATGGTAAAGAAATGTCTGTTGGAAATATTGTTATAACAGCAATGCAATAAAATACAGAAGCAAAAATATTACCTTGTATTACATCCTAAATGTATAGATCACAAGGCATGAAGAACCGGGAAATTTTGTTGAGCATGTTGCATTACCCAAAGAGGGTTAAGAACAAAACGGTATTACATTCACATCCATTTTTCTACCCACTAAATTTATTTTTATATGCCTTCTTAAAAATATACTTAAGAAAGCTTATTTTTCTATCTACTTCATGAATCGAGATAAACGTTTGCACAAATAGTTTTGTCACACATTTCGCTGTAGGTAGAAAAGAGATACGGCAGAACAAAGCGACTGTCGAATGTTTGAAAGCAGGTGGCTATACAGGATGAGTTTTAAGTCTACAAACCAACTTCACCGGATGATTCTTGACTGGAAATGGAGCACAAACGTTCATATCACTTTGTGTCCGGAAATGCATAGTTTCCACGGTAGATGGCACTGACGACATTCTATCATAAGTTTCAGTGTGCATCTTCTGTGCTGTAGATAGTGTGATTTAAGCAACGTAGAAGCACAATGGTTCGGTATTCATTCCAGGAACAAGCCGAGATGGTGTTTGTGTATGGCCAAGTAGGTGGAAACGGTCGAGTGGTAGTACGGATGTACCGACCAACGTACCCTGACATACCTCATCACCCACATCAAACAACATTTGGAACCATCAACAGTGGTTCTGCATAGCTGTTTGGGCAGGCATTATTGGTGACCGCCTACTTGGATCAGTTCTTCTTCCACAACGCCTGAACAGAGAAACGTATATGGACTTCCTGCATCCATTGCTACAGAATGTGCATTTGGAAATACGTCAGGCAACGTGGCTGCAAAACGAAGAGCGCCAGTCCACTTCCGCATTAATGTTCATCGACACATCAGCAGCATCTTTCCCAGGCGTTGGATGTGAAAGCGGAACCATACATATAAGAATCGTACAGTAATAATTTAATTCACTAACATGTTAAAATATTCAACATCTAACATTTGTACAGAGCTGATTGTAAGAAACGGGCGAGCTAGCAAAAATTCCAAGAAAGCATAATCCTAAGTAGAGAGTACCTTTCACCAAGCCAACAGGCAGGGAACCGGTAACGGTACAGAGAAATAGAAAGAGACAGATAGAGAAAAGAAAGAGACGGAGATGTGGAATTGGCCTCACAATGCTACAAGATGGCGCTTAAGCGCATGGATCTGAAGGTTAAGGTAACGCGGCCTGAGGACATTTTTAAACGCAGAAGTGAGCGTCACTAGACTCCCGATTATAAGGGCAGACAAGGCCTCAGAGCCCACTCTCTCTAACTGATCTTCAAGAATTCACGTCGACACGAGGTACTACAGATGCACGTGGGTGCACAAGGGTGGGAGTGCGTGTGCAGATAGCTAGACTCCTGACTAATTTAAAGTGGTGGGATTATAATAATCGGAAAAGCTAGCCGCCCATAATTATTTCAATTGTGAATAAACTTCATTTATAAAGGGAAAATTGGAGTGTATTTCTTAAACTTTCCACACCCACTATAACCTGAGAATTAATAATTAGATATAGTTAGGAATTGAATACGCAACAGCCGTCGAGCATCAATAGCCGAGGAAGAACACTGCCAAAGACCACATCAACCCAAAGAACGACTATTTCCCGCTACAGATGGGACTTGGAGGTCCTGTTGCATGGTGTGCTCGATCACCGGACTTAAACCCCTGGATTTTTCCTTTTGGGGGCATCTGAAAAACATTGCATATCGTGAGCCTGTTCCTGATGTTCAGATCCTTTAACAGCGTGTCCAAGTAGCCTGTGATGATATTCGGACACAGCCCGGAACATTCGACCGAGTGAGGCAATCCATGATGTGACGTGTAAACGAGTGTATTGCATCCCATGGAAATCAACTTGAACATCTATTGTGACATGGATGGAATTCAGGCCATATACTGTGTTCCAGGGCTCTTTGTTGGATGTCGTTCTTCAGTGCCATCTACGGTGGAAACTGCATTTCCGAACACGAGGTGATATGAGGTTTTGTGCTCCATTTCCAATCAGGAATCACCCCTTGAAGTTTGTCGGTGGACTTCAAACTCATTGTATATACAGGTCTCAAAATTCGACACTTTTCATGAAATCGTGGGAAACAACTTAAAAGTCCCTGTACTTCGTAAAACAATAAAAGTATTGATATATTCAAAGGAATAACAACAGATATCTCGGAAGTGGCTGACGCTACAGAAAAAGGCTATTTGCAATAAATTATGTGTTTTAAAGAGATGTGCATTATTTTGTGTAGTCAAATGTTTGTCTATCTCTTATGGTTTATATAAAATTCATTCCGAATGAAATGGCTATCAGAAAATTCAGCTATTTCATCTTATTGCTCATGTAAATATCTTAAACATACACTATGTGATCAAAAGTATCCAGATACCCCCACAAACATTAGGTACATTGTGCTGCCACCTACTGCGTGGTACTCATTATCCGCGACCTCAGTAGTTATTAGACATCTGAAACAGCAGAAGGGATGCTCCGTGGAACTCAGGGACTTCGAATGTGGCCAGGTGATTGGGTATCACTTACGTCAGAAGTCTGTACGCGAGATTTCCTCACTCCTAAACATCCCTAGGTCCACTGTTTCTAATGTGATAGTGAAGTGGAAACGTGACGGGACATGTACAGCACTAAAGCGTACAGGCCGACCTCGTCTGTTGACTGACAGAGACCGCCGACATTTGAAGAGGATCATAAAGAGTAATAGGCAGATATCTGTCTAGACCATCACACAGGAATTCCAAACTGCATCAGGATCCACTCCAAGTACTATGGCAGCTAGGCGTGAGGTGAGAAATCTTGGATTCCATGGTCGAGCAGCTGCTCATAAGCCACACATCATGCAGGAAAATGGCAAACGACGCCTCGCTTGGTGTAAGGAGCGTCCACATTACACGATTGAATAGTGGCAAAACGATGTGTGGAGTGACGAATCACGGTACACAGTGTGGCGATCCCATGGCAGGGTGTGGGTATGACGAATGCCCGGTGAACGTCATCTGCCAGCGTGTGTAGTACTAACAGTGTAATTCGGAGGTGGTGGTGTTATGATGTGGTCGTGCTTTTTCTGGACGGGGCTTGCACCCCTTGTTTTACGTGGCACGATCACAGCGCAGACCTACATTGATATTTTAAGCACCTTCTTGCTTCCCACTGTTGAAGAGCAATTCGGGGATGATGATTGCATCTGTTGATACTGCACGTTCTGTGGGGGAGTGGTTACACGGCAATAACATCCCTGTAATGTACTGGCCTGCACAGACTCCTGACTTGAATCCTATAGAACACTTTTGAGATGTTCGTGCCAGACCTCACCGACCTACGTCGATATCTCTCCTCAGTTCCGCACTCCGTGAAGAATGGACTGCCATTCCCGAAGAAATCTTCCAGCACCTGATTGAAAGTATGCCTGCGAGAGTGAACGCTGTCATCAAGGCTAAGGGTGGGCCAACACCATATTGACTTCCAGCATTACCAATGGAGGGCGCTACGAACTTGTACGTCATTTTCAGCCAGGTGTCACGTAGTGTATATATTGTATCAACATGGTTAGAAGATTTTTGACAAATCGAAAATTAACGAATATTTTTATGTAAAGAGTAGTTTGAAGGGGTGGGGTGATTGCTTTGTACTCTTCATGTCGTATCTTTGGAAGACCGTGTATGATATTTAATAGTTATCCGACATTTCATTCTTGAATTATGCTGTTCATAAAGAGACACACACCTTCAAAGACTTTTTAAATATGTTTGTTTTAATTCAGGGATTTCGAAACACGAATTACCGATGAAATCTCGTTATATAATTTTTGGATGGAATGCAATACTTTAGGCACGTGGTCTAGAGAACGTAATAATATAATGCTGTTTTGGAGCAAAATCCTTTCTATGCTGAAAAGGATGCCAATCCGAACGAAATCCCAGTTTCGAACTATAGGCTTTAACATCGGATTTAAGCATTTCTTTTTCATGAAAAACACTTGCATTCACTCGCGATTAATACTTCAGACTTTGGGAGGATAGGAAGTAAATGTTCATTATAGATAAGTTTTCCTGCCCCAGCTGGTCTTCAAACCCGGGAGCTCTGGGTTGAGAGGTCAGAATACTCACCACTCGACCACGGAGGTAGTATAATCAAAGCATGTAGGGGCATAGGTCCGTTTGAATCTGTCCATTTGCTCACTGTCTCATCTCGAGTTCACAAGTGTACATTGAAGCAGTATTTTTAACACTTAAATAATTTCAGTCTAATTATATAATATATAAATTCAATAACAGCCCGCCTTAAAGCAATATGTGTATGTAACAATATATAAAAAGTGTATATTACAGTCATTGTAAATGTTTATATTATTGTATCCATGTGTAATAATGTTATGTGAATGTATTACGTAATTTAATAATGTAGGAGCTGTGAGAATAATAAGTTTAAGTTGCTAACAATGCGGTAACAATGAGGTAACCTTCAAGCAATAATGAGTTTGAGAGTTTAACAATACTACTTCTGATTCTTGGAAGCAATAATGTAAATTTAGTGTCAGTTTATAAAATAGCCAATCAACAACCTGAAAACGCTTTAGTTAAATGAAGGTATTCCATTGGACTAGGATTAGCCAATCAGAAACTAAATAGGAGACAAATTCACAAATTTAGATGCTACTTGGTTGTAGACAGCGTTACTAACCAGACGCAAAAAGTGTCCTTAGAGATTTAATACGTATTCGTGTGAGACGAAAAATAAGTTTACGTGTTAAAAAGTGTAATTAATTATTAAAAAAAATTTCACAGCTCTCTATATCAGTGAAGTATTATTTAAATCGTATCCAGCATTAATAAAAGGAGTGAAGTAAAATTATAATCTGAGTAAGACTATATTCTTAGTCACACCACAACGCTGCTAAGAGAAACGTGTCTCTAAAAAAATTACTGACGCAGCCGAGGCAAACATAAATATATAATACTTAAAGAAACAGTCAAATTACTAAGTTAATATATTTTTTAAACTTGGGGCAAAGGCCACCTGAAAGTACATTTGGGGCGAAAGCTACCGGAAACTGTTTACCACACGTGCGGTTGCAACTACTACAAGATCGGCTCCCCATCTGTTGAAATATAATACAACTCCTTCAATACATGTTCTCAAATTGGCGTCCATACATGGAGCTAATAAAACACTTCTCAACATATTACTTCTTTGCATTTCTTCCGACGTCATTTTTGTCCTGTTTACATTTACCTTTATCAACGTAGTTCTTAGCGTTACAAACTTTCTCTTCAGGGGTATACGTCTTAGACTCTTTTGCTCTTCTGCTAGCACTGCCATATCATAAGCAAGCCTTATGCATTGCATTCTTCCTTTTCTCTTGTTCGAAAAACCAATATTTACCAAATTCTCTAAGAAAATGTCGATCAAGGCGGATGATAATCGTAGTCTTGTAGTTGAGTACTCTTCTTGGGATCCTAACTAATGAAGTAGGCTTGTTACTGCTACGTATGGAAAGCCAGTTTGAAGAAGGTGTGTTATATTTCGACTGTTGGGGAGCCGAACACTTGAACTAGTTGCAACCGCACGTATGGTAGAATGTTTCCGGTAGCCTTCGCTCCAAATGTACTTTCCGGTGGCCTTTGCCCCAAGTTTAAAAATATTAACTTTGTAATTTGACTGTTTCTTTAAATATAAATATTTATGTTTGCCTCGGCTGCGTCAGTATTGATATTTTTTTAGAGACATGAATGTCTTTGCAGAGAGTGTAGACACTAAGAATGTAGACTTACACAGATTATAATTTTACTTCACTCCTTTTATTAATGCTTGACACGATTTAAATAACACTTCACTGATATAGAGAAAGCGAGCTGTGAGATTTTTTATTAACTACTTGCATTTTTTAACACGTAAACTATTTTTCGTCTCACACGAATACGTATTAAATTTCTCGAGGACGCATTTCACGCCCGGTTAGGAACACTGTCTACAAACAACTGACTTCTAATTTCTACCGCCTAAATTTGTAAATTTCTGTATTTCTCTGATTGGCTATTCCTACTCAATAGAATACCTTCATTTAATTAAAGCTTTTTCTGGTTGTTGATTGGCTATTTTATAAGCTCACAAAAATTACATTATTGTTGCTCCAAGAATCACAAGCAGCATTTAATGTTTCTAATTCATTATTGCCTCAGGGTTACCTCATTGTTGGCAACTTTAGACCCATTTCTCACAGCTCCTATATTTTTAAATTACGTAATACATTCACATAACATTATTGAACATGTACATAATAATATAAACATATACCATGACTGTAATATACACTTTTTATATCTTGTTGCACACATATTGTTTTAAGGCGGGCTGTTATTGAATTTATATATTATATAATTAGACTGAAATCATTTAAGTGTTAAAAATACTGCAGTTATACTCCGTGATCATGTTCCAAATCCTTAAAGTATAGCACGTACAACCATTACTTTGTAAACTCTCTTTTGGATTTCCTTTCTAGCTTTAGTCTTCGGATTTCTTTTTACTGTGTGGCTTACGAGTATCTGCTGAAACATGAGCAATATACTAGTAAACCAACTTTCATAGATATTTAAACCTCTAACTTGCTCTAGATAGGTGTTATTTAACATAATGTTAGTTCTAGCTCTGCAATTATCTTGGAAGGTCATTATTTTCGTTTTATTTGGCAGGAATTAAAATTATATCTCTTATACAGTTTCTGCCCTTTTCCCTCTGATTATTTGGTCATCAGAAAATATAATTATCTTAACTATACAATTTAGTACAATGTAAATGTCTCTACTAATTTTAATCATCCATTCTCTACTCAGTCTTTCATGTAAATTAAAAACAGAGTAGCTTTGCTGCTTGATTTACTTACATTTGTTTATTCAGCTTCCCATTTCCTCAATTTATGTGGTTGTCGTTTGCTATATTAATGTTTTAAAAATGTAATTATACAATTCGGATATTTCGCATCATAATTTCCCCGAAATTTTTCTACTTAAATAAAATGAAGTCTCCGTGAGCTTCCAGTTTAATTTTCTTGTTTTTTTCTATTTCTCTGCTTGTAAATATACTGTGTATACAGTTCCGTCCTTTCTAATTTATTTTTTCGACTAGTAGTAAAACATCTGCAATGGTTCGTAGCATATTGTTTAAAATTCTTGCATATGTTCGAGATATAGAGGAATTAATCCCCTGTAATTTTCATATTTGTCTCTGGCAATATTTTGAATATAACTTGAACATATGACCAAGACGTTGGTATCCTATAACCATTTCAACACATATTAGTTAAGTTCAAAAGATTCTGGGATAAAGTTAGTCCAAGTATTTCCACAGTTGTAGATTTATTACATCTTTCTGTTATTTATTTTATTGCTAGGTTTATATCATACAAAAAAGTAATCATTTTCCACTTCAAAACGTGGTCATATCGTAAGATGTAGTATCCAAAGCTCTTCGCCAGTTATGTTAACGTCTTCTACATAGCTTTCTTCACTATCCAGAAGCCATCACTTTTCTCCCAGACACAACATACTCGACAGCCTAATGATCTTTCACAGGTATATTGATACGGTTTTCTCACAATGGTTTTCGCTTCATTTTGTTTTCTCATATGCTGGCTTAAAACCAATTATGGTTATTATAAATTTCCTATACATAACTAAACTTGATAAATTCTCCCTATCTCTAAGTTATGCCAAAAAGTGTTGAACCAAAATCGGTGAAAATTACAATTTCATACTTTTCCGCCCTGTATTTACGAATTAACATCCATGTAAGTGTTCTTATTACTGTAGTATCCTAGAAACGCTGTCAAGTACACACATGTGTATCAGCCCAAAGTAAACACACTGTATATCTCGGCGGGAAGTACTTGCTACCCTTCACGGCGGGGTTACAAATCTCTTCTCTCCATTGTAAGTTTTTATATTTTTGTTTTGCCGAGGCACATCCGGTCGGTTTAATTTCTTCTTCTTCTTCTTGATCTTCTTGTGGAGCGGGGAGGGGTGGGGCAACCAGCACGAGCCGACAACGAGATAAAAATCTCGAAAGCGTGCCCCACCCTGACATAGAGGTGGCAATGCCGTGCAAGAGCGGCACACTCGGCCTTCAACCTTGTCAACTCTAGAAGAGGGGGGAGATCCTGAGTCGTACTCTTCTTCTTCTGGCGTCCGTTTCCTTGGTCATCTCGGCAAGGGCACGCGTTCTCCAAGGTGTGCATGAATGAGAATTGCTTTGGTAACCAGCACATAGTATTTGCATCTATTGCACCCGAGAGGGATTTTAGGTTTAAAGAGAGAGAGAGAGAGAGAGAAAGTAGTAAACATAAAATAGTGTTTACTTTTGTCATATTTATGATATTCCAAAATCCTAAATTAACGTAAATAGCTTTTACTTGCTATAATTATTTCGTTTCAATCTTCGTACGTACCATAACGACTCCGCCACCCGCGTTGATTTCTATAATGTCAAAATCCAAATTCTGAGGGAATATTATATGAGCAAATCGACTTATGTGTTATGTATGTATGCACGTATGTATGTGTTTATGTATGTATGTACAGTGTATGTGTATGTATGCAATATTTGTTTTGTTATATACGTTATACGTTGAAATACTTCTGTTTTAAAATAACTAAATTAAAGGAGGACCTTTAATACCCTAATAAAATAGATGTTTTAGTCATACAATTTATGTTTTCCTTTCAATGCTCGCTCTTTTTTAAACTGAAATGGCTATATTGTATTCTCTTGCATTAATTTCCCACTTAGTTTCATTTGTTGCTCGCACTTATATTTAAAATATTTATTTGTGTACATATTAATATGATTGTTGTGAAGTTAAAAATATAAACTAGGATTAGATACCATAAAATATAATAAAAAAGGCGAAATAAATAACATACTGTTAAACCAGTAGGAAACAATACACAAAAAATATATATTTAAATTTCTTAAATAAATTCTTCCAAAATTATATCTTTTGAATAAAACCCAGAATAGAAGGAGGTAATAATCAAAATCTTATATTATTTATTCGAGGAAAAGTGTGTCCCTCATAAATGGGTCTATGGAATTTAATTTGTACTTCTCAATTTGTTGCTCGTCTGCTACAGCATGTTAGTATATGTTTACTGATAACATTACGTAATCTTGGCAGAACTGTAATCAGAAATTTTGTAAATAATTTTAGTTTATTATAGCATCTCAAAGGCTACTTATTTCTTCATGGCTAAATGAGATCGACTTACTCGCAGTGCCTAGCTACCATTTCTTACTGTTTCCTGTGCAAGGAGGCAGTTCGCATCATTAAGACACAGGGTATATTTTGCACCGGTGTACGCCGACTCCACTTGATATTAACCTTCCACTAACAACGTTTAGTTTAGGCACAATTTCATTGCAAGAAATGTTTCTGCAGGTACCGAGTTTTGCAAATAATCGGCAATGGAACCAAGGAAATAGCGCATTACCTTGTGAGGCAGTATTTTTAACACATAAATGATTTTCAGTGTAATTATATAATATATAAATTCAATAACAGCCCGCCTTAACGCAATATGTCCAAGTAACAATATAAAATGTGTATATTACAGTCATTGTATATGTTTATATTATTGTATACATGTTCAATAATGTTATGTGAGTGTATTACGTATTTTAATAATATAGGAACTGTGAGAAATAGGTCAAAAGTTGCTAACCATGAGGTAACAATGAAGTAACCCTGAGGCAATAATGAGTAAGAAAGTTTAACAACACTACTTATGATTCTTGGAAGCAATAAGGTAATTTTAGTGACAGTTTATAAAATAGCCAATCACCAACTAGTAAAATCTTTAGTTAAATGAAGGTATTCTATTGGACTAGGATTAGCCAATCAGAAACTGAAATATAGCAAAATTTACAAATTTAGAGTTCAGTTGGTTGCAGACAGCATTACTAACCAGACGCAAAAAGTGTCCTCGAGAAATTTAATACGTATTCGTGTGAGGCGAAAATAGATTACGTGTTAAAAAGTGCAAGTAATTAATTAAAGAATCTCATAGCTCTCTATATCAGTGAAGTGTTATTTAAATGCTGTTCAGCATTAATAAAATCAGTGAAGTAAAATTATAATCTGTGTAAGCCTACATTCTTGTCGCACCACAACCCTGCCAAGACATCCATGTCTTTAAAATAAATACTGACGCAGCCAAGGCAAAAATAAATATAATATTTAAAGAAATAGTAAAAATTCAGAAATTCTTCAACCATAAGCGTGGTTGCAACTACTTCAAGTTCGACTCCCCAACATTTGAACTACAATACAACTCCTACTTAAAATCAATCGGCTTTCCATACGTAAAGCAACAAACTTCTTCAAGTTGGCTCCCAAAACGTGGGGCAAATAACAACACAAAAAAACTTCTTCACTTGATATTTAATTAATACAAACAAAAGTTTACATTCTGGCTCTACTATTACAGTTAGGGTTGAAAGTCAAATAGCTGACAAACTGATAAAAATACTTACATGATACAGTCCGAGCTTGGAAAGCAAATTCTATAGACTCCATATAATCGCCTTATATCCTCGCTATCGCTCGTTTCATAATTTTCATAATAGTGTCTTAATTACCATGATAGTCAAGCAGCATACCGCTGTTTTTAGTCGACCACACTGTAATGTCAAAACTTTGAGTTTTTACAGAAATATCCTACCTTGTTAATTGATCCTGATCGGATGGCAGCACTGTTGAGTCCACGCAGTATTTATTAATTTTTTGCAGGTAACGTGAAAGCAACACACCCAAAGCAAAGGAAAGGAACTTAATTTATTAGAATATTAAAATTGCAATGAATAAATTTTATTTTAGATATAAATATTTCATTGTTTATCTGGGGAATGACTCCCAGTGGAACGTTTGAAGTTGGTACTGCTGCTTTGAAGGTGTTCAAAGTTATGGGCGATACGGGAGCTGCGCCCGTCGCCGAGTAAGATCATAATGAGTCGCTAAATTATTATGGATGCCATAACAGTACAGTTACGTCACATGTAATCAGCATATTATAGTATGGTCGATCAAAAAATTCATTTTATGTTCTATACAGGATTATCAGTGGCTGAAGTTCTAATATCTTTCAGAATTAAACTAAAATTATTAGTCTTTCAGGGTACGCAACCAATCAGAGAGGAATAAAAACGTTTTAAACAACAGTGCGATAGCAAAAATGAATGCCAAATAAACTATGGTTTCATTATGAATTAGAAAATGAACTAATCATATATCATAATATACTCGTATGTGTACAATAGTCATAACACTTAAAGGTGAGGCAGTATTTTTAACACTTAAATGATTTCAGTCAAATATTATATAATATAAAATATAATAACAGCCCGCCTTAAAGCAATATGTGTATAATATACTATATATAACGCATGTAACAGTCATTGTATTAATGTTTATATTATTGTATACATGTAATAATGTTACGTGAATGTATTACGTAATTTATTAATGTAGAAGCTGTGAGAAATAGGCCTAAAGTTGCTAACAATAAGGTAACAATGAGATAACCTTGAGGCAATAATGAATTTGAAAGTTTAACAATACTACTTGTAATTCTTGGAAAACAATAATGTAATTTTTATGACAGTTCTTAAAATAGCCAATCAACAACCAGAAAAAGCTTTAGTTAAATTAAGGTATTCTATTGAGCTAGGATTAGCCAATCATAAATTGAAATATAGCAAAATTTACAAATTCAGAAGTCAGTTGCTAGCAGACAGTGTTCCTAACCGAACGCGAGACACATCCTCGAGAAATGTAATGCGTATTCGTGTGAGACGAAAATACTTTTACGTGTTAAAACGTGCAAGTAATTAATAAAAAAATCTCACAGCTCTCTCTCTCCATATCAGTGAAGTGTTATTTAAATCGTGTCAAGCATTAATAAAAGAAGTGAAGTAAAATTATAAGCCTACATTCTTCAGTCGCACCACTCCCTGCTAAGACATGCATGTCTCTAAAAAAATATAAATACTGACGCAGCCGAGGCAAACATAAATATATAATATTTAAAGAAGCAATCAAAATCAGAAAGTTAATATATTTAAACTTGGGACGAAGGCTACCGGAAACTTTTTACCACACGTGCGTTTGCAACTACTTCAAGTTCGGCTCCCCAACAGTCGAAATACAACACTACCATAAAACAAACCTTCTTCAAATTGGCTCCCAAAATGTGGGGCAAATACAAATACAACAAATAACTTCTTCAAAGGGAAAGTTCTAAGACATCCTTTGCAACTGTATTAAGTGATGCAAAATTATTGCAGCGAGACTTGAAGATTAACAGAGAGCAATGATCTGTAAGCACAATCAAGCCCAAAAATTAGTTAGTAGTAGGGCATACGTTAATAGGACATGACAGAAGGAATGATGACATCTGTAATTGCAGTAAACGAAAAAATTGATATCCCAAAGTTGGAAATAGAATCCAGAGTGTCAAGAAGAGGACAGTATTGCTAAAAAAACTCCTGTTTTTAAAAGTAAGAAGTAGGAGAACCTTTGAGACTGAAACAGGCCTAAACCCTGGTTACTACTGATGATGCCATCTGAAGAAAGTGGTTTCTGCCCCACGTATGGGAGCCAATTTGAAGAAGATATTTTGTTGTAGGAGTTTATTTATTTAGCTCCACGTATGGGAAGCCAATTTGAAGAAGATATTTTGTTGTAGGAGTTTATTTATTTAGCTCCACGTGTGGGAGCCAATTTGAAGAAGATATTTTGTTGTAGTAGTTTATTTATTTAGCTCCACGTGTGGGAGCCAATTTGAAGAAGATATTTTGTTGTAGGAGTTTATTTATTTAGCTCCACGTATGGGAAGCCAATTTGAAGAAGACTGTTTGTTACGTAATATACTGCTACGTATGGTAAGCCGATTTTTGAAAATGTATTTTTGTTGTTATGCTCCAAGTTTAAAAAAAATATTAACTATTATTAAAGTGCTTCTTTAACTATTATTTATGTTTATGTTTGCCTCGGCTTGGTCAGTATTGGTTTAGAGACACGTTTTTCTTAATCAGGGCGTGGTGCGACAAGAATGTAGGCTTACACAGATTTTAAAGTTTCAATTCACTTCTTTTTATTAATCCTTGACACAAATTAAATAGCACTTCACTGATATCAGGAGCTGTGAGATTCTTTAATTTAATGCTTGCAGTTTTTTAATACGTATACTTATTTTACGTCCCACACGAATACGTAATATTTCTCTAGAGAACGCATCTTCCATCCGGTTACTATCATAGTCTGAAGGCAACTGGCGTGATTTCAACCGTCCAAACCCGTAAACTTCTGTATTTCAAGTATCTGATTAGCTAATCCTAGTCCAATAGAATACCTGCATTTTACTAAAGCTTTTTCTGGTTGTTGATTGACTATTTTAAACTGTCTCAAAATTTACATTATTGCTGCCCTAATCATGACTAGTAGTATTCAAACTCATTATTGCCTCAAGGTTACCTCATTGTTACCTTATTGTTAGCAACTTTAAACTTATTCTTCTCACAGCTCTTACACTATTAAATTACGTAATGCATTCACATAACATTATTAAACATGTTTACAATAATATAGGCATATGCAATGACTGTTGCATACATTTTAAATATTATTACATACATATTGCTTCAAGGTGGGCTGTTATTGAATTTACATATTATATAATTTAATTTAAATTATTCAAGTGTTAAAAATACTGCGTCAAATCCTAACCAGTCTTGCCTTACTTCCAAGCAACATTTTACCATTTTAAAATCAATTTCTGTTTCGTGGCAGAACTATTTATTGAGTTTTCATGCCTTCTCAAGATAAACACTTGTTCTGTAATTTATTGTAACCAAGTTTCCCGGGGTGTACTGCCCATATGGAGAAATACAAAAAGCTACAAGACATATGTCTGACAAAGTTTTTTGTAGTGTACACAGGCTACCGCTTCCATATGCAGTGTCGGCTGATTGGATCGTCTGTAGAGGCTCCAATGTCGAGTCCATCTCGATAATACTCCGTTTCCTACACATATCAGGTGTCTGCCAGTTTACACAGCTTTTCTTTTTTGGCAAAGTTGGCCATGACCAAAAATGGCGGCGGGCACCTCAAAAGAAAGAGGAGGGGACCATCAGGAGCTACCCTTCTGCCCATCGCCAACGGCCGTCTTACAACAGGATATATAATATACTGTGTGATGTATGGTTTGATAAGCTAATTTTTTCAAGCTATTAACTCTCCAGCCTCGAGCTACTACTGCGCCTGTTCGGTTTCTTTTGTTTTTTGGCGCCGAGATTCGCGTATCAAATTGAATATGTGCTGGAATGTTTGATTAAACTCTATAAGATGAGGTTAAGTCCATTGCCATTTAATATCTTAAGAAGTAAAATAATAACATTTCGTTTCTCCACTTTCCTTAGGAATTCAGTCTCAAATAACAATGTTTTGAGGGTCCATGTTTATTAAAATTTGATCTCACTTTCAGAAATTATTTAGTAATAAATGCTTAAGTAGTATGTTATATAACCACTGTCAGAAAAAAAAGAAAAAAATAAGAAAACGAAAATGTAACCTAAAGTTATACATTAATTGGTTAAATTAAATGATTGCCAAAATGCATTTCAAACTTTAAATTTCAAAAGCAAATGGATTTTAATTAGGTAATTTACATTCCGCTGTGCACATAAATACGAGGCGATTGTCGACCTGATATTATTCGTGGATTCACGAAACAAACTCATGTATATTTAGCATTTGAAAGCATAATGCTACTTCCGTTTTAGAAAATGTAATACACTACCGCTCAAAAGTTTTTGAACACACCTAATTTTTAGGAATTATTGAAAAAATGGAATAAAAAAGACATAATTTGTAGTCACAACAGTATATTTAATGAAAATCAGCAATACATGTTAGATGTTGCGTTCTTCAAAGTAACCTCCCCTTGCTTTATTTACAGCTTCGCAAACTCTGGGCATTCTTTCTATTAAGTGCGCCAGTGTATCTTCAGAAATATCCCTCCATATGTTTTGCACATGACCCCACAATACATTTACATTAGTGTGTTGTTTCTTTCTTACCTCTTTGTCCACATGATCCCAAAGTAGTTCAATAGGATTGCAGTCAGGACTTTGAGAGGGCCAAATCATGTTCTTCAAGACTTGTGTCTCTTCCAGTCGTTCAACGTATCTTCTACAGAGTATAGATGTATGCTTTGGATCATTGTCCTGCTGCAGAATGAACCCCTTGCCAATTAACCGCATCCCAGATGGTTTGGCATAGCGTTGGAGAATATTGTGATAATGCTGCTTCTTCATAATTCCTTCCATTTTCACAATATCGACTGTTTTATTGCCACCAAAACAACCCCAATACCAGCACCGAACCACCTCCATGCTTGACTGTAGGGGATATGCACTGAGGTGCCATGCATTCACCTTTTGCACGTCGAACAAACTGGCAACGTTTTGAGCCAAATAGCTCAAACTTAGACTCATCAGTAAATAATACCTTTTTCCACTGATCAACAGTCCAGCTTACATGTCGTTTGGCCTATTGTAATCTTTTCCGTTTATTGACAGCTCTCAATAGGGGCTTCTTTGCCGCAATGCAACCTTTCAGATGTGCATCCTGAAGTCGTTTCTTCACTGTAGAAACACTCACAGATTCATCCCTCCATTGGTTCAGTTCTGCTGTCACCATGGGTGCTGTTTTGAAATGAGCACATTTGCTGGTCACTATTAAATGTTTATCTACTTTTTGAAGTCACCCTAGGCCTCCCATTTCGATAACGATCCTAATTGCTATTTGTAGTTTCATAACTCTTTACAGTGTAATGGACACTTCCCAAAGAAACGTGTTCTTGTGTGGCAATTTGACGCATGGTGTGGCCTGCTTTATGTAAGCTGACTACTGCAGCACCTTTTTCTGCTGAAAGCTCCCTTCTTTTACCCATTTCAGACCTCTCAACTGCACAATAACAATGTGTTACATTCACCTGCTTATGAAGCACTGAAGTGCTGTTCGCAGCCGATACCTATGTACAGATGTCTGTGAACGACATCTAGGGAATCACAGACATAACTATGATATCCAAAACAACATTAGGATAATTGTTCCTATAAGGGCCAACAAATGCTACATTTTCAAAATGCACGTAATTGACAAACAAAAGGTAGCATAGTCAATTTCAATTATGTCTCCATGGATTTCTGCCATTTATAATATGGCATTGGCTTTGTTTGGCGTTATACACTTGTTAATTGCAGCAAAACAGGCTGTTCAAAAACTTTTGAGCGGTAGTGTATATGGTATAGAAATTTGGGGAGGGTGGGTGTGACAGAGTTAAATAGGTTATTATTGCTACAGAAGAGATGCATTATATTTATCATCTAAACGTTACTGACACATGTAAGCCAACCTTTAAGAGTAATAAAATATTAATTATTATTATTGGCATTTATTCATACAAAGTAATCATACTGGCACAAAGTAAACCCCTCTTTAAACATACAGACATTCATTCCTACAGTACTGGAGGAGAAGAAAGCTATTATAGGGTGTACTTAAAGAGGATTGTAACTAAAAACGATGCTACTATAATGGGAATGATACTTATAATGCTCTACCAATAATCATCAAATATCATTGAGGGAAAAATTCATTTGCAAAATAATTAAAAAAGCATCTAATTGAAAAATGCACATACAAACGGGAAGAGTTATTAAACCAATACTGTTAATATTTTAATATTTTGACTAAATGGAATCTAGAAAATATATCTATGTTTAAATGGACAGCAGTGTATATAGTTTTAAAATTTTGAGAATCTCTTAAATGGTATGATATTTTAATCAAATTTAAAATCATTTTATAAATTTGAGAATTTATTACTACACATTAAAACTATTGCGTATAGAATAATGAAAGAGGGAACATTGTATGTGAGTACGTGTGTGTGTGTGTGATTTATATTTTTGTATCTGTGTACTATCTTTGACACTGCTCCATGCTTGTATACGTTTATGAGCAATAAAAAGAACTAAATTGAATAGCATGAAAGTAAAAGTATAATAAAAATGAAAAAAATTTAATAATTTCATATTTTTGCCAATTTTCACAGATACATTTATAATAATAAAGTGATAAGCACACAAAAATACATTGCCTTAAAGATATGTTAGGGAAGGCAAGACAAGAAGAGTCACTTTATAGTGGAGAGTGCCTTTTGTACCTATAATAACATTTGACACAGAAAGCTTTTTAAACTTCCAGCACCAATTTCATTTTTACTTTCTCTACTGCGCAAAGTGTAGGGGAAGTATTGCATTCCACCCAAAATTCGCTACCGAGAAATCACCGGAAATACATGTTTTGAGATCCCTAAATCCAAAAAAAGCATTTTTAGAAAAAGCTCCGTGTGTGTGGATGTGTGTCTGTGAACAGTATAACTCAAAAACGAAAAGTCGAATAAATACCAAACTTGGTACTTGAGTTTACAATCTTCCTAGGATGCGCACGAAGAGTTTCAAAAAATCCCCCACCCCAGACTATGCTTTAAATGGAACATTTTTAAATTTTAATTTTCTCAAAAATGGCTCTAACGATTTTGATTAAAATATCATATGCTTAAGATATTTTCATGACAAATGAAATGTATATCTCGAATTTTCTGGGAATGTCTCCAAAAGTATTCTTCATTGTGAACGACTTTTGCATAACTGGTAAACAATAAGAGATAGACAAACTTTTACTATACAAAAATGTAGATAGAGTTAAAATACATAATTTATGTCATATAATTTTTTTTTGTTGAGTGAACCATTTTCGAGATATTGCTTGTTATTCGCTTAAATTTTTCAATACTTTTTTTCTCAAATGGGAATTCGTTATTCATTTTTTTGTCTTGGATATGCAAAGAGTATTAATCTGTGGCAAAGAAAATGGTGCTGCACCTAGCAACCAGTTATTAAGAGATATGTCTATGCTTAAAGGCTACTGTGTTTCTATATTGCCCTTGTAAATACAAAACCAGGGGAACATACTAGGCCTTAAGCAATAGTCAAATATTTTTAGAACTGGTCGCTATGTGTAAAATGTAATTCTCTTTGCATGTCAAAAGATCGTTTCTGCAAATGTTTATCTGGTTTAATATGAAATAGATGGAGAATAAGAGTTTGTAAAAATAGTTTGTACAAGAGTAGAGAAAGTCATGTGAGTGTAATAAATCAGATTTTTTTTCTTTCCAATCCTTCCAGTTTTTCTTTTCTTCTTCTGTTACTATACTTTAGAGCCTAGTATTCTTCCTTGGTGATTTTCTTAACCGGGCTGGATTTCAAAATTTCTAACTTTAAGCTCCTGCTGATTTCTGAGATATTTCACTTTCTGTTGGATGTAGAAAAAGGTCAAAGTGCTTCTGGGGATTTGTGGCTTGTGGAGGGAATCTCGTCAGATGTGTATGGAATATCTGGTGATTCTGGATTCAAGTTAGTGGATGAGGTGCTTGGTGTAGGAACATTCTGGGTAGACTCATGCTCAGTGTCTGCATGTGAAGCAGTTTTGGTCTGTGAGAGGGAAGCTTCCAAACTATGTAATAAATGACCGTTTTCGTTTTGTTCTCCTGAGTGTTCTTGAGTTTGATACTCTGAAGTTTCTGATTCTGAGACTTTGATAACTCCTGAAGAAAAAAAAAATCAATGACGGTGAATACATTGATGTTGCAGTCAGAGATACCAGTTTTCTTGAATCACTAACAGCATTTTCTATCGTTGCACATTTTGACTAAGCAACACTGCATATGGAGGTTATGCCATACAAGGTTGCTGTAATAGATGGATGTGATTTTTGCCACTTGTACATTTCTCTCTCAAAATGAGCTTTCAATGGGGCATACACTCTTACATCTAAAGGTTGTAATTTATTTTATACCTTTCATGGAATATAAATACTATCTCAGTATTCTCTTATGCATTTTCTACAGATTGTTTAGAAATCTGTGGGACACGTGGTTGTGTAATATTGATAGAACCTTGCGGTAAACGTAGATCACATGGATTTGACGAAAAACTTGAACCACGCGACAAAGTTACTCATCCAGAATCCGAAACATTTTGTTGAGCACCGGGTGGTGTCCCAATCATCAGTCGAGGATTAAATTTTTTCCTAGAGAAAATGAAAGTAGGAGGTAAACAGTTGTCCAATTTTTATACCGCATACAACCGCCACAAGTTGTCCTTTTTCGCATTAGTGATGACACCAACTTGCTTTTTTCCACGGACTGTTATAAGTAGAGCCCGGATTTTTAGGTTTTAACCTATATTTTTCCTCGGTATTTAATTAACACATTTCAAGATATATACTCGTTTCATACTTCCTGGAGCAGAATATGCGAACTTCATTACATCTAAAAATACCTAAATGAGGGGTTGACACCTAAAATAACCTAAATAGCTGTTTTTTCCTTTTTCAAATGAAGAATGTTATTTTCGGATTTAAACTCATTAAAATAATTTCCACCACTTATAGCCAGTAAATAATTCAAGTTACTACAGTTCAACGCAGCACATGTGACATGGTGACACCTGCATGCAGCTGATAGGTCAGGAAAAAAATGAAATTGATTTTTGTTTATGGACGCTCTTTAACTACTATGGTTTTTAGCGTCCCATTCTATATTGGGCGTGAAACACCGGTAATTTTGCTCAGAGGCCTCTTTATCAGGCTTGAGGTTCTTTTACATGCCGTAAATTTACGACACGGGACCACCGGTTTTACTTCCCTTCCGAAGGAAGCCGTGCTAAGGATTTTTACGCCCGAAAAAATCCATCTCCCTCGACCGGGTTTGAACCCGCGAACTTGGGAACGAGAGGCTAGCACGGTACCACTAGTCCACGGAGGACGACGATAGGTCAGGAGGAGCGTACTTGGCTGTCTGCTGTCATTTACTATGCTGAGCACTAAAAGACGTTAAAAATGTTGTAAATGAATTGGATGAAACAGAAGCTTCCTGCATTGCTAAGGCTAAGAAATCACTCGAGTGCCCCACTCTTGCCGCTTCCCTTGCATTACATTAAGACACATTTTTGTTTTATACCAGAAGCTACTCTCCGGTTGGAAAGTACAACTTTGCCACTGAAGATGCTCTAGATATCATTGGCATTGTTTCCAGTAAATAAATACCTGGACCATTGGGAGTTGTATCTTCTTCGAAGTTGCAGAAGAGTCTTCAACGAAATCCTCCTTTTGAAGATATGAAACTTATCAATTCAGTATTGCAGGGAGAAAAGTATACAGGAAAACTACCCCCAGAACCTGCTGCACTGGCATCTATGTTCTACATTCCAATGATGTCATGTTCCGTTGAAAGAACTGTTTCTTCATCCAATAATGTATTACGTGATAATAGAAAATCATTTAAGTCAGAGAATGTATGTATCTACTGCAATGCCAAAATATAAATCTTACAAGTACCAGAAAAGCAAAATTATTGATACCTGTATTGATCCACGAAGCAAAACATAAAAAAAGCTAATTTAATTAAGAAAAACCTAAAAAAAACTATTTTAAGCATATAAGAAACCTAAAATGAAGGTTTATTCCACCTAAAAATCCGGGCCCTAGTTATAAGTTTAGGAGGCTTAGAGCTGAAGTATGGAGACAGTTCGCATCCATTATATATAATGGATGGGATCTCGATATTCTCGATACTTGGTGATATCGAAGTGTGTCTAATACTTTGAGATAAAGCTTCGATACAGTTTTGATACCTTTAAATTATTAAATTTGCATTACTGAAAGTTGTGGTGTTTAACTTTATGTTAGATAAGAAATGATAAGAGTCGAAACTTCGTGTTATTGCCCCGACGTGTCCCCAAAGAATTGCTGGACTACAGTTCTTGATAGACCCTGACTGAGTTTCCTGTGATTGAATCAACGCAACATTCCATAGGCTCTTGTGTCTAAATGAAAACATGCAAAACAATGGGGAAGGAGTAGAGGTACTCATGTAACATACAGCGTTAACTGAGTTGTAAATGAAGCTGATTTAGCTGACGCACAAAATCATGTTTCTGCAATGGCCTGGCTAGGTGACTCGCTCTCAGCCATTATATTTACTTACGGCGTTGATCAAAATCTGTGAATCCAACAGAAACATATCAGAACTTAAGGCCTGAGATGATATAGCGCATGGAATTATTTATCCTTTCCTTCCATCTGTTAGTTTATGTTTACGCAAGTCAAATTCGGGTCATGAGCGTAGTTAACAGGTATACGGTACGACTACTTTCCATAGTATGGTTAGAAAATCCTTTAAAAGAAGGTTTTCGGTACAAAATATAGTTACATAAAAAGGGAAGCAAATAATAATAATAATAATAATAATAATAATAATAATAATAATTATAAGCCTTCACTAACACTAGTGGACATATAACCTGTGGTATTATTAGGATAAAAATCTGATGTGTTACACTCACATGACTTTCTCTACTCTTGTACAAACTATTTTTACAAACGCTTATTCTCCATATGCTTCATGTTAATCGAGATATCGAGATGTCAATCTTATTGGTAATTTTCTTGTAGATGCAAGGGAAATATGGTAGGTTTTAAGCGATAGTCAAATATTTCATCGCTGGTTGCTATGTGGCGCATTCCAGGACATAAAAAAATGAATCACGAATTTGAGAAAAAGTATAAGTATTGGAAAATTTAAGGAAATAATAAGCAATATCTCGAAAACGGTTCACTCAACAAAAGAAATGTATATGACATAAGTTGTGTATTTTGTATTTTAACGCGATCTACATTTTTTGTGTAGTAAAATTTTGTCTATCTCTTATGGTTTACCAGTTATGGAAAAGTCGTTCACAATGAAGAATACTTTTGGAGACATTCCCAGAAAATTCGAGATATACATTTAACTTCTCATGACATTATCTTAAACATATGATATTTTCATCAAAATCGTTAGAGCCATTTTTGGGAAAATTAAACTTTTCGAAAAATGTTCCATGTAAAGGGTAGTCTGGGGTGGGGGGATTTTCTTGAAAACCTTCGTGTCGCATCTCTGGAAGATACTGAACCTAAATACCAAGTTTGGTGCTTATCCGACTGTTCATTTTTGAGTTATGCTGTTCACAGGCACACACACACACAGACACACACACACACACACACACGCACACAGACACACACATGGACATGTTTCCAAAAATGCTTTTTTTTGGATTCAGGAGGTCTCAAAACATGTATTTCCGGTGAAATCTCGGTATCGAATTTTTGGGTGGAATGCAATACTTCCCCTACTTACTATACGTAGTAGAGAAAGTAAAAAGATTGTTGACAGTCCGAGAATGTGTTTACCTATACACAGAAAACTATTATTAAGAACATAATTCAGTAAACAAGCTTATCGCCTTTACATAATTTTATAAAGTAAGTATCGAGTATTGGTGCTCAAAAATCAATATTGGTGTCGAAAAATAGTGGCATCGTCCCATCACTACTATATATATGTATATATGGCACCAATTGGTAACGCAAAGTTAACAAGATTAACAAAATTGTATTTTTATTATAGTTATGTAATTTTAAAGGTGGATTAGAACTAAATTATTTTCTATCATGCATTATTCTGAGAAACGGATTGTGGTGCTTCACGTATGGTAAGCCAGTTTGAAGAAGATGTATTATATTTCGACTGTTGGGGAGCCGAACTTGAAGTAGTTGCAATGCGCGTATGGTAAACAGTTTCTGGTAGCCTTCGCCCCAAATGTACTTTCCGGTGGCCTTTGCCCCCAAAAAATGTTTAAAAATATTAACTTTGTAATTTTGACTGTTTCTTTAAATATTATATACTTATGTCTGCCTCGGCTGCGTCAGTATTTATATTTTTTTTAGAGACATTAATGTCTTAGCAGGGAGTGGTGCGACTGAAGAATGTAGGCTTACACAGTTTATAATTTTTACTTCACTCCTTTTATTAATGCTTGACACGATTTAAATAACACTTCACTGATATAGAGAGACAGCTGTGAGATTTTTTTATTAATTACTTGCACTTTTTAACACGTAAACTATTTTTCTCTCACACAAAATATGTATTAGATTTCTCGAGGACGCATCTAGCATCCAGTTAGAAACGCTGTATACAAGCAACTGACTTCTGAATTTGTAAACTTTGCTCCATTTTAGTTTCTGATTGGCTAATCCTAGTCCAATAGAATGCCTTCATTTAACTGAAGCTTTTTTCTGGTTGTTGACTGGATATTTATTAAGCTGTCTCAAAAATTACATTATTGTTCCTCCAAGAATTACCAGTATCATTTAAACTTTCTAATTCATTATTGCCTCAAGGTTACCTCATTGTTACCTCATTGTTAGCAACTTTTAACCTATTATTCTCACAGCTCCTACATTATTAAATTACGTAATACATTCACGTAACATTATTACACATGTATACAATAATATAAGCATATACAATGACTTTAATATACACCTTTTATATATTGTTACATACACATATTGCTTTAAGGCTGTTATTGAGTTTATATATTATATAATTAGATTAAAATCATTTAAGTGTTAAAAATACTGCCTCAAATCATAATAAGCATGTGCAAAAACATGCCCGCCCCTTGGTGGACAAATTCATGTAAGGGCCTCTCAGACCCACGTTCTATCTGGAATAATCCATCATTCCTTTATATCATCTTTGTATATCTCTCTCATATAAAAAGAAGGCGCACAGAAGACAGGTGCCTAGTGTGAAAATATTCAGAACACCCTTTGAGCCTCAACTGCATTTTGGTGCGACTCCGCACAGATCGTAACCATATCCGTGTATTCGTTATTGGTGAACACTACCTTTTTGTCTGAATGACCTGGCTCGAACTACAAGCAGGCGACCACACGACACTTATCAGCACAAAACTACCACGGAACACCTACAGACATCAGCACTACCTCAGTGACCTTTCGCTTCATACCTACTGTCTCTTTGAACATCAATGATGCAGCAACTTCTTTTGCACTTTTAGTATGCGGGAAACATAAAACTGCACAGAACGGCATATTTGGGCCACTTGGTATATCTTGGTAGTGGAAGTTATGCTTTTCTTGGACATGCGATACATTTTTTAAAAAGGATGGAAACTTAAATTCTGTTGAATGCTTGTGCCCGTGTAACGTATGTTTGCCTTGGCCTCTTAAAAATTAATTCTGGATGCGATTTTATGAACCTTTAATGTCATTGGCCTCAGCATATTCATAGGCCAGTTCTTGCAGGATTCTTTTCTTCAGAACGTAGTCAGCTTTGTTATATATAGCACCAGTTCTTTCTCTTGCTGATCAAAGAATATTATCCTATTATCCTATATATATCCTTCTAAGAATTTTTTGTAGATTTCTTGGCAATATGTTTCCTTAAAGTGGAAAACGCGTATCATATCTGACTGAAGCGTCTGCAATAGACATCTTGTTCTCTTTAACTTCTGTCAATGCAGCTTTCAGGGTGTCCTCAGTCCGCCCGCTTACACCACGGTTTCTTTCTTTGTATGAGAACACCATCTGAAATGAAATTATGCGAACAAGTGGTAAAATATTGGAAAACTAATTTTATGAAGAGAATCGAAATATTATTGCAGTTTTTTGGCAAAAGGAGTCACGATTCCTCATGTCCGATTCCATTTCCCCAGAACAAGTTTGGTAGCAATAATAAGAAATTAGCGCCAAAAACACACATAACCTCAATGGAGGGTTAGCACATACTAAGCAGTGTTGTAATAATGAATGGGATTGGGGTAATACTTGATTACAATTTAAAAAGTAAGCCCAATTTTACATTATTCGTTTCTGAGTGAAGTTTCGAAGTGGAGTGAAGGAGTGAACAAATTAGAATTGGAAACAAAAGAACCTCTGATATAAACAATTCACAATGCTCACTTCCACTTCCACACACGTGTAACGCTCTCAGCTAACATCATACACTGTTGCCACTTATGCAGATGAATAATGTTCGATTTCCGCTCACATTGATCCGACCTTGGGTTTTTCGAGATTTTCTCTGGTCGGTAGGCGAATGCTGGGATGATTTCTAATCTACCACGATTTCCTTTCCATCATTTTCCTTTCATTCCGTTTCCTTCTCATCCTTTAGCTGCGCTTCTAGGTTTCGTGGCGTATGGCGGTGCCGGACAGATGGCGCGGATGGTTACTCAAATGAAAGAGTACTTCCCATGGACACTAGAGGGCTGCTTCGTCGATCTGTCGTTCATCGCCCTCTCTAGGCAGCTCCAGTAGTGGGACGGGTCTTCGAGCCTGGGACTGTTAGGAATTTCCGCGCGTTCCTGTGGCGTGTCTGCCTGCGGCCTATAGCCTCCTGTAGTTCCTTCACTTATCCCTTCCTCCTTGGGTGTTAGCCGAAATGTATCTATGTAGGTCTAAGTGTGCGAGGTGTCCATCTCCGTTGTATAACCTATACCCATATTATTCCCTTTGTCCTGTCTTCCCGTAACATATCTCATACTACCGTGTTTATTGGACATTTGCTGAGTCATATCACTAACATTCAGTTTCTTGTTTAACAAACAATCGTTTTATATATAATAACCATAAATTCTGCAATTATAAACTATGTCATATTGAGATGGGTTTCTGAGAATAGCAGCTGAATGTAGATGCATAAATTAGAAAAGGAATAAAGACATATAACGAGAATTACAGAGCTATAATTTTCGAGAGAATCGCGTGAAAATAGATTAAAATTGTTTAAAACTTATATTTTGGCATTATAAAATACTATTAACATCTCGTTTCAATTTTCTACAGCTTGCTACGTGGTCTTGATCAGCTATCGCCAAGAACTGAGCAGACTGGTTGGGAGCTTGCCTGCTCAGTACATAAGCGTGATGGGAGCAACTGGAAGAGGAACAAAGGGGAAAATCCATACCCTCTCCCAGCGCAGCGGCGGTTCTATCGGGTAGTTTTTATTTACGAAGAAGGAGAGCACGTCAAAGCATAGGTTCAACAATACGAACTAGGTTCAACCTGCTTGAGAAGAAATATATTTTATTACAGCACAAAATAATGGTGTAAAGTGTCTAATTTGTAATAAAAGGTTAAACCATATACAAGTTTAATCTACAGCGTCATTATTCATCTTGTCATGCGAATCAGTATGAAAATTACTGAAGGGAAGGAATGTCGCCTTTAATGGAAGAACTAAAATGTACAACGTTTGTGGTTGTAAGTCCAGTACATATTATACGGTAATTTAATGGTAGTGCTGAATATCTTCATGCTGGTGAGGTTCACAACTTGTTTATTTTGCCCTTAAAAATGCGAATTTCATGTTATTGAATAATGTATCACTCATTGCTTGTATAATTCCTCCTATGATGTAATGCAGAAATTAATCATATATCGGCATATTGAACACCGCTAATTAGATCATTTAGTAATAGAAATACAATATTGTCATATAAGCAATATAATTTCTTAACACAATATAATTATAACATTTTACAAATCAATTTGTATTACAAAGTTACTCTCATGTAGTTACAAGAAACACCAATGAGTTTACAAACCAGGCTACTGCTCAGATTTCCTTTTGGGAGATGCTAACGGGAGCGAAGCAGGCAAAGCCGACTCTCTACGGCTACACACTAGTGATAACTAGTGATAACATCTTGATAACTAAACCAATGGCAAGTTAACTGGAAGCTTGTGAGCAGGCCCAAAAATATTTGATACACCAAAGCGAAGAGAGAAGTAGACACTGATTCAAGAGAAACCCCATAGTATGTACCCATTAGCTGCAAAGCCCCCCCCCCAAATAGAGGGATCTCCAAACTCAGGTGGTTTCCAAAGAGCCTGCAGTTCTGAAGTAGTAAACATTTCTTGTGTTTCAATTTTTCAGCGTATGTGGCTTTCTTTATCGTTTAGCTACTCTAGGTAGCGAAAGCCTTGTGTTCATTCATTCATTATCTGTTTACCCTCCTCTTATGTAGGACTTACACCCCCCAGGACTTACAAGCGGGTGCCTGGGGTCAGAGGCCCGTCGAGGAGCAGACACTCATGGATCAGACAGAGCATCCAGGATGGGTGATCAGCCCGATGCCTGGTATGGGAGGAAGGAAGTAGATGAAACGAAATGTTGGTGAAATGGATGAAAGGAAAGGTGATGATGGAGCAGTTGGTGGAATGAATGGCGGGGGAAACCGGAGAACCCGGAGAAAACCCGCCCAGACGCCGCTTCGTCCACCACAAATCCCACATGCAGGTCCCTGGGATTGAACCCGGGCCGCCTAGATGGGATTTAAGTTCAGCATTTTCCAAGGATGCAAAATGAAGTTTTTTTAAAATTATTTGCATCTTTAAATTGTTGTGATTTATTATTTTATTTTCTCTTAATTGGCTCTAATGAATTTCATTACAAAAGTATATTTGAATACAAAGTATTCTGCAATCTTATTGAATTTTCTTTAACTGGGAAACTACAAGAAGTATGTAGAAAAGTACAACAGAAAACATGTAAAATTAAAATATGCAATTTTTATATATTCGTGTTTAAATTTTAGGGCACTGAAATTTGGTGTGCTGATGACTTCTTAAATACTATATTGTAATATAAACATATGAATGTTGATTCCATGATATGCTGCATTTAACTAGGTCCATGAAATCTTTTGTAGATAAACATTTATCTTGATTGCTGTAGTGTGGACAGAAGTAAGCTTTTTATGTAAATAAGGAATACACGTGAATTCCCAGTGGTTAGAGAAAGTCGTGTGAATGTTTTAATCGGATGTTCCATTTTCTAACAGGTTCATAGGATGCAATTTTGCACATAAAATAGTTGCAGGAAAATTTTTATAACATAAATCATATTTATGTAATGCAACGTGGATTTTAATTTATGGCAATTATGAAAGTAAAATTATAAATCGTATTATTTATAGTTTAAAATGCTATTTGGTTACTGGAAATATTACTATGTACTGGAATGAGACCAAAAGGTTTGCAGCTAGATATTAAATTTTAGTTACCCCAGCATATACATTAGAAGGCATAGCATCAGAGGTAGCAAGAGGACCAGAAACTTTAACTACACATTCGAGGGCAGGCGTGGGATAGTTATAACAAAATACACAGAATTTCACATTAATCACATTACCTGTGTTTTATTCAGTATAAAAACGGTGCCCCTACATCACACACAAAAGATAAACAGGAAGAAATTGTAGGGAGATGCTACACGCACGAGGCTAAATTCACACGATTTTACATACGACCCTTTCATACCCAACACTCGGACCAAAGTGACGCTAACACACAACACAAAAGAAGTAACTCTCACTTATCCCACTCTCCACCGCTAGCTAGACGGTGGCGAGTCGCCAAGCCAGACGAACTTCAAAACCCCAGCCGAAAGAATTACCCCAAAATACTGTCGCCAACGACGTAATAATGTGTCTGGCGTGACAATAGACACCAATACACGCAACACCATTGAAGTTTGATATCCTCTATTATAAACTTTGAGTTTGTGTAAACTGTAACATTAAGCTTGTGTATAATTTAGCTATATCTCTAATATACGTTATATAAAATAGGGGTGGTGAACTTCTAAATAAAATAAAATAAAGTAAAAATAAATAAATTATGAAACTTATCTTTAACTTTTATTTTCCCTTAAACTAAGTGGTATACTAAACACCGTAGTAGGTTAAACGATCATAAATCACCATCATGCCATTAATGGATAGGAAATGGTTAATTATTTTCAGAGCAAAATTATATCGTGCGGAATAACTTTTCAAAACCTTAACAAGATATCTCAGGAACTAACTCGAATACGGATATGAAAAGTGGTGTATATGATACAAATTATACCATAATTATTAACTTTTCAACATAATCATCCAAGGGAAACTACAGATTTCAGAAATCACAGAGTAATCAAAACTTATCGTGAACATCTAATATGAATTGCCGTCCCACGCAATTTGTCTTTACTTTATAAACTATTACTTCCACAGAAAGTCAAAAAAGGAAGTTTAGAGAAGAAATGGAGGGATCAGTTCGAATGGCAGTCCGGAAAAAGTCATCGATCATCCATTAGGTGGTGATGATGATAATGATGTAGCAAATTTCTGCTACAATGAAGGGGTAGCAAATACCACTTCAGGTATTTTATGGCTAAGTAAAGCCTCAGGTTAAAACCTTTAGGACAGGGAAGCTTTCGAGAAAGATGCGGATAAAATAGCATTCGGTAGGACGAACACACTTGTCACCGATTAAGAATCCTCCATGGGTTTAGATAAGAGATCTGACATATACAAAAAGCCTGTGTCTCAGTTGTCATAAAATATTCGAGAATCACGTGCCAAAATAATATACCTGACAAAAGTTTCTGATGTTTAATAAACACAGGTCCGGCTGTATGCCTTGGGGCTTAAGGTCGTTAGTGGGATTATTGTTTTTGTTTTTTCTACAAATCTCTTCTTAATCATCACTTTTCGAAATTTACATAATCATAATAGAAGGAGAGGATGGCGTGAGCTGTCTTTAATGGCTTGTGGATGATCGGGAGCAGCGATGACAGGCTGGATGCTGAGGAGTGGTCCATCACGTGCAAATAGCCTTCTAACTGTGAGAGATGCTGCATACTATTAGCATCTTTCAGTTGTTCCATAACTGTGGGGCGTGACACCGATGGGGTTCGCAGTAGATGCATTATATAACCAATTTTATAATCTCATCAGCCAATATATACATCCAAATTTGTATGTAAAACTTTTTAATATAGTTTATTATGTATTTATGTCTTCTTGCAGCACTACATCCAAAACTGTACTCTACTGTGTACCAGTTTCATGCAGTGTACTTTAAATAAAGTAAATTTGAGTGTATTGAGTTTAGTAGAGGGAAGTTTCGTCATTTATTCGTCAGTTGTCATTAACTTGCTATCCTGGATTCAAAAGTTGGCTGGCCTGCAACTGCCAGAATGCTCGTTGACAGCAGCAGCAACGCACAGAATGAAGTTGTGCATACTAACCGCTCTAAAATGGATAAATTTCTTTTGCAAAAACACAGGTTGCCCTCTATAGACATTAAGAGAATCATATGGTATTCAGAATTACACTATTGTAACTATGAGGGTGAGTATATGCATTTCGGCTCGAGTAGCCCAAGGCAGCTGAATGAATTACATTGCTTGTTTCTTCAACACATCGAGAAAAATAGTTTTGGATAATAATAGGCGATTCTATAAACAAATCGCTTTGTGATGGAGGATGATGCATCTTGCAGATTCCCAATACCAGGAAAAAGGACAGTCGTTATGCTCTATCAATGAAAATGGTGCTACATCAAAACGTGCACAAATAAAATAAGAATCAATAGTCTATCTTAAATGTTTTGCAGATGTGAAATGAGGCAATTAAGCACAGGTTTAAACTCAAACTGCAACTTCCAATGTTCTCCCGAACAATTCAATCTTTAAATTGCTCTTTCGTCACCCTACACACCGTGCACACAAGGTTTTAGGATCACATTTCAAAATTCGACAATGGATGGGGCGTGCAGAACTATTTGAAAACCCACATTTGCTTAACACATACAATGTAAACATCTTGTGATTCACAATTTTAAACAGCTTACCTATATTATTTTGAATTGTGACACTGTTGAGGGCACTTACAGTGCAATACTGAAGAAAACTAGCTATGGCTTACAGTACAGAAACAAAGGTCTATGTGGAGACAAAGCACATGTTCTTTGGTCAGGGAAGGCGCCAAAAGAGTAGCTCTCCCTCCGCGGGTATTTCCGTTAGATCAGTATTTGGATTATGCATCATCGTCAGAAGTACCCATCTCCCATGGGTATCGGGAAACACTGTCCCGCCGAGCCCAACCCAATTTGAACAACTCCCAAGGGGAGGGGCTCAGACGTTTAGCTGGACGTAATTCTAGTAACATCAGAACTACCATGAGTGCTAGAGGTATACAATGCCCGCACCACGGCAGCTGAGGGGGTCGGAAACCTCCTCTACAGGGTGCTTACAGTACATCTGTATACTGCGACTTACACTACAGCATGGCCACCCTGATTCATATGATTTGGAATCACCGAGTAGATGGATCCGGGAAATCGGAATGGCTGGGTCACTACAGCTGTTATTAGAAAGGAGCTGGACGTAGTACCCTCCGTTTCCTAACCTATTCCCCTTGCGATTTTTATTTCCGGGGAAAATTGTTTAAAATTCAGAGTATGCTGAGTGTTTATTTACTTCCGCACTTTTCCCTCAATACGTTTGAATATCATGACGTCATAACTAATTGGGGAACATTGCAGGATAATAAATATATGACAGACCATAGGATCCGAAATAATTTCACGATTAGACAGGCGGTGAGACGGAATTGAGTTAGCCTTCTACAGCTATTATATAACATCTTTTATTGGGGGCGTCTTTCGAAGGTGTTCCTTTTTCTTCAACAATGGCCACAAGAACTATGCACCGTTATTTTATAAACTTGTAAACTATACCCGGCACAGGTAGCACCAGTTTTGTTATTTATTTCCTACGATACCTTTTGTTTATTTATTTTATTATTTATCATTTTGTTCCCTTTCTTGAGCATTGCCAGATCAGAAAATAGGTTCTTAATAAAATAAGCAGTTTCATCCCATCATTTCCAGCACTGTTAGCATCAATACGTATATGTGATGTATATAATTATCATTGCCGCGAAAGTCAAAGTGTCAATGAACACCCAGTACAAAGCAAAACGACATACACTACAAGAAGTTTACCTAAATATCTTGACACAGCCCACATTACTCTAACGAATAACGAGACAGCTTAAAAAGTGGTGCAAAAAGTAATGGACAGTGATAGTAACATTTTCAGGACTTCCTTTCACATACTTACTCAATCTTCTTTTTCCGTCTTTCATGGTTTTGGACATTGGCCTGTTCCGGTATCACTTCCATCTTATCATACAAGTTCTTCGTATTGACGTTCTGCCTTTCGGTTTGTAATCAGCGTCTTTCTCGGTAACCTGTTTGCATCTATTCTATTAATAGGAGATTTCCATTACTGTTTATAATGTGCTATAATTCTCCTATTACAGGAGGTCTTCTCATTTCTTCATTGGTTAACCAAACCTGTCTTGACAGATCTCAAAAGTGTTATTTCTGCCACCTAAATATGACTTTTATGTTTCTATTTCTAAACCCAAAAACTTTCACCTTCATGAAGCATTACTGAGATGACCCGATTTTATGCTGCGTTACCTTTCTTATGTTTTTATATTTCTTCCCATTCCTACGTTCTTCTGCTTTTTAAGTTCTTCTGATTGTACCATACATCCTCGTAAGGGTGGATTCCGACCCCTTCAGCTGCCGTGGTGCGTGCGCTGCGGACCCTGAATACTCGTGGCACTTCTGTCGTTACTAGAAGTACGCTGAGCCAAACGTCCAAGCCCCAAGGCGTTTTTGGATTGGGTTGAACTCGGTGGGGCAGTGGTTCCCGATACCCTGGAAGATTGGGTACGTCTGTGCGGTTTTCCGTCCAGGAGGGTTTGTGAGACGCCTCAAGGTCCTCTGGTACCGCTCTGGAGAGGCGGTGGACAGATGTTAGGTTGCTGTCGTCCCCATCGAGGTCTTGGTAGTCTTTGGGAGGTTAACGCGCGTAAGTGGCGTATCCACTACCACCTATGAGGGGGCTGGATTTAATTTTGAGACTCTGGCCCAGTGACAGCTCTCGGGGAAGGGAGAGTCTCTCGGATGTCGCCCTCCTCCCAGAGTTGCATGGAGGCGCAGTCCCCCTGGAGACTGTTCCACACACATATATTGGTACTTATACTTGCATTTACTTAAAAATATAATTATTATACTTATATCTTATATCAAAGACATGATGGGTAAAATTTTGTACTTGCTCAATTATTTTGTCTTATATTATTTTTGCACCTATAGTATTCTCGTATGAATACCTTTACTCTCGTTTTATTAACTGACGTTTTCACTTCATAGCCTTGAAAAGTTTTATTCAACTTATAAATAGATCTCTGAAGGTTACAGAGATTGTCAAGAGATTGTTTGCATACAACAATACAATAAAATTAATTTTTGATTGATTTGTGTTCTTTTCCCCATTTTGATGCTCCAATATTCTTATGTCATCGTCAGTATTGTGATGCAGCGGCTTTGTGAAGTCGGCGCCGGGCATTTGGAAGGAAAAATAGAGATAAGTAGCGCTCTCGCCCAGCGTAAACACCAGAAGTGCCAGATAACAAGAATCTTCTGGAAGTTTCCCTTCTCCCCACTTCCAAAACACTCTTGAATCTTTTGTGGAAGTTTCCAACGACTACATAAATGAGCGTTCTCGCGATGTGCAAGTTGTGAGTTAATGAGTGCATTTCTGACGCGACATCAGGTGTGCAGCTACGAGTGTGATTGTGACGTCGGTTGCGACGTACAGTGAGCACTGCGGAGCGAGAGATTGGAGAAGTCTTTATTCAACTCTGCAGCGAGTAAAGCGTTCCGAAGAAGTGGCTGCTGTGCAAGCATAGCAATACGCGGCTACTCACGAAGGACACTGAATTGACACGTAAATGGAACTAGATTACATTAGAAGTGATAGTGAGAACTAAGTGAAGTGCAGTTAATAACTGGACAAATTCACTATATATAGCATGGGTGGTAAACTACACCTTTTCCACTGTGTACTGTGTTGTTTGCATTATTTGGTTTTATGTTATTTTTTCTTATACGACTTTCGCTGGTAAATTAAAATGTGAAAAGGGTTTCCGAGATAAACCACAAGGAAGGGTCAACAAAGTCAACTTACTGACACGTAACTGTCACCATTTAACGATTTTAACTCTTATATAGGTACACAAATACGTACATATATATTACAAAAATAAGGAATATAACAACCTACAATAGCAGTTACAGTGTTTATCTTGATGTTTTTTCTTTGTGTTTAAGGACGCTCAACTGCTAGGTCATTAGTTAATCTTGACGCCTCCTGCTGCACAATGTGGGTAATTAAATACCCGTTGACACATTGAAATGTTTGATCTGTGGCCATTACACTCGCACTTTTAAACACAACAAGGGTATTAGATCAAGCTGGTAATAATAGGCTTTTATCTATATATAAATATCTGTCCCCATTACACTAAACGCACAGGTTACACTGTGAACACTTATCATTTAACTCCAGCATACACGGGGGAGAAATGTTGCCATTAATCAGAATTCACAAAACACATTAAAAATGCCGTAACATAACCTCACAATTTATTTAACAACAGCCTACACGGCCAAGAATTAAATTAGCATAACTCAGGATAAAGAAGAACACGTTAAAAGTTCCAAACATTCCCCTTAAAAGCTGCTGCCAAATAATAATCACAAAATCAGTATAGAAATCTAGTTCTTCACTTATGTTCCACAAGAGAAAATATAGAACAACTTACAGAGGCGAGCACCGAATAGTGAAACGATCTGAAATGACCAAGAGTGTAGTTACTTGCCATAGACACGGATATATAAAGAACTCACCTAGCTTATACAGATGACGCAAACACAGTTTAAGAGTTGGAGAACAAGTCCCCTTACGGTACAGAGGCGCCACCAACCAAAGCCACACAAAGCCACACAAATGTCTTCACCTGACATTAGTGCGAAACACTAATGACACAGAAATTGATACATTTTACACCTCGGTATGAGAAAATAGGTTTACTTATAAAATTACGTTACTATTATTAACATTCTAATACTGTTAATTAAATGTTTTGGACACCCACTATTCTCCATTGTAAACCATAACTTTTGTCATTTAACCTGATGTAAGTTTTCGGTATTAATAAATGCAATTACGTTAGCAATTTATATTCTTTGTTTCAACTATTTGTATAATTATATATGTATTATACATACTGACGCTCTCTTTGCTTACGTAATAAGTAAAAAATCTTTAATTTTAGCTATGGATTTTTCACCTCCATTCTACCATTCCCGCAAACGGCAACAGACATCACTCTAGGCGATGTACGAAATACTGTAAGCTGGTTCATAATAGTAATTGGAACACTCGGGTATAAAACTTTCAGCAAAACTTTATTATATTCTGGCATATCGGTATCGATTTATTTAAACAGCTACTAGAAAAAAATCTGAAGTGTTAAACTCACATGACTTTCTCTCCTCTTGTACAAACTATTTATACAAACGCTTGTTCTCCATATGCTTCGTGTTAATCGAGATATTGAGATGTTAATCTTATTGCTATTTTTCTTGTAGATGCAAGGGGAATTGCTAGGCTTTAAGTGATTGTCAAGTATTTCAAGAGGTGGTTGCTATGTGGAGTATTCCATTCTCTTTGCATTACCAGGACAAAAAAAAAGATGGATAACGAATTTGAGAAAAAGTATACGTATTGGAAAATTTAAGGGAATAACAAGCAATATCTCGAAAATGGTTCACCCAACCCAAAAAATATATATGACATAAATTGTGTATTTTAACGCAATCTACATTTTTTGTGCAGTAAAATTTTGTCTATCTGTTATGGTTTACCAGTTATGCAAAAGTCGTTCACAATGAAGAATACTTTTGGAGACATTCCCAGAAAATTTGACATATACATTTCATTTGTCATGAAAATATCTTAAACAAATGATATTATTTTAATCAAAATCGTTAGAGCAATTTTTGAAAAAATTAAAAGTTTCGAAAAATGTTCCATGTAAAGTGTAATCTGGGGTGGGGGATTTTATTGTCGCATCTCTGAAAGATACTTAACGCAAATACCAAGAATTTATCCGACTGTTTGTTTCACAGACACATACAGACACACACACACACAGACATGTTTCCAAAAATGTTTTTTTCTTATTCAGGGGGCCTCAAAACATATATTTCCGGTAAAATCTTGGTATCGAATTTTTGGGTGGAATACAATACTTCCCCTACTTACTATACGTAGTAGAGAAAGTAATAGGTGTTTGGTATTACCATTAAAACTCACAAAATCTTTGTAATTTAAATTTTCGTAGAGCATTCCATTTCCTGTTTATCACCATAACACGAACACACGTATACAGTTGCTGTGTCATCTCTGTCTACACAAGTGGTGCACAAAGATTAGCTTTTGCTAAAATGTTTTGAGCTTCAGTACTGCATTGCAACATCAACGGTAACTGACAGAGTATTTTATAATTAGGTAAATTTGGGCAGATACGTTCTCGAGTATAAAAGCATATGGAAAGAAAATTTTGAGTTTTTTCTCTTTTTGATTATATCTCTTGTTTATGGGCAATTGGCAAATGCAAAGTTTCACTGCAATCTGCATCTATCTTTTATGAAGTTAGGGCCACAGATGTTATGAACTTCTCTGCAAGAACATTAATAATGCAATAATGAAGCAAATGTTGCTGTTTTTTTCTATCATGAGTTCGATTGATAGCATCGCCACAGATCGCGTATATGCGTAGCTCGCTAGCACTGATGACCTGGGTATGTTCCATTAGCGCACTAGCAGTGAATCACCCTCTCAAGGCTACGTTTATCAGCTGTGTTATACTGAGTCATTTTCTACCCTTAGACAGGGGTTCGCGTGGCTTAGATTGGGCGCAGGGCGGATGATAAAAATTATTGATGAAAGTGGTAGGAGAACCTGCCGCATTTGCGAAGAGGAAGAGTCATGGGTGCGTATCTTGGCAAGATGTAGGGGTACGGAAGAATGGAGGGAAAAATATTTACCACGATCCTTTACCATCTCGAATGGAGAGTTAAGGGCATGTTAGACGCTACTGGCAGGCTGGGAAGACGAGGACGGAATAGGTAAATTTCTACTTAAGACGGCTGAGATCTGAGAAGGCTGATAGTACGGAAGCGGGGGTGTAGAAATACCTCCTCGTTGCTGTTGGTGCTTTATTTTTTATAACGTTTTTCCACTTATTGTGGTGTATATATTCTCTTAACTGTTCTTTGTTTACTATAACATAGTATAATAATGCATCGGAATACGGTTTATCGCTGCTTTGGGGTTGTAGGTATTTAAGATGCTATATTTAAATATGTTTTACTTATGTGGTGCTTTTTTCTGGCTTCCTTCTATTTGTTGTCGTGGTCTTCTTGTTATTAAGCTATGTATACCGTTATGTAAATAAAATACAGTTATTTATTCATTCAGTTTCTACCTTCTGTTCGAGCTGTAAGGACTACTTTGTTCATTGTGCATCTCAAAAGCAAAAGTTTATTCAAGATGTTTATACTATGTGTGAATTACATTATTCTTAATATTCCACTGAAATGCCTACAGAAAAATGCATCCTTAAACCAAGAATTTTTATGCAAGATGCATGGTAAAAACCGTATCATTTAGATAAGTGTGTAGACACTTTCAGGAGAAAGTTCCTGGTATTCCGGTTTCAGGTTGGGAAACTATTATATGCATGGTTAATAGTTTTGGACTATGGGACCGCTAAACGCTAAACCTAAGAAACGAAAATGAAAATATGTTCTAACAGAGGCAAAAATTGCTGCAAATGGTGCATCATTCGAACGCTCTCCAAAGAAATGTCATAGTGTGTTGTAATGTAACTGTGTTTCAAAAATCTGTGTTCATAGAGTTGCTAAAATTTTAAAATTGAAACCTTACAGAGTTGCTACAGTGCATGAATACAACCACGTGACGAGGAATGCCAGGAATGTGTAAATGCAGATGGATACCACTTTCAACACAATAACAAGGTTATTTGTCATAATAGTGCGTGTTACTATCGCTCATGAGTAAGCAACGCTTTAGAGCGGAAACCCCCGCAGTGTAATAGAGTGTGAAGCACGCAAACGCGCAATCCGAGGCCCGACAATATAACAACGCACTGTATATTAACTCCGATAAGGCCGCTGGCCAAAAGCCTGGCGTGACAGCATTCACCTTACATTTAATTAAGGGGACAAGGTAGTCTGAACATATGGAAATTACATCTTAAGTGTGTTAAATTACCACTGCTCTTAAAGTTCTCAATGGTTTTTCCTGAAAGTTTTATGAATTACTCTATATATCATGACAGTTATTTAAACGGATTGTTCGCATTGATAGTTTATGTAGTTGAGCCCGCAAAAATTATTTCATTCAGCAGTTAAATAATAAAATTTACTCTTAAAGCATGTGAATTCATGTATCTCTTTCTCTGTTACTACTTCCAATAAAGAATCACACTTTTGCATGCCTGTTTTAGTATAATTAGCTATTTTCTGAGCCTCAATTATTTATTTATGTATATCAGTTCACTAGATATTGAAAAAATTAATTGCAAAGTAAAAATGTGGAAAATTTGCAATGTTGCTGCTTTCATAATATCACTAATATAGATTATCAAATTATGATTGTGGTTCAGAAAGTTTAACTATGTGTTGTATAGATGTACTGAAAATTTCAGCTCTCTAATTCTCATACTTTCTGAGAAAAAGTTACATAAGCATCCAAAAATGTTGTTTTGAGAAAACTGAAGTTTTTAAAGTTTGATCGTTAAAATTCTGACACACTTCAGTACATTCCAGGGTCATAATCATGTGCACCTTCATTCCTGGATTACTTCAGCTTTGTTGATTGGTTTCTCTTGGTCCTGGCCTCTTTTGTTAATTCTGAACTGCTCGCTGGACATGTTATAGTCGTTTTTTGTTAAAAGATACAAAAATGTTCTAAAAGTGCATGACAGATTTAAAGGAATGCAAACTAGAATTTAAATGGTATTTAAATATCTTAAAAATCTCTTAAACCCCAAAAAGTATATATTTTCTGAAACTGGATATAATAGAGATTTTATTGGTGCCTAAAACAAAAAATGGCATTTTTTACCATTTCAGAGTAGGTACCTTGTTCCCTTAATTTGATTCCTCTACACTTTTGCACAAATTGCAAAGGATTTGCAAGATGAATCACACTGGAAGAAGTCGAAACTAAGTGTGCCAATACTTTTAAACACACAGGGTACCCTAAGGTTGTAAAATCTATTGAGGGAGAATTATTATTGAGTAACTCTTGTGGGCTTTGGTTAACATACTTCGCGAGATATATACTTTAATATTTCAGTAACACCTTTTACTTTCTCTACTACGTACAGTAAGTAGGGGAAGTATTGTATTCCACCCAAAAATTCGATACCGATATTTCATCGGAAATACATGTTTTGAGGTCCCCTGAATCCAAAAAAAAAATTTTTGGAAACATATCCGTGTGTGTGTCTGAGTGTGTGTTTGTTTGTCTGTGAACAACATAACTCAGAAACGAACAGTCGGATAAACACGAAACTTGGTATTTAGATTCAGTATCTTCCAGAGATGCGACACGAAGGTTTTCAAGAAAATCCCCCCACCCCAGATTACCCTTTACATCGAAGATTTTTCGAAAATTTTAATTTTCTCAAAAATGGCTCTAACGATTTTGATTAAAATATCATACGTTTAAGATATTTTCATGACAAATGAAATGTATATCTGGAATTTTCTGGGAAGGTCTCCAAAAGTATTCTTCATTTTGAACGACATTTGCATAACTGGTAGACCATAAGAGATAGACAAAATTTTACTACACAAAAAATGTAGATCGCGTTAGAATACACAATTTATGTCATATACATTTTTTTTGGGCGAACCATTTTCGAGATATTGCTTGTTATTCCCCTAAATTTTCCAATACTTATACTTTTTCTCAAATTCTTTATTCATTTTTTTTTGTCCTGGTAATACAAAGAGAATGGAATGCGTCACATAGCAACCAGCTCTTAAAATATTTGACTATTGCTTAAAGCCTACCATATTCCCCTTGCATCTACAAGAAAATTAGCAATAAGATTAACATCTCGATTAGCATCAAGCATATGGAGAATAAGCGTTTGTAAAAATAGTTTGTACTAGATTAGAGAAAGTCATGTGAGTGTAACACATCAGAATTTTATTTCTGCTCTTCTGCGGATGGAAGATTGCTGTAAATATGAACGTCCATGTGCACTCCTTTCAGTTCTTCTAAGGTGCTTTTGACACTTGGACGAGATATCAGTACACAAGGTCAAGCACATTACAATCCAAGTGTTTGGGTTGCCAACAGCTTGTCTTAACAAGTTCGAGCACCATGTCGACAGATACATCATCACCGTTTTGGTGTTATATAGCAACCTCTAGCCTTGCGCAAGTCTGGGCAGCCACATATCGCTTCTACATGCTGTGTTTAAGCCACAATTTACGCGTCTACTGTTTTCACCATAATTGAATATGATAAGACGCTGCCACTTGCTTTGAAACCCGTCTGCCACAGGTGGTTGCTGTACACGTCTGCACTTAAGCACCTCGTAGATTCCAGGGCTAGATAAATGTCTTACAAAACTGGACTTACTTCCAGCAGTTTTCTACAGAAGAAAAAATTAGGTTGTGTTACTTCCACATGACTTTAACTATCCACTATTATTTATTTGTATACATCGTCTACGAACTATTCTTACAACGGTTTATTTTATTATCCACTACTTCAAGTTAACAAAGGCAATCTTTTATAGCAATGGTTTCATTACACATTTGTTGCAGCTACAAGGAGATACAGGAGACTGAAGAGATACCCAAATCTTAAAAAGAAAAAATCTGATGTGTTGCACTCACATGATATTCTCTACTCTTGTATAAATTATCTTATTGCTAATTTTCTTGTAGATGCAAGGGGAATTGGTAGGCTTTAAGCGATAGTCAAATATTTTAAGAGCTGGTTGCTATGTGGAGTATTCCATTCTCTTTTTATGTCGAGGACATAAAAAAAAACAATAACGAATTCCCATTTGAGAAAAAGTATAAGTATTGGAAAATTCAAACATATAACATGGAATATCTCGGAAATGGTTCACTCTACAAAAAATGTATATGACATAAATTCTTTGTTTAAACGAGATCTACAATTTTTTATGTAGAAACATCTTGTCTATCTCTTACGGTTTACCAGTTATGGAAAAACCATCCAGAAGGAAGAGGACTTTTGGGGACAATCCCAGAAAATTCAAGATAGCAAATTATTGTCACTTAAATATCTTAAATACATGACATTTTAATCAAAATCATGAGAGGCATTTTTAAGAAAATAAAATGTTCAATAAATGTTACAAATAAAGGATAGTCTGGAGTGGGGGGATTCTGTTGAAAATCTTCGTGTCGCTTCTTTGAAACATACTCAACCTAAATACCACGTTTGGTATTTATCCGACTTTTCGTCTCTGAGTTATGCTGTTTACAGGCACAGACACACACAGGGACGTTTTTCTAAAAGTGCTTTTTTTATTCGGAGGGGCCCCAAAACACGCATTTCCGGTGAAATCCCGGTATCGAATTTTTTAATGGAATGCAATACTTGCTCCACTTACTATACGTAGTAGAGAAAGTAAAAATTAAACTTTAACTACTATGGTCCTTAGGTTCCATTCTGTACTGAGTGTGAAAGACCGAAATTTTCCTCAGCCTTTATTAGTCTTGAGGTTCTTTTACGTGCCATGAATCTACGGCATGGGACCAACGGCTTTACTTCCCTTCCGAAGGAGCCATGCTAAGAATTTTTACGCCCGAAAAAAATCCATTGGCCTCCACCGGGTTTGAACCCGCTACCTCGGAAATGAGCAATAAAAGACTGCTGATTAAGCACCTTAAAAACGTATGCAAGTAAGAGTATTGGAAAATTCAAACCAGTAGCAATCTCCGAAAGGGTAAAGTCACAAAAATACGTATTTGACACAAATTTTGGTTTTAATGAGATCTACATTTTTCGTGTAGTAACCGAGCGGGGTGGCTCAGGCGGTTACGTCTATGGCCCGCATTGGGGAGGTCCCGGGATCGATCCCAGCGACCGCCCACTATAGCCCATCGGTTTTTCGTGATTCCACGTGGTAGCCAGGTGAATTATGTGCGGCTTATCTTCTACTCTCTTTTCATCTCATTTCCTGTACCCATCAACTTCCTTGTCATCCGTTTCAGAGTTGTAAGACCAGGAGACGGTGTTCGGCGGGCTGCGGCTGGGCGGCGGCTTTCGCTCTGTAAAGGTTTCTGCTCCGGGGTTCCCTGGAGGTTGGTGGCTAGTGGGAAAAACCGGCGGCGATGGATGCGTTCTATCTGGAAACGTTGGGGATCCCGTCCATGCTTGTGCCCGTCGGCATCTGGATCTGGTCTCCATTCGGATCTCTCCCCGCATCCATCCCTCCCAGCGGTCACGTTAGAAGCACAATGGGCCAACTGGCCTGCGTACGATGCTCTGCCCCGGATCCCCGGAGCCACTCCGTGATACGTACCCTTTACCCTGTTGTAGTAAGTTTTTGAGTTTTTTAAGTACATGTTACTTATTCTTCTTTTCTAACGGATAACTTGCCCTAAGGATTGTTTTTAATCTAGAATCAGCTGAAAATTCAATTCCATAGCCAGGTTTTGAGCCCCAAATACCTTATAGTTGGTTTGAACTCTTTGTGTGCCCAAGAATTAAAGCACTAACTAAATGTAAGCCGACATTGAGGTTGTTAAGTGAGTAGCTTGGTGGCCTACCTGGGGAAAAAATCTGATGTGTTACACTCACATGACTTTCTCTACTCTTGTACAAACTATTTTTACAAACTCTAATTCTCCATCTATTTCATATTAATCGAGATAAACATTTACAGAAACGACCTTTTGACATGCAAAGAAAATTACATTTTAAACATAGCGACCAGTTCTAAAAATATTTGACTATCGCTTAAGGCCTACTATGTTCCCCTTGTTTTTATTTGCAAGGGCAATATAGAAACAGTAGCCTTTAAGCATAGACATCTCTCTTAATAGCTGGTTGCTAGGTGCAGCACCCTTCCCTTTGCCACAGATTAATACTCTTTGCATATCCAAGACAAAAAAAAATGAATAACGAATTCCCATTGGAGAAAATAATTATTGAAAAACTTAAAGGAATAACAAGCAAAATCTCGAAAATGGTTCACTCAACAAAAAAAATGTATATGACAAAATTGTGTATTTTAACGCGATCTACATTTTTTGTGTAGTAAAATTTTGTCTATCTCTTATGGTTTACCAGGTATGCAAAAGTCGTTCACAGTGAAGAATACTTTTGGAGACATTCCCAGAAAATTCAAGATATACATTTTATTTGTCATAAAAATATCTTAAAACATATGATGTTTTAATCAAAGTCGTTAGCGCGATTTTTGAGAAAATTAAAATTTTCGAAAAATGTTCCATGTAAAGGGTAATCTGGGGTGGGGGGATTTTCTTTAAAACCTTCGTGTCGCATCTCTGGAAGATATTGAACCTAAATCCCAAGTTTGGTATTTACCCGACTGTTCGTTTCTGAGTTATGCTGTTCACAGACACATAGACACACAGACCCACACACGGACATGTTTCCAAAAATGCTTTTTTTTGGATTCAGGGCATCTCAAAACATGTATTTCCGGTGAAATCTCGGTATCGAATTTTTGGGTGGAATACAATACTTCCCCTACTTACTATACGTAGTAGAGAAAGTAAAAAACTCGAGTCAGTTGGAAGAATTCAGTATGTTGTCATAGTAACAGAATGGTTAGAGTAACCGCAAGGAAGGCGGGAGATCTGCGTTCAAATCGCGGCTATAGCATTACATTATTCAGCTCATTCTACATTAAAACGGTTTTGTCTACTTAGTATCTCTTAATTTTAGCGGTTATACATATTATATAAAATCCATTCAGAATGAAGAGGACTTCACAGTTTATTCGCAAAATATGCAAGATATACATTTTGTTATTAATGCAAATATTTTAATCGAAATTGCATGCGAACCATTTTTGAGAACAAAAATGAAGAAGTATTTTCCAGATTTTCTTTTAAATATTCTTGCCACATTCTTAGAAGATGCTTATGTTAAATACCAAGCTTGAGAGAGGGAGAGAGAGAGAGAAGCAGACACACACATACACAGAGACAGACTTTTTCTAAAAGATGAAATTTCGATATTGTGTTTTGTTTGGATAGATATGGTGTAGAGAAGGTAACAAAGGTATAAAGCAACGTTTACTACTTCCACCATTCCTCCCTTTCTTTTCTTGCTCGTATCTACATCGTGTAACTCAAAAACAAAAGTATTAAGACAAAGCTTATTACTTAATTTCTTATATATTTCATGCAGATCCAGCACAAACAACTGTCTATGTGGGAAAAAATGTCCTTATTGTAATTTTCCAAATCTAAAGATTTTGGTTGGAATGTTTGCCATATTGGCATCATGAATGGAATGTATGTTTTAAATTTTCTAAAACTTTGAAGTTCTTTCGCATTCCTACAATTTAATGTAACAGAAAATCTATAAGAGATAAAGAAAAATTAGTATAGGGCAGATTTTGAAGACGTTAGTTGCTTCGTTTTGTTATTTGCCCCACGTTTTGGGAGGCAATTTTAAGAAGGTTTGTTGCTGCTACGTATTGAAAGCCAGTTTAAAGATGTATTATATTTCGACTGTTGAAGTATTTGCAACCGCACGTATGGTAAAAAGTTTCCGGTAGCCTTTGCCCCAAATGTACTTTTCGGTGGCCTTTGCCCCAAAAATGTTTAAAAATATTAACTTTGTAATTTTGACTGTTTCTTTAAATATTTATATTATGTTTGCCTCGGCTGCGTCAGTATTTATTTTTAGAGACATGAATTTCTTAACAAGGTTTGTGGTGCGACTGAAGAATGTAGGCTTACACAGATTATAATTTTGCTTCACTCCTTTTATTAATGCTTGACACGATTTAAATAACACTTCGCTGATATAGAGATCTGTGAGGTTCTCTAATTAATTACTTGCACTTTTTAACACGTAAACTATTTTCGTCTCACACGAATACGTATTAAATTTCTCGAGGACGCATCTCGCGTCTGATTAGTAACATTGTCTGCTAGCAACGCGTCCAGTTATGAGCACTGTCTACAAGCAACTGACTTGATTTCTTCCGCCTAAATTTGTAAATTTCTGATTGGCTATTCCTAATCCAATAGAATACTTTTATTTAACTTAAACGTTTTCTGGTTGTTAATTAGGTATTTTATAAACAGTCTCAAAATTTACATTATTGTTGCTCCAATAATGACTAGTAGCATTATTAAACATTCTTACTGATTATTGCCTCAAAGTTACCTCCTTATTACCTCATTGTTAGCAACTTTTAACCTATTATTCTCACAGCTAATACATTATTAAATTACGTAATACATTCACATAACATTATTGAACATGTATGCAATAATATAAACATATACAATGACTGTAATATACACTTTTTATATATTGTTACATGCACATATTGCTTTAAGGCGGGCTGTTATATTTTTTTATTATATAATTTGACTAAAATCATATAAGTATTAAAAATACTAATATACAGCTTGTTTCTAACAGCTTCATCATAGCATTAACTGTTTCAGAAGTATTTGTTATTAATGTTAAAATTTATTTCATTTGTTTAGCGAAAAGTTTAGCGAAGTTTTGATGCGCTCCAACAGGTTTAAAAACGTGATTCTTCTTTTTTCTTCACGAGCTCATTTCTAGCATATATATCTATATCTATAGGTTGAGACTTACTTTGACAGTTTAAATATAACCAAGAAGGCATTGCCTAACTGCAAGCCCTTGCTGGAAAATAATTTATCGTTATTAACTTAAGTGGATGGAACACTAGCTTTTAAAGGCGAAATATTAATAAGATGCCTATGAATTGCCAGTCAATAGAGGACTCCTGTGAGTGTCACAATTAGATCACTTAAAACAAAATATAGTTACGTATATAGAATGTAATAGAATATGAGATATAATTTAAGATATATCAACAGAAAGACTTTCTATGAGAATAATCGGTTTTTAAATAACATTATAGGTAAATCATTAATTCCGTACCGCTGTTAACATATGCCTGTGAGAACTGGATTTAGAATCGAGCAACTAAACGGAAAACTGAAGCAAAGGAATTGATCTTCCTCAGAAGTTTGCAGATTACACGCTATCGGATCATCAAAAATTGAGGACGTTCGACAAGATTAGATATTTTCAAACTTACAGAGCGAATTAATTAACAAAAACAATATTGATCCCAACATACATGTATAATAACAATGGAAGATAGGATAATGCCTAAACAAATAGTCTAATAGAGAAGAGAAGTGTTGGAAGACCAAGGTTTCTTGGACAGGAGTAAGCTTTAAAGACGGAGCAGGCCAATAAGCATGATTTTTGAATGAAGAAGAAGAAAAATAGATATATTATTATAGCAAAAGTCTGATGTGTTACACTCACATGACTTTCACTACTCTTGTACAAACTATTTTTACAAACGCTTATTCTCCATATGCTTCATGTTAATCGAGATATCCAGATGTTAATCTTATTGCTAATTTTCTTGTAGATGCAAGGGGAATATGGTAGGCTTTATGCGATAGTCAAATGTTTTAAGACCTGGTTGCTATGTGCAGTATTCCATTCTCCTTACATTACCAGGACAAAAAAAAATGAATAACAAATTGCCATTTGAGAAAAAGTATGAGTATTGGAAAAGTTAAGGGAATAACAAACAATATCTCAACAACAAAAAATGTATATGACATAAATTGTGTATTTTAACGCGATCTACATTTTTTGTGTAGTAAAATTGTGTCTTTCTCTTATGGTTTACCAGTTATGCAAAAGTCGTTCACAATGAAGGATACTTTTGGAGACATTCCCAGAAAACTCGAGATATACATTTCATTTGTCATGAAAATATCTTAAACGCATGATATTTTAATCAAAATCGTTAGTGTCATTTTTGAGAAAATTAAAATTTTCGAAAAATGTTCCATGTAAAGAGTAATCTGTGGTGGGGGGATTTTCTTGAAAACATTCGTGTTGCATCTCTGGAAGATACTGAACCTAAATACCAAGTTTGGTGTTTATCCGACAGTTCGTTTCTGAGTTATGCTGTTCACAGACACACACACACATGTTTCCAAAAATGCTTTTTTTGGATTCAGGGGGTCTCAAAACATATATTTCCGGTGAAATCTCGGTATCGAATTTTTGGGTGGAATACAATACTTCCCCTACTTACTATAGGTAGTACAGAAAGCAATAAGGCACGCTTCCCTGACGTCAATTTCGGCTTTCTCTTCTTAGTGACAAACAACTCATCCCCTTGGTTTATTGTTACCCACTTCTATTGTTAGTTTCAGTTAGGCCGTGCAAACTTATTTCCTAACAATCCTTATGGCCAACAAACATCTAAAATCATGTACATACAATAATATTAATTTACATTATAATCACTCTGGCATTCACAGCATGTTGCGATATAAAATATTGCTTCAACATTTGCATTGGTTTCACCTTTTAAATACTTGTACTTTTCTCAACTGGTAGGTCGCTATTCGTTTTTTCTTGTGGCCGTGAAAAGAACATGGAATTTCAAAGGTATCACATAGGCCACACCCGTTAAAAATCATCTAGTGTATTCTACAACAAAATGTGCAAGTATGTATTGAAAGTTTATTTGGATTAATAGGGAGTCGTATATAGAATAACAAGCTTTTCTAAGGGCATTCCGTAGTTTGTAGAAGAGTAAGTAGAGAAAGTCATGTGAAATCAGCACATTGGAAATTTTCCTCTTGCTGATCCGTTTTAGCATTACACTTTCTACGCATCCTCTTTCTAAAACAGCTTCTAGACAGCCTCAGAATTGTAATGAATCATTATAAGTTGTTCCCCAGAAGTATCCTATTTTATAAAGATAGAAAACTTCTTGCTGAACATGTAAAATGTCCGTCAAGGAATTTGCTAATAATATTCTGGAAAGCACAACCTTTTATGTGTTGGAAGGCCGGCAGCGGGATGACTAGGTTGAAGGTGCTAGTTTTATTTTCTCATCCTAAACCAATGAACGCTGACTCTACCTGTCCCACACCCACATTCCTTGACTTGAGCGAATCCTCTCTTCCAGATAACATGATGTACTCTTAAGTGACTGCTAATGTAAATTATTTTTTGTATTTATTTTCTGAGAAGGTCGACTGCCCATAGTTTCCGTTCTGTTTCTCCACTAATTCGCATTAAAATGAAGATCTGTATATTTTATACCTACGACCCGCTGCAGTATCGTGCACACCATTCAGGAAATATGTAAAGACATGTCTTAGAATACATACAAACGACTTTTCCTACTCGTTAAAGATTCGCATACATATCTTTTAAATTATATAACAGATTAAAAGTGATAATGATATCCACCTTATCTTTTTGAAGATACATGTTTGCCTAGAAACGATTTCAAATTGAGCACTACGTATTTAGTTACATACAGCATAAGAAAACAAATGTTTATCAGAAGCGCGAAAGATAAAATTCATACATAGTAACAAGCTCTTGCGAAGTGATAAGAAAAGAAGAAGAAGAACCGGAAACTTTCAAGCAACTTCCTTCAGATGGCACAAATAATCGGGTAAATGCAATCACACAGCATGGGATGTTTCGAAAACGGCTTAAGCTACGAAAAAAGCTGAAGTGAGCTGTATACTTTAGTGAGTTTTACATTTTCTCTGTTAAGTTTTTATATGTCTTATAGTTTCTTAATTTTAAAAATTATACAAATTCAGTCAGAATGAAAGGGACGTAGATTATGCACAGTAATTTTAAGACATATGTTTTATTCCTCATATGTCAACATTATTAGACTAATTAAATTGTTGGGCCCGTTTTTGAGAAAATATAACTTAACAATTTATTTTCTTTCAGTAAAAGGCTGGATTAGAGCGGAGAAATTTTCTTGAACATTTTACTGTTGCAATTTTGAAATATGCCGACCTATATATCAAGTTTGGTATTTACTTGATTTTTCATGTTTTAGATATGTGTTCACAAACATACACACAGACATGCGTAGTTTTTAAATTTTGTTTTTAGTTCAGTGAACCTCAAAACATATATTGTCAGTGAAAGCAAAGCTTAGGTTGCGGTATATTGTGCAAGCATTCACAGTTTGACACCTCATTACAAATTGGATTGTTTCAAATAATTAAAAGAAAACCTTACATATTGACAGTTTACTCTTGCACGATCGTGCGGTTTCTTGGTCTTCGAAGTACGAATGCATATAATAGAAGTGTGTTTTACGAACTCTATAGAAAATAGAGAAATTGTTTATTTGCACAGAGTGTTTCCATGATTATGATAGAAACTTTCAGGGAAGATTAAAAAGGACAAATGCATGAATTTGATATAAGGAACCCCGGTCCGGAAACAACTCCCTCGCAAGTTATAGGTAAAAATTGTTTTGGGATACCTATGAACGTTAAATTATGCGAACTTACGAATATCTGTATTGTACTTCGCTGTACTACTTACACAAGCCGTGGTACTACAACAGGTGTTCAAAATGGCGTCCTTCAGCTCTGATGCAGGTATGACGTCGGACGATGTTCTGTCGTACGATTTGGGCGAGCAACCCTGGAGTCGCTCTGATGTCACAGACAGCGAGAATTCGATCCTCACTTGTCTCACTTCTTGAACTCATCGAAGTGGAGGATGGAAGGGTAAAAAACATTGTCATTCGGGAAGGGTACAGAAAATGACTGGCGATTCTGGCAGGAGAATCTGCCCATTCTGTGGTTTGGACATGCTGGGATCTACTGGTTGACCAGAGGAACTGTCAAATCATGGGCAACTTCCCGGTTAAGGCACGAAGCCAGATCAAATTTGTTCAGTTAGAGGCAATTTACCTCTATTTTTCTTTATTTCTGGGTTTTTGTCCCTTTAGTTTGTATTTTAAGTATGCATGTAGAGTCAGTGACCCATGCACTACGTATTTGTGTAAAAACTTTAATAATTTGGCACCAATAAATATCAATCTATCTAATGTATGACTAGAACGTACTGGTTGGAGAAGAAGAAGCGGATTGGCAAACAAATAAGAGAGGAGAAACCTTATGAGGTTCTACAAAACGAATTCAGTGACTGCTGCGAATGCATTATTCCACCAATATAATAGGAATGGATGCACGTGGAAATGTCCAATGAACGCAGGCGATATCAGATAGACTACACACTGTTAGTGATACACTCAAATGTATTACACGAATTGGCTATTAAACCAGATGATATTTCTATTGATCAGCAAAGTAGACGATACCCTGAGGAAGATAAGTATGCAAAAATTACACAGTGAACAGGAAAGAAGAAAATCTAAATTAAAATTTCAAGAGAAGGCTGATAAGTTAGAAGCTACGCTTGTAGATGCTAAGAATCAGCTGGATACAGACGCAGCTTAAGAAACAATAGGATACAAAGAAAGCAAAAGTCACAGGGACAGATGGGAGGCAGTAGAAAATGGAAAAATATACACACAGAAGAGAGTAGAAAAACTATACCCGACTAAATAATTGGAAAGAAACCTGGAAAGATTAATGGATGAAATATAAATGTGTAGAATCAGAGGCCCTATGTGTTACACTCACATGACTTTCTCTACTCTTGTACAAACTATTTTTACAAATGCTTATTCTCCATATGCTTCATGTTAATCGAGATGTCAATCTTATTGCTAATTTTCTTGTAGATGCAAGGGGAGTATGGTACGTTTTAAGCGATAGTCAAATATTTTAAGCGCTGGTTTCTATGTGGCACATTCCATTCTCTTTGCATGTCCAGGACATAAAAAAATGAATAACGAATTTGAGAAAAAGTATAAGTATTGGAAAATTTAAGGGAATAACAAGCAATATCTCGAAAACGGTTCACTCAACAAAAAATAAATGTAAATGACATAAATTGTGTATTTTAACGCGATCTACATTTTTTTGTATAGTAAAATGTTGTCTATCTCTTATGGTTTACCAGGTATGCAAAAGTCATTCACAATGAAGAATACTTTTGGAGACATTCCCAGAAAATTCGAGATATACATTTCATTTCTCGAATTTTCTCAATTTTCGAAAAATGTTCCATGTAAAGGGTAGTCTGGGGTGGGGGAATTTTCTTGAAAACCTTGGTGTCGCATCTCTGGAAGATACTGAACCTAAATACCAAGTTTGGTGTTTATCCGACTGTTCGTTCCTGAGTTATGCTGTTCACAGACACACAAACACACGGACATGTTTCCAAAATGCTTTTCTGGATTCAGGGGGTCTCAAAACATGTATTTCCAGTGAAATCTCGGTATCGAATTTTTGGGTGGAATACAATACTTCCCCTACTTACTGTACGTAGTAGAGAAAGTAAAAAGGGAACAGCATGCGATTATCCTTTTGGGGCGGGGTCATCTGAAGGTGTACCAAGAGCCAAAATCCATAAGACTTTTCGAACAATATGGGTGCAATGTTTTGCCACGGTGAAATGTGTACGGGATTGAAAAAGTTAAAAAATGGTCGAACAACTGTGAAGGACAAGGAAAAGAGCGGGACGCCCATCTATATCCACTAGTGATGCCAACATTGAGTAAGTACAAAGCCTGATTCAGAGAACCGAAGATTGACTGTCGATGAAGTGGCAAACCAGTCGCTTCACCACAGACCAAGAATGACGGACATGGCTGCTGCTCAGGAGAAATTTTTTTTCTGAGCGCATCAGAAAGCATGCGCAACGATGGACAATGTACACTGAGAAGCAAGAGGACTACGTTGTAAATGAGATAATTTTAACTTTCTATTGTTATAATAAATTTGAAAAATTATGTGCGAATGACATATCCTCGTATAACCTGGCTATACAAGCAGAAACGCACCTGTCAAAGCACGAAAAAGTATTTCTAATTTAATTGTAGAAGTATAGACAAATAAAGAATGGGAAAGCAATAAAAGCTTAGTGATCCCCCAATGAGATAGTTAAATGTTTAGAAGCAAGAAAGAATATAAAATAAAGGCTTCTTCTTGCACTGACATATGAGAACGATAACATAATACTCTCGTAACATCATAGAGAGTTTAATGATGCAGATACTGTGAAAAATAAGGAAAAAGTGCAATTATTTCAGAACTGCTCTTTCACATTTATGTTCTAAGGAGGAAGGCGAATAACAAATAACAACTATGTCTTGAGGAAAGAAAAAGGCAAACGATAGGCAGGCAATTGGACTGCCACGAAACTCGGCGAACGTTACTTAATGCATACATGACATTTGTGAATAATCAGAAAAGGAATTGTTAGAGTAGATTGAAAGAAGCTATAAATGAAAATCTGATGTGTTACACTCACATGACTTTCTCTACTCTTGTAAAACTATTTTTACAAACGCTTATTCTCCATCTACTTCATGTTAAATGAGATAAACATTTGCAGACTCTATCGTATTGCTAATTTTCTTGTAGATGTAAGGGGAATATATATTTACAAGGGCAATATAGAAATACAGTAGCCTTTAAGCACATACATATCTCTTAATAGCTGGTTGCTAAGTGCAGCACCATTCCCTTTGCCACAGATTAATACTCTTTGCATATCCAAGACAAAAAAATGAATAACGAATTCCCATTTGAGAAAATAAGTATTGAAAAATTTAAGGGAATAACAAGGAATATCTCGAAAATGGTTCAGTCAACAACAAAAATGTATATAACATAAATTGTGTATTTTAACGCGATCTACATTTTTGTGCAGTAAAATTCTGTCTATCTCTTATGGTTCAACAGTTATGCAAAAGTCGTTCACAATGAAGAATACTTTTGGAGAAATTCCCAGAAAATTCAGGATATACATTTTATTTGTCATAAAAAATATCTTAAACATATGATATTTTAATGAAAATCGTTAGAGCCATTTTTGAGAAAATTAAAATTTTCGAAAAATATTCCATGTAAAGGGTAATTTGGGGTGGGGGGATTTTCTTGAAAACCTTCGTGTCGCATCTCTGGAAGATACTGAACCTAAATACCAAGTTTGATGTTTATCCGACTGTTCGTTTCTGAGTTATGCTGTCCACAGACAGGCACACAGACACACTGACACACAGACAGACACACACACGGACATTTTCCGAAAATAATTTTTTTGGATTCAGGGGATCTCAAAACATGTATTTCCGGTGAAATCTTGGTATCGAATTTTTGGGTGGAATGCAATACTTCCCCTACTTACTATGCGTAGTAGAGAAAGTAAAAAGAAAAAACTAGACGGTGCAGAAAATGCAATTAAACGAAAATAATGGATGATGGAAGAAAATCAGGTAGAAGATAAGAAATAGCCGGGTCAGTGGATGAATTCGAAACTGTTCGAGACAAATTATTTATGGGAAGATAACAGGAAAGTAGGAAATAGGGGAAGGTGTAACAGTGTGGATTTGCAGTGTAAAATGTGAGCTTTGACAGAAAGTTATTGTTTACTTGATAGATTTATTGATTGAGTGGTACAATTTCAAAGACAGTTACAGCTGAATACAGAAATTGTGAGGTAACAGTTATTATCCTTTCAATCTCATTAGCGTTTAGGAATGCTTCATTTTAGGTCTTTGTTTTGTTTTCTAAGTCATAAATGGATTTTAGTTGATATTTATTACAAAAATGCTTGTGATTTCCAAAGATTCTATTCTGTCTTGATGATATTTCTGTATTTTTGGAGTATATGAACTGTACCAGAAAGGTCAAGTAATGACATGAGCAAGCTCTCGGCAGGATTATAATGATGTTACATATAGCTTTCTACTCGAAGAAATATCCATTAATACTACGGCAAATGAAACACATGATTGACTAAAACAATGTATTTGGGTAGTTATAATAATATGCGAAATTTATCTATTGACATGTCCTTCGATACAATGCTGTAATTTTATAGAGTGAATTATGAAGACCTGACACATTTCTTTCATGAATTATTCTGTTCGAAATTCACTCAATGCCCCAATTTCAGCACCAAATTAAGAAAAATGTTCTGGAGTTTCGATTGAGGTCACTAGATGCGCAGATGTTCATTTTTTTAGTTTTATTGTCGGATACTGTTTTGAGATTTTGTTATAGTCAACCTGAAAATGAAGTACACATTAAATGAACGACTCATCCTTGTAAAGCAACACTGGATTACGAATTCAATTACAGCTATTTTAAGAGCATACGAGAGAGAATTTGGTGTTTGGAATCGTCCCCAAAGAAACACAATACTGGCACTGGTAAACAAATTAAATCTCTGATGATCTCTGGTGAATTAAAAGGGCAAAACTCTTTCATCTAGGCTTTCCACGGTTCTTGTTGACATAAGAGCACGACTGGACCAGTCACCTAAAAAATCATTAACAAGTTTGTCGCAGAAACCGGGTACAGCTACTCAATGTGTCAGAGAGCTGTGAAAAGTGCAGACCTAAAGCCGTATAGGATTACGGTTGTCCATCAGTTACAGTAACCAGATAAGGATAGGTGACTGAATTATTGTCGTTAGTTTCAGTCATTCATTGTGCAAAATCCTGCATTATTGTCCATGACATGGTTCACAGATGAAGCATGGTTCCATTTATCCGGCTATGTGAGCTCAAATAGCTCACGCTATTGGGCCAGCGAAAATCCACATGTTATTCATGAAGCACCTATGCACCCGGTTAAAATCGGAGTTTGGTGCGCAATATCCGCAAAGAGAATAATGGGACCATTTTTTTAAAAAACCAATGTGAACACTGCAGAGTACCAACGGATTTTCATGGAGTTTGCTGAGCAACTGGACGATGTAGAGCTGAGTCAAGGATATTTTCAGCAGGACGGCGCTACATGCCATACAGAAAATGAATCCATGGCACTAATTGCAAGTTTCTTTGACGACCGGATAATTTCCAAGAACCTGTGGCCACCGAGATCTCCAGATATAACATCGCCGGACTTCTTTCTATGGAGTTACTTAAAAGACAGGGTTTATGCCACACGTCCCCAGACATTGGACGATCTGAAGCACAACATCACACAGGAGATTCAAGCTATTGACAATAGAGTCCTCCAACGAATGACGACTAACCTGAAACGACGTGTTGAGTTGTGTCTTATGCAGGATGGAGGACATTTTCAACATTTTCTATAGAGGTAAGTAATCTCCCAAATTCCTCTGCATTTCAGGTATAATAAGTTGTCACTAGCATAACTCGTTTTGAAACAATTAAAGAAATAAACGTGTCAGTTCTTCATAAATCATCCTGCAGAGGTTTCAAACTTTGAAATACCTGATCGCATATAAATTAACATGTATAAACATGCAAATAAAACACATAAATATTATTTTCAAATATTTCATTTTGAATGCCTAATGTCACATTATTTTGGTGTAACGTCTGTCTAAAGCAACAATTCTGGAAGCTAATGAGCTAAGAAATTGGGATGTAATTCCATATAAGAGCATCTGAGAAAGCATTAGAATAATTTAATATTTATATGGCCATAAACGAAGAGAAAAGACATCAATTAGGCAGTAAATCAAAGCACAAACGTGTTGACAAATGCTGGTGCATAAATAGAAGCAGAACAACTATAAATAGTAGCAGAAGTGACAGTAGTGGAATAAGAGATTGAAACTGGAGAAATGATAAATGATGATGAAGTGTTTCTCAAAGTGTGACATCGTAACATGTAGAAAACGTCCACTTTTGATAAGTCTTCCATCTTGAGTTACTGAAGAGCAAACTGCTCATGTTTTAGGTGTTTGTCTATAAACCCACGTCGGCAACAGGCATCGAAGCTGACTAGTTGAAGGAGGTTGGATGCTAGAAGAGCAGTGATGCCCAATCTTAAGCGAAACAGGGTAGGGCGGATTTACCCCTACACATTGTTCGCGGAGCTGTAACGTATTCATGTAGTCCAAACTCCAATGTTTGGGTACCTTGTAACATGCCATTGCGACCTGCCATCATTGAGTGAGTGAAGGAGAAATGTTCATAACGAAAAAGGTGGGGGTAGAGCCACAATGTGACGTCATTAGCTCATAAGAGACAAGGTTGGGCTTCACTGTTGAAAAGGATCACAGGAGTACAAATGTCAGGCCAGCAAGGGGCAGCGGTTAATTGTGGCAACAAGAGACACAGCAACTTTTATAGAGGGCACAATAATTGCGGTGCAGGATAAAAAGTATTTACAAGTGCCACATCCCCTTCGCACCAGGTCTCATCAATATTATGCGAAGGAAGCTGGTGGCGTATTATATTGTGGAATGTACTAGAATACAGTGCGGTCGTTTTAAGGAGAGGCTAAAGACCGGCTATATGCGTAGTAGGCCTTACTGCAGTGACCTCGGTACTTGATGCATAACTGGCGGTGCATGACACGTTCAAGTTTATCTGTATCAGCTGTGCTTCAGTCGCTGCTTTGTTTTCGTACTATAAAGATAGTTGACATTGGGCATCCCAAAGGTGAAAGTTTATTCAAGACATCTGTATTGTGTGCGATTTGATTAAGAATGTTAATGTCTTGTTATTTGTCCACTGCAATGCCTGCCGACAAATTCACCCTTGAACAACGCATTTTTATGTACGATACATACGTAAAAACCGAGTCATGTAGACAGGTGTGAATGCAATTTCAGGAGAAGTTTCCTTTTATTCCAGGTAGAGCAACTTTTAGACATCTGGTTAATAAGTTAAACGGTAAATCTAAGAAACGAAAAGGAAATGTAACGGAGGAAAAAATTGACGAAATTGGTGCATCATTTGTGAGGAATCCTAAACAAAAATGTTTATAGGAGCAATCCCTAAACCAACGACGAACTTTAGGACAATATAAAAGTGCAAATTATGAAATTACGCAAGAAGACCTTATGTGTGTGAATGGAAATTTCATTCGAATATCTTCACACGGATGGACGCCACTTCCAACAACACTTATAACAATGTATGCCCGAGCCAGGCTGTCGGTTGACAATCCTCGTGGATAAAATTCATCAAAGCATTCCTTAATTTGTCTTTACGTTCGGTGGGTCCGTCCGTACGTTCGTCTGAAATTCCTTTGGACGGTAAATAGTGACTTAGTTTCAGCATACCACACCACGCATTGAGCTCTTTCTTGGACTGTTGCCATCTTTGCTATTTAACACCTGCAATAAATAAAAACAAGAGGTTTATGTTGCTCTTCAAGTTACCGTAAACCGCTAATCTCTAGGACTAATAGTTTCCTTACAGTGAATATTTGTAAGGAGGGTGGTTTCATGTGGACACCCTGTATAATTATGCGTATCTTGCACTATTAGTGCGTATGATTCATCGGTTAATATTATTACTATCAATGTTGTTATTATTGGTATTATCATCGTTATAATAATAAAACATTATTATTATTATTATTATTATTATTATTATTATTATTATTGTTTTCTTCCACACAATGTTCGCCTGCAATACATGTCGGAGGAATTAAGGTAATGCTTGTCGCAGTAATCGGCTCGTGTTATCTTATTTGCTGGGCGCCTGTTATTGTTTCATTATTTTAAAATTTGGGTTCTTTATCCTCCGGCTAGCTATTATTACTCAGTTAAGCAAGTATCTCTGAGCAGGGCGTGTAAACGGAAAGGAGTTGTTGCTAAAAGATAACAGTGATAAAATAATTTGTTTTTACACATTTATTGCCGTCACACTTAATTAATAATTAACATCTTTAATCGTTATACACGCCTGACTGAAACTGTGGTATTTCCAAATGTAATTACTGTCGTATTAGTTGCCGCGTACTTCACATTTTTGCAACCTGACTTTATGACGTGCACCTCACGAGAGATTCCTTAGAACTGCGTGAAACATGCTTATGGCTCGAGAATATATACTCCTCCCCGAAATGCCCAAAAATTATAATAGAGCTGCTATTGGTTACCAAATCGCGCCAACATTAGCGCCTGTTTTGTCAGCCAATCACTCTTTCTAACATATATGCTCTAGGGAAGATATTCCCTCCATTTCTAAAGAAAGGCACGCTACCCTGACGTCGTTTGTTTGTCTCTTCTTAGTGATAAACAACTCATCCCTTCGTTTCATTGTTACCCACTCTATTGTCAGTTTCAGTGAGGTCGTGTAAACTTATTTCCTAACAATGCTTATGGCTAACAAACATCTAAAATCCTGTACATACAATAATATGAATTTACACTACAATCACTGTGGCATTCACAGTGTTGTGATATAAAATATTGCCTCATGTTAAGAGTTCGATCGGAAAACAGATGAGAATAATTTAGTATGTGTAGGTTATCTCTTCACGGTAGCTCAATATTAGAGCATCTGCAAGGAATGTCGAAGTCCTGTGTTTCGAAGTTCTTGTTTTTGTAGTGACCCAACTCGCACTACCGTACCTTAATACTGGTATCGCTCTTACCTTGCATAGTTTAATACTTATCTTTCCTTGTTTTATTTCTACATCTATATCAATCGTAACATAAAATGCTTCATATTTCATATTTTGTCAAATGAAGATATTACATTTATTTCACATCCTGGGTACTTAAATTAAAAGAACTGTTCTAAAGGCGATCTCCTATAATGTTTGATCTTATGGCGTTTCTCTTGAAGGCCATTGCTTTAATTTAATTAATTGATATAGTGATGTATTCTTCATAACTGCTGTAGCTGCACGCTGTAATTCATCTTCATTTTATGTATCCAACCACAATTTGCACATATTAAACAATAAATTGTACTATTAATATTTCTTAATAAGATAAATTACCTAGTAGGTTTTGTTCTTAGTAACATAAACAGAGCTCCACCTATTATTGATAAATCAAATACTCGGCGTTGCTCGTGGCTTGACAGTTTAGTCCTATAACATTTACCCTTGGGTTGTACTTCCTCAAGATTTTTGCGTTTCTTTGGAGGAATTAAAACATTATTACACAATATACTTAAGGAGTTAATTAAAACCCTCAGGGCTTTATAAAGAAGAAGAAAAAAAAGAATCTGATGTGTTACACTCATGTACACCCTTGTACATCGCTTTCTCTATTCTTGTACAAACTATTTTTACAAACGGTTATTCTCCATCTACTTCATGTGTTAATGGACATAAATGTTTTCAGAAACTATCGTATTGCTAATTTTCTTATAGGTGCAAGGGGAATGTGGTAGGCTTTAAGCGATACTCAAATACTTTAAAAGCGGGTTTGTTATTGAAGCATCATTCTCTTTACATGTTCAGCACATAAAACAAAAAAACAAACAATAACGAATTCCCATTTGAGAAAAGGTACAAATATTGAAAAATTCACACAAATAACAAGGAATATCTCGGAAATGGTTCACTCCACAAAAAATGTATATTACATAAACTCTGCGTTTTAATGAGATCTACATTTGTTGTGTAGTAAAACTGTGTCTACCTCTTAAGGTTTACCAGTTATGCAAAATTCATTCAGTATGAAGAGTATTTTTGGGGACATTCCCAGAAAATTCAAAATATATATTTCAAGTGGCATGAAAATAGCTTAAACATATGATATTTTAATCAAAAACGTTTAAGCCATTTATGAGAAAATCAAAATTTTCGAACAATGTTCCATATAAAAGGTAGTCTGGGGTGGGAAATTTTCTTGAAAATTTATGTCGCATCTTTGAAAGATACTGAACCTAAGTACCAAGTTTGGTGTTTTACCGACTTTTCGTTTTTGAGTTATGTTGTTCACAGACACACAGCCACACACATACAGAACTTTTTCTAAAAATTCTTTCTTTTTTGGACTCAGGAAGCCTCAAAACGTGCATTTCCGTTGAGATCTCGATATCAAATTTTTGGGTGGAATGAAAAAATTACTGCGAAAACAAAATGCAAATGTAGTGCTGAACAACCACAAAACCACAGTCTGTAATGATTATTTTCCGTGAATGCAGCTGAGTGACTTTTACGTTGCCACATTTGGACTGCTTCGTTGGTACGAGGGGAACTATTTATATTTTGAGCCTTGGCAACCCTAAATGTTGTGGGAGCCATCTGACGTTTCCAATCGAAAGTTTGATTTTTTAACCATAATCTACTTCAAATATTTTGTCAATAGAGCGTCATTTGTTTTGTTTACACTAAATGGAATTATCTCGTGAAAATGTTCGTGCAATGATTTATTACGACTTTCGACGTGGATTATCAAGACAAGAGTACATCGATCAACTAACTTCCACATTTTGCGACGAAGCTCCATCCTAGTCACTGTGAAACGCTGGTATAACGAATTTAATCTTGGTCGCCAATCGCTCAATGATGAAGTTCGTGAAGGTCGTCCAAAATCAGTTGTGCCAGAAAACATTGATGCTGTGCAAAAACTAATACTGAAAAAATCGTCATGCGACATAATGTGAGATTGAGGCAACCCTAGGCGTTAGTTCCATCAGCATATATAAAATATTGCCTGATTATTTAGCCGTGAAAAAGGTTTGCTCTCGTTGGATCCCACATAATTTGACGCAATCTCAAAAAGCTGCTCGTGTCGATTGGTGTACAAAAATGCTCAAGAAATACAATGGCGGTGCCTCAAAAGACGTATATAAGATTATAGCCGGTGACGAATCATGGATCCATGCGTATGAGCCGGAACGTAAACGGCAGTCGACTGTATGGGTGTTTCAAGATGAAGCAAATCCAACAAAAGTTGCTCGCACTCGAAGCACTTCCAAGCAAATAGTCGCCTGCTTTTTCAGCAAAGCTGGCCATGTGGCAACAGTGCCTTTAGAGGAACGTAAAACGATCAGTGCGAATGGTACACAACCATTTGTTTGCCGGAAGACTTCGGTGAAGTAAGGAAAACCAACAAGAACCGTAGGATGGCTCTTCATCAAGACAATGCAGGCGCACACATATCTCGTCTAACAACAGAGTATTTGAAGGCTAAAAAATCAAATTGATAGGTCATCCGCCATACAGTTCTGATTTGGCACCCAATGACTTCTTTTTGTTCCCGAACATCAAGAAAAAATTGCGTGGACAACAATTTTCGTTGGCAGAAGAAGCCGTTGATGCCTTCAAAAACCATGTTTTGGAGGTGTCTCAAGAAGACTGGAATAAATGCTTTGACAAATGGTTCAAACGGATGCAAAAGTGTATTGATCATAAAGGAGAATATTTTGAAAAACAATAATGCAGTTTTCAATCAGAAATTACTTTGTTTTAATGATTAGGCTCAAAATATAAATAGTGCCCCTCGTAGCTAGTAACATCAATATAACCTTGTTCATTCTCAGTAATAACAAACACAAATCTACTAAGCAAATACACGAAGGACAAAATAAAATGAATGCCAATTTAATATACAAAGAAAAGAAGAATAACAATAAGAAATGGTACTTCGTCTAGTTTGATGTCATCCATACCCACTGTCATGTTTATATGACACTCAGTTTATGTTTTTCTGCTTATAAAAGCATCACAAACTTCCCATAGAGAAAGAACCCTGCTGCTTACAATAAATGAGCAACTGCAAACTATAATAAGTGAATATCCGAATATCGCAGTACGATCGCAGAATGAATGTATATGAAAGTTCGAAATGTTAATTTTGTATCCAGCGATCATAGCCACAGGTGGCATTGCCGCAGTAATTATTTATTTGATTGAGTTATTACTCCATGATCAATGTCGGGGGAAATACCAGCGAATAATATATGAGCTAACTGCTCCTTTGCTATTTTGTGAACCCGTGAAACATAAGTAATTATTCTTATTTTGGCAATATTTGACCTGTTATACGAGGACTGATCAACAAAGACTGAGACTGATTTTTTTTTCACAGATGTTTATTACTTAAATTCAATGTTTACATGATCTTTTTCAAAGTTGTCCCCTCCTACTTAAATGCACTTTTTATAGCGTCTCTGCCAGTCCTTGAACACGTGCTGCAGACCATTCTTTGTCAGGTCCTTGAGAATCGCCTCACTTTTCTTGAGCACTGCTTCAGAGTTCTCAAATCGAATACCCCTAAGCTTTGCCTTTAGTGATGGGAATAAGAAAAAGTCACAGGGTGCCAGATCGGGGCTATAAGTTGGATGTGGTACACAGGTAATGTTGATACCTGCATGACTTGATTTGCGACGTGAGGCCGTGCATTGTCATGATGAAGTCGCCACCCAGTCCGAGAAAGCTCTGGTCGTTTCTTTGCAATGTGCTTCCTCAGTGTAGCCAATACTGACGTGTAGTATGCTGCTGTAACAGTAGTGTGAGGGGGAACTGCATGCTAGTAAATCATTCCATTACAGTCAAAAAAATGTGATCACCATCACTTTCCCTGCAGATGGAACAACTTTTACCCTTTTTGGTGTTGGAGAACCTGGCGATTTCCACACTGTCCTGGCTTGTTTTCCTTCAGGATCATAATGATGCAGCCATGCCTCATCACCGGTGATAATCGATTTAAAAAATGCATCCCCTCCATCAGCAAAGAGACGCAGACGCAGCTGGTATGCGAAATGCACGTAGGGTCTACAAAATAGAGCATTACTATCAACCTACCAATACGAGAGTGCTGCCGCCTACCAACATTATACATAAAAACCCGCTCTTTTCAAATATTTATGTTACAGATACGAAACTATCACGGAAGCTACAGGAAAAAATCAGTCTCAGTCTTTGTTGATCAGCCCTCGTATTATCGTTGAGAAAGATATACATGGTCGAGGAAGAGAAAATGGCATAAAGTGAAGTTGTAACAATTTGTAAGAGAAAATTAGTTTGGATTAAATTTGCTTGGTTTCCGAAATTTATAGAATTAAATATTACAAGAAAGAAGAATGGCTCAAAGCTTGTTAAATCAATACTAAGGAGGGAGTGATAAAACTTTAAAACGAAGCCTTAAATTAAAAAGTACATGATGGTTTAATTCAAGGAAAGTGTTAAACGTAGTAGGATTCTAAAATAAATATGAAAGTTCTTAAAGTATTAATTAATAAAACAATATTATTATTATCTTTGTTATTATTATTGAAAGTGAAAGTGATATTTCAAAGTGGAAATCGGATAAAAGAAATATGAATTCATTTGAAGCAAAATAAAAGACGACTATAACAAAGTAAATAAAAGATACGTCTATAAGCATAAATCAAGATTTACTAGCAAATGAAAATGTCTTAAACCAGAAAAAATAAGAAAAAACACAGTATTATTAAAATAAAATATATTGGAGTAATTAATGGTAATATCAAATAGATATTAGATATCAAATATAATATTTAAAGTAATGAAATTAGATTTATAATGTAATAAGATAGAATTTAATGTAATGAATCATTTAATATTGTTGGTATAAGGCGTTATAGAGATCAAGGTTATCTCAGGACCTCGTTAAATAAGCAAGGGAAGAAGAAGAAGAAAATCTGATGGTCTTGGAGTTCAGTTCCGTTGAAAAATTGCTTAGTCAGGAGAAATTTTTGGCTATAAAAGTTAACTATCTTATAAAATAAAATATTCATATATTAAGATGAATGGTTCAAAACCTTGAAATCAAAACTAAGAATGTTAAATGTTCATGTTAAAAGCGTATGCCAAAGCTAAGAACGTAGAAACTGTTATCTAAAACTATGGGATTGTTCACATCAAAGAAGGAACGCAAGAAATCTCTGGACAATTAAATAGGTTTTATTTTAATTTATTGAGCAATATTAACTAAAGAAAATATGTAGTGACAATACTTGGAGGTGATATGATTATTAACGGTTGGAGTAAAATTTTTTTAAGAAAAGCAAAACCATATTTAATGAAGTTATTAGCCTGTTTAAGACAATTGAAACAAAAGACATCGTTAACAGTGGAAAGATAAAATGTGTGTATAAGAAGATTTATATTTATATTTAAAAGAAGATGAAGAAATTGTAAAATAAAATATGAAGAAAGATAAATAATTTGCGTGATTGAAGAGAAATAAAATTTGGTTGATAATAAATAGTTGATTAAAAGAATAATAATATATGTGTGGAATAATTATATATTGCTGAGTTAGACCTCTACTGAGGTGTTGTGAAAAACATAAAATTGGTTGATAATCAGACGTTAAATGGAAACTATGATACTCCAAAGATGTCTATAAATAAATAAAGTAAAAGCATAAGTAGATGGTCTTGCGAGATTTTGTAGGCATCACATAAAATTAATACCCCACACAGACATACATACACTAATTTTTTTATATATTAAGACTCAGGAGCCACGAAATTATGAGGGATTTATGTTGAGATAATCTGGATCTCGAGTTGTACTTATTCTGACTATTTCACGAATACAATTCTAAAAATAAAATATATCCATAAAATGCGAGTATAAAGTATTAACAGCTATACAATATATTTACAGTTATAAATACCCATTCGTATGTATGGCGCTAATAGTTACACAGATGAATGTTGAAATTTCTGTAATTCTATTCAAAAATTAAATTAAATTAAATTGAGTTTTATTTATGGACGCTCTTTAACTGCTGTGGTCCTTAGCGTCCCATTCTATATTGGGTGTGAAAGACCGGTAATTTTGCTCAGAGGCCTCTTTATCAGGTTTTAGGTTCTTTTACGTGCCGTAAATTTACGCCCGAAAAATTTCATCGCCCTCCAACAGGTCTGAACACGCGACCTCGGGAACGAGAGGCTAGCATGGTAGGGGAAAGGTCCCTAATTTAAAGCGCCTCTTAAATTGAACCGCTCCGATATTTTCCAAACTATTCGACAGATGTCACCATAATCCTAGCAGAAGCGTGGCGTGTACAGCTATGAATACTTGGAGTTGTTGAATTTAAATTCTGAGCTGTGGTTTCAGTTGTATGAAGTGTTGTGTGTTTTTGGTACTTCAGAAGTAGTATTTGACTCATCTAGCTAAGCTTATACAACCAATTAGATACGTTTGAATTGATCTATATATATATATATATATATATATATATATATATGGCATGTTACAAAGTGTTTATTTAGCAACAATATTCATAGCAACAATGTTTTTTCAAGCAGCGTCTCTCCTTGTCACATAGATGCTTAAGCTTCCAAAATGGCGTGGATCGTAAATGGAACCACTGTTTGAACCCTATATTGAACTGGTCCAATTTAGGAAACCTATTGAAGTTCTAGGATTGCTCAACTGCTAATAGTATATCGTGTGAATAAATATCCATATAATATGCTAAGTTAAAAAAAAATCATGTTAAAAACAGTGGATGACATGAACATGTGAATTGTCTGAAATGATAGACATGATCCAGTGTGTGAGTTGTAGAATATGGCTTCACCAAAAGTGTGCAAAAGTTAGTGACAAGAAGAAAGTGTTTTATTTTGAAGACTGTGTATAATTGGACTCTTCTGTATGAGAGTAAAAATTAGTAAAAACTCTATATTTGCAAATAATACCATTCCAAAGACCAAGTGATTGTCATTATATAAAAATTGAAAATGTTCAAGGAAATTGCTATTCTTATCACAATTTTGGACTCTTCGTTTGTTGCTGATATCATATTTGTTTTTGAATGTACAATAAAATATGTGTATTTTGTATTGATAAAAATACTTTTAAACTTAAAAGTATGTGGTTCATTTTAAGACACGGGTGGTTCAATTTAAGGACCACGTTCCTAATTTGAACCGATTTACACCATCTCACTTTTTAAATGTTATTTACTTGATAATTGTATTAATTTTAAATTGTGTTGAGGATAATTATAGCGCAAGGATTTGTCACTTTAACACTTGTGTTTCTGAAAATTTTGATTTGAAATTATAATTATTATTTACTATTTAGGGGTAAGTGGTTCTATATAGGGACCTTTGCCCTAACCACTACATCACGGAGGACGATCTAGTTCCATTTGTTTACCATTGTCACACTAACAAATAAATAATTGTACGGCGGGATGACAACTTGAAAATTATATAACTTAGAGAAGTAGACAGCTATTAGTGGTCCAAATTCATAACATTTCTTCCCAGTGTTTGATAGAGAAATAATCATATTAAAATTTTACTAAATATTATTGTAGGGCACTGGGTTAACGTTACTTTCAGACTCCAGCTCGCTGCAGCTGTATGCATTTGAACTATGAACCCCAAGATCGTGCTAACTTGCAGCTACAAGATAGCGATCTTCTGCTTCCATATCCAGTGCCCTGGTCACCTTGAAAACCGCGCCTACTTTCATGAAAGCGTATCTTTTGCCTTAATTTTGAAACGGTAGTCATTAAATTCTCGAGATGCGATATGATTGTGATAAGAAGTAGAATCGCCAAATATTTACGGTTTCTTTTTATCGTGGCTTGTGCCAAGGGCATTATACCATCTTTGTAGCATTGATCGCGCCCATTAGTCCAGTTTACTGAAGGTAATAAATATGCAATAAATCGTTTTGTTCTGATACCTTACAGGCTTTTGCTTCGGAAGATAATTGGAGGCCTTGGAGATTGAGGACGTGAAAAATGGAGGTATGCATTTAAATTTTTTACGTTCTTTTCTTTAGTTCTCCATTGCTGTCTCAGTAAGTGGCGTTGCCATTCATCATCGCCGGTACATAAACCTGTCGAAACATTCAAATGTAAGCAATCAGAACTGGGTGTACATAGCAATGGTATTCTTCGAAAGCCTCAGGGCGTCTGTGCGTTCGTTCACCACTTCCGTTTGTTGTTTGCTTGTCCGCCAAGAGAAACAAAAGCTTCGCATTCAAGTGGGAAGATAAATTTATATTTTATTCATATACAGGGTGTAAGCATACACGTGGAGAAGCTTTTGAAAACGGGGAAACAGCTCTTCGAACATCGAGTGTTGCTGCCTGATCCAAGAAATCATGCGAACGTTTCTGGAAATTCAACAAAAAAAAAAAAAAAAAAACCGCGACAACCAACCTTGAGATGCTAGTGGAAAACGGGAGAACACTAATGTGTTTGAATCACGCTATCTTCTCTAACTTTCACTACTTCGTAAGGATTCTGCATACTTTGTTTAATGTTTATCGTTAAATGCCTACACAGAGGGATGGTTTCTAACAACAGTGATAGATTCCTCTTAAAAGCAATGTATGCTTTTAAACAAACATACCAACTAATTCATTCCATTACATTTTAACCACATTTATCAACAGGATATCACAACGTAATCCCTTTAATGCTATTGTAGATAGATTAAAATATATTTGGTCTTATAAGCTCACAAATACAGGGTTATTCAAAAAGAAGGAACAGATTTTAAATATTCTTTTAATGACGCTAGATAGCGACACATACGACAATCATTAAATAGAGCAAAGTTTAAAGTTTTAAGCCCCACCTATTAGTTTCATTGAGTGCTTACAGCGGCGCTGTGTTTGTTTACGAGAAAATGGCGACGCCACAGGAAAAGTCATTTTCTGTGCTGCATTATGCAAAGAGTGAATCCATGTTTCATTGCAGCATGCATGTCGTTGTAAGTTCAAAAAGAGCCGCCTCGTCATAAAAACTTTACAATTGATACAATCAATTCGTAGAAAATGGTTGCGTATACAAACGGAAAAGCACTGGTCGTCCTTGATAACAAATGGTGCACATTTTGAACACGTAAAATAACATTTTGAACTTTCCTCTAATCAGTGATGTATTGCATGTGTCGCCATCTATTGTCGTTCATTAGAAATCAATATGTAAAGTCTGTTCCTTTTTTTTAATAACCCTGCGTATAAAATGTAAGATTAGGTCAGTATGCATTCTCGTAGGGTTGTAGTAGCGTTGCTGCCTGCATGTGGGCTTCGACACTCGATATCGTGAGACAGTATTTGTGACACTTAAACGATTTCAGTCTAATTATATAATATATAATTCAATAACAGCCCGCCTTAAAGCAATATGTGTATGTAACTATATATAAAAAGTGTATATTACAGACATTGTAAATGATTATATTATTTTATCCATGTTTAATAATGTTTTGTGAATGTACTACGTAATTTAATAATGTAGGAGCTGTGAGAATAATAGGTTAGACGTTGCTAACAATGAGGTAACCTTGAGGCAATAATGAATTTGAAAGCTTAAATGCTACTAGTCATTATTGGAGCAACAATAATGTAAATTTTGAGACAGTTTATAAAATAGCCAATCAACAACCAGAAAAAGCTTTAGTTAAATAAAAGTATTCTATTGGATTAGGATTAGCCAATCAGAAACTGAAATATAGCAAAATTTACAAATTTAGACGGTAGAAATGAAGTCAGTTGCTTGTAGACAGTGCTCATAACTGGACGCGAGACACGTCTCGAGGGGTATAATACGTATTTTGTATGAGACAAAAAAATAGTTTACGTCTTAAAAAGTGCAAGTAATTAATTAAAAAAATCTCACAGCCCTCTCTTTATCAGTGAAGTGTTATTTAAATCGTGTCAAGCATTAATAGATGGAGTGAAGAAAAACTTAAAATCTGTGCAAGCATAATTCTTCAGTCGTACCACAACCCTGCAAAGAGAAACTTGTCTCTAACAATAATATTGACGCAGCCGAGGCAAACATAATATATAATATTTAAAGAAACAGTCAAAATTACAAAGTTAATATATTTTTAAACATTTGGGGCAAAGGCCACCGGAAAGTACATTTGGGGCGAAGACTAGCGGGTACCATATATGTGGTTGCAATTACTTCATGTTCGGCTCCCCAACAGTCCAAATATAATACATCTTCTTCAAACTGACTTTCCATATGTAGCAGCAACAAATATACTTCAAATGGCATAGGTATTTGGGTATAGTGTTTAACGCACGTTCTTACCGCATACGGCACCACAGATGGTGGACTCTGATGATACATGGAATTATAGTAATGAAAGGAAACGTTCCAGGGCTAAGTTTAGGGTACCTTTGCCAGTTAGTGAACTGAAGAAAACCTGTAGAAACCTCTGTCAGGGAGGACGGTCCTGACGGGATATTAATCGCAGAACTCCCGTTCACGAGTATGTGCCTGAACGACCTCGGCTATCCATGTCGATGGCATGGGTATTCTCCCCTCCCCAACTGAATTCTCGCACGGTGTGCACCCAGCTTCGTGAGGACCTTAGGGACCAATTGAGGAAAACAGTGGCTCTGGAAAGCGGTTCAGAGTGGCCGGGGGAAGCAGAACACCTGACCACGTGCCACCCCATTACTGTACTCTGTTCATGATGCTTTATGTGGCCTTGGTCCACTAGAGCTGTAGGTATTGCTAGGAGCTTTATGGAAATCTATCAGTTTGCCATTGTTAATAACTTCGTATTTGTTCCCACTTAAGACAAAGCATTAAATTAAATTTTATTACGAGTAAGAAGCCCATACACCCAGGCGACATTTAACTTCTCTCCATGTGTTTTATAGCAACGCTGGAGTGACCTTTGCAGAAGAAAGCAGCTCCGGTGTTCTATAGATGATGACCTCGTATGCATTTGTGCCTCCTGATGACCCAGGGTTACACAAAACGTGTACTTATTACTAAAAGCTACCTTTTGAAGAAATTTACTATCATTATCGATCTTCAACGCAACCTGTCATTTTTCGTAAACGCTATTTCATTCTTGCATTATTCAGTAAGTTTTTACTCCTTCCCTTGTGCCAATATCTATGTAAATAAAAGTTAGTTAAAACAAGACCTTGTGGTTTAAATTCTTACAATTGCAAAGAGTTGGAAAAAGTACCTATGCATAGAAGATATTTGACAATTGAGGCAGTATTTTTAACACTTAAATGATTTCAGCCTAATTATATAACATATAAATTCAATAACAGCCCACCTTAAAGCAATATGTGTATGTAACAAGACATAAAATGTGTATATTACAGTCATTGTATATGTTTATATTATTGTATACATGTTCAATAATGTTATGTGTATGTATTACGTAATTTAATAATGTAGGAGCTGTGAGAATAATAGGTTAAACGTTGCTAGCAATGAGGCAACAATGAGGTAACTTTGAGGCAATAATGAGTAAGAAAGTTTAATAATGCTATTAGTCATTATTGGAGCAACAATAATGTAAATTTTGAGACAGTTTATAAAATAGCCCATCAACAACCAGTAAAAAGCTTAATTTTAATAAAAGTATTCTATTGGTTTAGGAATAGCCAATCAGAGACTTTAAATACAGAAATTTACAACTTTAGGCGGTAGAAATCAAGTCAGTTGCTTGTAGACAGTGCTCATAACTGTACGCGTTGCTTATAGACAGTGTTCTTAACCGGACGCGAGATGTGTCCTCGAGAAATTTAATACGTATTCAGAGTGAGACGAAAATAGTTTACGTGTTAAAAAGTGCAAGTAATTAACAAAAGAATCTCACAGCTGACTATGTCAGCGAAGTGTTATTTAAATCGTGTCAAGCATTAATAAAACGAGTGAAGTAAAATTATAATTTGTGTAAGCCTACATTCTTCAGTTGCACTCCTGTTAAGACATTCATGTCTCTAAAAAATATAAATACTGATGCAGCCGAGGCAAACATAAATATATAATATATAAAGAAGCGGTCAAATTACAAAGTTAATAATATTTTTAAACATTTTTTTTTGGGCGAAGGCTACCGGAAACGTTTTTTTACCATACGTGCGGTTGCTACTACTTCAAGTTCGGCTCCAAAACAGTCGAAATATAATACATCATCTTCAAACTGGCTTTCCATACGTAGCAGCAACAAACCTTCTTCGCAATCAAATGTAAGTAACAATAACTTCGTTACGTCCCTGTTTTGTTAGCTGAAGCGAAAATTCAAGTAACATGTTGCGTATCACCAAACATCGTTGAGGCTAACGGCGCCCTTATAAGCAACGTTAACATAAAAGCACCTCTCCTTGAAAATAAATCACCTAATGATGCATTTATGAAACTAAATGGCCCAAGGTTTGTCAGAAATCCTATATTAAAACATATTAAACAAGAGGTACATCATAACGATACCCATACTTTACCTAAAACTGGTTTTGAAAACTGGATGAAGGTAAATCTGAAACTACAGATTAAATTAATAACGAAGTAACAGCAACTGAAGAAAGGTAGAATACTCCATAAATTTGAGCAATACTTATACGATGTACAAATTAGACGAGAGCAAACATATGGTCCAATAGCGCAGCGAATTAGTGACCAAACGACTCAAAAAGACGACTGCTTTTGAAATGCAGAACCTTGCTCCTTTTCTTGTTGAGTGATTACTGATTTATTTTGTTATATTACACACATAATAAAGTACTCCGTTTTGTCCATGATCAAGAAACATATCATAGTCCCTCCTTTTTTTATGGACTTGGGCACGTCTGCAAAAGCTCCGGTTGCACTGCAGCCTAAACGCTTATTGTGCCAACCCTGTAATGACTGCTACCCCTTCACACTAGTTTTTTATTAATTTATTTAAAGTCGCGCTAACTGCATGGTTGTATGCGACTAATAAATTAATTACATTCATTCATAAATTGATAGAGAAGGAGTGGGGAAGAGAGAGGTACGTTGATTGCTATAATAGACAAGAAAGGAAAGGTTTAGCATTGATGAGAACGGGATGAATGTATTTAAGAAGGATGAGAGGCAGCGGAAGAGGGATATGCGAGTTGTGTAGAGGAAGAGAAAGTACAGAACACTATATGACAGAATGTAAGGAAATAAGGAGCTGGAGGGAAACAGTGTGGGAAAAATGAATAGAAAAATAGTAGGAAAGAAAAAAAGGAAATCAAGGGCATGGGAGAATTTTTAAGGAAGGTAAAGGATAAATGTTCCAGAAACGTAAGAGTGGCAAGGGCCGCTCAGTGAGCGATAAGACCTGGGAACCAAGCAATCTGAGTGGCTGAATAAGAAAACAATTGTACATAAAGTGTAGGGCTACAGTGATATATTAATATACATTGTAAATATTGTAAACCAAATTGTAGAATTGCACATTAATTCATAATAAGACAAACAGTTACATGTTCACAAAATTAAGAAATCAAATGAATTATAACATATTACAACACAAAAAGTAGGTGAATATATAGAAAATATAAAATATATAATGGAATTACAGCGTTAATTTTAACATCTCAAATAAATATTTATATTAAGATGATTATTCAAGTATGAATGAGAAACTATTAAATATTAGATCAAAACATAATATATTTTATTAAAAAGATAGATATTCTGCAGGAATTTCTTTAGTTTTAAATAGGTCACTTGAGTATCTATTGCAGTGTGAAGGTAGGAAGAAATCTTTTCAATTGTGCGACAGTTATCATGTTGTTGGCATTTGCATAGTAGACGCTCAACAGTGAGTCTTGTAGTACAGAAACAACATTTAGGAGGTGGTTCTTTGGTGAAAAGGTAGAGGTGAGTGAGTTTTGTATGTCCGATTCGTTATCCAGCAGCAATTGCTTGATCTTGGCGGTTCAAGGCAGTATATGGGAAGAGTCTGGTGTTTTCCTATCTAGTAGTATGTAGTTTACTGTTTGAGGTCTGGATCAACTGAGGCTTCCAAAGGCTGTGGATCGCTTTTTAAAGGTTGATGCAACTATGTAACCCTCACTAGATTAACAGACCCAACAGTATGTTGGGGTAGTAGTCCTCTGGTTCAGTAAAAAGTTTCCTAAAGATCTTATATCTCCTTGATGCTAACGCTTCATAGGATCATAATATATGGTAGGCTGTTTCAGTTTCAGATCCTCACAATCTACAGTCCGTGTTGCCCTGAAACCTTCCTATTGTGCCTAGGTGCCTCCTCACTGGTGCATGACCAGTGGCAAAGGCTAAGACTATCGTTTTTAACTGAGACTTGCTACATTTAAGCAGTCTGTCAGTTAAAGGTTTGCATGGTTCTTTGATAAACAATTTCTCATACCGAATTCCTAGAATCCCCAATGAGTGTTGTTTTTTACACCAATGTGTTATAGCCGCTCTAATGGAAAGCTTAGGTGTGCCTAGAGGTGGCTCTGGTTTGGGTTTCAGCTGTGTCGATCCTTGCTTTGCAAGTTCATCAGCTTTTTCATTGCCTTCAATTCCTTTATGCCCTGGGATCCATGATAAACCAATTTTGTTATGTTCTGGTAGGATAAGGCAGTAATACATTCACCTATCAGTCTTGTCTGAAAATATGAAGATCTGTTTATTTTTACACTCTCTTCTAAGATTTTCTCTTGCACATTGTAAAATGGCAAATACTTCGCTTGAAATACCATGGTTGCCACACCCAGTGAATTATTAAAGCTATACCTGGTTCTGAAAGCAAATTCCTCGGAAGCCGTCCATGAGTCTTGTCGCGGCTCTCAGTGGCTTGTGTCATCTTATTTACTGGGCGCTTATCGTTTAATTATTTTTTAAATTTGGGTTCTTTGTCCTCCGGCTAGCTATTATAACTCAGTCGAGCACGTGTCTCTAAGCAGGACGTGTAAACGGAAAGGAGTTGTTACTAAAACATAACACTGGTAAAAAAAATTGAATCTAGATTTTTATTGCCGTCACACTTAATTAATAATTGACATATTTAATCTTTATACACGTCTGACTGAAACTGTGATATTTCCGAATGTAACTACAGTCGTCTTTTGCCGCGCACTAATTACTTCGCGTACTTTAATTTTTTTAACTAACTCTGCGACGTGCACCTCGTGAGAGATTCTTCAGAACTGTGCGACACTTGCTTATGGCTCGAGAATATATACTCCTTCACCTCGAATTGCCTAAACATTATAATATAGCTGCTATTGGTTACCAAATTTCGCCCACTTTACCTTCTGTTTTGGTCAGCCAATCACTACTACTAACATATATGCTCTAGGGAAGATATTCCCTCCATTTCTAAAAAAAGACACGATAACCTAACGTCATTTGTTTATCTCTTCTTAGCGATAAACAACTCACCCCCTCGGTTTATTGTTACCCACTTCTGTTGTCAGTTTCAGTTAGGCCATGTAAACTTATTTCCTAACAATACTTATGGCTAACAAACATCTAAAATCATGTACATACAATAATATTAATTTACACTACAATCACTCTGGCATTCACAGTGTTGTGATATAAAATATTGCCTCAGTCTGTATTTGAGCCATCTGTAAACCAGATCAAAGAACACTCAGGTAATTTCTGATAGGATTCGTGCCATAAGTCCTCTTCAATTATCCTTACCTTGAATTTCTTATGGTGATGTAAATTTTTCCGACGTAGCCTGTTTCCGGCTTGTAAATCGGATTTACTACCTCCTTCGTTATGGCTAAGATCCCGATGCAGACCTTAGAATATTAGTTGTTTTGGCTTGCTGCAGTCTGGAAAGCCATTCTGGCCTCCCTCTTTATCAAAAACTCAAAGGGGCCAGGCTCAAGAGTGTTTTCATTGCTGCAGTAGGGGTTGTGTCCATTGTCCCAGTTATTGATAGACAGGTCTATCTTTGGATCCTGCTAAGTTTTGTTTTGGAGCTCAGTTCTCGTGTCTTAATTCACCAGACTATTGCACCGTACGCTAATGATGATCTGACTACCCTTAGTATATAGTCAGTGTAGCTTTCTAGGTCTTAGTCCCCATCTCTTACCGTACAAAAAAGTAGTAATGGCTTTTTTATATATTTTTTCCATATGTTGGTTCCAGGCAACTTGAAGTCGAGAATTACTCTTAAGTTCGTAGTCCCTCCTATATTTTGAGAGAGCAATTATTGCAACAGTTAATTACTGCTTTAAGAACAATTTTGAGCTCTGATTGACCAAGTAGTATAGCTTTTCTATAAAATGTTGAAAATAAAGGTAAGGGTAGTTTTTAAACATTTCAAGGTATTGTACAATTGAAAATAAAGGTTGTCATAGATTTTGGAAGCTGTAACGTAGCTTTTGCATTGCCCTATGGTACAACTGTAGTACATTTTGATAAAATGAGTTAAACAATCAGATTTCTAGATAAGGAGCTAAACTTTGAGAGTTGTAAGCTAGGCTATAATTATCGCTGTGTCCTGTACTATAAGTATACAAAGGTTTGTCTAGATGGGACAACTATTTTCATTTGTACGAAAGAGGTTGAAAAGGATACCGGAAGCTTCTTAAAGTTGTAGGAAAGTTGTAGGGTAGCTACTCATAGGCAACTACACGATATTGACCGACAGAATTTAGAATTACAAGTACGGCTAAAATATCACTTCTCTTACAGTGTCAAATAACTCGGGGATGGGGGAGGAAATCCTATTTAGATGTCTGTACGTGAGAGGAAAGAAGTGGCTTGGAGTGGCCATGATTGGGCGCCTGGAAAGGTAACAAATCAACTGATGATACCGGAATGAGAATATGTTCACACTGCGGTGAAGGGGAAACATGGAATCATATTCTGAGTAGAGGGAAACGAAATTACTAAGAAAAACAATATTTTCCACTGCAGTTTCTGGAGTCCAATACGGGAATGAAGGCCTGCTTGGGTGTAATATTGAAAATGGGTTGTCATAAAATGGGGTCTTTTTATCTAAGATTCGGCAAAGGAGGTTAATTGCTCCGGAGAACGGAAGAGGCGAGGGCGTTCTTGTACATAAGAGCGAGAACGCCGGCCCTTGTAACCGAGGTCGTTGGAGCGTTTGGCTTCGGCGCTCCGCCAAGCTAAGGGTCGCGGGTTTGAGTCCCGCCATGGGCATGGGTGTTTGTGTGTTGTATGTTGAACATGCAGTAAACAGTGGTAAACTGAAAACAGAGAAAACATGGTGACAATAATAAAAAAAAAACAATGAAGATAAGACGATAATATGCTAAAAAAAAAGTCTTAAGGGTCAGAGCGTTGTATTATATATTTGATGCTACGTTTGTAATTGTAATTCATGCTTATTATTTTTCCTACTTTTCTTTTCCTTTTTTCCTTCAGTATGTTAGTATGTAGTTACCAAAAGTATATGTTTATTATTATTTACTTATTTTACAATTCTAGGGACAGGAAAAGCTGTACGGCCATTAGGCCTATGCGATTGCTGTTTTTACAAGGTAGACTGAAATTGTTCACAATAAAAATCCGTCTTCTACCATTACTACTACCATACCTTTACCGTGTTTTATCATACGCCAAAAATACTTCTTTATAACAAAGCTCAGCAAAATCATACGAATACATTGTGATTTCAGGAGTATAGCACAAGATCTTACTGGTGCAAATACTGCACAACGAACAATTACAAATTAGATCTTTCAATGTAAGTTACTTTGGAAGATTTTTCGCACACCCAGACACAGGAAGAAAATGGAAACTATGTCCGCAAAAATGTATGATATCCGCTCGCCCAACTGATATAACATTTGTCTACCTCTCTGTATATCCAGTTTAAAGTCTCTAATGGATACTACGGTTTATTTGGTTATTTTATTTTTATCTTGAAGCTTTCTCGAGCCAGCATATATAAGCCATACTGTGTGCGTGTTTCTTTCTATTGTTCCATTTTGAAGGAAGTTTTTTTTTTTTTGTTATTTGCCCCACGTATGGAAGCCAATTTGAAGAAGGTTATTATATCTTTACGTTATTTGCACCATGCTTTGGGCGTCAATTTGAAGTAGGTTGTATTGAAAGAGTTGTATTATATTTCAACTGTTGCGGAGCCGAACTTGAAGTAGTTGCAACCGCACGTATGGCACCCGGTAGCCTTCGCCCCAAAATTTAAAAATATTGACTTTGTAACTTGACTGTTTCTTTAAATATTTAATGTTTATGTTTGGGTCGGCTGCGTCAGTATTATTGTTAGAGACATGGATGTCTTGGCAGGGTTGTGATGCGGCAAGAATGTAGGCTTACACAGATTATAATTTTACTTCAATCCTTTTATTAATGCTTGACACGATTTAAATAACACTTCACCGATATGAGAGCTGTGAGATTCTTTCATGAATTACTTGCACATTTTTAACACGTAAACTATTTTCGTCTCACACGAATACGTACTATACTTCTCGAGGACGTGTCTCGCATCCGGTTACAAACACTGTCTGCAGGCAACTGAACTCTAAATTTGTAAAATTTTCTCCTTTTCAGTTTCTGATTGCTTCTTATTGTTTCCAAGAATCAGAAGTAGTATTGTTAAACTTTCAAATTCATTATTGCCTCAAGGTTACCTCATTGTTACCTCATTGTTAGCAACTTTTAACCTATTATTCTCACAGTTCCTACATTATTAAATTACGTAATATATTCAACATAACATTATTACACATGGATACAACAATACAAACATATACAATGACTGTTACATACATTTTTTATATATTGTTACATACACATATTGCTTTAAGGCCGGCTGTTATTAAATTTATATTATATAATTAGACTGAAATCATTTAAGTGCCTCAATTACTGCCTCAATTTATACTCCTCCTTTAAATATAACGGTCATATCGGCAGACTTTTACCTTTGGAACATATTGACTAATCAATGGTGTTAACTCGTAAACAGTTGTCGTTGGATTTCTGGTTTTCTTTGGGTCTTTACATTAGATCACACACACTCATGTATGCTTCCAGACTCTGGGGAGGAATAGGGGATATTCTTATCTAGAGAAAAATTTTCACCCCCAGCCGGGATCGAATCCGGGACCCTACGTACAGCAGGCAAGTGTGTGTGTGTGTGTGTGTGTGTGTGTGTGTGTGTATGTTTTTGTGTAGGCTGTTAAATTATCTATATCATGACTGCTGCTGGGGGCAGATACTTGAACAGAGGAGTCATTTTCATTTTACATAGATTTATGAAATCGTAATCAGCACAACAGCATGACCTTTACAGGAAGGTGAAGATGCTGATAGGTATTCCATAAATAAGTGTGAAAAAAACAGGAAGCTTGTCACGGGTGATCTTTCTGGGGTGCAACTAAAGCTTCCGCTCCCAAAAAACATATAATACATGTCAGAGATTCTTGCTAATAATTTGCGCTTTCTGGCTTTTAAACCCAAATATCTCGGGCTTGATATAGCAAACAAGATGTTAAGAGTATAACTTTCTCTACTAGGTATACTAGGTAGAAGAAGTATTGTATTTCACCAAAAATTCGATACCGAGATGTTACCGGATACATATGCTTTAGAGCTCTCAGAACCCACAAAAAATCGGATGTGATACATTCACATTACTTTCTCTATCCTCAAATGTTTATTAATGAGTACACAAAACATTACACATTTCGTTATAGACACAAAGGGAACAGCGATAGTCAAATGTTTAAGAACTTGTCGCTATATGCTGGCCTTAAAATTCCACACTGTTTCCATGACATCGCGAGAAATAACTGAATGTTGATAGGACATTGTGATGCAGATGTGTATATCTCAATTAGAATCATTCCCTATCCTCCAAAGAATCCAGAAATATAAATGTGGAAGTGAATGTGAGTGTGTTTCATAGGAAAATGTACAAAAAAATCAATGTTAAAAACGTATATGACCATAGAAGAGACTTATAAAAATGAACCTATATATTTATAATTCCCTACAGTCATATGGAGTAGAGGCATTAGTTGAATTTCTCTAGTACCTATAGTGCTAATTTTTCTACTGTAATTGGCAAATTAGTTTGCGCACATAGTCACATTCTTCTCTTGTGCTGGAAATTCATTAAGAAACATAGCTTCTCCGTTGCCGATAAATTACTTCAGCTTGCTCTCTTGCGGAATTTGATACCTGCCGTTAAGCGCAGCGAGTGTCAGCGACCAATAGCGTTTAAACTTTCATTTCATATATTACGAGAAATTTACAATGCTTCTGCAGCCGATGAATGAAACTGTTGGTAAAGCAAATAATTTTGAATGGAGTCTTTATTTACGTTGCTTAACGCAACGTTAGCGTACATTTACCCAGACAGTTGGTTCCGCGGTAACATGAGAGAACTCGCATGTGGAAGGTTCCAGGTTCCATTACTGTTGGGCCGGCCTTTCTGACCTTTGGCTTCTTCTTGCTCTTCTCAGATCGCTAGGCGAATGCTGGGGTGGTTCCTCTTCTACCATGAATTTTCTATCCATCACATCCAGTTCCATCATTTCTTTACCCCTGTTTAACCTTCATACACAGAGAGTGCCAAAAGACTACGAACCGGCTGCGCGGTGTTTTTCCTGTCCGCGTCCTCGGCACTCATTGCCGTCTGCCGCTATCATAGAAAGGCGAGGATGAAACCATACAGCATCTTAAAACTACTTTTAAAGGCTTTACTTAACAACTAAATGAAAGCGTGTTTGAGGACAGAATTTTTAATAGAGATTTGTGGCCCCCTCGGTCCCCCGACCTAACCCCCTGCGATTTCTATCTCTGGGGTAACTTAAAACAAAGACAAACCCACACACCCTGGAAGAATTAAAACAAAATATCCGCCAGAAAATTGCCAGCATTTCTCAACGTGAACTACGGCGAGTGATGGATAGTTTCTTAAAGAGGTATCAAAAATGTATGGACAACGATGGTGGCCAGTTTCAGCATCTCCTTTCATAAAGTTGGTAAGTAAAGCCTTTAAAAGTAGTTTTAAAATGTTGTATGGTTTCATCCCCGCCTTTCTATGATAGCGGCAGATGGCAACGGGCGCCGAGGATGCGGACAGGAAAAACACCGCGCAGCCAGTTCGTAGTCTTTTGGCTCGTTCTCTCTATTTTAGGTTATAGGACCAGGAGACGGCGATTGCTGCGTTGTAGCGGGACGATGGAGTTTTCGCTCTGTGGCAGGACTCTTCTTGCTACTTGGAAGGCCGGTTGGTGCCCTTTTCTTGGGGGGCCTCTCCCCGGGACCCCTGGGTTAATGATGGCACAAGCAGGCGCGCTCCGGCGTCAGGATTAGTGATAATCTGGAATCGTTAGGGACTTCGTCCTTGCTAGCGCGCACCGTCGGGTCTCCCCTTCATCCCTTCCTCTCAGGGATCACACAAGACACAAAGTACAACAAGAAACAACGGCCTAGGTACGGTGTTGATCTGCAGTGGCTGGTGCAGACTAAACCTAATCCTAATCTACAGGATGAGCCAAAAAACTACAAACCGGCTGCGCAGTGTTTTTCCTGTCCGCGACCTCGGCGCTCGCTGCCGTCTGGCGCTATCATAGAAAGGTTAGTATGAAACCATACAACATTTTTAAAACTACTTTTAAAGGCTTTACTTAACAACTTTAGGAAAGAGATGCTTAAACAACTGGCCACCGTCGTTGTCCATACATTTTTGGCACCTCTTTAGGAAACTATCCATCACTCGCCGTAGTTCACGTTGAGAATTGCTGGCAGTTTCCTGGCGGATATTTTGTTTCAGTTCTTGTGGGTTTGTTTTAAGTTACCCCAGAGATAGAAATCGCAGGGAGTTAGGTCGGGGGACCGGGGGGGGGAGCACAAATCTGTACTAATAATTCTGTCCTCAAATACACTTTCAATTTGTCTCATCCAGATATTGACCATATAAACTGTTGCAGAGTCTTGTTGAAAAAAGGCAAAATCACGCTCCCTGGCTGTTAATTGTCTAAAAAAAGGGGGTGCATATTCACATATTTATGGTCTTCAACTGTTGATTCGAAAAAAAATTGGCGAGTGATGGACAGTTTCCTAAAGAGGTGCCAAAAATGCATGGACAACGACGGTGGCCAGTTTCAGCATCTTCTTTCATGAAGTTGGCAAGTAAAGCCTTTTAAAACGTTTTAAAATTGTTGTATGGTTTCATCCGCGCCTATCTAAGATAGCGGCAGACGGCAACGAGCGCCGAGGGCGTGGACAGGAAAACACCGTGCAGGCGGTTCGTAGCTTTTTGGCTCTCCCTGTATATTTAAAGAAGCTTGTTGAAACCACCAGTTCGTGTCATCCTTCACAGAGGGGCTTACTGACCAGTTTTACAAGTAAACAGCCGACCAGGTGAATAAACTTAACCAGTTAGATGTTCCAAATGTTTTCAGTGACATTCAGGCGTGGTGACCGCATTGCTTAATCTGGTGTATTGATATTCACTGACTTCAAGCAGCAAGTGACACTTCTGGCAGGTGTCTTATCTTTTTGACAAATGAAATGTTATGACTGGCATGCATATGTTTCTGTAACAGCTTCACCTATTAAAGCCGTCGGGTTACCTAATTAACGTATATAATCGCTCCTAACAAGCAGAAGAATACATGCTTCATTACTCCACATAAACACAAGCATTTTATTTAATTAACATTACTTTTAAAAAAATTCCTTAGCATTACATTCACATGGTTTTCTCTACTCTCTACCGTTGATTAGTGAGTATTCAAACTATTCTTACTAGGCTTATTTTTCTGTATACTTTATTTTAATCGAGATAAACCTTTGCAGAAATAGCTACATTACACATTTCGTTATAGATAAAAGAGGAATAACGATAATTAAATGTCTAAGAACTGGACGTTATATACTGCCCTTAAAAATCCTATACTCTCTCCATGACATCGCTACAAACAACTGCAAATAGACAGGACTTGAAAAGAATGCCAAAGTATTGAACAAATCGAACCAATAATAACGGATGTCTCCAAAATTGCTTATGCCACAAAAAGGTATTTGAACTATATTGTGTGTTTTAAGGAGATCCACATTTTTACTTTCCCTACTACGTATAATAACTAGGGGAAGTATTGTATTCCACCCAAAACTTCGATACCGAGATTTCAACGGAAATATATGTTTTGAGGTACCCTGAATTCAAAAAAAGCATTTTTGGAAACATGTCCGTGTGTATGTCTGTGTGTGTGTCTGTGAACAGCATAACTCAGAAACAAACAGTCGGATAAACACCAAACTTGGTATTTAGGTTCAGTATCTTCCAGAGATGCGACACTCCAGATTACCCTTTACATGGAACATTTTTAGAAAATTTTAATTTTCCCAAAATGGCTCTAACAATTTTGATTAAAATATCATATGTTTAAGATATTTTTATGACAAATAAAAAGTATATCTCGAATTCTCTGGGAATGTCTCCAAACGTGTACTTCATTGTGAACGACTTTTGCATAACTGGTAAACCATAAGAGATAGGCAAAATTTTACTTCACAAAAAATGTAGATCGCGTTGAAATACACAATTTATGTCATATACATTTTTGTTTTGTTGATTGAACCATTTTCGAGATATTGCTTGTTATTCCCTTAAATTTTCCAACACTTATTTTCTCAAATAGGAATTCGTTATTCATTTTTTTGTCTTGCATATGCAAAGAGTATTAATCTGTGGCAAAGAAAATACTGCTGCACCTAGCAATCAGCTAATAAGATAAATGTCGATGCTTAAAGGCTACTATATTTCTATTTTGCCCTGCAATTACAAAACAAGAGGAACAGAGTACGCCTTAAGCGATAGTCAAATACTTTTAGAAATGGTCGCCATGTGTAAAATGTAATTCTCTTTGCATGTCAAAAGATCGTTTCTGCAAATGTTTATCTCGATTAATATGAAATAAATGGAGAATAAGAGTTTGTAAAAATAGTTTGTACAATTGTAGAGAAAGTCATGTGAGTGTAACACATCAGACTAGAGTAGCGAAAGTAACAAAAGATGTTTGTGCATGTATGATCATATTCTTTTATTTTATTAATTCTTTCATCATTAAAACCCTTGTTCTTCTCGACGAATATGGACTAAAAGACAGTTTCTAATTTCAACATGTAAACGACTAAAGGATGTACAATGCTTGAATATTAGAATGCAAACCTGGTGGAGTCATGAAAGGAGATGCTGACGAAGAAACCTCTGGCCTTTTTGTTGAGAATACCATGGAGGAGAAAATAGCTGCCATGGAAAATGCATGTAAAATAGAACAAAAAACCGCTGATGTTTCATTCCAAGTATTACACCTAGATGGTCACGATTTGGCATCTGAGAAAGCAGAAGACACAGCAAAATAAAGGACAATCGGGTCTGCTTATAACGGTATGACGTGCATGTGATACTTAATGTCAAAACCCTCTAATAACAGTAATGTAATCCTCTTGCACCGTCTTGCGTGGGGCATGCAAAATCCATTAACGAATAAGACTGGTTGAAATCTGAATATCTTTAACCATATTCATATGTTATTGATGTTTGTGAAAGCAAATTACTAAGACTACACAGCAAAAAGCCGCAACCTTCCTTAGGCTAGAAGAACAAAGTTTCAATAGAGCTCTTAACAGTGTTACAATAAATAAGTTCACCGCTTTTATATTACCCTTATGCATGTAAAGAGAAAAGGTGTGCATATTTAAAAATTAAATTGAGTTTTATTTATGGACTCTCCTTACTGCTGTGGTCCTTAGCGTCCCATTCTATATTGGGCGTGAAAGGACGTTAATTTTGCTCAAAGGCCTCTTTATCAGGCTTGAGGTTCTTTTATGTGCCGTAAATCTACGATACTTCCCTTCCGAAGGAAGCCACGCTAAAGATTTTTACGCCCGAAAAAAAAACCCTCGCCCTCCACCGGGTTTTAACCCGCGACCTCGGGAACTAGAGGCTAGCATGGTAACCACTACACCACGGAGGATGACTTGTGTGTGCATATTTGTGTGCAGTATACCGTAGTAGGTAATATTTCAAATTCAACTGAATATTTCTTTCAGCCGTAAAGACCAGACAAAATATCAACGAGATTCCATATCTCAATATTATTCCTGTCCCTGTTTGTTACATCTCTAGGAATCGGTTTTTAGATTCCTGATATACACGTTTTAAATATCAAAAGGCAATGAACACAGCACGTGAGAGAAGACGTACCAGAGAAATACGGGATAGGAAAATCTGCGTTACAAAGCCTCTTACCACTCATTTTACCGAGCGAACTGGTGCGACTCACATTCCGGAGGTCCCGGGTTTGATTCCCAGGTCATTCTGACACATGGGTTGTTCTGGTTTCCCCGGGTCGGAAGACGAATGCTGGTGTAGTTCATTTACAACTGCCCCTCATTTCCTGTACCCATCATATTCCTTGTCATCTATTATAGGGTTGAAGGACCAGGTGTTGGCGGGTTGCGACTTCTTCCTGAAGTTGTCCAGGGACCGCTCGGTTGGATCCACCTCTGAGTGCTTTCGGCAGGCGCTCCTTCGGAGACTCCACAGAGAATCGGGACACAATGGTTGCACTTGGCCGGCGTTGTGGACTTTTAATACGAAAACATTAGGCACCCGTCCCTGCTTGCGCCTGTCGCCAACCGGATCTGGTTGCCTTTGGGTCTCTCCCTTCATCCCTTCCTCCCAGGGGTCACTAGAAGCGCAAGGGGACGAATGACCTGCGTGGCTCTACTCCGGTTTCGGGGGCCGTTTCCTTTTGTCCGTACCTTTACCCTTGTTTTTATCACCCATTTTGTTCATTTAATTTGAGAATTTAAAGAAAAATTGTTTCCAGAATAAGACAGGGGTGCTAACAGGGAGAAGAGGAATAAAATATGCGAGATTTGCTGAAGTTATGACAATGCGAGCAGAGCAGGAAAATAAATGCCAAGGAAACCGAAAATGGTGAGATATTCAGAATGAAGGACAAGGATGAAGGCAAAGTATGCACAGTTATGAATTCGAAACCAATGCAGTAAATAGACAGTTACACCCCATATGTAGTTAAACGACATGTTGTCAAGAAGCTAAAACAAAGGGCAGCAATGGCAAAATAATCTTTTAGTGAATTTCTGTGGTCGTTTGAAAAAAAAACTCTGGAAAGATGTTAGTAAATCGCTTTTTATGAGTATGCCATTCCAAAGTTGGACGTTGTGACGTAATGAGGAAAACTAACTAGAAGCATTGGAAAAACTTTTGTCCAGAAGAATGGAGCGTGTGAAACGAACAAACAAAATAATAAAGATGTTGGAGAAACACAGGGCGAGGTAGAAACTATGCTGAAAGTAAAAGAAATTGGCTGGGAAAACACAGAGGAGAAACTCTTGCTAAGAGATATTCGCAACGAATGTTGAATGGAGAAAAGGTTATGGGCAAAATTCAGTGATAGTGTTAATATAAGTAGTTCATATGTGGAGGCAGAGAAGGAAAAGGGAATAATGGGAAGACTGGGTTTACAGTAGACAGAAAACCATGACTATTGAAGTGCCCCACATTTTCATATTATTTGGATGAAATCGCTCATATTATTTTTGAAAACTAGTCTTTTTTAAATTTATAATTGAGATATTTTGTATTTTTTATTTTATTTTTCATGTCCTTCTGTTTTTCGTTTTCCACATACAGAATATATTCCTTTGATGTTTGAGTACTGTGTATAATAATGAACTGGTGAGACCATTCAAAATGCGAGAATCTCAAAGAGCATTCAACTCCAGATTGAACTTTAAGGCATTCAACAAGGGAGGGGATAAAAACAAAGCGAATATTAGGACACGTTAACTGTGGGGAGACATGTACAGCTCTACTATTCAACCTGTATGCTTTAAAAGAAGAAATTGTTACTATCCAATCATGTTTAGAATAGGGGGGGGGTTATTTCTGAAGTTTTATGGGGTAACCTTGCTTCAATCATATACTGTACGTTCGCCGAGATTGCAGGTAAAGAAACTGCTTTGCTATCCAAAGTTGTACAAAGCTTTGCTCAAAATTTCTTGCCTCTTGGTCTCCTTTAGTAATACTAATATTTGCCAAAATAATAACAAATTGATTTACTATAATAATTGTGGATCATAAATGTGTTTATACCTTGAGAAAATTGACATAAAAACCTAAAGAATGAAGCAATTCAACTTATTAATTAGTGATTATAGACGAATATAGATAGAGGCAGGCAGGTAAGTTAGCTTTATTGGTGTTAAATCATTAGACATACTAAACAAACAGTTAGTGCATGAATTATCGACCGTACACGCGTATTTACACGCACATATTATACACATTAAAGGTGACAAAAAGAAAGAAGAGAAAATGAAAAAATCTGATGTATTACACTCACATGACTTTCTCTACTCTTGTACAAACTATTTTTACAAACGCTTATTCTCCATATGCTTCATGTTAAACGAGATATCGAGATGTTAATCTTATTGCTAATTTTCTCGTAGATGCGAGGGGAATTGGTAGGCTTTAAGCTTTATGATATTTTAATCAAAATCGTTAGAGCTATTTTTGAGAAAATTAAAATTTTCGAAAAATGTTTCATGTAAAGGGTAATCTGGGGTGGAGAGATTTTCTTGAAAACCTTCTTGTCGCATCTCTGGAATATACTGAACCTAAATACCAAGTTTGGTGTTTATCCGACTGAAAATGTCGAGCTTTGGAATTCAAACTATTGGTAATATAAAAGCAGCCGTAGATAATTTAACGCCATAAAGCTCAAAGAAGAATAAAAGTATGGTGTGGAATCAATTTTCAAAATTCTGTACGGAAAGAAATTATAAAATTGATGGTTCAGTTAGCGACAAAGAGATTGCTTCAATTCTATAGGACTGGGATTATAACAGGAGGATAAAGAATTGTGAGAATTATAAAGAAACACCAGTAAAATTATCTGGAATATAACAGCTAGAATGATGCAAGAAAAACTGTGTAATCACATAATAGAAGAATATATCCTTTCACAGACGTCACATTCAAAGAAGCTAGAGATGCGCGAAATTAGTTAATTGTTTCAATAAAATCGTATAATTTTGGAGCCTACGCATTTGTTTCCTTTTGACAAACCTGCACAATAATCTACACTGCAGTGACTAACAAACATGGTTGGCGCTAAACTAGGTAAGTTCATAATAGTTTTTCGTATGATTATCTAACCTAGTTTTACATGACAATTTAATTTTGGTTTCAAATTTATGCATGATTTCATAAGATAATTATTTCGAGACCTTCGGTAAAAACTATGTTATGAACTATGATAGTAAAACTATCAGAACTAGGTTACTACTGTTAATAACACCATCACTGCAGTGTTCTGAAATTTTATCTTTATCAAACCGATAAAGGATAGGATATGAAAAAAAAAGAAATAAAAAGGAATGAGACACTTAAAACATTATCTGGGCACATTCCATTACTTCACAAAGAAAACAATGATATTCGGGGAACCTTGTAAGTTCAAATGTTTTAAAAGAGACAGATAAGTCCATAACAGAAGCCACAACTATGTAATCAGAACCACTTACATTTGAGTAACTGAATTAGTAGCCATAGATCTATAAAAAAATCTGATGTGTTACAGTCACATGACTTTCTCTACTCTTGAACAAACTATTTTTACAAAATCTTATTGTCCATCTATTTCATATTAATCGAGATAAACATTTGCAGAAACGATCTTTTGACATGCAAAGAGAATTACATTTTACACATAGCGACCGGTTCTAAAAATACTTGACTATCGCTTAAGGCGTACTATGTTCTCCTTGTTTTGTATTTGCAAAGGCAATATAGAAATACAGTAGCCTTTAAGCATAGCTATATCTCTTAATAGCTGGTTACTAGGTGCAGCACCATTCTCTTTGCCACGGATTAATACTCTTTGCATATCAAAGAGAAAAAAACGAATAACGAATTCCCATTTGAGAAAAAGTATAAGTATTGGAAAATTTAGCGGAATAACAAGCAATATCTCGAAAATGGTTCACTCAACAAAAAAATGCATATGACATAAATTGTGTATTTTAGCGCGATCTACATTTGTAGTGTAGTAAAACTGTGTCTATCTCTTATGGTTTACCAGTTATGCAAAAGTCGTTCACAATGAAGAATACTTTTGGAGACATCCCCAAAAAATTCAAGATATATATTTTATTTGCCATGAAAATATCTTAAACATTGATATTTTAATCAAAATCGTCAGAGCACTTTTCGAGAAAATTAAAATTTTCGAAAAATATTCCATGTAAAGGGTATTCTGGGGTGGGAGATTTTCTTGAAAACCTTCGTATCGCATCTCTGGAAGATACTGAACCCAAATACCAAGTTTGGTGTTTATCCGACTGTTCGTTTCTGAGATATGCTGTTCACAGACACACAAGGACATGTTTCCAAAAATGCTTTCTTTTTGGATTCAGGGGGTCTCAAAACATATATTTCCGGTGAAATCTCGGTATCGAATTTTTGGTTGGAATACAATACTTACCCTACTTACTATACGTAGTAGAAAGAGTAATATCCATAGAGTGATTCTGCAGGTTATCATATTAACCCAGACGTATAACCAGATAGACATAGCACACCTTCTTTTACATAGTATTACTGATTGTTTCAAGTATATTGGGATGGGCCTTACGCTAGCGACACAAAGAAACAGTGAAAGCTGACAGTCAAATGGCCACTTGATGTGGACAGACAGCCCCAAATCTAGGCGCGGTGTGTGGGCGAGCCGAGTCTGAGAATTGCACCAAGCCGGATGAAAACGGCGTCTGTGCTCGAAAAAATATATATTGCAACAGCTTTCTGCAGGCGATCATCTGTAATTATCATAGAAATGGTCCATAATGTTCATATTATATTAGCATAAGCTCGGTTTGACCAAGAAACAGCCGCGTGCTCTGCTACAGGTAATGTATGGATAGCGCACAGATAACATCAACGCATGACTGTCTCTGTGGTCCCAAATGGTAGCACGGCCTTGGGCGATCTGATTATCGAGTTTAACACCTTTACATTTGTTTGTATCAGATTTCCTTAAGTGAGAAGCGTAACAAGGGACAGCTCATGCTCGACGGCGCACTTGGTGTAACTCCCGCTGTCTGCTTCTCCATGTAAATGTGAGACGCCAACGGGTGATTCATACTTTTCTGGATGGATGTACGATCCCATTAATATGTAACAGACAACGATGAATTTGAATTTCCGATTTTAGAATTTATGAACTAAGAAGCACGCACCAGTCTGGATCAGATCGGAGCATCCTCAATTGAGCCAGTGAAGAAATCGCTTCTAACCTCAAACATCTAGCCGTTAATAATATTAAGTGGTTACAATTTTATTATAAACCTTGAGGCAGTATTTTTAACACTTAAATGATTTCAGTCAAATTATATAATAAAAATATATATTAAAGCAACATGTGTATGTAACAATATATAAAAAGTGTATATTACAGTCATTGTATATGTTTATATTATTCTATACAAGTGTAATAATGTTATGTGAAAGTATTACGTAATTTAATAATGTAGGAGCTGTGAGAATAATAGGTTAAAAGTTGCTAACAATGAGGTAACAATGGGGTAACCTTGAGTCAATAATGAGTAAGAAAGTTAAGAATACTACTTGTGATTCTTGGAGTAACAATAATGTAATTTTTTGTGACAGTTTATAAAAATAGCCGATCAACAACCAGAAAAAAGCTTTTAGTTAAATGAAGCTATTCTATTGGACTAGGATTAGCCAATCAGAGACTTGAAATACAGAAATTTACAAATTTTAGGCGGTTGAAATCAAGTCAGTTGCTTGTAGACAGTGCTCATAACTGGACGCTTTGGTTGTCCTCGAGAAATTTTATACGTATTCGTGTGAGACGAAAATAGTTTACGTGTTAAAAAGTGCAAGTAATTAATAAAAGAATCTCACAGCTCTCTATATCATTGAAGTGTTATTAAAATCGTGTCAAGAATTAATAAAAAGGAGTGAATTAAACATTATAGTCTGTATAAGCCTACATTCTTCAGTCCCACCACAACCCTGCAAAGAGAAACGTGTCTCTAACAAAAATACTGACGCAGCCGAGGCAAACATAAAATATAATATTTAAATAAGCAGTAAAAATAAAGTTAATATTTTTAAATTTTTTGGGGACGAAGGCTACCGGGTACCATACGTGCAGATGCAACTACTTCAAGTTCGGCTCTCCAACAGTTGAATAATAATACAACTCCTACTTCAAACTAACTTACCATACGTGTGGTTACTCCTACTTCAGATTGGCTCCTAAAGCATGGGGCAAATAACAATACAACAATACAAAACTTCTTCAACGTACATAGTTCCATTGACTAGCTATTCCTTCTTTGTCCTTTTTATTTTAATACTTGAACAAATTTAACGCCCTTAATGTTCAATAACCAAGTAGGTACATCCGGTGAAGGATTAGTTTTCGAATGTGTAAATACAAATTCCTCCACGTACTCATATCAATGTGTAATCTATCTGCGCTACAATACTACATTTTTGGACTTAGACGAACTGTTTTTATAACGTCGACTTTTCATGCAATATCTACTCGCAAAACAGCTTTTTTTCCTGTTTCCTTCAAATGTGGCACGTTGCGAGGTGAGACTCAATTTTGAACCCAAGGTTTCAGTAAAGTGGAACATTTGGATGGCGAAGAGTAAGTACGCAGAAGCCTTAATGTGCTGAATTGGACAGACTGTGGAATATCTTGTCATTACAACAAATAAATTCGATGTTGTTCAGAACGGTGGATCACAAAATGCCCATTTGGATTCAACTATACAACACAATAAGCCTCAAAAACCCGTGCTTCCAGGCGTCCACTGCGCATGTTTAACACATACTTTCTTTCAGGTAAAATTAAAATTAAATTGAGTTGTATTTATGGACCTCTTTAACTGTTGTGGTCCTTAGCGTCCCATTCTATATTGGGCGTGAAAGACTGGTAATTTTGCTCAGAGGCCTTTTTATCAGGCTTGAGGTTCTTTTACGTGGCGGAAATCTACGACACGAGACCACCGGCTTTACTTCCCTGCTGAAGGAAGCCATACTAAGGATTTTTACGCCCGAAAAAAAATCCATCGCCTTCCGCCGGGTTTGAACCCGCGACCACGACCATTTCTTTCAATCTTACTTCTTAGACGAATTTGGGTTTATTAATTTACATCTCAGTTTGCACGACCATCCAAATTTTAACACAGAATGTAATACTTTGCATCAGAAATTTCAGAGAAATAACAGTGGGGCAACAAAATAGACAATTTGAGAACAAACAAGAACCATTCCGAAAAGTAAATGCGCCATAACTAAATAATCAAGAAAATGCGGTTTTGCTAAATGTTGGGCTTACTCTTGACCATTTGAGTTGTCTGCAAGTATACGAGTAGGGATGTACAGAATATGCAGCGTACCGTCAATTAATTTTGATATGTGGAGAACCATTATTAAACCAATAGGTTGATTTTTGACCAGATAGATGACAAAGCTGATGCATGAATTTTCTAGATCTGTGTGTGGCTGCAATGAGCTTGTATGACGGATATCTCAGATTGTACATTCTGGTGCACTCCCGCATCCGTGGAGATGAATGGTTATTATCCATTGCATTATTAATGTGAGTTATTCAGAATTTTTCTCTGCAGATTTAACTCAACCGATAAAAAACCTCATTGGTCTACAAGCTACGATAATAGTCATTCATATTCTGGCTGTTGCCTTGAAACAAAGTTGTTTTATTACAACATTACAAAGACGCACGCCGACAGAAATTTATAAATTGTTTCGAAGTGTATCATGATTCTAAGGAAGCTATGGCAGCATTTCCCCATGCCCAACAGCTTTTCCTGAAGGATCTTTTTACTATAAAAGACAACTTTCCTGAATACACATCTATTGACTTCCTTGCAGAGGTTGCTGGCAATGTTTTGAAGATGACGGCCAGATTATCTGTAAAGAGATAGCCCGTGAATCATTGGCACATCGCACTGTAACGCGCCATCTTCAAAAGATAATGGTAAATGCTCCATTATCCTGCAAGACCATACATCAGAGAGTTCATGGGTCATGTATTGACCGAATACAATTGGAAAAAAGTTCCCTCGTCTAGCCTCACATTATGGACTTGATTCTAAACAGCCAAAACTGGCCAAACTTGGACACATACTTAATGGATGTACGTGTACTAAGAGATAAGGCGTTTATGTAAATTTTCTTTAAATATATGAGGTACTTGAGTATTTGTGTGCGTAAGTGTGTGTGTGTGTGTGTGTGTGTGTGTGTTTGTGTGCGTGTGATTCAGAGTATTTTTTATATGTATGCATATAGTATGATGATCATAAAGTAGTTGTTTCTGGTCGATTCTGCAAGCCAAGTTTTACAGACCAGGTATTTCTCTAGAGAGCATGTACGGTCTTATGACCCATGCGATTGTGTAATGCAATTAATGCAATACTAAGTACTTAATAAATACCACCACTACTACTATTACTACATGCAATTAGGCTTTTTTCCCCGAATTGAAAAACCCACTTCGAAGTTAACGTTTATCAAAATTCTGTTCTACATGCTAAGAAAGTACTGATGAGCTTGGATTGGAGATGCCGATTATGGGTTTAATCTTCAGTTAATAAGCAGACTTAAGAATTCTTAAGTACTGGGATTGAAGTTACCTAAACTCAAACCACTTGTCAATACAAAGAACGTACCAACAGGACTAAGGGTCACCAACGGCAGGTAAATACGGTCTGGTGAGTGCAATCGCCAAAAGACTGTATGAGGGATGGGGGCTGGTTTGTAACCTGCACCTCCCTACCTTAAATCCAATAACAGACAGCTTTATTTCTTTTTGTCCTGGATTTAATGTATAGAAATTCCTAGCCTGCTGATAAGAATAGGTCACGCTCTGATCTCCCCTTTTGTAACATCGATATTCCAGATTCCTTTCAATTATAACGTTTTTCCTTCAACATCGTTTCTATTAACATAAATGAGGAAGAACAATTGATAACGCTGGCATTTCTTGTCCTACAATAAATGTCTGCTACAGCTTCCTCAAACCCTTTCAATCCTAAACTTAAAGTTATTTTCGGAATTGTCGAAGTTTGTCATGTCAGAAACCCAACACTGACTCGTCATCATTACCCGTAACGATCTAAAACTTACTCGTGAGTGGAGGCTAGGTCTGAAAGATGAATACGTGCCGATCTTCACAAAAAATGCGCTTTTAACGGCCTTCTTAAGGCAAGATATTCTCAAACCCGTGACAAATTACAGAGCACGTCTAGATTTTAGAGTATTAAGGCAGAAAATCACCTTCCATTTTGCTGTAAAATACACATCTTACCAGAAACGCAAATTACGGCTTGTTGTTTATGATTCATTAAGTATTCAGTCCACGGAATAAAGGTGCGTACACGAGCTTTACAGATTAGAGTTCTTGGTTTCTGCTATTACTCTTTTTGCGCATTCTTAGTGAATTTTATTTTATTAATTTGTTATAATATTTATTTTTATCTTTTCTTGTTTCAAAACAATATGGCTTTACATACTTCCTCATTCTCCTTTATTTTGTGCCCATGGAAATCTAATGTGAATCCCATTTATTCGCTTACAGCCACGCTATTTGTTATTAACTTTTATTAATCTATTTATTCAATTACCTACGTAAGTAGAAGTATTTCATTCCTCCCAAAAATTCGATATGGAGGTTTCACAGCAAGTTTGGAGGTCCCCTGAATATAAAAGCATGCTTTTCTTACTCTACTCCTTGCCTATAGTACGCAGAGAAAGTATAGTATTCCACTCGAAAAGTCTAAATCAGGATTTCACCGGAAATACACGTTTAGAGGCTCCTGAATAAACAAGTATTTTTAGAAAATGGACTGTGTGTGTATGTGCGTTTATGTCTGTGAACATAACTAAAAAACGAATTCGATAAATACCAAAAGTGGTATTTAAGTTCCGTATAAGTTGCGACACGGAAATTTTCAATAAAACCCCCAAACCCCACGCCCCACTACCCTTCACCTTTTTCGAAATTTATTATTTTCTAAAAATGACTAACGATTTTGATTAAAATGTCATATACTTTGTATACATATTTGTCACAAATAAAGGGTATATCTTGCACATTCTGGAAATAGTCTGTGAGGTCCTCTTTGTTTTGAATTACCTTCGTATAACTGATAAACCGTAAGAGATAGACAAAACTTACTTCCCAAGAAATACAGATGTCATTAAAGCACGCAATTTATGGCGTTTAAAGTTTTTTTTCTGGCGCTAACGTTTTCGAGACATTTTTGTTATTTATTTAAGTTTTAAAACACTTACTTTTCTGAAGTGGTAAGGCACTATGTTTTTTTCTCGAGATTACACATAGAGAATGGCGTTTCTAAGCTACTGCATAGCACATGTTTTTTACGCTCTCTACTACGTATAGTAAGTAGGGGAAGTATTGTATTCCACCCAAAAACTCGATACTAAGATTTCACCAGTAATATATGTTTCGAGACTCTCTGAATCCAAAACAAGGAATTTTAGAAAAACGTACGCGTGTGTGTCTGTGAACAGCAAACTAAAAAACGAAAAGTTGCTATTTAGGTTCAGTATCTTTCAAAGATGCGACACGAATACTTTCAAGAAAATCCCCCCACTCCATACTACGCTTTACATGGAAAATTTTGAGCATTTTTAGAAAATTTTGATTTTCTCAAAATGGCTGTAACGATTTTTATTAAAACCTCATACATTTAAAATATTTTCATGACAAATAAAATGTATATCTTGAAGTTTCAGGGCATGTTCCCAAAAGTGGTCTTCTTTCTGAATGATATTTGAAAAACTGGTAAACGGTAAGAGATACACTACATTTTTCTACACAAGAAGTGTAAAGCTCGTTAAAACACACAATTTATGACATAATTTTTTTGTGGAGTGAACCACTTCCAAGACTTTTTCTCAAATAGGAATTCGTTATTCTTTTTTTATATTCTGGACATGCAAAGAGAATGGAATGCTCCACATAGCAACCAGCCCTTAAAGAATTTAACTATCATATTTCACTTGCACCTACAAGAAAATTAGCAATTGATTCTGTAAATGATTATCTCGATTAACATGAAGTAGATGGAGAATAAGCGTTTGTAAAAATAGTTTGTATAAGAGTAGAGAAAGGCATTTGAGTGCAATGCATCAGACTTTTATAAATCTGGTCTACTGTATCCTTTTTATATCTGCAACGAAATGAGTAAATGTATAATGAAAGTTTACCTTTATTAAGCGAAAGTAGATAGAATAATATATTTTTTTAAATTAGTTTGTAGAAGAGTGAATAGTATAAGTCATGTGAGTGAAATACATCTTAGTTTTTAAGTACTGCGTCCCATACTAAGGCAAAACCTCCTGTTAAACAGGAAATAACGACGAATGAGACAACATACCTTCACAGAACTGTATACAACTCTGATTACTCATTGCATCATATGCATTAGTACCTGACTAAAAGCACAAATAAACGGCACTTACAAGTTAATCTGATGTTGCAAAATTAACATGAATTACTCAATCTGACTAGCCAGAAGTACGTGTTCCTAAGGTCATGAGTAACCTGCAGACTGTACGCTTCACAGAAAAACCTCATTTATAGTTTACCACATATACGGACTGAGAAGGTAAGTTAAAATATTTGCAGTATTAACCAGGAACAATGAAGTGAACAAGGTTACAAACATTCTAAGGTTTTGTGCCGGATCTTCTTAATCCGCCACACGTTTTGTTTTCCCGTATACGGTTCGGTATATTCTCACAGTTAGTTGACCGGTTCGCCACCGGGGGTCGGTCGTGCTGTCCCCGTCTATCGTTAATTCGTGGGTGGGGGCAACGCCATGGTCGTTTTGGCATTCGAGCCGGTTTGTCCGCAAAATCCGGTATGGGTGCTCTAGTGTATCGTTCGGCTCGGTACGCTATCTGGTGAGTTTATCCACACCTTTAATTTTTTTCGTAATGTAACCTGCTTTAGCCTCCATATTTCTGACCGTCTTCTTTGACACAGCTCTCTTTGTGATCTTTTAATTTTTATCCGAATGTTTCATGTAATTCAGGATTACTTGTTAAATTGTGGATTTATGGCATTTTAATTTTTAGCCGGAGGGGTATAATATAATTAAAGCTAATCACTGTAAACGTTTATCAATGTGAAACGATGGACTTCTTAGCCGATTTTTGCCCAGTTAATTAATACTAATTCCTATCCTTTATTGTGTTGTGGCAAGATAAAGACTCAAAAGGAAGATCATAAACGTTCAGTCTCAAGATTATAACTTTTAAACATTATAACAGTATTTATGTTCGTTCCACATGTATTTGCCATGAGACGGTAACATATTTCCTAAATTATATTTTCCGAGTCCTTTTTTTTTTTGACGTCCTCTGGGCGAATTTTCTCCTCCTTAAAGATGATTATGGTAGGGCAGAATGGCGGTGCAATGCACAGATTAGATTCTGAAATACATGTTTAATACCCTTGTGGGTCAAAATAGAAACGAAATAGGAACGTGTATAGCATTCCATTTTAATTAGGAAACGTAAAAATTTCTGGACTTATTTATTTTTCATTCTATAAAAGTTTAACTTGTAATTTATTGAAGTTTTAAAGTAATATAGAAGTAATTGAGGCTCTTAAAATAAAAATCACTAGAAGGAATAACTATCTGTTGAAAATTGCTTTCATATGGTGAAGAATTGTGGGAATATGTTCAGTGTGCGTATAACTGTATAATTTTAATGTTTCTTAAAAAAATATTGTGTGTTACATTTACATGATTTTCTCTACCCTATATCACTTATAAGTGGGTATACAAATTATTCTCACGAAAGTTTGTTTTCCTATTTACTTCATTTTAACAGAAATAAATCTTTCCGGGAATATCTACATTACACATTTTGTTATAGATACAAAAGGAATAACGATAGTCAAATGTTTTAGAACAGGGAGCTATACGCTGGCGTTAACATTCCATACTCTTTCCACGACATCACGAGTAAAAATTTAAAATCCACAGGAGTTTAAAAGAACGGCTAAGCTTTGAACAATTCGTTACATTATTAACGGATATCTCGGAAATGGTCGATGCCACAAAAAAATTATTTGAAATAAATTGTGTGCTTCAGAGACATAAGTTTTTTTGGGATATGTTTTCGTCTATCGTTAGCCACGTTCACCAGTTCTACAAGATTATACAAAGTTCCCTTCAACTTCACAAATTGCTCTCAGAAAATTAAAAGCATATATTTTATTTTTCATATACCTATATTTAATATATGGTATTTCAGTCAAAATCCTTACAGCCATTTTTTAGAAGATTAAACATCTCTAAAGGTGTTACATTAAAGGGAAGTTTAGGATGGGTGATTTTCATGAAAATCTACGTATCGAAACTATGGAAGGTACTGAACTCAAATACTAAGTTTGAGATTTTTTTTCGTTTTTGATTATGCTGTTCACAGACACACACACAGAAACAAAACAAGAAAACATGTCCAGTAAACATGGGCTCCAACATTCATACCTTAAGAGCTATGAGCACTTGTTCATCTTCGCTACTGTGAAACAAGATTTCTACAAGCTCTTTACTATTACGCATGACTTACAGCGGACAGTAAACAAATGATAACACATTACTCTGTTATTTTCCAGGGATACAGTATGCAATAAACATCTATTAGTGTCGTTACTGTAAACCGTATTCACAGTTCTAGGCAAATGCAACATATATTCTTATTTGTTCTAATGAATTCAGTTTGTATTTTGATAAGTTTACGAAATGTTTTTACATTGCAGTTTTATCTCTAAATCTTTGATATATAGGAAACCCCCATTAATGATGTATAAACATGACTTTCTCTACTTTATACAAACTATTTTTAAACTCTTATTCTCCATCTATTTCATATTAATCGAGATAAACATTTCCAGAAACAATCTTTTGACATGTAAAGAGAATCACATTTTACAAATAGCGACCAGTTCTAAAAATACTTGACTATCGCTTAAATCCTACTATGTTCCCCTTGTTTTGTATTCGCAAGGGAAATATAGAAATACAGTAGCCTTTAAGCATATACATATCTCTTAATAGCTGGTTGCTATGTTCAGCACCATTCCCTTTGCCTCAAATTAGTACTCTTTGCATATACAAGACAAAAAAATCTGATGTGTTACACTCACATGACTTTCTCTACTCTTGTACAATCTAATTTTACAAACGCCTATTCTCCATATGTTTCATGTTAAACGAGATATCGAGATGTCAATCTTATTGGTAATTTTCTTGTAGATGCAAGGGAAATATGGTAGCTTTTAAGCGATAGTCAAATATTTTAACGCTGGTTGCTATGTGGCGCATTCCATTCTCTTTGCATGTCCAGGACATAAAAAAAAATAAATAACGAATTTGAGAAAAAGTATAAGTATTGGAAAATTTAAGGAAATAACAAGCAATATCTCGAAAACGGTTCACTCAACAAAAGAAATGTATATGACATAAGTTGTGTATTTTAACACGATCTACATTTTTTGTGTAGTAAAATTTTGTCTATCTCTTGGTTTACCAGTTATGCAAAAGTCGATCACAATGAAGAATACTTTTGTAGACTTTCCCAGAAAATTCGAGATATACATTTCATTTCTCATGACATTATCTTGAACATATGAAATTTTCATCAAAATCGTTAGAGCCATTTTTGAGAAAATTAAAATTTTCGAAAAATCTTCCATGTAAAGGGTAGTCTGGGGTGGGGGATTTTCTTGAAAACCTTCGTGTCGCATCTCTGGAGGATACTGAACCTAAATACCAAGTTTGGTGTTTTTCCGACTGTTCGTTTCTGAGTTATGCTGTTCACAGACACACAGACACACCCTTAAATTTTCCAATACTTATACTTTTTCTCAAATTCGTTATTCCTTTTTATTATGTCCTGGACATGCAAAGAGAATGCAATGCGCCACATAGCAACCAGCGTTAAAATATTTGACTATCGCTTAAAACCTACCATATTCCCCTTGCATCTACAAGAAAATTAGCAATAAGATTGACATCTCGATATCTCGATTAACATGAAGCATATGGAGAATAAGCGTTTGTAAAAATAGCTTGTACAAGAGTGGAGAAAGTCATGTGAGTGTAACACATAAGATTTTTTTAATTGCAATTATTTTTTTAATTTTTGATGTAGAAATTGCTTTAATTTTACCAATAACCATTATTACTGCAGGAAGGCGTTATCAATACCTGCCAGAGCATCCGTGACCAATCTGGAGTGGTGAGAGTGCGTGATTCCCCAAGAGTCAGACAGAAGTATGCCTTACTATGAATGGGCACCATATTGAGATTACTATGCTAACCTCTAGTTCCTGAGGCCGCGGGTTCAAACCCGGCGCAGGGTGATGGATTTTTTCGGGTGTATAAATCCTTAGCATGGATTCCTTCGTAAAGGAAGCAAAGCCGGTGGTCCCGTGTCGTACATTTACGGCAGGTAAAAGAACCTCAAGCCTGATAAAGAGGTCTCTGAGCAAAATTGCCGGTCTTTCACTCCCAATATAGAATGGGACGCTACGAGCACAGCAGTTAAAGAGCGTCCATAAATAAAACTCAATTTAATTTTAACCATATTGAGAACTTCCTTTAGCGATGGTCCACAATGCAGGTCATATGTAATAGCAAGTATGTAATGAAAATATGTGTATGATGGAAATGTGGCCTCATTTGTTTCTTACATTCTGTAGGTCATACGTAATAGCAAAGAGCGTGCAGTAGAAGAGATGTTTCATAGTAGCGAAGATGAACAAGTGCCCGTAGCTCTTAAGGTATGCATTTAAGAGCACATGTTTACTGACATTCTTTTTTCTTGTTTTGGTCCATACTACCACCTCTCAAAATAGGGAATACTTTTTCTTTAAGATTCTGTATTTGCCTGAGTAACAAAGTGTATATTATGAATTTTGTATGAATAGCCTATGAGACCCTCCTCTTTCTGAATATATTTTCTGTAATTTTGATAACTTGCAAATCATAAGAGAGAGATAAAAGCGTATTATTCGAAACATCTTACTGAAACATTTAATTGATATTAAATGACTTTTTGTAACATAAACCTTTTACGAAATATTCAATGTTGCATATTTCTGTTTTCCCATATTCCGCATTCATATAGCTGTAAAGCATCTTACACTATTCTTCTTTTTCACCGCATCGGTTCATTAATAACCAAAATTTGACATGCAATATGGAAAGAGCTATTTTGTTTTCAGTATCATTAGTTATGAACGTTTAGGAATACGAAGATTGTTAATTAATAAAGGTTTATTAAATTTAATACCAAGAAAAACATTATGATTTTTACTTTCGCCATCGTGAGTGACAATGATTTTGCTCAATTTGAGATTATTTATAATTAATATGTTTAATGTAAATAACATAGCGTGAATAAAATAATACATTTTTATATGACTGTGTGAAGTAGTAACAGATAGTCGCACAAGTGCAACGCATTCGATTTTTATACGAGCAAAACGTTGTCGCGGTTACTTTCGTGTTTTCTTATTTACTGAGCGCCTGTTATTGTATTACTAGTTTGAATTTTGGGTTCTTTGTCCTCCGGCTAGCTATTATTACAAGTCGAGCAAATCTCTAAAACAGGGGGTGTAAACGGAAAGGAGTTGTTACTAAAAGATAACACTGATAAATGAATTTGTTTTTACACTTTTATTGCTGTCACAATTAATTAATTTCACATAATTACTCTTAATATACGCTCGACTGAAACTGTTATATTTTCGAATGTAACTAAAATCACTTATTTGCCGCACATTATTAATTTTAGTATTTCACATTTTGTAACTAACTTTACGACGCGAGAAATTCTGTAGAATTGCATAACGTGTACTTCGTGAATGATTCTGTTAAACTGCGCGACGTATAACCCGCGAATGATTCTGTTGAACTGCGCGACGTTTGCCTTGTGAATTATTCTGTAGAACTGTGCGACGTGTAACCCGCGAATGATTCTGTTGAACTGCGCGACGTTTGCCTTGTGAATTATTCTGTAGAACTGTGCGACGTGTAACCCGCGAATGATTCTCTTAAACTGCGCGACGTGTAACCCGTGAATGATTCTGTTGAACTGCGTGTTACCCGTCTTTAGCACGGAATTTATACTCCCTCACCCCGATATGCCTAAAGATTATAATCGAGCTGCTATTGGTTAATAAAGCGCGCCAACATTAGCGTCTATTTTTATATCCAATCAAAATTACGAACACATATGCTTAAGGGAAGATATTCGCTCCATTTCTAAAGAAAAGCGCGCTACTCTGACGTCATTTGTTTGTCTCTTATAATTGATAAACAACTCACCCCCTCGCTCATTGTTATCCGCTCTTATTGTCAGTTTCAGTGAGGCCGTGTAAACTTATTTCCTAACAATGCTTATAATTAACAAACATCTAAAATCATTGTCATACAATAATGCTAATTTACACTACAATCACTCTGCCATTCACAGTGTTGTGATATAAAATACTGCCTCAACATTTATATCAAGATCCCATGGTTTGTAATCGCCGCTCATGCATAAGAAAATCCCTCTGCTTCTGTGGGCTGGTGGTTAGCATGCTAACCTCCAAATCCAGAGGTGCTGGGTTCGATTTACGGCTGGAGGAGGGAAGTTTTCATTAGCCGGGATTATTCCCAATCCTTCCGAGAGTCTGGAGGTATGAATGGCAGTGTGAACGTTCTGGGAATTTAATGTAATAACCAAAAGTAATATCACCCCAAAAGTTAACACCACTGTAAACTAGTGAACAACATTGCTCATGAGCAATTGTTCCGAAGGTGAAAAGTCATCACTATGTCCTTAGATGTTAATGGCGGTATATAAATAGAACATTAAAAGCTCCTCCTTTCCTTTTTGTAACACGTAAATATATTAACATGTGCCATTCCATTCTGCTTCATTTCATTTTTAATTCTCTATGTAATTATAATAGTAAATTATCAAACTAGTGAACAATCTTGATGTTTATGGAAGTGAACGTGTGTTGCACTAACTGTCGTTTGTGCGGCAATTTTCACGAGTGACATATTAAGATTATTTACCAGTTGGATACAACATTTTATGCAATCTTAGCGTCAGAAATTGTAGGAAATAAATTATGAAATAATTCGGAATCCATAGCTGACATAAGTGAAACCGTCTTCATACGAAGTTCGTAAATGAGACGTTACCATATCTATCTGCATTTCATTTATTATTTTCTGGCGTGTTGCCACTGGCATGCATTCCTTTCCTGGGAGAGAACTGAGCAGGTGTTACTGACTGTGATGTAGCCTATTATTAGCACAGCGTGATAAGAAATTATAAATTCATATCTTAATTAATGCGCAGACGTTTTGGCATCTTCGTTGCTTAAAAAAATGAATGCCACAAAATTGTTTCATCTGCTCTCTATAAGCCACGGCAACTTGGAATAGCGGTATTACGTCATTGCTATTATTGGCATGCATGCAAGATGAGCCGTGTCGCAGTAATCTGTTCGTGTTATCTTATTTGCTGGGCGCCTCTTATTGTTTTATTATTTTAAGATTTGGGTTCTTTGTCCTCCGGCTAGCTATTATTACTCAGTCGAGCAAATATCTCTGAGCAGGGCGTGTAAACGGAAAGGAGTTGTTGCTAAAAGATAACACTGATAAAAGAATTTGTTTTTACTCTTTTATTGCCGTCACACTTAATTAATAGTTCACATTGTAATCTTTATACACGCCTGACTGAAACTGTTATATTTCCGATTCTTCCAAAATGTATGATATTCTCCTCACGAGAGATTCTTCAAGACTGCGCGACGTATATCTCGTGAATGATTCTGTAGAACTGCGCGATACATGCTTTGGCTCGAGAATTTATACCCCCTCACCTCGAAATGCATAAACATTATAATAGAGCTGCTATTGCTTACTAAATCGCGCCAACATTAGCGTCTGTTTTGTCAGCCAATCATAATTACTAACACATATGCTCTAGGGAAGATATTCCCTCCATTTCTAAAGAAAGGCACGCTACCCTGACGTCATTTGTTTGTCTCTTCTTAGTGATAAACAACTCACCCCCTCGCTTCATTGTTACCCACTCTATTGTCAGTTTCAGTGAGGCCGTGTAAACTTATTTCCTAACAATGCTTATGGCTAACAAACATCTAACTTGTTAATTTACACTACAATCACTCTGGCATTCACAGTGTTGTGATTTAAAATACTGCCTCAGCCGATTGTGCAGGATAGTAAATATGTTAGCACCCTGCTTATAATGACAAGGTTGTATAAAACATATTTATATCTTAAACCACAAAAAATAATCTTCTCAATATGGAATTAAAGCTCTAACGCGCAGTATTTTGGAAAAGGTAATACATTCTTCCGTTCTTGTTTGCTGCTGAAGTATTAAGCTAATGCTGAGTATAATTGTGTTTCATTCCTTTGTGCCCTGCCCATATCCTGACAGAGACGAGCCTTGGGAAGCTAGCAATCACATGCCAAGAAGGAATGAAATTAAGCGCACATCAGATAAGGTAAGAGGCAACATGGCCGTGAGGATTAGCCTCGATTAACAGAGTCAATTGAGTCGGTACTTTTCTGTCAGCACTGACACGTGCTGCCCAAGGGCCAAACTGGCCTATATCTACCATCCCATTACGCAATGCTACGGCAATTGTAGTTTGTGCTAACTGACCCCAGGCTATCAGGATCGCCGTAGCCAGTACACAGTGATGTCTGGAGTCTGTGCACGGTTTAGGGAAGGTACTCCAAACTATTAAATAAAATATATTGAACACTACAACACATTAACCTTTTAATATATGTTTGTCCTCAGAATTTGTTCTACTAGATCGGTGGTCCTTAGTGATGTAGTGGTTAGTTTGACCGCGCGCGTTATCCGCGTAAGGGGGGGCATACTCGTGTTGTAAACCATACAACAGTAACACAATGTTGAGACGTTTATTGCTTACCAAACTATGGGAAGAGGAGTTAAAGATGCCTCTATCTTCTTCTACACACATTTTTGGCACTTCTTTAGAAATTTAGTCATTACTCTGTAGTTCATTTTGAGTAAAATAATCTTGCAGTTCTTGTATGGTGTGAGGGTTTGTCTTGTACGCGGCGTTTTTTAATTTATCCTAGAGATAATAATCGCACGAGGATAAATCGGGAGACCAAGGGGCCACAAATCCCTATTAATAACTCTTTTTGGGAAGTACCTTGAGAATTTTTCTCGTGGAATTAACCGCAGTGTGAGAAGTTACGACTCGATGCCTATGCACCCGGGAATCTTTCTTGAAACCGTCTTTTAACTTGCACTATGACACCGGTCTCTTACTCACATAATTAAACCGGAGGGTCTAACCTAGGGAGCGATCACACTTAGGATATGGAGTGACGGCAAGACCGATGCAAGGTTACAGGACTGCCTCCCCCAAGCATTTGTTCGAGTATACTGGGTTTAATTAACAAATGTATGCCACAGGGAAATATACGTCATCATATCCAGCATGAACACACAACATTTCCATACTCATAATTTTTTAGAAAGCATTATGTTCTAATTGAGTCCACACAAATCTCGTAATTATTGCAGGGGAAAAGATAAGGTAAATTATCTTAACATAAATGTATTAACTACAGCTCTTCACCTCACGCTTGTTTGATCATTAAACAGATAAAACTACTATAATATGTACCAGTGGTGCCGGAAAGTAATTTGCTCACACAATGTAGATAATTAAATAAACTCTGAACGAACTAACAATTTAGTTAGACAATTTAGCTGGAGCCATGAACAGTTACTATAAACTACGAGCAATTAACAATTTGGATAAACCTTAACGAGAATCACAAGAATAAAACAATTAAATATTACCCAAAACAGCTAAGGGAAATCAAACACAGCATATAAGAATCAAACAACCAGACAGGAACAAAATCAATGATACATAAACAAATGTAAATCACGTCTATGGTTCCGCGAAAAATAACTACTGCTTTTCAGAGTCTTTTGAGACAGTAGAAAGGAGAGGCAAGGAATTCGCGAAGCCGCACGGTAGCTATAACAAAGAGCTGTCACAAGAAGCCGACCTTTCCCCGACTAACCGGTTTTCTACCTGCCGTCTGAAAAGAACAGACAATACATTTAAATGCCGAAACATCCGCATAACGACAAAAAAATCTAATGACTTTCTCTATTCTTGTAAAAACTATTTTTACAAACGCTTATTCTCCATCTACTTCATGTTAATCGAGATAAACATTTGCAGACTCTATCTTAGTGCTAAGTTTATTGTAGATGTAAGGGGAATATATATTTACAAGGGCAATATAGAAATACAGTAGCCTTTAAGCATATACATATCTCTTAATAGCTGTTTGCTAGGTGCAGCACCATTCTCTTTGCCACAGATTAATACTCTTTGCATATACAAGACAAAAAATGATTAACGAATTCCCAATTGAGAAAATAAGTATTGAAAAATTTAAGGGAATAACAAGCAATATCTCGAAAATGGTTCACTCAACAAAAAAAATGTATATGACATAAATTGTGTATTTTAACGCGCTCTACATTTTTTGTGTAGTAAAATTTTGTCTATCTCTTATGGTTTACTAGTTATGCAAAAGTCGTTCACAATGAAGAATACTTTTGGAGACATTCCCAGAAAATTTGAGATATACATTTCATTTGTCATGAAAATATCTTAAACATATGATATTTTAATCAAAATCGTTAGTCATTTTTGAGAAAATTAAAATTTTCGAAAAATGTTCCATGTAAAGGGTAATCTGTTGGGGGAATTTTCTTGAAAACCTTCGTGTCGCATCTCTAGAAGATACTGAACTTAAATACCAAGATTGGTGTTTATCCGACTGTTGTTTCTGAGTTATGCTGTTCACAGACACACACAGAGACACACGCACACGGACATGTTTCCAAAAATGCTTTTTTTTGGATTCAGGGGGTCTCAAAACATATATTTCCGGTGAAATCTCGGTATCGAATTTTTGGGTGGAATACAATACTTCCCCTACTTACTATACGTAGTAGAGAAAGTAATAACTGGTGAGTAAGCCCGTCAGAAAAGTCTTTAACAATTTAAATATTCGGCTTACTAAGCCATACAAGAGACTCAGCAAGAGAGAGATGTACCCACTCACACTGTGAGAATAGTACTCCCCGAACTAAGTGAAGCCCGATAGCTACCGGCAGCTACCGAAATTATTTGGAATGCGTTAGCCGAAATTATGCAATAAGACTGAAACTAATGTGCGATCAACACAAATTTCACTAGCTGACTGGGTTAATACAATATGAATCGTACATAAAGACGCTGTCTACCGTTGGAAATGCATGAAACATGATACAATTTATGTACTGTAGAATTAAGAAAAGAACAACACACACATACATACACTGCATAACATTTGGAAACAACTGAAATACTACTACGACCCGAGTACGTACTTGTTCAGTAAGTAGGCAGGTATGTGCCGTGAAGGAGCGAGAAGCTCGCCAATAGGAAAAACACCACGAACCGCGTAGTAAAACATATCTGATCTCTGTATATAGGAGAAGCAATTATCTGAGGTGCCATTTTGGAACACATATTAGTCATCCCTATGGAAATTGTTACAACACGATTGTTACGATGATAATGAACAAGAATTCCTTTAACGTGAATAAAAACCGTTTTAATAAGATTAGATGTAACGCACAAGTGTTGTTAACAGCACGTTGGTGCTATGGTTCTCGTAGATGTATTCAGTGTTATTTTTGAGCAGTTATTTGGAACTGGAATGGTCGGAACTGTTACTGGAAAAGTATTTTTTTTCCCACTCTATCTTTAACATGTCCCATAATAGGACGTCAAATGGTTTTAAGTTGGGGGTACTGGATCCCAAAACTGGAAATGAGATAGCCAGAAAAGTTGCCGCGGTATTCCTCAAGGTGATTCGGACTGGGCGTATCGTTTCTCCGTCATGTTGAACGCAAGCAGTTTTTGTGTTCATGTCGCTTTGTAAAGGACTGGCAAAAGTAGACTGTAATTGTTTAAATCATTAAACAAATAAAACTGATTAAATGCCATAATTAACTAACAAGAATTTTCGTTACCTCGAGTAGTAATAATGATATAAAAGCATAACCTACTATACAGTACCAAATGAGAAAGAACAATCTATATGGTTATATCATAGATGGGAAATACACAATGTCATACATAGTATAGTTTGTTTATATATGAGGACGTATTTTCAACCTCATCATATATTATCTTGAAGCTCAGTTGCATAAAAATCATCCTATTCATAGGAAGTACACACCGTAGATAATAGTTAAAAAATTCTATCTTATCCTATAATTTTTAAAATTTGGTGAAATGTCCAACTGTAATGAAAATACGCTGGTTGAAAACTTCTATGTGCAGAAGCCATATGTAATGATAGTGCTTGGATTCCCTGTGAAATGTGATAGGGAAAGTCGCATGGGTGCTATATTTTCGACATCTTTGATACCGTAATTATTGACGGGAGGTATAAATAATTAAAGAAATGATAATAAGATAAAGAAATAATTTCAATACATAATTTGCGTATATTAAATCCATGTATAATGTAATAAACTTGAGTTGAAAGATTTGTCCGGAAAGAAGAAGGTAATTAGGAAGTCAAGTTAACGAAAGTCATTAGCAACAATTGAGGATAGAACACATTAGCGTTAAAGGTTCCTGGAACGCAGTTAAGTTATAAGTTCAGTATGTTGAACAGTCACGTAGGCTGATTCTGCAAATGAGAAAGGTGGATAATATTCTCAGAATTAGGGGACGTACCCTAGTAACAAGGTAACAAAGGCACACGTAGGATTTTTAAGTATTGGCCCGGGCGCGAAATAACATTGGTGGGAGTAGTTCTAATTTAGGCGGAGCTTAACTAATAAAGGCGTGTAATTCTAAATCTGGTACCGTCACCGGTACTTACTGGTTTTGCAATATTTTAAGCCCTTAGTGACGCGCTTGTACGAGTACGATTTAGGGGCTATCGCGAGGGATCTTTCCGAGCAGCACTTTAGGGACTCGTGGCATGTTATGCTTCTGTGTTTTTATTACGGAAACAGTTATTTCAAACCGTAAAATTGATACTGCGGAAGTTAGCAGATGTAATAATTCAATTGTTATAGTTTCGAGTGCTACGATTCATAATAAGTTTCTTTCTTTATTTTCTAATGGACGATAACTCGCTTCAATAACTGAAGTATTAGATCACATTAAACTGCTCATTTAATTTAACTGATGTTATCCTTCATTTTACACACGCCTACCCTGAGAAAGTACACATAGCTCTACCCCGGAGCAGCTGGCGCACGGGAAAACGGAACGAGCAACGAGATAAACATCACAAGCAGGTAAAATAAACTACTTCAAACCGCCGAACCATCGAGCGGCTTTAAAAGTCCAGGTAACGTAGTACGTTATCAGCTCTTAGCAGGGAGATCCGTGTCCCCCCCTCCTCAAAAAATGTTTCAAATGGACAGCAAGGTTTTATTCTGTGAAGGATGTTTCAATTTTTTTTAAAAAAAATAGTAGATTAACGGGTTCCATAGTATTCTATACACCCTACGCATTTGGATTAATTGCTACAGATCAGACATAAAAACTAGCTTTTCTCATAGCAGAATGTTTATAATTCGTTGTTTTATGGCACCTTTTGGTGAAGTGTAACTAGATCCCGCGGATGCTCTGTCTGTCCTGAGAATTCGGATGGAGTGGGTCCAGGTTAAATTAGAGAATGTCTGGATGATGATGAGACCGATAGAAGCACCCCTTTTGAGACACGTTTGGGAAATTTTCGAACATATTACTATACTACTTTTTCCCAGAATTAATATTTTTCAAACTTAGACTACCTTTACTTCGAAACGATGCAAACTAAATTCAGAAAAATTGGCAAGTTTCTACATAAGAAATAATTGCAACGAACATTTGATACAGCTACACATTCTCTATATGCTTTGCCGGAAATACAACAATTTTCGTCCTATTTACATATTAAAATTTGGAGGTTTATTAAAATATTCATTGGCCTACCCGATGCTGTGGGGATGGCTTTTTAAACCTCGAATAATGATTGAATTAATTTATCATAGCTGAATTCAATTATTTTGAAATGACCTGGATCATCTTTAAAGCAAATCCTAAGGTTTCCTAAAGTCCCGTAACAGTCTAATAACAGATTTACTGATATTCACAGAAATGTATATGAAACCTAGACGGAGGTTACACTTCTGATTTCCCGAGTCTTTCAAATTCTAGAAATGTCGTACACAATGTAACTAAATATCTTTTTGCAGTGAATAGTTGGGTAATTTTAGAAAAATACAGCGGATTGGTAGCTTCTTTTTAGGCCTGCTGTTATTCAATAAGTTATAACGGCTCTACAGTTTTCACATAATGCAGAAATCCCGAACATCAATTTTAAACCAAAGAGGGACGGAGCTAACAATATAAACATCTGTACCTCCAAACTAGTAGCTTAAAAATTTTGGAAATGACCCATTTCCAAATCTTCATAGTTTTTATTGAATATATTAGAATACTAATCTTCAAAGTTTGTGTAGTCCTCCGTGGTGTAGTGGTTAACACGCTAGCTTCTAGTTCCCGAGGTTTCGGGTTCACACGATGGATTTTTTCGGGCGTAAAAATCCTTAGCATGGCTTGCGTTGGAAGGGAAGTAAAGCCGGTGGCCCCATGGGTCGTAGATTTACGGCACGTAAAAGAACCTCAAGTCTGATAAAGAGGCCTCTGAGCAAAACCACCGGTCTTTCACGCCCAAAATAGAATGGGACGCCAAAGACTATAGCAGTTAAAGAGCGTCCACAAATAAAACTCAATTTAATATAATTTTGTCACAGTTTATAATTACAAATATCCACAGATTTGTTGACATACGGGACAACATCTTTCTCTCTTTACAGAAATTTAGCATACACTGGTAACGAACTTATTACAACACACAGAGGTAATATAGCAAACGTCTTACATTAGAAGTATTAAACGATTTTGTCATACAGAAATTTCGCTACTTACACCTACATCTGTAAAATTTAAATAACATTTATCAAATGTTTTAATGCTACATTACGCAAATACATGCAATATTTTAATAAAATCCCAACTAAATACAGCATATAAATACGGTACGGTTATAAGCTGTGCCAACTTAACCCTTCCCGGAGAAATCTACTTTAGGCAACTGGGTTGTACTAAAGGAAGGCTGACATGTACGGGAACAGAAGTGAAACGACTATGGTAGTGGTTCTCAAGCAGACGACATCAACAAGAGGAAAGGGCGCAGTTATTTTGAATCACGCAGTACGTCAGGCAATTGTCGTCGTCGACTGCGCAGGCTCCGGATCAGTTCCAGCTTTCTTCAACGTCCTGTCCACAAGGCTGATGAGTCTTTCTTCGACGGCGAGCTAGGTTACGAGGAAAACAACAGGACAACGTTTAGGTAGAAGGCATTCTGGACGGTATTTCTAATTTCATTTTTGGCTTAACGTATTCAAATTTCTCTTTAGTAATTCTTAACCGGGAAAAGATTGATCGTCTGAACGATAGACTTATTGCTGTTAGTTTAGAAATATATCGGTAAATGTGAGAGCAGGAAGCAATTCTTTAATTATTGTAATTTAATTTAAAGCATTGAAGCCGTAAAGAATGGTGAACAAATAAGGGTTTTGTAAATTTTAATTATCTATGTTATTGAAGTGTGAGTTTATTAAATGGAAGAAATTCGGTTTGTTAATTAGTTTATAGAATATATTTTCAAGTAGGAATCTGTCATTATTCCTAATTTAATCCACTTCCTCTTGGGTCAAAACAGCACGTTTCAAAGCAGACTCCGATTGTATATTTTTAGTGTTTAATTTGTTTAACTGGTTATATCACGGGCTCTAACTTTAGAAACAACTGGTTGACTGTAGGTTCTTTAACGCCGATTGTATATTATTTTAATGTAAAACAAGCTCACATCCACATGAAAACTTCCAGGACCTGTGGATATGCAGAGAGTCTAATTAAAGAAATTATTCCGCCGCCCCAGACGGGTATTGAATTTGGGACCGGCTTAAAAACCAGAACTCTGACTACTCGACCACAAAGGTCGAATTTGTAGTTTGCTTTTCTGTATCTTCTGTTTCTCGTTGCTAAATCGTACCAACTGCATCGTATATCTGCATCTTTGGTTTCATATTTACAAGCACTTTCTATGGAGCAACAACAACAATGATGGCATTCTTAACGAAAAGTCAACGCTTTCTTCGCAAGAATGTTATTTTATATTTCCAACGTGTTCGTATACTGGTATTCAAGCCCTGTAAATCCTTTTCAGAGTTTTAGTCATTTACAGATTGGAAATATAAGGCGTCTTACTGCCAGTCTGTCGGTAAGAACAGGGTTTTTCAATGGAGAAAGGAGTGATCAATATCAATTGAGAGGTTTACGAGATTATCCTATAAACACAAACGCACACACAGGCAAGCTTTCTTGCTTTATACTACAGGGTGATTTATGAAGAACTGACACATTTATTTCTTTAATTGTTTTAAAATGAGTTATGCTAGCGACAACTTATTATACCTGAAATGTAGAGTAATTTTGATTCACCTGTATAGCAAATGCTGAAAATGTCCTCCATCCTACATAAGACACAACTCACTCAACACGTTCCATGTTACTAGCCACTCGTTGGAGGACTCTATTGTCAATAACTTGAATCTCCTGTGTAATTTTGTGCTTCAGGTCGTGCAATGTCTGGGGACGTGTGGCATAAACCTTGTCTTTTAAGTAACCCAATAGAAAGAAGTCCGGCGATGTCAAATCCGGAGATCTCGGTGGCCACAGGTTCTTGGAAATTATCCGGTCGTCAAAGAAGCTTGCAATTAGTGCCATGGATTCATTTGATGTATGGCATGTAGCGTCGTCCTGCTGAAGATATCCTTCACTGAGCTCTACATCGTCTAGTTGCTCAACAAACTCCATGAATATCCGTCGGTACTGAGCAGTGTTCACATTGTTTTAAAAAAATTGGCCCCACTATTCTCTGTACGGATATTGCGCACCACACTCCGATTTTGCTGGCCCAATAGCCGGATAAATGGAACCATGCTTCATCTGTGAACCATGTGATGGACAATATAGCAAGATTTTGCACAATGAACGCCTGAAACCTACGACAATAATTCAGTCGCCTATCCTTATCTGGTTCCTGTAACTGATGGACAACCGTAATCTTATACGAGTTTAGGCCTGCACCTTTCACAGCTCTCTGACACATTGAGTAGCTGTACCCTGTCTCCTGCGACAAACGTCGTAATGATTTTTTGTGTGACTGATCCAGTCGTGTTCTTACGTGAGAAGCCTACATGAGCGAGTTTTGCCTTTTTCACTCACCAGAGAACCAGTTGTTTCCAATTTGTTTACCAGCCGCAGTATTGTGTTTCTTTGGAGAGGATTCCGAACACCAAATTCTCTCTGGTATGCTCTTTGGGTAGCTGTAATTGAATTCATAATCTAGTATTGCTTTACAAGGAAGAGTCGTTCATTTAATGTGTACTCCATATTCACGTTGACTGCAATAAAATCTGAAAAACAGTTGCCGACAATAAAACTAACAATTACTAATAAAACATGAACATCTGCGCATCTAGTGACAGGCAATTCAAACTCCAGAACATTCTGATTAATTTGGTGCTGAAATTGGGGTATTCAGTGAATTTAGAACAGAATAATTAAAGAAAGAAATATGTCAGTTCTTTATAAATCACCCTGTATTAATATAGATAATGGAGTGGACTAAAAAAACCACTTAATGGTAATTTATAAATATGTTCTTATAATATGGCGATAATTTCAGACAATGTATAGAATAACCTGTATGCATTGCAGTTAAGAAAACAATGGGTCCTAAGATTAAAAGTGGTTTAAAATGTCGTTAATCACTTATATATTATTACAATTTGTTGTGCAAAGTTAGATAACTATATGACATAAACCTTGACAGATAAGAGAACTTTACTGAGGCACTGAATTCTGACACACTTCATCCCTTAAGCTAATGATAATGTGCGAATAGAACAACTCGTTCTAAAACCTAGTGAGACTGGGATACGCCGATTTATAAAGGAGAATGAATCTTTCAGATTTAAAGAAGCTATCTGTGTAGGGAATCGAGCGCTGTGATGTTTGTAAGTGATACAAAACTAGAGCATTTGTCTTGCACGTGGTCTAAACGAAATCTGACCTTAAAAGCCCACACTGGTGTTGCCAGTGACAAGGAATGCATTTAGTCAAATTCCTAGAAGTACAACATCTTATTTGGCTGAGAGCTTTGACAACGCTAAACGCCTCAAACCGTGGCATTAGTAATCAGTTATGTGGACAGCGAATTGCCAGGACCGTCCTCTCGTGGGTAAACAACATTAATCGCCTTAAACCGGCTCCAACTACGTAAAATTATCGATTGCTTTGCGTAGGTTCGATTAATCGACCTGCACCTAAACTGGATGGAGGAAAAAGACATCTTACCTGTTAAAAATATTGTTCCAGCTGCAGCTCTATGCTACAACCTGTCCACAAATGGGTATTCATCACGTAGTCCTGAGGTAAAATTGTCTTATAGGAAAGAAAACATAAAAAAGTGTTTAGCTTCCTCTAAACCCGAATATTATCATAAGAGGAAAAGCGAGGTTTCGCAAGATTACATATGCTTATTCCGCTGAAGTAATGTTTACTTTTTCTACTGATATCAAGAAGTAGAAGTAAGGCATTCTGCTCAAAATTTTACATCTCAAAGCTTTATAAAACAAAATGTTTTGCTGCTACTGTGTTGAAAAATAAACATTTTTTTTAGAAACATGGAATTTGGAATAGAAACAAGGTTTCGAATTTAAGTCGCCTATTCTGGCTTAGAGATCCAAATGCCAAGATGATATATTAAAGATTGATATTATTTGTTCAACGAAATCTATCTCTGGCTTAAAGTGTGACATTTATACCACTTTCACCCCTATACCTCCAAATCGTAAACAAATAAATACATTCATTCATTCAATCACTGTTTAACCTCATCTTATGTAGGACTTACCCCCCCCCAGGACTTACAAGCGGGTGCCTGGGTTCAGAGGCCCATCGAGGAAGAGACACACTCATGGAGCAGATAGAATGCCCAGAATGGGTTATCAGCCCTATGGGATGAAGGAAGTAGATGAAACGAAATGAGGGCGAAATGGTTGAAAGGAAAGGTGATGATGGAGCAGTCGGTGGAATGAATGGCGGGGGAAACCGGAGAAAACCCGCCCAGACACCGCTTCGTCCACCACAAATCCCACATGCGGGTCCCTGGGATTGAACACGGGCCGCCTCGGTGAGAGGCGAGCGGTCTAACCACTCGGCCACGGCGCCGCCCAACAAATAAATACTACAGAACATACGCAGAATACATTAAGTTATTTGATAATATAAAAAATTTTCGAAGTATTTAATGCTCCTAAGCTTTTCCAAGAAGTTATGTATTAAACTCATCTATCGTTTAAACTGTCGTTTCTCATTTACTGATTACTACCAAAGTCATTATCTACTTGTTTTATCTGTCTGCCTACAATTGAAACATTTAAATATAAATATTACCGAGAGAGAAGTCCCCGCAATCACGCATGAGGCTCGCATTTGGGAGGTCCCGGAACCGATTCAGATTGTGCGGTCATCTGACTGAGTTTTTCAATGTTTCCCTGGTAGGTAGGTGAGTGGTAGTTTCTCATCAACCAAGATTTCCTTTCCATAATTTCCCTTTCATTAGTTTCTTTCCCATGTTTTAGGTGTGTTTAGGGATTTCGTGTCGTACAGATGGCTTACCTTCTTCGAACAAACTTGAGAAAATGTAAATATTCCGTCAAATGTTAGTCTTCTGTCCATCAACCCAGATTTTCAGGAAAGTACTGCTTGGACTTTGTCTTTGGGCATATGGAATATTACAAACAAATCACCATGGATAAAACACACTAACTGAATAAACGCAAAGAAAGTTGGAAATCCCTTTAAATAAATGTTGTTTAAACGGAATACTATAGGCGTGAGATAGAGGCGGAAAAAAGAGTGCCCACGTTCTTAACAATGCAGTCTGTGTTTATTGTAGACATTGCCGGCCTAGATGGGGAAACAGAGCATTGTTATATCATAGTTTATACTTTTACAGAATAAAATATTTATGTCTAATTAAGTTAGTACAAATATGTAAATGTATGCTCTGAAAGTATTGTCATATGGTTACAGACATGATCAAATATTCACATTAAGTTCTGCATAGTAATTCCAAGCAACGAGAGATGCGTTTGTGTTTTGTCTGCATGGAATCATGTTTAAGAAAAATAATATGCAAAATCGCAGCCATTGCTTTCAAGCGTAAAGTGATTCTTTATCCCGAAAAATTGTAACGAAAGGCGGGAGAGAGTTTGATGTAGCGGTGAGCAACGTTCGCTTGTGGTGGCAACAGAATTAGCATTATTTGCAACTAAAACTAACAGAAAGCTACTTGTAATACTATAGTTCAGCAACTTAGAAAAAACCCTTGGGAAGGGTAACTTATCTGCTCATGTATTCCCTCTCTCTAACTGCATTGGGCGGAATGCCTGTCCTACTCTGCCTTTGAGTCGCTTCTTTGACACCATATTTTCGCCTAGCCCATGTTTTATTTTACTTTAATATCACAAATTGTTTATCACACCACTGTTGTAATTATCCAACTGTAGAGGCAGAATTAAAGACACAAGAGCATTGCAACAAAAATATTGTGTTTCTAGATTGCTGCGACACGCCACGCAAAGAGCAAGGTGCAGTGGATTTGAAAACAAATGTTTGCATATAACTAGAGATAGCATTTCACGTCCATGTGTTATTATCATGGGACATCTTCCAAATGTTATTTCACACCTTTTTAAGGTATTTCATAGCCTTCACTCCCCATCTATCTCTTCAAGGAAAACGTTCCTCGATGATTGATTTTCATACTACAAATTATTTCAATTGAATTTTTACAAAGAAAACTAACGGTTTTAATTGTTTTACAGGGAGACCAATCAAACATCATCATCTCTTGAAACTGTCGTCCTTAAAATACCTCTTACAGACGAGGAATAAGGATTTTAGTTTTTGAATTATGACGATGTAAACAAGGTCCTATTAAATTATTCTACACTATAAAATTGCTGTATTCACAACAGTGATGTGACACTTGTTTCCCGCGTATCAGCCGACTTCCTCTTTAAGACACCTCATTGGTAACTCCCTAGCTAAAGGCAAAATACAAGTAGAGTGGGGACGATTTGTCTCTCCTGAATCCTCGCGCAGTCCTTAGACCGAGAGATTTTACTAAGTTCTTATACTATAGCAGTAGTAACTGCTCATTTCAAATGTTTATGTAGCACAGGTACGAGGGACACTATTTATATTTTGAACCTAATAATTAAAACAAAGTAATTTCTGATTGAAAACTGCTTTGTTGTTTTTCAAAATATTCTCCTTTATGATCAATACACTTTTGCATCTGTTTGAACCATTTGTCAAAGCATTTATTCCACTCTTCTTGAGACACCTCCAAAACATGGTTTTTGAAGGCATCAACGGCTTCTTCTGCCAACGAAAATCCTTGTCCACGCATTTTATTCTTGATGTTCGAGAACAAAAGGAAATAATTGGATGCCAAATCAGGAATGTATGGCGGATGACGCATAAATTCGAATTTTTGCGCCTTCAAATACTATGTTGTTAGACGAGATGTGTGTGCTACCATTGTCTTGATGAAGAACGATCCTACGGTTCTTGTTGGTTTTCCTCACTTCATGGAAGACTTCCGGCAAACAAATGGCTGTGTACCATTCGGTATTGACCGTTTTACGTTCCTTCAAAGGCACTGTTGCCAATAGCCAGTTTTGCTGAAAAAGCAGGCAACCATTTGCTTCGAAGTGCTTCGAGTGCGAACAACTTTTGTTGGATTCGCTTCATCTTGAAACACCCATACAGTCGACTGCTGTTTACGTTCCGGATCATACGCATAGATCCATGATTCGTCGCCTGTTACAATCGTATATGCATATTTTGAGGCACCGCCATTGTATTTCTTGAGCATTTTTGTGCACCAATCGACATGAGCATCTTTTTGAGATTCGTCAAATTATGTGGGATCCAACGAGAGCAAACCTTTTCATGGCTAAATAATCGTGCAATATTTTATAGATGCTGGTGGAACTAATGCCTAGGGTTGCATCAATCTCACAATATGTCGCATGACAATGTTTCATTATTAGGTTTTGCACAGCATCAATGTTTTCTGACACAAGAACTGATTTTGGACTACCTTCACAAACTTCATCATTGAGCGAACGGCGGCCACGATTAAATTCCTTAAACCAGCGTTTCACAGTGGAAAAGGATGGAGCTTTGTCGCCAAATGTGGAAGTTAGTTGATCGATGCACTCTTGTCTTAATACTCCATGTCGAAAGTCGTAATAAATCATTGCACGAACATTTTCAAGGGTTAATTCCATGTTTTTGTTGACACACAATTTTAAGTTGGTGTCAACAAAACAAATGACGCTCTATTGACAAAATGTTTGAAGTAGATTATGGTCAAACATGTCAAACTTTCCATTGGAAACGTCAGATGGCACCTACAAGATTCAGAGTTGCCAAGGCTCAAAATATAAATAGTGCCCCTCGTATTTCATGTTTACTTTAATAGGTACTGGTATTGACTGCTTCACGTAACAAGACGCTACTTATGAGGGCAGTCCCAGAAGTACCTGACCTGATGTATAAATAGTGGTTGTTGTTTCAAACAAATGACTATGTTAGAAAGTAACACCCTTATAAAGCTTAAGTTTGAAGTTTGACGATGCTACGTTGTTTAGTAATTGTTTGGCAGCCGTTAATAGTGAACTCCCTCAGAGATTTTGTAAATATTGGGTGGCAGAGTTTAAGCTAGGCTGTAGAAGCTGTCAAGATGAACATCGCAACAGTCGACTAAGTGAGGTGACCATGCCAGAAATTGGGAAGAATATCCACAAATGATATTGGATGACCGTCGACTGAAAGTACATGGACTTTCAAAAAGTGCTATACGTGGATCCATAACTTCACACCTGATATGAAGGAACGGACAAAACAGTGGATTGAAAGGGAGAATTCGCTTCAAAGAAGGTGAAGACAGTTCCATCTGCAGGTAAGGTCATGGCATCAGTTTTTTTTTAGGGATGCGCGTGGGATAATTTTCATTGATTATCTTCAAAAGGAATAGCAATCAATGGCGAGTATTATGCAAAGTTGTTGCAGCGTTTGAGTGATGAAATCAAGCAAAAATGGCTACATTTAGCAAAAAATAAGGTTTTGTTTCATCAAGACAATGCACCAGTTCAAACATCCATCATCGCCATGGCCAAAATCAATGAGTTAAAGTTAGAATTGCTTCCTCATTAACCCTATTCGCCAAACTTAGCACCCTCTGATTATTTTCTGTTTCCAAAGTTGAAGAGATGGCTTGGTGGTAAAAGATTTGCCAACAAAGAAGAGGTGGAGTTTGCAGTTGATTGCTATTTTGCAGAACTCGACGGTCCTCACTATAAGCAGGATATCGAAGCTATTGAACATCGTTGGGAAAAGTGTATCGAGCTGAAAGGAGACTATGTAGAGAAATAAAGATGTTTCTCCCAACATTTTTTTGTTTTCTTTGTTAGGTCGGGTCCTTCTGGGACAGCCCTCGTATAAATCCCACTAGGTATGCTTTGAAACATTATGCACAAATCCACTGTTGTGCAAAATAAATGCAAATACATTTATCCCGTTATTGATAGCATTACATTCGTCAACCAACGTTTTATTATTATTATTATTATTATTATTATTATTACTATTATTATTATTACAATTGTAAGTTTCAAATTTGGAGCGCGATTAGATTCAATGACGCAGTAGATTCTCGTAAATGCATCTTATATGATAGATGTTATTCCATATGTAAGGAAACAGGATGAAACACAAATGACAGTCTGCCAACATATTATGTGGAAGCTCTATCTGCAACAATTCCTGGTAAAGGTAGAAACGTCACTTGTGACAACTGGTTCACCTCTGTACCTTTGGCACACATTATGCGAAACATAATTTGTCAATTTGTTGCTGCGATGAGGAAAAATAAGGCAGAAATCCCACGAAGTTTTCTCTCCGATAGAAGAACTTGTTTTCATCAGAAAAATACACTCATGTCCTTCACTTCTAAAAATGGAAAATCTGTAGTACTTTTGTTTACTATGCATTATGCTCCTGACAGTAGTCAGACCACAAGAAAAATCCAGAGACCAATGATAGCACCAAAGGAGGCGTAGATGTGTTTGACAAAATGGTACATGCATATTCTGTTTCAAGAAGTACGCGGCGCTGGCCACTTTGCATGTTTTATAGAATTTTGGACTAGGCAGCAATAAATATTTCCATTGTTTTCTTAGTAAAATTATAGCAGAAGATCAAAAATAAAGATTTTCTCAAGACTCTTGGATTTCAACTTGCTTCACCACACATGCAACGGCGCCTACAGAATAATTTGCCGCAGGAGTCGTCTGAAAACATAACATCACTTCTGGGATCCAAGAGAACAATGGACCTCCAAGATCAAGAACACAGGCCCACAAAACTGCAGAAGCAAACAAGATGCCATTTGTGCTCTAGAGATGAAGAAGAAAAGTAAAACTAGTTTGCATAAAATGTGACAGGCCTGCATGCAATGACCATAGAAAAGAAATATGCGTATCTTGTTCCTCTTAACTTAACTTACTCTAAAGGTGTTCCATGTTAATGCAAATGTTTATGCCTAACAATGGATCGATTTTCACTATAAAAGGTTTGTATTAATGCCACTAATTATAAAATAAAACACTGAGGTGATGAGTTACCCCTGTTACCATTGAGTACTGTACTATTCATGTTACTAGCAGAGGGTTAATTGTACTATGTTTGATTTTATATGCTTATTTATTTATTATAACCCGAAGTATTCAGCAACAGAGGCAAATCTAATTACTAATTTTCAATACTAGGTTTTCTAGATAAATATAATTATTTATCTTCTGCGAAAAGCAGAAGAACAATACTATACATTGGTCAGCATTGTGTGTGCTCTGAAGCTACAGGAATGAATGATATTATGCTTAAAACTTCTCCAGTCCAAAATTTAGTTCTAATGTTGGTCATATCTGAGGTGAATTCTTCCATGTCACTGCAGGCGAATTGATACATCTTTGTGCGATTGATGCTACACTGGAAAATTATTAACATATGCAGTAATGGTTTTTGCAGAAAAAGTGGATTCTCTTAAATTTTATGCTTCTGGCAGAAATATTAAAACAAAACATTTGCACTGCGTAAGTTAGCAGTAAAGGTAATAGTGGTTACTTCAACATCTGCATCAGTTGAAAGAAGCTTGGATTTGTAACTCTGAAAAGTCGTGTCCGACAGAAAAAATCTCAACTCATCTAAAGCAATTCATCAACCTATTCAGACGTAGCTGAAAAGGCTGAGGGAGTTAGAGTGACTATAACTTTCACTCTTAACTCACTTTATTTATTAACGACATATGTACTTGTATAAGTGATAGTAGGTCATTTTATTTCAGCTCATCACATCGATACTGCATTTCATTTAAGTTTATGGCTATGGCAGCAACGTTTATTCATGACGTGAATACATAGAGTAAATAGCTTTTTAGACTTTCGAATCTGCACACGGGCCCTCTAGAGAACACTATCAGATAATGGGTTATAGAAACATTAGGTTATATTAAAGCATAATTGGCAGAAAATATAAAGCACAACTAACGAATAATAAAAATAATGTTACACGTGTAACGTTAAAGCTTCATATTTTTAGTGCCCAGCACGTATATTGAGGAGACATATACTTACTTGGCCGCGGAGGACCGAAACGTAGTGTGGAGGTTAAGAGGAAGGCGTGGGTTTTTCACTGTACAAAATCCATAACGCAAATCTACTCGCACATTCTTAGATTTGTTTTCCAACCGTTTGGGATTCCTATATTATTAAATATGAAAGGTGAGGGGAGAAGTCTACCGATCCAAAAGTAGGCTTGCACGCGCGATCCGCTTCTCTCGGAATCCTAAGTAAGACAGACGCTATATCCCCACCACTGGTGGCTAGCAAAGCGACCAGCCAGGAGTGACGTCACGAAAACAACGATATGTGTGATAATGGCAATGAAACCCCAAATTATTAATACGGCACAATAATAACCTTGAGTTTGTATTAGTAACTTCTTATAATTTTTTAAGAAAAGCAGGTGATCGATTTAAATTGCTCATAGATAGCGCACCGAAGTAAACATTTTCCTGTATGTTTTTCACCTGTTGTTGTGTTGCTTAACATATAATAGACATGTACGAACAAATTTATACATACACAAACATACGCCCGAGAGAGAACTCCAACCTGAAGCACAGTGGAATCATAGTATCCTTAAGGGCAATTTGAAATGAAGAAGCAGATGGTAAACGTAATAGTTACTTCATATGCAACGTTACTATTTATGTTGTGTTCTATTACTATTGTAACCAAAATGCAATTAATTATACTGTATTCATATTATACGTAGTGTTATTCTGGTTCACAAATATTCTTGTATATTACAATTATATAACTGTTGTCTATAATATTATGTTTTGCATGCATAAATAGTCCTGCTCCAGCATACAACACAAAGTTAGCGATTTATTTATACTCTTAAGCTAAACATTATTATGTATGCTTCATGTACTTTTGTATTATAAATTAGACAAATAATCCATTCAGGCTATCATGTTAATACTGTGTTATTAATAGGGGCCGGATTTTAATGACAAGTCATATTTTAAGGCGAATTTTACAACTATTTATGCGGAATCCGGGTATTGTAATGTGGAAAAGGGTATTTTTATTGTAAACTCATATAAACTCATACTGACACCTTTTTAAATAAGTAATATTTTTGACAAAAATGCATATTGTTGTCGTATGTTTAAGGACACAAGAATAAAAACATGTTCATGTTTCTCAAATGAACCGTTTCAGGTGATATTGTCACAAATAAATACAACTTCTACAAAGATTTACTAATGAAGCTCTGTAGTAAACAAGCAGCAAACACTAAACTATATTCACCCTTAGATAGATCCGCGGCAAAACAAACCCACATGGTCAGTGCACCGTGTTGCAACACGGTAGCAATGCGCCCAGGAAAGTAGTCCCATGCTAATCTCTGAATTTTAGTATGCATTTATCCTTAAATAGTATAATATTCTATACAAATACCTAAGGTTTTATTTAACGCTGATGAATACCGTAAAACAGAGCTACAAGTCCCATGATGCAATTTGTATGAGTCACCTGACATCCGGGTAGGTGCAGAATATTGTTTACAGCCAGAAACCAGCAGTTGTGTTTAGTATCATGGAGGACGGTGAATTCGCTCTTGTGTTTTCGTTCGAATTACGTAAGCATTAGCCACGCAAACCATTGACTATTGGTGAAAAAACAATAATGTTGAATCTTTATTATAAGTTATGTGAGAAATATCCATCACTTTCCGCGAAAGAAATGGCGAAATAAACTTCTGAGTTCACCGGTGTTTCGAGTACAAGTATAAACAGCGCTTGTGCAGAAAAATCTGAAACGAGAAAAGTGGTTACATCCGGGAAAAAAAGAAAAGAAAAAGAAAGCATATGAAATACGCAATGCAAGAATGTAGTGATCTTGAGAAGAATGCAATTCGCGTAACAGTGCACAATTTATTTTTTAAAATGAGCCGCCAACAGTTAATAAAGTGCCACTTCCAGAGAGCGAATAAATTAAGTTATTGCATACCTGTTACTTTATTTTTGCTCATTTATTTTAGAATTAACTATTATTATATGTGCAAACGTTTGTTTTGTTACAATTATCAATCTTATCATCTTTAACCCTAAACAGAATGTCATAGTCACCGCACATGGTCTGAAAGTGTGACAGTATTTCTAGTGCGAATGGCGGAAGGATACATTATAGCGGTGAACTGGTCACCTGGGGTTTGTTTTGACGCGGATCAACCTAAGAGTGAATACAGTTTAGTCGGTTCGCTGACGTAAGACATCGCTACGCGGGGTGAACAACATTGCAAAGTGTTCTCCAATGGAATCATGGATATTCTACAATGTGCAAAATTAGTGCCAGTCTTTCTGGGGAATATCACAACATTTGAAGACGATGAACCAAAGCTGGCCTGCATGTCCTTACTGCCTTCAAATACGCTCCTGTGATGTGGGAGGAGCTTTTCCAGGTACAAAACCATCCTCAGCAACAACCGTAGGTTTTTGAAAATGAAAAATCTAAAAATGCACCTTGTTATCCAGTGCAACTCTGCAGACTGACAGGGTGCGTTAACTAACTTGGAATACTTTAAACAAGTGGTGTGCAGTAGTAAAAACATGGTTTTATTGTTTGATGATGATATTATTTTCACTGTACTTCGTGTTTTTTTTCAGACATTTCAAAAATAAGTGCTAGTTAGTTTCAAACACTGCAAAAAGTAAATACTATACGCACAATTTGTTCTGAAGTGAATTTTGTATTACATAGTATATAAAAAAGCAACAAGAATGTTTTTAAATAAACTTATATAAAGTCATATTTTGTCTTTTAAGGTCATATTTACATAAATTTTAGGTCATAAATGTTTATATCTCGCTATTTTAAGGTCAGTAAAATCCGCGCTCTATACCTTTTTCACTATAAGCTGAAAGGAGAAGTAAACAAAACCACGTGACAAGACAGTACCTCATTGGCTGGTGGACAAACTACAACCTTTCCCGCTTAGCATGTCGTCTCTTCCTTTACAAGAAACAGTAACGGTTCATATCGTAACATTTTGTGGTTATTCTCGTGCAGAGAAATTTAAAAAACTCATTATTGTAACATTTCAGTTTATGAAACTAAATGTATTCAGATGCACCTATAACTGCATGAACCGTTATATCACAGGGTTTAAGAGACTCTGCGCAGCCGCAGCAGTTCGTTTCCTGTTTCCGGTTGAGAATCTTCTGCTACTGTAGAAAACATAAACGATGGAAATGGAAAGGAGACAAATGTGTTAAATGCTTTTAAATATTCTGTGAAAAGTATCCACCTTTAATCGACAATGAATATGGTTGGCCATTGTTTAGCAATAATTGAACTTCTTTGTTAGTGATGAAAAATTTTTGCTCGGATAGCTTGGGTTGCTTTGTTTTCTGTTGTGTTTTAACCTATAAATCGTTATTTAACTTGTTGACTCAAAAAATGTTAAAGCAAAGGTGGTATACTGATATTAGTCATTAAATAAATGATTTCTAAAACCTGAAGTTAAGAACAGTTTAATCCAGTACCTTTAATCACAGATGCCGAACTGTTCAAGTACAACTTTTATTTGTCTACTCTTAGTATTGTGTGTTAGAAGTTTAGGATGTAAAGCAAAATATAGGAATAAGACATACAGTCTTTAAAAGCTAATGATCCCCAAGCTGCGCAATGCACTGTATTCGCATTCTGTCTGAAGCAATTTCCTCTCATGGGTCTTAGTTCATGTCATCGTCCACGTGGTGCTGTCACGTGCTCGGCGGAGTGATACATTTAAGTTTTGTTTACTTCTCCTTTCAGCTTATACTGAAAAAGGTATAGTTATTACTATCTTCGCTGCAGTCATCAGCAAACTCGTAGCCTTGTTCCTCAGGTTGCAATCAAGGTGACGTCACTGCGCAGACCGAACGCAAACAAGCACCGCTTGTCCCACACCTTTACTGTGATTCCACCATGGTCACGAAACACCCACGAAACGTCTTTAGCGAGTGCGAAAATACTAACATACAACAGTGACTGTCTTGGAAATGACTGTTGCTGCGTAAAAACGTTTGGAAGTCAGTTGTATATTTTAGCTCTATATTACTGTAGTAAGTTTTGGTCTATATTTTATGATTTACTATTTGTAAAATTAAATTAAATGGAGTTTTATTTTAGGACGCTTCTTAACTGTTGTGGTCCTTAGCGTTCCATTTTATATTGGGCGTGAAAGACCGGTAATTTTGCCTAGAGGCCTCTTTATCAGGCTTGAAGTTCTTTTACGTGCCGTAAATCTACGACACGAGACCACCAGCCTTGCTTTCCTCCTAAGGAAGCGATGCTAAGGATTTTTACGCCTGAAAAAAAATCTATCGCCATACCCCGGGATCTTACCCGCGACCTAGGGAACTAGAGGCCAGCATGGTAACCACTACACCTCGGAGGAGGTAATGTTATTGTCCCAAAGCTTTGTACTGATGTAAAGTTTTTAGGCATTTTTATTGATAGATTTTTAACCTAGGAGTCACATATTACATTTTTATGCAGAAAGTTGTCAAGGGTTTTATTCTTTATGAGGAACTTAGCCAATTGTGTACCCTATAGGTTTATACGTGTCTCATATTTTGCATACTTTCACAGTATTATTAATTATGGTATTTTACTTTGGGGTAATAGTTCATATATCCAAGATGTATTACTTGTGCAAAAAGAAAGCTATAAGAATTATGGCTAAGATAACTACTAGAACACATTGCAAACCCTATTTTGAAAGATATAAATTTTTGACTGTTATAAACTTGTATATTTATACTGTACTGGGTTTTATGAAACAGAATCAACATATGTATGACACGAGATCCAATATTCATAATTATAATATCCGTAATGGTCAAATGATTGATATTCTTCAGCATAGACATAAGAAAACTTCTCAAAGTTAATCCTATATTGGCATTAAACTTTTTAATAAGCTACCTCAAGCTGTAAAAGATTTGCCTCATAAAATATTTTGTAAGCGATTGCATTCTTGCTTGTGGATAATCCATTTTATTTAATGAATTTATTGATTTGAATGCATCTGATATTGATATTTGTTACTTTTTTGCTGTAAAAGTTGCACAAGTGGTTTATGTTGTATTATTGACTTGTATTATTGTATATACTGGCAATGTCTATTGCAGTTATATAACTGTTTAATGACAATAAATTGATATTGATATACCCCTATTTCTAAATAATTCATTAAGATTAAAGAAAACTTAATAATTTGCATTCATAAAATTCTTATTTGTATACATGTATATATATATATATATATATATATATATATATATATATATATCGTTAGAACCATTATTAAGAAAACGAAAAAAAATCAAACATATTTCTATAAAAGTGTTTGCAATGAGGAAACTTTCCTAAAAACCTGTAGGTTGTATTCTTAAAGGCTGGCATAAGAATTAATTTGGTATGCATCCCATTTATAGTTTTTACTTTCTCTACTACGTATAGTAAGTAGGGGAAGTATTGCATTCCACCCAAAAATTCGATACCGAGATTTCACCGGAAATACATGTTTTGAGACCTCCTGAATCCAAACAAAGCATTTTTGGAAACATGTCCGTGTGTGTGTCTGTGTGTGTGTGTGTGTGTGTCTGTGTGTCTGTGTGTCTGTGAACAAAATAACTCAAAAACGAACAGTCGGATAAGCACCAAACTTGGTATTTAGGTTCAGTATCTTCCAGAGATGCGACACGAAGGTTTTCAAGAAAATCCCTCCACCCCAGACTACCCTTTACATGAAAGATGTTTCGAAAATTTTAATTTTCTCAAAAATGGCTGTAACGATTTTGATGAAAATATCATATGTTTAAGATAATGCCATGAGAAATGAAATGTATATCTCGAATTTTCTGGGAATGTCTCCAAAAGTATTCTTCATTGTGAACGACTTTTGCATAACTGGTAAACCATAAGAGATAGACAAAATTTTACTACACAAGAAATGTAGATCGCGTTAAAATACACAACTTATGTCATATACATTTCTTTTGTTGAGTGAACCGTTTTCGAGATATTGCTTGTTATTTCCTTAAATTTTCCAATACTTACACTTTTTCTCAAATTCGTTATTCATTTTTTTATGTCCTGGACATGCAAAGAGAATGGAATGCGCCACATAGCAACCAGCGCTTAAAATATTTGACTATCGCTTAAAAGCCACCATATTCCCCTTGCATCTACAAGAAAATTAGCAATAAGATTGACATCTCGATATCTCGATTAACATGAAGCATATGGAGAATAAGCGTTTGTAAAATTAGATTGTCCAAGAGTAGAGAAAGTCATGTGAGTGTAACACATCAGATTTTTTTAATTATGTTTCTCTCCCTCTTTCTTACTCTCACATATATTCACTTCTTTTTAGATTCAGGGTAACTTGAAATGTGCACATGAGGTGAAGATTTGTAATCATACTTTTTGGGTCAAGTCTTTAGGTAAGAGGGGGGGGGGAAGTAAAAATAAAATTCATCTACGAGGTGTCCATTGTCACTTGAATTTATAGCCTTCAAGTTCAGATGTTAGGGGCAAATAGGCGACATTCGCCATTATTGTTGGAGATAAACGTGTATAAATCAATGGAAGCGGAAGCCGTGGCAGAAATATGCTCCTGTCATCTCTGTTCCACTATGGAAGGTCGCAGTTCCGTTAATGCCAAGTAACGTACCAGCTGTATTTGAAAAGTGTGTATACAACGACCTCGAAGCCGGATCATTCAACATCACGACAATGCCTACCTACTATACACACATACAAAGGACTTTGGTCGTTTCAGGATTAATGGCATAGTTTGCCCTATAATCCTGACCTGCCACTACAAGTTTGTTATGTTCATAATCATCAAGGAAATCACGTGCTTAAGGATGATGTGATAATGTCACTTTTTGGTATTTGAATGTATTGTGTCGTTACTTTAATTAATTCACTGCTATTTTTAGATCCTATTAAATAAACACAATGACCAGCTGATCTAAAACGCATAGTGCCTATGGAGAAGGTATCAAGGTCTGCTGCAGAACAACAGCGAGGCAGTGAAAATGAGTGGTGGACCCTAATGATTCCAGCTCTAGTAGGTTTGCATTGCACCGCCCCCAGAGAGGGCGCGAGCTCCGCCACATAAAATCTTCATAGTCAGAGGCTAAACCTAAATGCATCTTCACGCAAAGCATACACACCAAACCCATCACACTGCCAACGTTCTGTCAGACAAACCCTGAAGGGTGTGGATTAATATAACCTTCTCTACTCGCTCTAAGATATTTCTAATAGGCATATTCTTCTACCTATTTCTTGTTAACGGAGATAAAGTTTTATTACAGATTTAAACAGTACGTTGTAGGTATAAGAAGAATACAGTAGATTAAAACGATAGTCAAATTTTCAAAAAGCGGGTCACTAGGTGATGGCTTTGAAGTTCCATGCATGACCACGAGGAAAAAACAAACAGCGATCTACCATTTGCAAAAAACTGTAAGTAATTGAAAATTCAAACCAATAACAAAGAATATTTTGAAAATGGTTAGACACAAACATTTTAAATGACGCAAATTATGTGCTTTAAAGGGATTTACAGTTTTTGAAGTAAGATTTTGTCTATGAGTTAAGGTTTAGTTTACCGATTATACAAAAATCATTCAGAATAAAAAGGACTTCATAGGCTATTCCAGAAAATTCAAGGTATACATTTTATTTTTTAGGAATTATCTTAAACATATGTAATTTAATCAAAATCATTAGAGCTGTGTTTGAAAGAATAAAGAATTTAAAAGTAAATGGTAGTTTGGCGTGGGGGATTTTCTTGAAAATCTTTATGTCGCATCCTTGGAAGATGCTGAACTTAAATACCAAGTCTGGTATTTATCGAGCTTTTTATTTTTGAGTTATGCTCTTCAGAGTGCACGGACATATGGTAATACATACACACACAGGGACCTTTTTCTAAAAATAATTTTTTTGACTTGTGTATTTCCAATGATATCTTGGTATCGAATTTTTTTGGTGGAATACAATAGCTTCTACCTACTAGTGGCAGAAAAAGTAAAATTAGCATAAAACATGAATTGTTGTATGCGTCTTATATACGGTAAACACCTGATATGTGCATAAATATGATATAACAACTAAATAATTTCTTAGCGTTATTTAACTTGTATTCATAAACCATATGTTTGAATTGATGGTCAACTAAATAAAAATACTATTGTAACATGTTTTATACTTGGTTTTTAATTGGTGTGTACGTATGAACAAATTAGTAAAATAAGACGGCAATCCTTTAATAACAGGGCAAGACACAGAGAGAGGAAGGGGCAAACTACATGCCCACTCGCAAGAATAAGCATGTATGTTATGACATTTAAATTCATAGGTGCTTTATTTTTTATATACTCTTACTACAAACACACGCACCGTGTGGTAGTACTATCAAATGCTGAATTAATATTTTAAAGGAAGTATAATTGAGCGAAAATGTAGGCAGTGTGTACTTTCAAGCTTGCCTCTGACACGTAAAACCTATTTAGTCTCAGTACGATGTAAGTGATAGGATAAACAATGCTGGAGAGCACCAATAGTTCTGTTATTTTGCATATTTTACAGTATGTTAATGATGTTTGTCCCTTTAACTCTTAACACAATTAAAAGCTCTACCTCAATCAATCAGCTGTTACTTGAGCTGTGTAGTTTACATGACGACCTGTTATTACGACCATGAAAGCAAAACTATAATATAGGCTATTATTTTGATTAATGGTGTGTGTGAAACAAGAAACTTGAATCTTTTAGTTCCCCTAGAAGATATTTTTACCTCACCAACGTCTTATGTTCATATGCATATACTAGGTGGCCCAAACAAGCAATCCTTTACAGTTTTATAGTTCTCGCATACATAGGTGCAAAATAAGTTGCCGCATCACTGCTTTCAAAGGAGCAGTACAAGTACAAAGCGAAAGTCCACGGGGTAGTGCTGCTGTTTCAGGTGTTTACGTGGTAGTTTCGTACTGATAGCGTCCCGAGGTCCCTGCTTACAGTCCGAGCCAAGTCATTCAGACAATTATGTGTTTTGAACACATTCAAATTATCTGTATTCTGCGTGCGTCTTTTTGTTTTATGACGTGCATAAATAATATTAAGAAATGATGGATCATTCCAGGTAGAACGTGGGCTTGAAAGACCCTTACATAAATTCGTCCACCAAGGGGGGCATGTTTTTGCACATGCTTATTATGAATAATCCACTAATAAAAATAATTTAATTCTAATGCACCTTTAAGTATATATATATATATATATATATATATATATTTATAAATAGAATAAGAATAGAATTTTGTTTAATCTTGTTAACTTTGTGGCACCAATTGGTGCCGTACAGTTGTACTGATTGTAGATTAACTATCCTGGAACTAATGACTTAACACATGTGCTCAGGTTTGCGTCAAGCGGCAATCCTAAATTCTTGATAATGAGTGAATTACTTATTAAATAACCGATAACATCCCCCCACACACAGGCATACTCACATTCAAACACCAGACACTGAACATACCGTGACATGTTTTCTTTAAAAACAACTTTCTGGAGCCCAGTCGAGAATCCAACCCGGAACACCTAAGACAGCAGGTAGTCTCTCTACCGAATGAGCTCTGGGACCAGTAATAACAGTTAAAGGTTAGTTTTAAAGTATTGATCTTTCATTTAGCTGTCTCCTCTCCTTTGCAGTTCTGCTTAGGCAAGCCTTTCGACATCCGCGCTATCCGGTATAAATTAACTTAACTAAGGACGGCTTGTGTGGGCCACCTGTTATATATACAGGAACGCTGTATATAATCGGAATTTGAGTATGTTACAATTCGTGTACTGATGAAGCAAGTAGCCTGCTGATTTACCTGCCTAAAGGGTAGTATGATAATAGTTATTTCCGTCACAAGGGAAAAAAGTGAGGCTATACATATGGATAGAATTGCTCAATAATGCGTAAAACAATTCCCCCTTATAACGTGCAATGTTTTATTCCATACTGTTTTTAAGTTATTTATTGTATTTGCGTAATATTCGGTGAAGGGTATGCTCAGTTTAGGGCCTGCCGTTCAAACATTCAACACTATTCATGAAACAAACTATACCATTCAACAAACAGTGATATGCCAGGTGAGGCGGCTTAGATAGTAGCGCCTTTGGCTCGGATTCGGGAGATCGTGGGTTGTAAGGCTCAATCTCCCTTTTTGTTCCGTAATCTTCCTCAATCTTCGCATAAACACCGGATTGAATATTCAAACACCAGGTTGAACATGATCCAATGTTCCATTAGCAACATAAACAATAATAAGTTAATAAGAATTGAAGCGTACAGGAAGACAATTAGGTAGCTAAGACTATCAATAAGTTACCAAACAGATGACGCAGCAACTGTTACTAAGGTAATATTTGCAACATCACTATACTACAGTACTGGGTGGCTCGGGTACATACTGAACAGTAGGTTGGGTGGCCTACCCCCGGGTGGTGCTTCCATGTGATGTACTGGAAAGTCAAAGAATATGTTCAAATAAGATCCGTCCTGCGCTGCACACAATGAATAGTTCATTCTCAATATTTTTAACGAATTGTGCATTTGGGCCTTTAATTATTAATTCAACTCAAAATCCAACAATTCTAAATTATCTGTACATCTATCCTCGAAACATTAACTTGTTACACTTCAACACACCTGTATAATCTTCGAGCGTAGGAATTGAGAAGGATAAGTCGATCCCCTATTTTGTTTACGTCGAGCCACTGTCGATGATGATAACTGTACATGCAAGTCTTTGAGTATGTTTCATGTTGGCAGAATCTGAGTGGGAGAACTAAACTGCAGTGAGGTAATGTTCCACTATCCGCACCATTTTGAGTAAAGTAAATACTTAAAGGTTCTTATACTCTAAAATATATTTTCTTCCCCAGCCTTTTCGCATAGAAGATTATCTAAATGAAAACAAAAATTAACAAAGCAGCATCCATTTTCATTAAACACCAAAATAAAATAAAATTACTTGCAGATATTATGATCATTTTGATCTCAAATTACACGTAAATATTTGCTTTCAAATTTCTAGCACTATATTTTATACATTCATCACATGGCTTGCATTTGGGAGGTCCCTGGTTCGATTCCCCTCGACCATCCATTCTAACCTTGAGATTTTCGTAGTGGGTAAGAAAATCCTATGGTGGTTTCTCATCTACCACGATTTCCTTTCCATTATTTTCCTACAGCTCCCTTTGCTTCTCATGTTTCAGGTGAGCTAGTTTCATGGCGTTTGGCAGTGCCGGACAGACTCAAAGAAAAGAGTATTCTCCGTGGCACATTAGAGGGCTGATTGGTTGACGGGTCGTTCATCGCCCTCTCTGGGATGGGTCTTCGAGTCAGGAACTGTTAGGGACTTCCGCGCGTCTCTGTGGACTGTCTTTCTGCGGCCTATAGCCTCCTGTGATTCCTTCACTTCATCCCTCAGCTGAGTCAGAATACTCGCGCATACGCAGTAATAGTGCTCCAAGCCCTGCTGGAGGAGAAGCGTGATATCCAATGCGTCAATGGCTATCACTTGCGCTTCCTATAAGTCTTGACCTTGTGTCGTTTTTGATAATATATGTCACTATGTCAAACCAGGGAGGCCCGGGAAGGCCTGTGGGACGAATTGTTTGTTTACCGAATAGGACGGACTCCGCAGTGTCTTGTATATCGAAAGATAATGGAACTTATAGCGGCATTATACAACACTTCATTCAGTCGCGGCAACAGCGTGCCCCAGTGCCGAGCTGTATTGCATGCTGCAGGCATGCTGTGAAGCGTGAGTAGTTCGCTGCTTGCTGGTGCTCACCCAAGCTGAAACAGTTGCAGTACAGTTGCCTACACCCTATAATACAGTTTGCCTTCACGCTGTCGTTAATCAGACTAAATGTTTAGCATAAAGTGAAATAAAATATTTCATCAAGTATTCAAATGAAAGACTTCCCTTGGTGAGGTCATAAAATTTGCCTTGCAGCCTACCGCTACGACCCCGAAGGACCCAAGCTTAAGTGCTTAGCGTCTGTAAATGTGCGTGCCAGTAAAATGTAAAGAAAAAAATATAAAACAGCAGAAGCATAAGGGAAAAGTGAATAAAATAAAATAAAAGTAAGCGCAGTGACTGTTTAAACTCAGTGCGGTCCTGATAGAATTCTTCTTGCGTCCTTTTGACATAATCTGAATTTTTACAAGAAATCCAATCCAGAGCAATAGCTGTGTTATGCATATGCAATCATGAACGAAGGAGAAAATATGGCTACTAAAACGTTAGTTGAAAGGATTACTTTTTAAACGTTCAATGCATGTTAATGCACTGTCTTTGTAATGATTCACGTAGATGGCGCTAATGACAATCATATTAATACCCCACATTCTTTATAGTATAAAGTCCAGCATTAAATCAAATCCCAAGAAGAGAAAAATCAGAGAAAATGACAAGGTTAATAAATTTAACGGAAATAGCTTGCGATTCCAAAAGTGTCGCACGTGACTGTAATAACAGATAGTGACACGTGTGGCGGCGATGATTTACGGGGGATTTGCGCAAGCGCAATACCGTACTGGGAAGGAGGGAGTGTCATCGCGCGGGTCAAGTACCCTGCTGGGACGGACAAGCTCACTGGGACCACCTAAAATGGAGCTCTTCGCCGTCATAAGCTGGTTTTACACCTTTATTCAAATTAACGTGTCGCCAATACTTAGTCCAATGTTCATTAACATAGGCTCATCCTTCCTGTAACCTTAATTTCTGTTTCTGTTTTTTGCGTAGGTTCTGATGACCTTACCTCTCTTACTTCGCACCATACACGGCAATGGACGTGCGATTTTAGCAGGAAGAGTTCTTAAAATTCAACAGAAGCCGTCGCTTTGGCCAATCTTAAACTACGTAAGTTTATTGGATCAGATAAAGAAACTTACTATGAAATTGATGGTCCAGATTCTTTTATGTCTTTATTTTTTGCTAGCGTGATAATATGATAGCATAATTTGCAGATACAGAAACATCGAAAGTAAACCTGCAGTGAGTAATTGGAATGTTTAATTTGGATTTGTGCACGAGCGAGTGGGCCTTATTAAGCGACTGAATGGAATGTTGCCAAACCCATATGTCTAAAACTAAACTTTTCAAGCAAAACGAGGAAAGAGAAAGAAAAAAGGAATTCCAGGTCATACGTTTGTCGGACATCTTATTTATCTTAAATGTTCGAGCAACGGCAAATGGAGACACAGTTTAAATGTGTACAAATGAAAGGTAAGTTATCCATAAGTTGTAAAAAAAATAACTTCCACATTAAAATATCACATATTTCACACATTGCAACGATGAATAAAATGTACTATATCCTTAAGTTTATAGCTTTTCATTTTTATTACATGTTATGCAATTGGGAACCTTAGTAAGATAGCAAAAGCTTGCTTTAAGGAAAATGTAGATGCCTACGAGATATCCTCAATGTGAAATAAATGTTGAGTGACATTAACATTTCGAAATTTCTCGCATTTGTTCACTTGTTACCTTCTCCACTACGCACTTATAGGGAAAGTAGATACCTACTGCATTCCACCAAAAAATTCGATACCGGGATATCACTGGAAATACAGGGTGATATTAAATGATGGACCCATTTTATAAAATTCGTATTTATTAAAGTACAAATCCAACATGAACCATGCTTATACCAATAAACATAGGAATTTTCAAGGTTTTGTTTAATATATTATAAATGTTCAATGTGTCCACCGTTTGCTGCACGGCAAACATCTACGCGATAGCCAAACTCGTCCCACACACGAGCAAGCGTATCTTCTGTTACTGAGTGCACGGCAGCAGTGATACACAGGTCGTCCAGAGTTGTAGGTAGAGGCAGGACGTAAACAGCTTCCTTAACATAACCCCATAAGAAATAGTAACATGGGGTGAGATCAGGAGATTTCGGTGGCCAGAAGTGTAGAGCCAGGTCTTCATTTACCCTGCGACCTATCCAGCACTGAGGAAGGGATTCATTCAAAAAACCTCGTACATCGCTGTGCCAATGGGGCGGAGCTCCATCCTGTTGGAAAATGAGGTCCTGTGAATCTTCCATAATTTGACGGAACAGCCATTGTTCCAACATGTCCAGTTACAGTTTTTTCCGCAAAGAAAAATGGTCCATAAACCTTTGTACGGGATAAGGCACAGAACATGTTTACTTTCGGTGAGTCTCTTTCGTGTTGCAATGTTGAATGTGGACTTTGCAAACCCCATATGCAAACATTGTGTCTGTGGACTTTTCCACTAAGGTGGATAATCGCTAAAAATGATACGTTGTAGAAACGCGTCATCCTCCATCATTCCTAGCACATAACCACAAAATTCGAGACGCTTCTCTTTGTCTTTAGGTTTAAGAGCCTGCACAAGTTGTAATCGGTAGGGCTTGTACAGCAAACGCCGTCTCAGAACTTTCCATTCAGTTGATTGGGGTATTCCAAGTTCTCTACCAGCTCTATGGGTAGACTTACGTGGACTGCGAACAAAACTGTCTTCAACCCGTCTGACGTCCTCCTCTGACACACGCGGTCGGCCTGTGCTTTTTCCTTTACACACACTTCCAGTCTGTTTAAAATTGCGTAAACCAACGGCTAATATTTTTTCTAGTTGGGGTTCAATGCGAATTTGCTATGGAGTGCTTGCTGCACTACAATTTGCGACTCACTGTTTGCGAACTCAATAACGCAGAAAACCTTGTTCTCCGCAGTAGTACTGACAGTGAAACGCAATGGCGGCTATTGCGCGAGCACTCTATCGGCCGCTTCTAAAACCACACCCCCCCCGAAAACAACTTTCAAACTTCCTCTTTTCATTGTTATACAGATTGTTCATGTTGGATTTGTGCTTTAATAAATACGAATTTTATAAAATGGGTCCATCATCTAAAATCACCCTGTACACACTTTGAGGCCCCCTGAACTACTTCCAAATCATTTTTAGAAAAAGATCCTTGTGTATGGTTGTGTGCATGTGTGTGCCTGTGAACACCATAACTAAATAAAAAATCTGATGTGTTACACTCACATGACTTTCTCTACTCTTGTACAATCTATTTTTACAAACGTCTATTCTCCATATGCTTCATATTAATCGAGATATCGAGATGTCAATCTTATTTGTAATTTTCTTGTAGATACAAGGGGAATATGGTAGCTTTTAAGCGATAGTCAAATATTTTATCGCTGGTTGCTATGTGGCGCATTCCATTCTCTTTGCATGTCCAGGACATAAAAAAATGAATAACGAATTTGAGAAAAAGTATAAGTATTGGAAAATTTAAGGAAATAACAAGCAATATCTCGAAAACGGTTCACTCAACAAAAAAATGTATATGATATAAGTTGTGTATTTTAACGCGATCTACATTTTTTGTGTAGTAAAATTTTGTCTATCTCTTATGGTTTACCAGTTATGCAAAAGTCGTTCACAATGAAGAATACTTTTGGAGACATTCCCAGACATTTCGAGATAAACATTTCATTTCTCATGACATTATCTTATACATATGATATTTTCATCAAAATTGTTAGAGCCATTTTTGAGAAAATTAAAATTTTCGAAAAATGTTCCACGTAAAGGGTAGTCTGGGGTGGGGGGATTTTCTTGAAAATCTTCGTGTCGCATCTCTGGAAGATACTGAAGGTAAATACCAAGTTTGGTGTTTATCCGACTGTTAGTTTTTGAGTTATGCTGTTCACAGACACACACACACAGACACACACACACACACACAGACACACAGACACACACACACACAGACACACACACGGACATGTTTCCAAAAATGCTTTTTTTGGATTCAGGAGGTCTCAAAACATGTATTTCCGGTGAAATCTCGGTATCGAATTTTTGGGTGGAATGCAATACTTCCCCTACTTACTATACGTAGTAGAGAAAGTAAAAAAAGGCGATTAAATACCTATTTAAGTTCAGAAACTTTCAAGGATACGACACGAGGGTTTTGAAGAAAATTTCCCTATTCCAAACTGTGCTTTACGTGGAAAATGTTTCTAAAATCTTAATTTTCTCAAAAATGGATCTAACGATTTTGATTAAAATACCATATATATAAGATGTTTTCATGACAATGAAAAATATAGCTTGAATTATTTTGGGAACAGTCTCTGAAATTCTCTTCATTATGAATGACTTTTGTATAACTGGTAAATTATAAGAGATAAACAAAATTTTACTACACAAAAAAATATATCTCGTTAAAGCACACAATTTATGTCAAATAAGTTTTTTTAAGCTAACCATTTCCTAGATATTCCTTGTGGTTGGTTTGCATTTTCAAATGCTTATTTCTTTCTCAAAAGGAAGACGTTATTGTTTCTTTCCTCCTTTGTCATGCAAAGGAGTTTCAGAGCTATCACATAGCTCTTTAAAAAATTTGACTATCCTTTAAGCTACTGTATTCTCGTACAGTACCTAGAAGGAAAAGTGCAATAAACCCATTTCTACAAAGTTTAACTCGTTTTACATGAAGTAAATAGAAGAATAAGCTTTTGTAAGAATAGTTTGTTGAAGATTGGGAGAGAAAGGCACGTGAATATAACACATAAGGTTCAATTTTTCTGTACTTTAAGCACTTAAGTTTTTTCTCATGAGTTCATAGAAATTTAAAGCTATATATCCGCCGCAAAATTATAAAAGATACACATAGAAATATGCTTTTATCGAATATTTGTAGTACTGGTATGAAAGTAGATGTTCTAATTTCTGTAGGCAAGACGTCACATATTTTAAAATCCTTATTTATTTACCTACTTTTTTAGTTTTTTGTTTTCGTATTTGTATTTCCCCGGAAATACATATTTTCCTTGAACGTTTCCTCTTAGTTAGGTATACAGGAAGTACTGCATCTCCTGATGAGCGTTGTGTTACATCCACATGACTTTCCCTACTTTATATCGTTTATCAGTAGGTATACAAATTATTCTTACGAAAGCTTATTTTTCTGTCCACTTCATTTTAATCGAGATATACATTTATAAAAATAACTAAATTACACAATTCGTTATAGATACTAAGAGAACAAGCGATATTCAAATGTTTAAGAACTGGACGCTATTTGCTGGCCTTAAAATTCCATACGTTTTCATGACATCGCGACAAACAGCTGAATATCGACAGGGTTTTAAAAAGAATGACAAAGGTATTGAACGATGCGAACCGTTAATAACAGATATCTCGAAAATGGTTTATGCCACAAAAAAGTTTACTTGAAATAAATCGTGTATTTTTAAGAGATGTACATTTTTTCTGTAGTAAGTTTTCGTCTATCGCTTAACCTTTACCAGTTATACAAGATTATATCAAATTCCTTCCGAATGGAGACTTCACAGGCTATTCATAGAAAATTCAATACCATGCGTTCAATTGGTCGTGTACATATATGGTATTTTAATCAAAATCATTAGAGCTTTTTTTTTAGAAAATCAAATATTTCAAAAATCTTCCATTCAAAGGATAGTTGAAAGATACTGAACCAACTGTATTTATTTGACTTTTTGTTTCTGAGTTATGTTGTTCACAGGCACGCTCTCTCTCTCTCTCTCACGCACACACACAGACACAAGACCTTTTTATAAAGATGCATTTTTTTATTCAAAATATGTATTTCCATGATGTTCCAATATTGAATTTTTGGACGGAATGCAATACCTTCTCTGCCTACTATGTACATGGTAAAGAAAGAAAAAGGTATGGTCTGTGCTTGAAACAACTTAAGCTAAAAATGAAACCTAGGATAAATACTATACCTCTTCTTTATATCTACATCTTTCAAGGATGCAACACGAGCGTTTTTACTGACCACCCTCATTAACTGGATGTTTTTGTTATTTTTATTTCCTTTAAATACCTCCAATTACTTTGATTAAAATATGGATGTTTGAGATATATGAAGACCAAAATGTGTATTTTTCATTTTCTGTGATAACACGTGTGTAATCGAAATTTGTGCAATGTTTGATAATTGAGAAACAATAAAGGATAGACAAGAGTTTAAATAACAATATAAAACTAATTAGAATGTTCATATATTTCAATTTTTTGAATTTGTTTACTTTCGTAGTGTTGGTACTTTATGAAACATTCCAAGTTATATGTTTACATTTTCACACGTAATCTAACGGAACACGTTTGAACTTTTTCTATTCTTCTTGCCTTTCCGTCGCACGAGTTCCTTACTAGACCCTAAGATTTAAATATCTGAGTGTTATTGCTGTGTTTTGTATGTAACTAAGCCCGTATTACTTAATCCTGTAATTTCTAGGCAAGCATGTTACATGAATGACATATCCTCTTGTTATATTAATAACATAAAAATACGGGATGTTGTTTTAGGGTTGCGCATAATATTTTAAGATTTTAACGAACGTCTGGGGGCCCAAATGAATGGAACCTTGACCAGAGATTACAAAAGGCTTTATAATCAAATCAAGGGACCGCAGTAGCTCCGGAGGTCTTCCCAGATGAGCCGAGTCTGTTCGTCTCGGTGGCGCCAATGCTGGAGTGTTGTCCAGTTGATATGTGTAAACATGGGGTGCGGTTCAGGTTTGGGTGCAGCCAGCGACAGATGGCGCTCTCAGCAGGTGATTGGTGACGTCACACGTGGGTGGTCTTTTTCGCCAACAACTCTTCCTTTCAGCAAATGATCCTGAGTGGAGTTTATGTAAACAGTGTCCAATGTTAAGTGGATAACGGTTTACATCATGGGTTTTAATAGCACCCTGCCTTGGCGGTTTTTCAGCTGAAGATCGCGTTCGCTCACCGGTTGAGACCTGTCTGTGGAATTCAAGAGAGGATGCCTTAAGGATATTGATGATGATGATTCATCATTATCATCGTCAATTGCAACTATTAAATCACAGCTCTCCAAATAGTGCGTGAAGTGTTCTTCATTATGAGTTAATTTTTCGGAAATTGTAACCCATATGAGAGGCAACAGCTTAGGACACAAAAAATGTACATCTGTTAAAAGTGACTAAAGATATTTCTATGAAAAATAAATATCTTAATCCTTCCACAAACCCATGTAATTCAAATTATAACTGCAGCCAGTTTTGGAAGTTTTATTCTTGAGCACTAATCCTGCTTTTTGTCTTTTTTCCCACTTGAATGCATCCACTTTTATGGTACGTCTTTATATTTAGATTATCTATCGTTTACGTAAGCTAGGCAGCAGAAGTCGAAGTAGAAATTTCATCGGAAATACGCGTAGGTATTCATGCAACTATAGGTTTCCAGAATGACCCACAGCCCAAATTAAAATGGAGGGTTTAATCAGGTAAGCCAAGAAAAAGACAATATTATAGGAAACTGATCTTATTAGTTCCAGATTGCAATACTGAGTCTGAAATGTCCCAGTGTAGCAAAACAGAATTTCCATTAACAATGAAGCATCTTAAGGAGCTACATACACAAGTCAGATATCTCAGTGCATCTCTAGAGACTTTATAATGTTACACTTAACAACCGTACTGAGATTTTGAACAATTAAAATAAAATCTGATGTTACACTCACATGGCTTTTTATACTCTTGTACAAACTATTTTTACAAACGCTTATTCTCCATATTCTTCATCTTAATCGAGATGTTAATCTTATTGCTAATTTTCTTGTAGATGCAAGAGGAGTTGGTAGACTTTAAGCGATAGTCAAATATTTTAAGAGCTGGTTGCTATGTGGAGTATTCCATTCTCTTTGCATTACCAGATCAAAAAAATGAATAACGAATTCCCATTTGAGAAAAAGTATAAGTATTGGAAAATTTAAGGGTATAACAAGCAATATCTCGAAAATGGTTCACTCAACAACAAAAAATGTATATGACATAAATTGTGTATTTTAACGCGATCCACATTTTTTTGTGTAGTAAAAGTTTGTCTATCTCTTACGGTTTACCAGTTATGCAAAAGTCGTTCACAATTAAGAATACTTTTGGAGATATTCCCAGAAAATTCAAGATATACATGTTATTTGCCTTAAAAATGTCTTAAACATATGATACTTTAATCAAAATCGTTAGAGCCGTTTTTGAGAAAATAACATTTTTCGAAAAATGTTCCATGTAAATGGTAATCTGGGGTGGGGGGATTTTCTTGAAAACCTTCGTGTCGCATCTCTGAAAGATACTGAACCTAAATACCAAGTTTGGTGTTTAACCGACTGTTCGTTTCTGAGTTATGCTGTTCACAGACAGACAGACACACACGGATGTTTCCAAAAATACTTTTTTTGGATTCAGGAGGCCTCAAAACATGTATTTCCGGTGAAACCTCGGTATCGAATTTTTGGGTGGAATACAATACTTCTCCTACTTACTATACGTAGTAGAGAAAGTAATAAAAGGATCGTGTGATCGTTCCATGACTATAAAAGAATTTCTCAAAACGATTAGTCGGAAAGGATAACATTTCCTAATTAAGTCAGGCATCTTTCCGGAGAAGATTTTAATGGAATTTGCAGCATGCCAAACAGCCCTTTGTATGTAAAAGTTTCGTTAGTTTTTAATTCGTCAAGCACAGCTCTAACGTATTTGATTAAAATGCCGTACATATGAGATACCTCAAGATAAGACAAATCGATTTATTAAATATTTCCTAACTAGACTGTAATATTTTCTTCAATCTTGTTGCATTTTATGAAACTTGAAACCTTAGGAGATGGACAAAATCTTACTTCAGGGAAAATCTAAAAGTCAGTAACGTCTGTACCCGCATTCCAGAGGTCGTGGGTTCGATTCCCGCTGCCACCTTCCTGTTCGGGGATATCTCTGAGTTGCTAGGGGAAGGTTTATTACATCCGCCGAATTTCCTGTCCCTCCATTTCACTTCACCATTCATCTGCTTGCTCTGTCAGGGTTGAAAGTACCGGCGGAAGTCTCGCGTTGCATGGCAGGGGAAAAGCATGCTCTATGTAATTCTTCGCACCAAGGAATGGGGACGATCTCTGAGTCCCGCCCCCTCAGGCAATCTGCCCTGCGGGGGCGAGGGGAGCCGTTTGCACCAGCTGTCATCCAAAAAATTTGAATTTGTAATAAGGTAGGGACCCCGCCCTCTGCCCTGTGTGCCTAGTCCGGCCGCCCTCTGCCTCCTCTTAACTTCCCATTTCCTGCCGGGGCCATAGTCCCCCTCCGCAGTTATTCCTATTTCTAGTCCTAGTTATAGAGCACAAATCTAGAAATCTTTCTGTTTACGTAAAAAATAAATGTTACGAAATATTCCTGTTTGTATGCGTCATCTACCACAACAATTTTGAGAATGTGCGAACCACCTTTTACTTTCTCTACTACGTATAGTAAGTAGGGGTAGTATTCCATTCCACCCAAAAATTTTATACCGAGGTTTCACTGGGAATGCATGTTTTGAAGCCCCTGTATCCAAATAAAGCAATTTTGGAAAGACGTCCGTGTATGTGTTTGTTGTCTGTGAACATAATTCAAAAACGAAAATTTGGATAAATACCAAGCTTGGTATTTGAGTTTAGTACCTTCCAAGGATGCGACAAAAAGATTTTAAAGAAAATCTGCCACTCTAGACTACCCTACACAGGGAACATTCTGATTTTTTAAAAATGGCTCTAACGATTTTGATAAAAATATCGCATGGTTAAGATATTTTCATGGCAAATAAAACCTCTATATCTTGAATTTTCGGTAATGTCCCCAAAAGTCCTCTTCATTCTGAATGACTTTTGCATAACTGGTAAACCGTAAGAGTTTAGATGTAGATCTCTTTAAAACACACATTTTGTTTGTCGAGCATTTCTGAGACATTCATTGTTATTTATTTGAATTTTCCAATACTTATACTTTTCTCAAATGGAAATGCGTTATTATATTTTTTATGTGCTGGTCATACAAAGAGAATGGAATACTCCACATAGCAATCAGCTCTTAAAAATTCGACTATCGCTTAAAGCCTACTATGTTCCTCTTGCGCCTACAAGAAATTAGCAATAAGATTTTTCTGCAAATGTTTATCTCAATTAACATGATGTAGACGGAGAATAAGCGTTTATAAAAATAGTTTGTACAAGGGTAGAGAAAGTCATGTGAGTGCAAGACATAAGTTTTTTTGCGCGAGCTCATTAAAAAATAATTTGTAATATAAACAACTGCGTTTTTAGTGCATTGTGGAAGCCAGAGGTTCGTTTAGCTGATCTGAAAACATGCCTCAGCATATATTTATTATGTTTAGGATAGAAGGTTCACTTTTTAATGAATAGCGCAGTAAGGCATATATAATCAGAAACGGTTGATCAAGAGTGCTCGTATTTTACTTTTGTTTTTGTCCAATAAATTTTATAGTATCGGAATCTGATGATAGGTACTTCATTTCATCCTCCTACTCTTTGCGCCTCCTGAGATTTCAAACGCAACATTTAGTGACGCATTGGTGTATTCTGCAGAAACTTTCATTAATTATTAAATGAACTACTAAAAATAAACAAACTAAATTTGTAAATTGTCGAACTCCTGCTTTGGATGTTATTTACATGTTTAAATCATTAGTGTAATTAATTAGCCCTAAGAATGAGACAGAGCACTGATAATGTAAAACAAACATTCAATCACTATAAACGCTTTTACAGACGGATATTATTGGAAAATAGTTAACTTTTAGTTAATAAATATTTTATTTTTATAAATAAAAGACTTTACATTCCATTAGCTCAATTCTAACCCAAACAAAGTTTTTCTACTTAAATTTGCAGATCTAAACTTAAGTGTCCGCAATATGAAAAGAAGGACTTTTTAAGAAAATGCAAATTGAAATTTGCAGCATAATTTAATAATGGATTCTGTGTTGGAAGAATACATCACAAAAAAGCAGCTAAAGGTTTAGATAATAATTTGTACATTTGGCAAATAACTTGTTAAAAAAACCTTTACTATTTATTCATTTTTTTTTGCTCTATTTTATTTTACGTCGCTTTATCTCCTTGGTAATATTGCGACTGATCTGTTGGTGGTTAACTCTTAGAACGATATGTGATGGACAGTTAGCCTTCTAGGTCTCATCCCTGTAACCACCCGCTCCGTCACGTGTCATAGAGACCCAGCACATAGCTACCGAATCTTCTGCTCCGTGCCGTGCAGACGGCATTAGGGTGCCGTCCAGTCCAATCGCCGTCCCCTATAAAGGCAGACAGTTAGCCTTCTAGGTCTCGTCCCTGTAACCACCCGCTTCATGCCGTGCAGAATGGTGTTAGGGTGCCGTCCAGTCTAACCGCCGCCCTCACACAGAAAGGCGGACAGTTAGCCATCTAGGTCTCATCCCTGTAACTACCCGCTTCATGCCGTGCAGATGACATTAGGGTGCCGTCCAGTTTAACCCCGCCCTCACACAGAAAGGCGGACAACTAGCCTTCTAGGTCTCATCCCTGTAACCACCCGCTTCATACTGTGCAGAATGGCTTTAGAGTGCCGTCCAGCCCAACCGCCGCCTCATACAGAAACGAGGACAGTTAGTCCTCCAGGTCTCATCCCTGAAAAATGCCGCCTTGCTTCGTCACGATTTATTCATTGTCCTGTATTCTGAGTAATATAAAAAATTGAAAATCTGATGTGTAACATCACATGACTTTCTCTACTCTGGCAGTTCACATGTGAGTTCGTTCGAGCATAACTAAACACAATAAACACACATTATTTTGTAGTACATATACATAATGATAACTGCACACAGTGAATACATTCAAAAGACAACTTTACATAACATTACTCCTAATACACGCCATACCAAAGAACGTTGGACCGCAATGGAAATGCTGTTAAGCCAGGCTACCGTAGAGGGAGGTCATTCAACCTGATACCTACTACTAGAAGCCCGATCCAGCAGCCGCCAGTAGCTGGTAATTTACTCTACTCTTGTACAAACTATTTTTACAAACGCTTATTCTCCATATGCTTCATGTTAATCGAGATGTTAATCTTATTGCTAATTTTCTTGTAGATGCAAGGGGAATTGCTAGGCTTTAAGCGATACTCAAATGTTTAAGAGCTGGTTGCTATGTGGCGTATTCCATTCTCTTTGCATGCCCAGGACAAAAAAAGAATATCTGATGTGTTAGACTCACATGACTTTCTCTACTCTTGTACAAACTATTTTTACAAACGCTTATTCTCCATATGCTTCATATTAATCGAGATACCGAGATGTCAATCTTATTGCTAATTTTGTTGTAGATGCAAGGGGAATATGGTATTATTTAAGCGATAATCAAATCTTTTACGCGCTGGTTGCTATGTGGAGCATTCCATTCTCTTTGCATGTCCAGGACATAAAAAAAATGAATAAGCAATTTGAGAAAAAGTATAAGTATTGCAAAATTTAAGGGAATAACAAGCAATACCTCAAAAATGGTTTACTCAAAAAAAATGTATATGACATAAATTGTGTATTTTAACGGGATCTACATTTTTTGTGTAGTAACATTTTGTCTATCTCTTATGGTTTACCAGTTATGCAAAAGTCGTTCGCAATGAAGAATACTTTTGGAGACATTCCCAGAAAATTCGAGATATACATTTCATTTGTCGTGAAAATATCTTAAACATATGATATTTTAATCAAACTCGTTAGACTCATTTTTTAGAAAATTAAAATTTTCGAAAAATGTTTCATGTAAAGGGTAATCTAGGGTGGGGAGATTTTCTTGAAATCCTTCGTATCGCATCTCTGGAAGATACTGAACCTAAATACCAAGTTTGGTGTTTATCCGATTGTACGTTTCTGAGTTATGCTGTTCACAGACACACAGTCACACACACAGATACACACACGGACATGTTTCTAAAAATGCTTTTTTTGGATTCAGGGGTTCTCAAAACATGTATTTCCGGTGAAATCTCGGTATCAAATTTTTGGGTGGAATACAATACTTCCCCTACTTACTATACGTAGTAGAGAAAGTAATAATGCCAAAAGTATGTAAAATGTGAGGTAAGTTGATATATTTTCCTGGGTACTTAACTGTAGTTGCACAATATTCTTAAACACGATCGGTTTTCAGAACAGTCTTTGTTCTGTTGATGATAATAACATGGACAATAAAGCGAGCAATATATTTGGAGGTATTCAAGTTTTCGTCCACATTGACTCAAGGCCTTATTCATGTGCTGATTAACAATTACGAGAAAGACTCCGTTATTTGAAGCTTTGTTTCTTTGTTGCCAAGGAGACCACGATTTACTTATTCTAAATAAACGTTCTTTTGGTTCAAATTAGATGTGTGAATGAATAACCAATACTATCGTTTGTGTTGGTGATATTCACATTATATTCTACAGCTGTTTTGCTGAAAATATAAACAGTAGATTTTTGTTTTGATGTATTGTACATCTGTAAATAGGAGCGTGCCTGTATTAAAATATTCGGTTTTAAAATAAACTTCAAAATCTGTCGGTAGTCTGTTGTTTTAACCGTCAGGTTATAGTATATTAAAAATTATGACTATCATGCACTTTAATTTAAAGTTAATCTACTTAATGTTAACCAATGAGAATGCAATTAGTGGAATGTCGTTCAAACGAGCGCGAGATTTGAAGAACTTAGTCATTCGTCTTCTTGTGACAAAAAAATAATCCATAGACGTTAAAAAAAGATGGGGTAATATCTGTGCTAATATTATAGCAATGAAGAAGACTTCACAGGCTATTTACAGAAAGCTAAACATATTCCTTTTATTTCTTATACCAATATCTTAAATGTATGACATATTAAACAAAATTGCTATTTTCTTCAAAATATAAAATAAGGGAACATGGTTTGCAAGCAGAGGATTGTTTGGGGTGAGAGAATTTTATAAAAATCTTCACCTCACAAGATGTTGAATTTAAATACCAAGTTTTGTATTTATTCAAGTTTTCGTTTTTGAGCTGTATCGTTTATAAGCACATATACACACACTTTCTAAAATGCTTTTCGGGGTGTTTAGTGGATCTCGAATCTGGTGAAATGTCTATTTTGAGTGCTTGGATAGAATTCAATACTTTTCTTGTTGAGCTTACCATAGGTAAGCATTGCAAAAAGTAACAACGCAGAATGTGATTTGCTCTTCTGGTGCTGATACTGGTGGTGGCGGTGATGATATTTATGCTAGTGGTGGTGGTGATATTGGTGAAGGTGGTGGTGGTGGTTATATTGATTATTATAGTAGTGATGATGTTGATGATAGCGCTGGTGGTGATATTGATGAAGGCGGTGGTGGTTACATTGATTATTATTGTATTGAAGATATTGATGATAGTGGTGATATTGATGATAGCGGTGGTGGTGATATTGATACTGGTGGTATTAATGAGGGGTGCTAATATTGATAGTGGTGGTGATGATATTGATGATGGTGGTGGGGTGATCTTGATGGTGATATTGGTGATGGAAGTGATACTAATGGTGATGTTGATATTAATGAAGGCGGTAGTGGCTATATTGATTATTATAATAGTGACGATATTGATGATGGTGGTGATATTGACGATGGTAGTGTTATTGATGATGGTGGTGATATTAATGAGAGCGGTGTTCTTATTGGTAGTGGTGATTATGATATTGATTGCGTTGGGGTAATATTTATGAAGGCGATGGTGGTCATATTGAATATTATAGTAGTGATAATGTTTACGATGGTGGTGATATTATGATGGGTGATATTGATAATAGTGGTGATATTGAGCGTGGTGGTGATATTAATGAGGGCGGTACTAATATTGATAGTGATGGTGATGATATTGATGATGGTTGTGGGGTGATATTGATGAAGGCGGTGGTGGTGATATTGATTATGGTGATTATATTGCTGGCAGTTGTGATATAGTTGTTAAAGGTGTTAGAGTTCCTTGTAGCAAATACTTCTGCCGCCTAGCGAGATCCGGAATCACAACCCAGGATGCCTCAGCCTACTATGATCTTCTGCCACGCCTTTGCTAGAGCTAATTCACTTTAAACGTTTAGAATGACAAATGACTGTTACTGAGAGCAAAGAGTAGCTGCTGTGTAACCGACCTTGCAGTTCATACGTTTCATTTAATAAAAGAGGTTTCTATTAAATTATACAGTCTCTAATAACAAGTTTCTGGAGCTGATACATAGTAGTCTAAGAATTACATGACAGTACTCCGCGTATATGAATTAAACTGCACCGGAAATGTCCGTTGCGCTAAGGTTCAAAACGTGATATCATTTCCACACTACCCTCGTCCTTACGGCAAGGTAAACTCCCGACTTTCTCGGAACAGGCGCCTAAAATGGCCTCAGCGAATCCATACACAATTTTACGGTTTAAGGCCGTAGAGAATTGATAATGACGGCGCAGCTGGGGAGAATACGAGAATTCATGTCACCTGGGCTCTTGTTTCTTAATGGAATGACTGAGATCTGTGAATTGCAGGAGTAAGGTCTTCCTAAGTCATAATAAATGTGGTCATTGTAGCGAAAAATGTGTGGGAATTTCATAAATTGCTTCATTAAATTATGATTAAGCAACGAGAGCTATGAAGGAACAAAGTAAATAGAACCATATTAAGGAAACAAAACACATAACAAGAAAATGAATAACGGCTGCCTCAGTTATTTAGTGGTTAGCATGCTAACCTCCATATTCAGAGGTCAAGTCTCGATGTCCGGCTGGGTTCCTTAGCCAGGATTATTCCCTATCCTCCCCAGAGCCTGGAAATATGAAAGGAGTCTGGCTGTGTGTGTGAATTTAACCCAAGGATTAACCTTAACAGACAACGAGTAAACACCATTGCCAGTGAAAAATTATTCCAAGGATAAAGCTGCCGATATGAGTTAAGATGTTAAAGGCAGTATATACATGAACGAAAGGAAAAAAAACAAATTTCTTAAGAAAACTTTCCGAAAGGAGGGCAGAACAGGAAAAAATACTATAACGTATAACAACAACTCCTCAATGAAATTTATGTTCATACTAATTCCAAAATTATTAACGTAAATCCTTATTTTCTATCTCATTCTATTAATCCTGAGAAATATTGTACGGAAAGGTTTCAATGTGTGAGTTTGGTAATACACATTTTGTAGACTGATAAAATTGGCAGCTGTTTTTAAAAAAGTAGACTGTTGCATTAATGACATCATTGCCAAGTACTCTTTGTATAAGCTGGTGAGAAATAAAAGAACATTTAAAATTCCATTGTGGAAAAATTCAAATAAATAAAAAGAGAAAATATGAAAATGAGTGCAACATATTTTATCCATTTATTACAGAGAAATCATGAAGTCATTATAGAAATCTTTCATGTTGTGTTGAAGTACGTTTTGCGGAAGGAATGGCTGTTCTTAATGTGGTATTACGTGAGTTTTAATTTTAATTGTACTTTATTAATGGACGTTCTTTAACTGCTATGTTCTTAGCGTCCTATTCTATACTGGACGTGAAAGACCGAGGCCTCTTTATCAGGCTTGAGGCTCTTTTACGTGCTGTAAATCTACACACGGGACCACCGGCTTTACTTCCTTTTTACGCCCGAAAAATTTCAACGTCCTCCGCCGGGTTTGAACTCGCGACCTGCGGAACTAGAGGCTCACATGGTACCCCTAGACCACGGAGAACGACAAGGTATTACGTGCTTGCTATGTGTAAAATTCGGGTTAAAGGAATATAAATAGGAGCCATTTATAAAATCAGTATAGGAAGACTAATTTCAGAACATATTCAACAAATCATTGGCATTGAAACATATTTTATTTTCGGAACTTGCGCAGGAATATTAAGGACATTTTTAAGAATTTAAATCCAAATAAAGTTAGCTCAACCTGGATATTTAATTGGAGATAACAAGTCTAGTTGAAACAGCTCATGTTTTAGAAATGATCTGATACATAATAACCTATCTTTGTTATAGATGCGAAATAGCGGGTAACTATTCAGCTTTGTAATTAACTATATAGTTAATTATTTTTTAGCTTACACTAATTATCTACAACTTTTAGGAAAAAGGCTAGAAGTCCATAATAATACGCAGTCTAATTTGTAATTATGAACAACAATTAAAGCAGAAATATATTTTAATCAGCATATCAACATTTAGGTATTTCAAGCAATTCTGATGAAACCTGAGGCGCAGCGGGTTTAAAGCTAAGCATAGGTTCTTCTTCACAATCGAAGAGCAGACTTGATGTTTGTGAACAGCTGAGTGGTGAATTGCAAACTGTGTAAACCGTATCTCTAATAATTCCTACTTACCGATGTTTATGACAAAAAGCAAAAGTAAAATAGTTAAAACGTCAGCATGCTAGCTTTTAAATGAAGGAAGATAACAAACACAAATGCATTTTTGAAATAAAGGCTGATACATGTAATGTGTCTAAGAAGGATCACTGGTTTTCTTCGGGCAACATTTGTTACCTTTAGTCACACGAGATGAGGGATTTTTTTTGGGGGGGGTTGTATGAAATGGTCAGTGCTGCTGTAAAATCGAGTACTGTCTTCAAGTGCATAATCTCCTATTTTATTTATTTATTTATTTTTGCATTAAAAAAACTATGGAATTGGTTGTACAGAAAACTCCTGCGCTATACCCAGTTTACCCCTACTTCATTCCGCAATGTTTCGTGCCGATTTTATTGTCCAGCACAAGATATAATTATATTTTCAATCCTTCCGCCCATATAGTTTATATATGCGGCATGAGGCGCTAGTGCGTCGTGTAGTAGTTTCTGATGACGCCCCTTGGGTTAACTGCTGCTTACAGAGGAGTGTGGAGAGAATTGTTAAAAGAGGGAGACTTCTGGGTGATAGCCGTGGAGAGTTCAGGCCTCTCCGGGCTGTCAGCGCCCAGCGGGTTTATTAAGGCTGGTTCACAACCGCCCGAGAACGGTAACCAGAACGGAAACGAGAACGGGAAGCAATGCACCATGCAAGATATTGGTTCACAACAGCTCGGTAACGAGAACGGGAATGCATATGGATCACAAAGTGAAAGTCGATTTTGCGGTTTGGGATTTCAATTGTTTTTAACTGACCAATGAGATTTTTTCCCCTACTTCCAATTTAGCCAAGCCAACGTCAAAATTCGATAGAGTAAACATTATCTAAATGTATATCCATTACATTTCCGATCCCTCTAGTTACTTCAAGATTTCGTTCCTTTATTTAATGGTATACATTAAAATTGTTTATTGTTATTTTTTCATTTCCACCAGTTGTAGCTCTTCTTTGTAGCTTTTGCCATTGTTTTTAGGTAATAGCCAGTTGTGGGTTGCATATAAACAAACTATAAATGATCCCTTCACCAGAGGAACCAACGCTGATTAGATTTGCGGGTGTGGGGATGAGGTTGGGAAGCACATTTACTACTAATTTTTTCCACTTTCATGTTTCCAGCTTGCAGAGAGCATTAGTTTCTGTTTCATGTCACGGCCGCTTAAAACAACCTCTAGAGTGAAGAGTCTAATATGCACAATAGGGATCTAATATGCCGTGCCCGGGAACGAGAACGAGAAAGTTAAAAGCTGGGCAACTCTTCTTTCCCCTTCCCGGGGCCCGGAAAGGCTTCCCGTCGGTTGTGAACATTCCCATTTGAATACATGTAATTCAACTTTCTCGTTCTCGTTCTGGTTACCGTTCTCGTTGGTTGTGAACCAGCCTTTATCCGGGTAAGTGATATGCCTTATGTCAGTTATGGGCAATGTAACATTTAAGAGTAACTGGCCAGATCTGATCGTCTTAACAGGCCTGATCGTGCTGTTTAATTATGTTAAATAATCGGAAATGCATTATCGTGGAAACCGAGAGTTCTGGATGCTGAGCACTATAATGGTTATGATCGCTAAGGGTAATTATTGGACACGATACGTCGGTTGTAAATGCTTATTTAAGGTACGAGGGGTACTACTTATATTTTGAGCCTAATAATTAAAACAAAGTAATTTGTGATTGAAAACTGCTTTGATATTTTTCAAAATATTCTCCTTTATGATCAATACACTTTTGCATCCGTTTGAACCATTTGTCAAAACATTTATTCCAATCTTCTTGAGATACCTCCAAAACATGGTTTTTGAAGGCATCAACGACTTCTTCTGCCAACGAAAATCGTTGTCAACGCAATTTATTCTTGATGTTCGGGAACAAAAAGAAGTCATTGGGTGCCAAATTAGGACTGTATGGCGGATGACACATCAATTCGATTTTTTGAGCCTTCAAATACTCTGTTGTTAGACGAGATATCTGTGCGCTCGCATTGTCTTGATGAAGAACGATCCTACGGTTCTTGTTGGTTTTCCTTACTTCACCGAAGACTTCCGGCAAACAAATGGTTGTGTACCATTAGGCATTGACCGTTTTACGTTCCTCTAAAGGCACTGTTACCACACGGCCAGTTTTGCTGAAAAAGCAGGCGACCATTTGCTGCGAAGTGCTTCGAGTGCGAACAACTTTTGTTGGATTTGCTTCATCTTGAAACACCCATACAGTCGACTGTTGTTTACGTTTCGGCTCATACGCATAGATCCATGATTTGTCACTGTTACAGTCTTATATACGTCTTTTGAGGCACCGTCATTGTATTTCTTGAGCATTTTTGTTCACCAATCGACACGAATATCGTTTTGAGATTGTGTCAAATTATGTGGGATCCAACGAGAGCAAACCTTTTTCACGGCTAAATAATCATGTAATATTTTATATATGCTGGTGGAACTAATGCCTAGAGTTGACTCAATCTCACAATATGCCGCATGACGATCTTTCATTGTTAGGTTTTGCACAGCTTCAATGTTTTCTGGCACAACTGATTTTGGGCGACCTTCACGAACTTCATCACTGAGCGAACGGCGGCCAAGATTAAATTCGTTATACCAGCGTTTCACAGTGGCAAAGGATGGAGCTTCGTCGCCAAATGTGGAAATTAGTTGATCGATGCACTCTTGTCTTGATAATCCACGTCGAAGGTTGTAATAAATCATTGCACGAACATTTTTACGAGTTAATTCCATGTTTTTGTTGGCACACAATTTTCAAGTTAGTGTAAACAAAACAAATGACGCTCTATTGACAAAATGTTTCAAGTAGATTATGGTCAAAAATTTCAAACTTTCCATTGGAAACATCAGATGGTACCTACAATATTCAGGTTTGCCAAGGTGCCCCTCGTACTATTTAAACACTGTTGCAAACCGAATCACAGATATATTAAATAGAATCCAGGCAGCTGTACTAATAAATCTTTTAATTTATGAGTGAACTTTATAAGATTTATATAATTGTTTCATGCTTACTATTAAGTAAATTTGTTGAATATGAAGGCCATGTATATTGTTAGTAAAGAGTTTCAGGACGGTAAATGCATGCGCTGACGCGTACTCTGCCGTTTTGTTTCTACGGACCTTTGACACATGATTCCTCCTTTCACTTAATGCACAAGGATTTTTAAAGGAGGGCGCAGTGCAGTTTAAGAATGCAAGCCAACAAGAATATTTTTGTGAAAAGTCGAAGTAATTGAGGAATTGCATCATCATGAGTATTTATCACCATTATCAAACCTCTTAAAAGTGAGCACCCTACATTGCAAAATATAGGTTAGCATTTCACAGGAACCTAGGAGTATCAGACAGTGATTGTAATTTGGGAAATTAAACATAACCTATTTGATAAATGCGTATAGTTATAAAATGTGAAATGTATAAAATACATGAAAAGACACATTACTCCTCTTAATTCTTACTTCGTATATTTTCTTGAAGGTGATATCAAGTATTTAATACAATGGACAATGAGTTACCATGAACTGCATAACACTGGGAGTATTTTACGAGATAGGTTGGCTAGATGTTGACTGCCAATTGTGTAATACCATCCTGGCCCCATGCTGGGCGCCAGTTATTATAAATCTAGTTACTGAGAAGTTATCCTCCTCGATCTCAGAAGGTGATTTTTGCCTATGATGTCAATAATTTAAGGCTTTTGGACTGATGCTTCTTCGTGGAGACGCAGAAAGGTCACCGCTTGTACCATGGAACAAGCCATGTTGCAGTTATCGTTGTTGTGTGTGTATGTGCGTATTACTACCGATGTTGAGTTCCAAACATACAATATTTCAGATCAACGAATGCTCTCACTCAGGCTACTAAGAAATTTATGTAAAGATAAAAGAATACACACTCGATTTCAAATAAATTTTTGTTTTATTTCCTAATGAGCACACTTTATGCCTGGCAAGAAAATTGCTATCAATTAAGATAGTTGTATTTTAGAACCAATGAAGCATTCATAAACTCACGTTGTGTGAGTTTTATATGCATTTAAGTGGGGATGGTTCTAGCTTTACCTTCTCCATCTGGAAGTGGAGGTTTCTAGTTGATTTATTTATTTGTGGACGCTCTTTAACTACTGTAATTCTTAGTGTCCTATTCTATATTGGACGTGAAAGACAGGAAATTTTACTCAGGCCTATTTATCAGGCTTGAGGTTCTTTTACATGCGCTAAATCTATGGCACGGGACTAACTACTTCACTTTCCTTCCGAAAAAATCCTCATGACCTTATTCAAAGTAATCACGAAGTTAGGTGCATAATTTAGTTTTAGAGTTTAAGAGGAATCTAATGACAATCTCATTTTTATTGAAGTAGGTTGTTGCTTCACGTATGGAAAGTCAGTTTCAAGAAGATGTATTATATTTCGACTGTTGGAGAGCCAAACTTGAAGTCGTTGCAACCGCACGTATGGTAAAATTTCCGGTAGCTTTCGCCCCAAAAATGTTTAATAAATATTAACTTTTTAATTTTGACTGTTTCTTTAAATATTATATTTAAGTATGCCCCGGTTGCGTCAGTATTATTGTTAGATACATGGAATTCTTTGTAATGCGTAGTGCGGCTAAGAATGTAGGCTTACACAGCTTATAATTTTTACTTCACTACATATGTTAATCCTTGACACAAATTAAATAACACTTCACTGATATAGAGAGCTGTGAGATTGTTTTATTAATTACTTGCACCTTTTAACATGTAAACTATTTTCGTCTCACACGAATACGTAATAAATTTCTCGAGGACACATCTCGCGTCCGGTTAGGAACACTGTCTACAACCAACGCGTCCAGTTATGAGCACTGTCTACAAGCAACTAACTTCTAGATTTGTAAATTTTTCTATATTTCAATTTCTGATTGGCTAATCCTACTCCAATAGAATACCTTTATTTAACTTAAGCTTTTTTCTGGTTGTTGATTGGCTATTTTATGAACTGTCGCAAAAATTACATTATTGTTGCTCCAAGAATGACTAGTAGCATTATTACACTTTCTTACTCATTATTGCCTCAAGGTTACCTCATTGTTAGCAACTTTTAACCTATTATTCTTACAGCTCCTACATTATTAAATTACATAATACATTCACATAACATTATTACACATGTATACAATAATATAAACATATACACTGATTTTAATGTACACTTTATATATATTGTTAGATACACATATTGCTTTAAGGCGGTCAGTTATTGGATTTATGTATTATATAATTTGACTAAAATCATTTAAGTGTTAAAAATACTGCCTCATTATAAGTGCTAAAATCTGTAGGCCTATTTCCGGTTGACAAGCTATTTTTAAGAGTTTGTCAATGCTCCGTAACTGACAATAGATTTTTAAGCATACTTTATAATAATTGTGATATAGCATTGTATACTATATATCCTTATTCGGTGATGGCCAGTGTTTCAAGAGTCCTGTGATCACATGAGCGCATGGAAAGCTTCGTCATCCCTTCAGATAAACCTGCGTAATATTATGGAACTAAACTATTTAGCACAGCTTCATTAAATGTCTCATGTCTGAAAATAATTGTTGCCAACTTCGTTTGATATACTGCGTCAGAATGAGACTTTGCTATACCTGTTTCAGAGGCAGGTGTAAACTCTTCGAATATATTTAGTGCGACATCAGCGCAACATTCTCCTAATTTATTGAGGACATGCGCCGGTGCCACATGTTAGATTCTATAAAAAATCCCAAAAGTTCCAATTAGTGGTAGTGCCTGGTGGTCCATTAGCCTTCGTACAAATCAGCCGAGGTTTAGTTCAGCAGTTTAGTTGAACCTATAGGTAATTGGTTTAAGTCAATAAACATTACATGGAACATGAAGCATACATAGCACGGAGTTAAGAAGTGTAATATAACTTTTTGTGCTTTGCTAAAATTGATTCATATTCTGGGATAACAAGCGTTTCAAACGCAACGGCATGCATTGTAAAACAACTAAAGTGTTTTTTTTAAAACTGCTAACATTTCGAATAATATTTAGGTGCTATTAAAACAACTATTTTTACTTTCTCTACTACGTATACTAAGTAGGGGAAGTATTGTATTCCACCCAAAAATTCGATACCGAGATTTCACCGGAAATATATGTTTTGAGACTCCCTGAATCCAAGAAAAGCATTTTTGGAAACATGTCCGTGTGTGTGTCTGTGAACAGCATAACTCAGAAACCAACAGTCGGATAAACACCAAACTTGGTATTTAGGTTCCGTATCTTCCAGAGATGCGATACCAAGGTTTTCAAGAAAATTTCCCCACCCCAGATTACCCTTTACATGTACGATTTTTCGAAAATTTTTATTTTCTCAAAAATGGCCCTAACGATTTTGATTAAAATATCATATGTTTAAGATATTTTTATGAAAAATAAAATGCATATCCTGAATTTTCTGAGAATGTCTCCAAAAGTATTCTTCATTGTGAACGACTTTTGCATAACTGGTAATCCATAAGAGATAGACAAAATTTTACTACACAAAAAATGTAGATCGCGTTAAAATACACAATTTATGTCATATACCTTTTTTTGTTGAGTGAACCATTTTCGAGATATTACTTGTTATTCCCTTAAATTGTTCAATACTATTTTCTCTAATGGGAATTCGTTATTCATTTTTTTGTCTTGGATGTGCAAAGAGTATTACTCTGTGGGAAAGGGAATGGTGCTGCACCTAGCAACCAGCTATTAAGAGATATGTATGTGCTTAAAGGCTACTGTATTTATATATTGCCCTTGTAAATATATATTCCGCTTACATCTACAAGAAAATTAGCAATAAGATAGACTCTGCAAATGTTAATCTCGATTAACATGAAGTAGATGGAGAATAAGCGTTTGTATTAATAGTTTGTACAAGAGTAGAGAAAGTCAGGTGAGTATAACACATCAGATTTTTTTCCTTTCTCTACCACGTATAGTAAGTAGGGGAAGTATTGTATTTCACCCAAAAATTCGATACCGAGATTTCACCGCAAATACATGTTTTGAGACTCCGTGAATCCAAAAAAGCATTTTTGGAAACATGTCCGTGTGGGTGTCTGTGTGTCTGTGAACAGCATAACTCAGAAACGAACAGTCGGATAAACACCAAACTTGGTATTTAGGTTTAGTATCTTCCAGAGATGACACGAAGATTTTCAAGAGGATCCACCCACCCCAGATTACCCTTTATATGGAACATTTTTCGAAAATTTTAATTTTCTCAAAAATGGCTCTAACGATTTTGATTAAAATACCATATGTTTAAGATATTTTTATGACAAATGAAATGTATATCACGAATTTTCTTGGAATTTCTCCAAAAGTATTCTTCATTGTGAACGACTTTTGCATAACCGGTAAACCATAAGAAATAGACGGCATTTTACTACACAAACAATGTAGATCTCGTTAAAATACACAATTTATGTCATATACATTTGTTTTGTTGGGTGAACCATTACTTGTTATACTTGAGATATTACTTGTTATACCCTTAAATTTTCCAATATTTTGTCTCAAATTCGTTATTCATTTTTTTATGACTTGGGCATGCAAAGAGAATGGAATACTCCATATAGCAACCAGCTCTTAAAATATTTGACTATAGCTTAAAGCCTACCAATTCTCCTTGCATCTACAAGATAATTGGCAATAGGATTAACATCTCGATATCTCGATTAACATGAAGCATATGGAGAATAAGCGTTTGTAAAAATAGTTTGTACAAGAGTAGAGAAAGTCATGTGAGTGTAACACATCAGATTTTTCTAAAATATTTACAGTTTTAGTTGTATTTATTTGTAACGACCTAAATTAAGTCATTACTTTGGTTCTTTATGCTGCCTGCACTCACATATTCTCTGGAAAATGCTTGTATAGTATCCCGAATTCACGCAGTGAAAGCTACAAACTAAATTTGAACTTGGGTCCTGTTTTGCATGAAGGAAACCTGAATTATTCATTACGCCTCTACAGTTTAACAGATGCTATACAAACATTGCTTTTTTATTCTTAAATACGTTTTTGGTACCTCTCGCACCTGTATATCACTCTGAGAACTGCCACCTGGATATTGTGCTACATATTTCATTCACGTCTTCTGTGAATCAGCAACTTCTACTCATGTTGTACTGCATACCAATTTGAATTGGAAGTGCGAGGTCATTTCATGCACAACATATGTGTTCTTCGTGATCTGAACACCGCCTCTACGTGTTTTTGATCATCCAACTGCGTTCAGAAATCCTGTTATAAGTGTTTAATTGATTTTTTCAAAGGTCAATCAAGTTAAATCCAGAAAGTTTATGCAGGAAGTAATATATGCAATTCACCGCATTCTGTTTCATTCGAAATGATTGTTCAGTTAGTTAACCGAAGAGGAGTTAAATGCTGCTTTGCAGTTCTGTATCACCCAAGAGGGAAATCCGTGATCAAAGATGCGGTGTACAAAAGAACTAGAGGCTAATGCGTAAGTAGTATACAGGGTGGACCATTTAAGTTGAGGCTATACAACATCTCCAAAACTAAGCGTTGTAGAAAGAAATGTCTTTGAAAAAAGTTCCTTGATATTATACGGGAAAGTAAATGCTATTAGTCATCCTTTTTGTTTGGAGGACATTACGAGTATGATGGTCATTTTAAGGTCAGTTTAATTACTTTCTCTACTACGTATAGTAAGTAGCGGAAGTATTGCATTCCACCCAAAAATTCTATATCGAGATTTCACCGAAAATACATGTTTTGAGACCCCCTGAATCCAAAAAAAAACATTTTGGAAACATGTCCGTGTGTGTGTCTGTGAACAGCATAACTCAGAAACCAACAGTCGGATAAACACCAAACTTGGTATTTAGATTCAGTATCTTCCAGAGATGCGACACGAAGGTTTTCAAGAAAATCCCCCCACCCCAGACTACCCTTTACATGGAACATTTTACGAAAATTTTAATTTTCTCAAAAGTGGCTCTAACGATTTTGAATAAAATATCATATGTTTAAGATATTTTCATGACAACTAAAATGTATATCTTGAAGTATTCTTCATTGTGAACGACTTTTGCATAACTGATAAACCATAAGAGATAGACAAAAGTTTACTATATAAAAATGTAAATCGCGTTAAAATACACAATTTATGTCATATACATTTTTGCTGAGTGAACCATTTTCGAGATATTGCTTGTTATTCCCTTAAATTTTCCAATACTTATACTTTTTCTCAAATGGGAATTCGTTATTACTTTTTTTTGTCCTGATAATGCAAAGAGAATGGAATACTTGACATATCAACCAGCTCTTAAAATATTTGACTATAGCTTGAAATCTACCGATTCCCCTTGCATCTACAATAAAATTAACAATAAGATTAACATATCGATACCTCGATTAACATGAAGCATATAGAGAATAAGCGTTTGTAAAAATAGTTTGTACAAGAGTAGAGAAAGTATGTGAGTGTAACACATCAGATTGTTTTTAAATGTAATCTACAATTAGGGTCAATTTATATTGACTCTAAAATGATCATCATAACGTCCTCCAATCAAAACATGACTAATGGCATTTACTTTCCTCCATAATATCAAGCAACTTTTATTAAAGATATTTCTTTCTACAACACTTAGTTTAGTAGATATTTTACAGTCTCAACTTAAATGGTCCATTCTGTATATAAAATTCATCTGTTTCCCATTGGTAACTATTAGCAAAATATATAACAGAAGTTTTATACATTAGTTAAAATGCATCATCATTATCATCATCATACTAAAAACCTGCTCCCCGTTAAGGAGATGTTAAAAGCCCAATCACACTAATATTAAATCTTCTAAATTCAGACCCACTATCTCAGAAGCTATTTAAGATGTCAGACTGAAGCTTTTACAGGACTTAGATGAAAGCCCTCGAATTTCACTGATCTACTATTATACAGTGTCTGTTTATTAAGGAACATAGGATTATTTTCTCGATTGTTAAACCATTTTTTATTAAAACTTATTATTATTATTTTAATAACCAGCTATGTTATTCACTCCAAAGTAGTTCCACAACAGCACCTAAGCAAATTTTTATCGTCCTAAAATTTAATTTACATAACGTAAAAATCTCTTCAAAACAAGCATGGAGAAAACAAACTCATATATTTGCAAACAAAGAAACCATGTGACTTGGGCACACACTAGCTACCTTACTTAACATTAGTACCAATGTGTAAGGCAAAACATCCGCTAAAGGTGGGATAAAGTTTATCCCTCTACTCCAAAATTAAATTAAATTGTATTTTATTTATGAATGCTCCTTAACTGCTATAGTTTTAGCGTCCCATTCTATATTGGGCGTAAAAGCCGGTAATTTTGCTCAAAGGTTTCTGTTTCAGGCTTGAGATAATACGTCGGACCATTCAAAAAACTTTCAAAACTAAAATTAGGAAAGAGACCAAAATGAAAGTTTATAAACTAGTGACTATACCCTCGTTGCTTTATGGCAATGAAACAGGGGTACCAACTGAAGTTGGGGTTTTCTTTACGTTGTTTGCACCACTTGTGGACGCCAATTTGAAGTAGTTTGTATTGAAGGAGTTGTATTATATTTCAACTGTTGGGGAGCGGAACTTATAGTAGTTGCAACAGTACGTATAGGAAACAGTTTCCGGTAGCCTTCGCCCCAAATTTATTTTTAGATGACCTTTGCCCCAAGTTTAAAAAAATTAACTTTGTAATTGATTGTTTCTTTTAGTTTTAAATATTTATGTTTGCCTCGGCTGCGTCAGTATTATTGTTAGAGACATGGAAGTCTTGGCAGGGCGTGATACGACAAGAATGAAGTCTTACACAGATTTGAAGTTTTAATTCACTCCTTTTTATTAATCCTTGACACAAATTAAATAGCACTTCACTGATATCGAGAGCTGTGAGATTCTTTTATTTTATACTTGCACTTTTTAACACGTAGACGTCTCACACGAATACGTAATTAATTTCTCGAGGACACATCTCGCGTCTGGTTAGTAACGCTTTCTGCAGGCAACTCAATTGATTTCAAGCGTCTAAACTTGTAAATTTCTGTATTTCAAGTCTCTGATTGGATAATCCTACTCCAAAAGAATACCTGAATTTAACTAAAGCTTTTTCTGGTTGTTGATTGGCTATTTTTAAACAGTCTCAAAATTTACATTATTGCTGCTCTAATAATGAGTAGTAGCATTTAAACTTCCTTACTCATTATTGCCTCAAGGTTACCTCATTGTTACCTCATTGTTAGCAACTTTAAACCTATTTCTCACAGCTCCTGCATTATTAAATTACGTAATGTATTCAAATAGCATTATTGAACATGTTTACAATAATATAAGCATATGCAATGATGTTACATACATTTTATAAAAGTATTACATACACATATTGCTTCAAGGTGGGCTGTTATTGAATTTACATATTATATAATTTGACTGAAATCATTTAAGTGTTAAAAATATTGTCTCACAACTCAAAAGCAAATATATGGAATTCAAACGGCAGAAATGAAATTCCTTAGGGGCTTGAAGGAATGTTCAAGAATGGATAAAATAATGACCATGTAAGGAAGAGCTGAATGTGGAATCAGCGAGTAATAAAATAATAGGCAATAGACAAAAGTGGACTAAACGTTTGATAGGAATGGAAAATAAAAGCAGCTTTAATTATACGCCGAGAGGAAGCATAGATCGAGAGCTGCCCATAAACTTTGGAGACAACAGTTAAGGTGGAGCGGGCATGTCGCTTAATCCATGAAGTGGCAATGTGTAACACTCGCATTCAGGAGGTCCCGGCTTCGATTCCCGTTGGGCCAGCACTTTGATCTTGGTTTTACTGCGAGTTTCCCTGTTTGGTAGGCAAATTTTGTCCACACTATTTTCGGCGTACATTGTCGTAAGCATCTTCCTGTCATTATTGAGCCAATGGCGCCCTTAAATGACATTAAAAGATGAAAGTCTCCCAGCTCCACTACCACACTGCTTAGCTGTGGATATTGACAGCTCTCTGCAATGTCCCAGGTTTTCGTATAAAGAGGCCGATCAAACGTGACAAAACAAGTATTTTTTTTCAGAATGTTCAGCAGCTATTTTGGAGGCTTCGAGGAGATTGTAAGCACGGTGTCATAATCTGTAGGGAGAGCGTGGATGACTGGGAGAACAACTTTAGAGCTCTTGCACTCAAGACCGTTTGTGGCCTGCTCCATGAATCTGAAATGGCTGGTATATTTGATGATTTTCCATAACACATAACACGTCTGGGGCTGAGGGTTGTATGTCACTGTCAGCCTCATTCAATTCAGGAAAAGCTGACATTCTTTCATACGGTGGACTGTTGGAGTTCGGTAGTTCTATTGAGTTAGCAGAAATATATTGTTACATGCTGGGGTGAGGTCCAAAATATTTCCAGCAAATGATTAAATTCCGAATATCCTAACACGCACATGGGGGAGCGCAGCTCGCTAACGGCAAAAGGACCGGGACCTTGGTGTTTAGATTTAGATGAAGGCGTGAGCTTTTACATTATGCAAAAGTATTACCTGGAATTTATTGACAAATTTTTGGCGACTCTACATTGTGCACTTAGGAAAAGAGGACGAGGGGAGATGCCCCGAAGTCAAGGACTGACCACATACGCGACTTGCTGTTGTAACGCTAACTGTATTCCTCCTCCAAGAGGAGGCCAAGCCAGCCAGCCAGGATTGGCGTCATACCAGGCCGTTTTCAAACAAAGCCCTATCTCTGGCATGTTCCGCGCCAAAGGAGGGATCGTTAAGCCGAAAAATAGTCAAAGGAATCCAATAATGCTATTCGACAATGGAAAAAAAATGCGTCTGGTAATGACAATGCTTACTGATTCGCCACAATATTTATTTATAAATTTATGTTATGGTTATTCAATCGGTTTCAGATGTAGTTTTACAAATTAAAATTATTAGCTATATCTCAAATCAAACCCCTACAAACCGTCATGAGAAAAATGATTGGATTCATTTATCGCTAAACAGGGTTTTCACTATTTTTTGTTTTTGGTCACTTTATCAAGAACTATTTGCTCTATGGGGTCTACCTGCACTCAGATGAAAGTTGATTAAATTTTCTGTAAGCTCATACTGTATTATAGGGATCTTAAGACATGACATTGTGGCAATATTTGGCTCGAAGCATGGCTCGTAAAAAAAAAAAAAGATAAAACTCTCCTATTTTTCAATGGCTGTATTTTGGAAACTGTAATACCTGTAGAGCTCAATATGTACTCAAAGTGTCACAACTTTAACCTAGTTTAAAATCAATAACAGCGCCTATTTCGCTAAAACGCATAGTTTAGGAACTACGAGCCAAAAACTGAAAAAGGTGCGAAAAAGCGCTGTTTTCGGTCCCGTCCCGCAGAGTTAACACAGGGGTCTCGAAGCTGCTAACTTCTAAGACAATATCTAATAACATAAAAAAAACATATCACTACATTTTTTGCAAGGTTTACCTTTTTTGTGTGTAAAGTGACTGGTGTATATAAGCTCAATTCCCAAACGAGCTTTGAAATCATTTACTCTGAAGATTACCTGACGCATTCATGCAAAGGATTAAAGAAAAACCTTGCATAAAACCCTAAGTAAGATAGCGTGAACCAACCAGGATTCGAATACGGGGACGCAATCTCAAAAGTAAAAGCGTTACTCTTGCACAATCACAGTAGTTTTAAGACGCAAAAGTTCCTAGGGTAATCATAGGGTTTACTATGTTCTCTTGGCAGCTTACTCGGAGAAGCCGTAACGAAATCACGCAAGCTTATCGCCTCATCGCACTAACAAAGCTAATGACGACGTTAAATGTCGAGAACAAGCTAATGAGAGGGCAGCTGGGAGAGAGCGCAGTATTAGAAGAGTGTTGGTCCATCCGGCGTGCAGCTAGGACCCTCTTCATACATTATTTAGTAGGTCGGTACGCTAAGGTCGTCCACACCAGGTCTGCCCCCGTAATATGCCCTTGTATGGCTGAACACAACCTCCGCTTCTGGAATCGGACGTTGCCTTCCCAAACAGTTGGACCCACCACATTTCTTTTAATTCCTTTACCGCGTATTAGGGTAGTTAGGTATTGCATTTCATCCAAAAATTCTATATTTCGTTTGGGAGATTTTGTACATCCAGAAACAAAAATGTGATGTGTTATACCGTTATACGAGTCACTTTGCCCACGACAGTTTATATACGATGTTCTGGAATCGCCGTCCACTTTGTTCTAATAACACAAATGATAGTATCAGGGATGTTAAAATATATCTGTTGTTTTATTCTCACGAAGGACTGCTTGCTTCTGTTTCATTACTTTATTTAAAAGTGTTCTGTTATTGCTAACACTGTCACCGCGTACGAGACAATTGTATTACCAGTATTAACATTGAACTTTGATTGTTACATCGATCTAATCGACACACTGTCTGTGCATTGTTAATCGTACGCTTCATAAAGTATTATATATACAGTGCCTTATTTCTGACTCCTGGCCGATTGCTTCGTGGCCAGCTGCTGTCGACCGAGTTGAATATTCACAGACCCTGAATTCAAGCGCATAGCGTGCCGACAATTCAAGCGCATAGATTTATATGCATACAATAACCACATACTTTTATCACAGAAGGTGTTGAAAATGATGTCCTTGTGCTGCCACGCATCTCTCACAACTTTTAAGAAAATTTCCATTAACACGCATTAACACGATGCCTGGTATGGGATGAAGGAAGTAGATGAAACGAAATGTTGGTGAAATGGATGAAAGGAAAGGTGATGATGGAGCAGTTGGTGGAATGAATGGCGGGGGAAACCGGAGAACCCGGAGAAAACCCGCCCAGACGCCGCTTCGTCCACCACAAATCCCACATGCCGGTCCCTGGGATTGAACCCGGGCCGCCTCGGTGGAAGACGAGCGGTCTAACCACTCGGCCACGGCGCCGCTAACACGCATTAATTCGTCTTCTGAAAGTGCAGTAATTTCTCTAAGAAAGTAGTTTGGAACCTGTCAAGTATAGAAGTGTATTGATTTGTAAGCTGTGTGTCTTAACGCAACGACGGGTACGTCATATAGGATGGTTTAGCAGGGGGATTTAAATTATCCTTTCCAAAGGTTATTGCGTAAAACATCCTCTATTGTACAATGCAATATATTTTTAAAGATGAAAACGAAATGTATAGTTTTTAGGGCTAAATATCCCGATATATTTTCTTAGTTATAATATTTGTATCGTTTTCCTTCTTCCTTTCCTTTATTCAAAAAATAAAATCTTTTTACCATCTTGCAGAAGACTGAAAAATTTTCAATTCATTGCAACGGATTTCACCCTGAAATCCGTTTCTCGCAGTTTTTAACAAGATTATGGAAAATGACCACTTCTACGAAATTGTTGCAGAATGTTTTCTAATAAATATTGTTACTCTCGACGGATGAGCTTTACTTTTAGGAATAATTTTTCATGTTAATAAAATTATATACTTTTATTAAAATGATACTTCCACATATTCTACCTTTTACACATTGCTACAAATTATAATATTAATCTTATACTGCTGTATCGCAGAATTATTTTTAAGTTTTCTGCTTAGCCGTTTGTTTACTCTTGCATTTAATGTGCCTCTCTCAATGCCAGAGGATGTTGCATGTACCAGCAACCAGGTTACACTTCTTTGGGTACCGGGGCATCCTGGTATTAGAGGTAATGGGATAGCAGACGCTCTAGTGTGGGGGGATCGGGCCTCGATTTTATAGGCCAGAGCCCTTTTGTTTGCCAGAAATGTCAAGTACGAGATTACCCAGCTCACGGCGAAGGCTCTACTTGAGATCGGGAGTAAGCAAACCATGTCAGGTAGGCTCACAATTTTATATCTGGGCCTGACCGGAGAGTGAGACAGTTCCTTCTGAATTTATCTAGAGTTAAGGCTCAGAAGGATTGTGGGCTATTTTACGGACCAAATACTCTACGCAGACATTCATGCATAATGGGTCTTGTACAGGACCCTTTATGTAGGAAATGTGTGAGGGACTTTGAGACCTCACAGCATATATTATGCGGATACGAACGTTTTGCTATGTATAGGCATGTATTCTTAGGATCCTTCTTTTTGGAACCTAAGGATATAAAAAGGGCAGATATCAAGGACGCGGTCCGTTTTATTCGGACCATTGGACTAGAGTAATGCCAGAATATGAGAGGCACAATGGCTGTTGAGCCTGTGTGCATAGCTTCTTTTAGAGGCCACTCATTTATCATCATCATCAATGTGCCTCTCGTAAAAATATTAATATATTATTCTTAAGCCCTGCTTTGTTAAATACATTTTCTGCTAAAACAGATCTCATAACACTCCCTAATTTAAGAAGCTCTTTCCTTCTTCTTTCTTCAAGGACATAGAGAATTTACGAAAAAGACAACAGGTCACTTTAATGTGTTTGCTAAGGGTTACAAACAAACACATATTCGCAGCACATTGGTTTTGCACCAATATGAATATCAGAATTTTTAAAAAATGATTTTGTCGATTACGCTCAAATGCCTCTATAAGTTAAAGTAAATCTTTTTGAGCAAATCGATAAACTCCTAATTCCACACAGATTTGCGCGGAGTGTACAGGAGCGTCCGACAGAGGTGCAGTCAAGTATCCTTAAGCTAATTTAAGCTTGGTTTAACTCAGCCTTAAGAACGTAAAAATACATTTTTTTATTAAACTTCAGCGCTATCTTTACCTATATTCTGAAACTTTGAAAAATGTCACTGTATTTGGTGAAGTATTGAGCTTTTACCTTACCTTCCGTAATCAAGGAAGTGTCTTGGATGATTATGGTGTCTCTGCGTGTCCCTGAAAGAAAGAAAACAGTGAAAAAAGAATGTTGTTCTTTAAAACAACAATTATAAAGTTTAAATGACAGGCGTCTGTAAAACATTCAACTTTGGCAAATTTAAACTCCTGTTGTGTAATTTTGTAAATATGCACAAATAAGGTTATACTGCTTCTAGAATGCTTTTCATTTGCAAGGGACCATTGTCACATTGATCTCGCAGATTGAGCTGCGACTTTTTACAGTGAAAATACATTGAACAGAAAATTATCCTGTCACAGCTTTCTCTCCCATAGGGTCCCTATTCGTCGGGAAAAAATTATAAGGTTTTAAATTGTAATTTCTGACCTTAGATCTGTCTTCCATTCAACGATCAGCTGTCTGGTACTATACCAGATGCTGCAGTAAATGTATGCAAGGTTGCCAGAAGGGAAATTAAGGTTGTATTTTTCAAGAATCGGAGTAGTGAATTCGGGACTAACAAGTCAAATTTATAATACACCTGAATTAAAAATTAAATGTTATGCAATTTAAACAGGTTCATATGAGAACGTACGCACAATTTTAACACAAGAGACTTATTACTAATACTATAGTTTATATCAGAACAAATCTAGACACATCTTTGTAATACACCCTAATAAAGAAATAGAGTATCATTGAAGTGACGTAAAGATACATATACACAACAAAAGATTCAGGCATTCCAGCAATTGAATACTTTATAATTAATACATTTGTTCCCCAATTAATGTTTAGGGAGAATTAACATACACCACGCTGCATGCAGACATAGAGCTAATGAAATAAAATACTGTATTCCTTCTCAATGTATCAACACAACCACGGACGAGACGGGATAATAAACTTTGCGCCGCACCGAGGCTACAAGAATCTGCGCGCAAGACCGTACTAAAGATAACTTACAACCAAGATTTCATGTAGCGATGAGAAAATCGGCCGCAGTTACATTTCATTTTTCCCAGTGATGGGTGCCCAAACAAACAAACAAGAACCTGAAGAGCCAAAAATTGCACATTTTTTCGTAATTTCTATTGTTTAATAGTTTATAAGTATGGATATATACAAGGGATTAGATATTATTAGTGAACCATTATAATTTGTAGCTTACTTTTTTCTTGTCACACTTGGGCCTACGGGGGAGAAAGTCGATACACATGTATTTTTATTTTCGGAAGATATAAACAATTAAATAAAGAAATGATAGTAGGATAAAGAAATAATTGCAATAAATAATTTAACTATATTAAACCAATGTGTAATATAATATGCTTGAGTTGAAAGAATGTCCAAAGAAAAAGATAATTAGCGAGTCAGGTTAAGCAAAGTCATTAGTAACAAAGTGAGGAGCGAAAGCATTAGCTTAAAAATTCTTGAAAGGCAGTTTAGAGTTAAGTTTAGTTACGTTTGAACAGTCACGTAGGCAGAAATGCTGAAAAATAGAAGTGAAAGGTATCTCTGAGAGCTTAGCCAGGCTTCCATAGCAACAAGATAACACTCGCACATGTAAACATTTTAAGATATGCTCCGCGCAAGAATTGGTGTTGGTGAGGGTAGTTCTAAGGAAAAGGCGGAGCTTAGGTAACATAAGAACGTGCAATTCTAATCAGAGACACATTCGTTCGTTCACACTTTCTGTGCACACATTCGTGTATACAGAACTCATGTGTTATTTTTAACTTTCAGTGACGTGCTTGTGTGAGTAAGATTTAGCGGTTATCACGAGGGGTTTTACCGGTAAGCATTTTAGCACGGGAAGTTACGCTTATAGTTTCTTTATTACGGTAACGGTTATTTCATAACCGTAAAATTGATATTACAGAACTTAACAAGTATAATAAGTCAGTTGTTATAGTTTCGAGAGCTACGATTCTTAATCAATTTCAGTTTTTATTTCCAAACGGTCCGCAACTCGCTTCAATAGTTCAAGTATTAGATCACATTAAATTTCTCAGTCAACTAAAATGGTCTTATTCTTCTCAAAATGCCCAGGCATACCTCGAGAAAAGGATCTCATATCATACCACTACAGCAGCTGGCGCACGAGACTACGAGATAACGGCAACATAAGCAGGTATGAGGGCAGTCCCAGAAGTACCCGACCTGACGTATATATAGCGGTTGTTGTATCAAACAAATGACTATGGTAGAAAGTACCAAACTTATAAATTTTAAGTTTGAAGTTTGACAATGCTGCGTTATTTAGAAATTGGCAGGTATCAATAGTCAAAACGGCCGCATTTAGCGAAAAGGAAAGTTTTGTTTCATCAAGACAATGCACCAGTTCACATATCGATTATGCCATGGCCAAAATCAATGAGTTAAAGTTCGAATTGCTTCCTCATGCACCTTATTCGCCAGACTTAGCCCTCTGATTATTTTCTGTGAAGAAACGGCTTGGTGCTAAAATATTTGTGCAACATTGAAGAGGGGAGTCTGCAGTTGATGGCTATTTTGCAGAACTCGACGGTTCTTACTATAAACAGGGTATCGAAGCTATTGAACATCGCTGAGAAAAGTGTATCGAGCTGAAAGGAGACTATGTAGACAATTAAAGATGTTTTTCAAAAAAAATTGTGTTTTATTTGTTAGGTCGGGTACTTCTGGGACAGCCCTCGTAATGTATACTGCTTCAAAATTGTCTCACCGTGCGGCTTTAAAATTTCAGACACCGTTGGACGTTATCAAAAATTGGTACCTCAACGTTATTAATGTGTAACATCAAAACGACAAACACCTTGATTGAACTCTTCCAAGTGCAGAACAATGTATACTGAAAATTGCCCACAAAATTTAAGTGAGAACAAATCAGTCATATAGTTATCGCTCAGGCCAGAGTCCTAGAAATAAAAAAAATACTACTTTTAGAATTTTAAATTTTAAATAACCCGTAACGCGTGAAACTCTTTTCTTTTGAAATTTTAAACACTTTTATAATTGCAGCCTTTCGTAAAATATTATATCATGATGTCTCGGACATATTATGATCTAAACCCACGAGTAAAATAAAAGAAAGCATATTGTGTTGCTTTCATTGACATTTTTTTCCTCTTTATACAGTTTATGCATATTTAAGTAACTGTGAGGGTACACAAAATCTTGGGAAAAAAGTAATGGATACTTAGAGTTATAGCCGTATTGCCAAAATCCTTTCTTTATATTTCCAATTACTGGAAATCAGCTGTTGAAAGTTAAGAAAATAAAATATCTAAATATTTAAATATTACATAATTTATACTCCAAGATGAAATTAATAAAACAAAACTTATAAATATAAGTGATATTCAATTTAATAATCATTTTATAACAATTGAAGTAGTATTTAATCTAACAATCTCTCAATACAGAACAAGCAGGATTATTACCAAAATTAAATGGAGAATGTTAGCAGATATTTACGTAGTACCTGCAGGAATGTATATTTAATATACATGCGAAAGTGTAAAAATCTTTTTCAAAATTGATGTAAAAGATATTTTGTTTATTTTCGATGCAACATTTTAAGCAATTCTAAGATTTATGTTCAAAATCATTTTAAAAACGTATTTTGAATACCGTTTTGTATTGTGTAATAGCATACTTTCAAACAAAATTCTTTTTAACACAACGCTCATTACTTTATAAATTTACTTTTAAATATTGATAATATTTACAGAGAAAAAATTTAAGTTGATTTTAGGACTACCAATACTTGCTCCAACTGTTCCAACATTATGCGAGCTAGTAACAATAGCAAACAAACAGTAGGGAAATTTTTTGCAAGAAATGGATTAAGGGTGGGTTTAGAATGAAAATGAGGAATGAGGAAATGTTTCGCGAAACAGGTATGAACATAAATTATTGAGAACATGGAGAAGCAAGTTTTGTTTGCTATGCACGTGAAAAATTCCATTGGTTTTGTATAGAGGCTTGAAAACAGAATGGGGTAGAGACAAATATTTTGTGAGTTAGACTCTTTTCTCTGGTCAATATTTGTTTTCTCCGGCGCGTAGCACTACAATTCGCAGGTGTGCAACTCAGCCTCCGGTAGCTCGTTAACATGTCGTCGAACTCAGGACACTCCTCTCTTAGCGAATATAACTGCTACCTTCCACATTGTAAGAACTCGCTGAGGAAACAGAACTGAAATGAATGGAATAAAAGAGCAAGCGATCATCCTACCTTTTTCCAGAAGGTTCACAGAAGCCAGAAGAGATTTTGGAGATTTTTACCTATCGCTATAGGAGTTCCGGACAGTTTGATAAGCTGAGAGTACACTCTTCGTACAACAAACCACACGTCAGCCGGCACCAAATCCACGCCCTGCCTCAAGACGGGCCAAGCAGCCAATTGCGCCCTGCTACAGTATATGATATAGAATGATTTGGATATACATGAGTAAATACAGAGATTACAGAATTAAGCAGTTTAAGCAGGAGAGATTTAACAGGGATGCTTTGTCCATTATGTAGAAAAAATTTGTGTTACACTCACATGACTTTCTCTAGTCTTGTGCAAACAACTTTTATAAACTCTTATGTTCCATCTATGTCATATTAATCGTGATAAACATTTGCAGAAACGATCTTTTGACATGCAAAGAGAATTACATTTTACACATAGCGACCGGTTCTAAAAATACTTGACTATCGCTTAAGGCGTACTATGTTCTCCTTGTTTTGTATTTGCAAGGGCAATATAGAAATACAGTAGCCTTTAAGCATCGACATATATCTTAATAGCTGGTTGCTAGGTGCAGCACCATTCTCTTTGCCACAGATTAATACTCTTTGCATATCCAAAACAAAAAAATGAATAACGCATTCCCATTTGAGAAATTAAGTATTGAAAAATTTAAGGGAATAACAAGCAATATCTCGAAAATGGTTCACCCAACAACAAAAAATGTATATGACATAAATTGTGTATTTTAATGCGATATACATTTTTTTGTGTAGTAAAATTTTGTCTATCTCTTATGGTTTACCAGTTATGCAAAAGTCGTTCACAATGAAGAATACTTTTGGAGACATTCCCAGAAAATTCAAGATATACATTTTATTTGTCATGAAAATATCTTAAACATATGATATTTTAATCAAAATCGTTTGAGTCATTTTTGAGAAAATTAAAATTTTCGAATAATGTTCCATATAAAGCGTAATCTGGGGTGGGAGGATTTTCTTGAAAACCTTCGTGTCGCATTTCTGGAAGATACTGAACCTAAATACCAAGTTTGGTGTTTATCCGACTGTTCGTTTCTGAGTTATGCTGTTCACAGACACACACACGGACATGTTTCCAAAAATGCTCTTTTTGGATTCAGGTGGTCTCAAAACATGTATTTCCGGTGAAATATCGGTAGCAAATTTTTGGGTGGAATACATTACTTTCCCTACTTACTATACGTAGTAGAGAAAGTAAAAAGATGTGGTGTTTCATTGTGATCATAAATTGTAAGGAAACAAAATGTTGTTTTTTTAGTGCAGTCTTTGATCAAACTGGATCCTTTCCTTTAAAACACATAATTTTCGTTTTCTTAATTGAAATTACGTGAGATTTATTTTGGCTATCAACCCCAGGAGGACGAAGTAAAGTAAAGGAACCAGAGGATGCTACAGGAAGCGCGAGAGTGGCTAACATTTCCTGGCTCGAAGACCCGACACACTACTGTAACTGTCTGGAGAGGGCGATGGACGACCCCTTCAATCAGGTAGCCCCTTCTTATCCACGGGGAATACTCCTCTCTTGGAGGAGGCATCCGCGCGTCTGTCTTGTGTAACCGCCTCACGCCACGAAACCCAAAAGCCATCTAAAATATGAAATATAAGGAAGCAGAATGAAATTGCGGTATATGAGAAACCACCTTAGCAGTCGCCGACCAGGAGAAACCATGGAAATCCCAAGTTCAGAGTAGGCGGTGGACGGGAATCCAATCCGGGATCTCCCAAATGCAAGCCTCACAAGTTAGCGCGCAGCCAACTCGCTACTCTCTGGGAGAACACTTGCAGCGTGTTATTTTTACTTTCTCTACTACGTATAGTGAGTAGGGGAAGTATTGTATTCCATCCAAAAATTCGACATCGAGATTTCACCGGAAATACATGTTTTGAGACCCCCTGAATCCAAAAAAAGCATTTTTGGAGACATGTCCGTGTGTGTATCTGTGTGTGTGTGTGTGTGTGTGTGTGTGTGTGTGTGTGTCTGTGTGTCTGTGAACAGCATAACTCAGAAACGAACAGTCGGATAAACACCAAACTTGGTATTTAGGTTCAGTATCTTCCAAGGATGCGACACAAAGGTTTTCAACAAAATCCCCCACCCCAGATTACCGTTTACATGGAACATTTTTCGAAAATTTTAATGTTCTCAAAAATGGCTCTAACGGTTTTGATTAAAATATCATATGTTTAAGATATTTTCATGACAAATGAAATGTATATCTCGAATTTTCTGGGAATGTCCCCAAACGTATTCTTCATTGTGAACGACTTTTGCATAACTGGTAAACCATAAGAGATAGACAAAGTTGTACTGCACAAAAAATGTAAATCGTATTAAAATACACAAGTTATGTCTTATACATTTTTTTGTTGAGTGAACTATTTTCGAGATATTGCTTGTTATTCCCTAAAATTTTCCAGTATTTCTTCTCAAATGGGAATTCGTTATTCATTTTTTTATGTTCTGGATTTGCAAAGAGAATGTAATGCTCCACATTGCAACCAGCTCTTAAAATATTTGACTATGGCTTAAAGCCTACCATATTCCCCTTGCATCTATAAGAAAATTAGCAATAAGATTAACATGAAGCATATTGAGTATAATTTATCTAACTAACATACTTTACGATTTAACACTATACGTATCCACACATTAAACACCTATCCTCCAACCGTAACATACATAAACATCTATTGAATCTTGAGGTTGCAGGTTAAGAAGACAAGGATATTCTCCATCTTGTGATTTCACATCCTGCTTAGAATGATGATGCAAGCGACTATGTTCCTGATTTATCTGTTTCAAATGAGGACCTTTGAGTCGAGGACCATAGACACATAATTCATCCCGGTACCGATTTATCACAGTGTTGCAGTTCACACAGAGAGCGCTGAGAATCACGTAACCAAATGCGTCACGAGCACTTGTTAAGGGGACTATATATTTCACCGTCCTGTGCAATTGATGAATGCTTCGTTCCTAAAGTAAACAGCCATCTACAAGAAACCAATCGCCTCATCATTACTCCCAGCTGAGAACAATAATTTAACTTAGAATTCTAAATCCTGGCTTTGGGTTTATTTTAGTGGAATCTGAAAATTAGCTGCCATTCTCTTCATTCTCTGATGTGTTCACTCACATGATTCTCTCTACTCTTGCACAAACTTTATGCAAGCACTCTCCATCTACTTCCTGTTAACCGAGTTATTTGCTAATTTTCTTGTAGGTGCAAGGGGAATATGGTAGGTTTTAAGCGATAGTCAAATGTTTTAATAGCTGGTTACTATGTGGAGCATTCCATTCTCTTTGCATGTCCAGGACATAAAATGAATTCCAATTTGAGATAAACTATATTTGGAAAATTCAAACAAATAGCAAGCAATATTTCGAAAATGGTTCACTCGACAAAAAGGTTGTATATGAGATGAAATGTGGTTTAACAAGATCTACATTTTTTATGCAGTAAACTTTTGTGTATCTCTTCCGGTTTACCAGTTATGCAAATGTCATAGAATGAAGAGGACTCTTTGGACCATTCAAGAAATATAGGTACATTTCATTGACCATGAAAATATTTTAAACATATGATATTTTAATCAAAATCGTTAGAGCCACTTTTGAGAAAATAACAATTTTCGTAAAATGTGCAATGAAAAGTGTAGTATGAGGTGGAGGAATTTTGTTGAACGTTTTCGTGTCGCATCCTTGGAAGATTGCGGCAGTAATTTGTATCACAATAATGTAAATGCCAGAGTGATTGTAGTGTAAATAAGCATTATTGTATGACATTGATTTGAGATGTTTGTTAATTATAAGTTAATTAAATTATAAGTTTACACGGCCTCACTGAAACTGACAATAAGAGCGGGTAACAATGAGTGAGGGGGTGACTTGTTTATCAATTATTAGAGACAAACAAATGAAGTCATATTGGCGCGCTTTTCTTAGAAATGGAGGGAATATCTTCCTTAGAGCATATTTTTTCGTAATTTTGATTGGATATAAAAATAGACGCTAATGTTGGCGCGTTTTATTAACCAATATCAGCTCGGTTATAATCTTTAGGCATATCGGGGTGTGGGAGTATAAAAAGCTAAAGCCAGAGGCAAGTATTGCCCAGTTCAACAAAATCATCCACGCGTTACACGTCGCTGAGTTCAGCAGAATCATTCAGAGGTTAAACGTCGCTTAGTTCATCAGAATCGTTCGCGAGTTACACGTCGCAATTCTACAGAATCTCTCGCGTCTTAAAGTTTGTTATAAATGTGAAACACGCGAATTAATAATGTGCAGCAAATAAGTGATTATAGTGATATTAGAAAATATAACAGTTTCAGTCTGGCGCGTATCAAGAGTCAATATGTGAACTTAATTAATTGTGACGGTAATAAAAGTGTAAAAACAAATTCTTTTATCAGTGTTATCTTTGAGTAACACATCCTTTCCGTTTACGCACCCTGTTTAAGAGATTTGCTCGACTGAATAATAATAATAGCTAGCCGGAGGACAAAGAACTCAAAATCAAACTATTAAAACAATAACGGTCGCTCAGCAATAAGATAACACGAAGTGACCGCGACAAATTGGCTCCCATACGTTGTGTAGATAAACATGAAGCATCTTCCAACTAACAACAAACAATCTACTTCAAGATATTAAACTCAAATATCAAGCTTGGTATTTATTTGGGTTTTGAGTTCTGATTATGCTGTTTACAGACACACGAAACACACACAGAGATGTTTCCAAAAATGCTTTATTTTGATTCAGGGTATCTCAAAACATGTATTTCCGGTGAAATCTCAGTATGTAATTTTTGGGTGGAATTTAATACCTTCTCTATCTACTATTTACGTGGTAGAGAAACTTAAAAGAAAATTGCTGATAGCTTTTAATCAAAAGATGAAATAATTAAGAAAATAGTCCTACCTCTCTTAAGAAACAAGCTTACTGTATAAAAATAGATGAGTGAACTTAGGTAGCATGTGTCCTGTAAAAATATCAGTCTTCGTTAAATAGTTTCTGAGAATGTCAGGAATTTAGCGGGATTGGGCTCTTAATCTTCCCTTCTTTTCATACCGAAGTTAACGTCGACATTGTTTCACTGTTTCTGGAATTTGTTTCAAGCCAATCATTGAGAGAGGTGATAACAGTAGGGTGAAGTTGACGCAGTATTTTTAACACTTAAATTATTTTAGTCTAATTATATAATATATAAATTCAATAACAGCCCGCCTTAAAGCAATATCTGTATATAACAAGATATAAAAGGTGTATATTACAGTCATTGTAAATGTTTATATTATAGTATGCATGTTCAATAATGTTATGTGAATGTATTACGTAATTTAATAATGTAGGAGCTGTGAGAATAATAGGTTAGAAGTTGCTAACAATGAGGTAACCTTGAGGCAATAATGAGTAAGAAAGTATAATAATGCTACTAGTCATTCTTGGAGCAACAATAATGTAATTTTTGTGACAGTTTATAAAATAGCCAATCAACAACCAGAAAAAAGCTTAAGTTAAATAAAAGTATTCTATTGGATTAGGAATAGCCAATCAGAGACTTGAAATACAGAAATTTACAAATTTAGGCGGTAGAAATCGAGTCAGTTGCTTGTAGACAGCGCTCATAACTGGGCGCGTTGGTTGTAGGCAGTATTCCTAACCGGACGCGAGATGTGTCCTCGAGAAATTTAATACGTATTCAGTGTGAGACGAAAAATAGTTAACGTGTTAAAAAGTGTAAGTATTTAATAAAAACAAACAAATCTCACACTCTCTCTCTATATATCAGTGAACTGTTATTTAAATCGTGTCAAGCATTAATAAAAGGAGTGAAGTAAAATTATAATCTGTGTAAACCTACATTCTTCAGTCGCACCACTCCCTGCTAAAACATTCATGTCTCTGAAAAAAAAATATAAATACTGACGCAGCCGAAGCAAACATAAATATATAATATTTAAAGAAACAGTCAAAATTACAAGGTTAATATTTTTTAAACTTGGGGCAAAGGCCACCGGAAAGTATATTTGGGGTGAAGGCTACCGGAAACTTTGTACCATACTTGCGGTTGCAAGTACTTAAAGTTCGGCTCCCCAACAGTCGAAATATAATACATCTTCAAATCGGCTTTCCATACGTGAAGCAACAAACCTTCTTCAAATTGACTCCCAAAGCGTGGGGCAAAATAACATTGCAACAAAATAATTACTTCAAAGTCGAGTGTTGGACAAATACGGATAGGGTTGGGGTTATTCAACAGAGGTGGATAAATCACCACTTATACCTACGTAAATCCATTGCGGCTACCACACCCAAGGAGAAAGGGATGAAGTAAGGAAACACAAGCAGGCAGGCCAAAGAGACCCGCAGAAGTCCCTAACAATTTCAGGCTTGAAGACCCGTCGACCAAGTAGGCCAGTGTACACGGGGAGCACTCTTTCTCTTCAGCAAGCATTCGCGCCATCTATCCGGCACCGCCACTCGCCACTAAACCTAAAACCACACTTAAGAAAGAGAAGGAAACGGCGTGAAGGAAAAGTATAAAAAGGAAATCATGGTAGATGAGAAACCACCCATGCATTCGTCTACTGACCCTGGGAAACCACAAAACTCCATGGTCAGTTTGGGGGTCGCCGGGAATAGAACCAGAATATACCGTATGCGAGCCTCATACGTTACCGCACAGCCATCTAGCTCGGTATGCAGAAACCTTACCGAAGAAAAAATGGTCTTGCGATTTAATAGAATGAACCAGTTCTTGACGACGACGACGACGATGATGATTAGGAAGATGATAGTGGTGCAGAAAACATTCATGTAGAACTGAGTCCTTCTTGTCCGGCTTCTTTCTGTGAAACCGATGAGATAAGTGTTTTTTGCATGAAAAACCCATCGTACAGTCATCAACTTGGTATACTTAAAGAGAATTCCTCTCTTGACGCGTGGCTTTCTACGTGACTTGAGTGGCATCAATCCGTTGCAGGTAAATCTTCCTCTTACCTCTTGCCTCCAGTAAGAAGGAACAGATTTGAACTTCCTTGTCCACTCGCCTGGTTCATCCAATACCAACACACATAAAAACCTCAGCAAAGTACAAGTTGCAGAAATGAGATTCTTCAGAGTTGCTGGTAGTTATACATAAATGAAGAAGTTTGCGAAGCAGGCATTTGATGACTGTTCCTAGGAACACTGCATTATGATTGGAAGAAGGAATAAAAAGAAGATTGTTCCCGACGTAATATACATCTTTCTGTTTGATGTCCTCTATTGTAAAAATCTCATTATGTGTAGCCGAAGCCCATCTAAGTGAATTATTATATTGGTGTTATAAAATAGCTTACAAACGTAATAAAGGTATTAAGTATAGCACTATTTTCTGTGAGGTGTGCCAACTAGAAATAATTCTGTGTCACATTCACCTGTCTTCTTATGCACACTATGTCTATCAAAGCAGGTCCTGCGTGAACAATTCTTGCTGAGAGGGTAAGCTAAACAGTTCATGCTGTACTGACCCCTCTTTCTACTGTTCTTCTAATTTATAATAAAAGAATAGAGGGAGGTAAAAAGCTTATAAATTATTTATTCGCGGAAAATCTATATCTGGAGCTCCTAATGTTAATTCATTTTCAGTTTTCGATCCCTCATCTAATATTACAAACTTATGAATTAATAGAAATTGCCTCCACAAACTGTACTTACGAAAGCCTATTTTTCGATCTACTTCATGTTAGTTGAGGTAAACCTTTGGGTATATAGTATCATCACACATTTCGTTGTAGGTACGAGGGGGTAGAGGAAACTGAATCGACATCACATATTTAAAAGCGCAATGCTATATGCTTGCCTTAAAATGTGATCGTATTTTTATCGCATAAAGAAACAACTACATAGCGACAGAACCTAAAAACAAAAAGGTACTGGAACATTCAAATTAATGATAGCGGATATGTGGAAAAAGGATAATGCCACAAAAAGTTATTTGAAAGACATCAACATATTTTGTGTAGTACATTTTTCTCTATCTCATACCCTTTACTCAGGATAGAAAATTATACAAACTTCTTTCCGAATGAAGAAGTTTGTATAAACTGTATAATGTCTTAAATATACGGGATTTAATCAATGTCGTTAGAGCCATTTTACAGAAAATAAAAAAATATATCGAAGAATTTTCCACGCAAAGGGTAGTTTGAAGCGGGAAGTTATGTTGTTCACACACACACACACATTCTTTTTCTCTTAGCAAAATACACATTTCTGGAGAAATCTCGATACCGAATTTTTTAGTGGAATGCATTATGCCTCTTCCTGTTACAGGTAGGGGCCAGAGAAGGTAAAAATGCGTTCCATCTACTCTGTATTCACTCTTAGATTGAGCCGGACCAAAATAAACCCACCTGACCAGTCTACCGCGGTACAACACAGTATTAATGCGCGCAGAAAAGTAGACCCATGCTAATAATCTAAATTTGAAAGGAATTTATCCTTAAATGATATAATAGTCTACACAAACCCTAAAAGATTAATAAGCGCTGATTTATACCGTTTAACAGAGCTACAAGTCCCAACATGCAATTCGTACGCCACCTGACATCTGGGTATGCGCAGAATATTTCTATTTATTATGATGCCGGACGGCAAATTTGCTCTTGCATCTTCGTCGACTTACGTAAACCATAACCGGGCAAACCATTGACTAGTGGTGAAAAAACAACAGTGTTGAATGTTTATTATAAGTTACCTGAGAAATATCCAACACTTCCCGTGAAAAAAGTGGGGAAATTAACTTCTGAGTTCACCGGTGTTTCAGTACAAGCAAGAACAGTACTCGCAAAGAAAAATCTGAAACGAAAAAAGTGGATACACCCGGGAAAAAAAGAAAGCGTGTGAAATATGCGCAAGAATGTGACGATGTTGTGATGAATGCAATTCGCGTAACAGTGCACAATTTCTTTTTTAAAAATGGGCGGTCAACAATTGATAAAGTGCCACTCCCAGAGAGCGAATAAATGTAGGTTACGGCATACCTATCACTTTCCTTTTCGCTTGTTTCTTTTAGAATTAAAATTAACTGTTACTGTGCAGACGTTTATTTTGTTGTAACTATCAATCTTATCTCCTTTAACCCCCAACAGAATATGCGAGTCGTTAAGTTGTCGTATACACATGGCCATGAAAGTATGTCCATTTGTGACGCGGATGGCGGAAGGATACTTTACAACGGTGCGCTGGTCACTTGGGTTTTGTTTTGGCGCGAATCAACCTAAGAGTGAATACAGTTTAGGTCCTGACTCTCGTCAGTGACGGTCAGAAGTCAGTTCGCAGTCAAAATCACACACCAAAGACATTATGACAAGCATCAGTCTCCACCCGAAGCCTAAATAATGCTTACACACAAGGGAATTCAAGAATCGCTGAACGAATCAGTAATAAAATGTACGTAGAGAACAAACGAATGCATCGCTAAGAATTAAAAAGGCATTGTGAAACTAATAGGAAGACCTGTAACTAATGTAAGCTGCCACCGCAAATCTGCGCTGTTTGCTGTGAGGATTTACAACAAAATTAAAAAGGCAAAGTTATGCGCTTGTAGTCGTACTGTTGAAGAAATCGTTGTGTAGCTCGAGGCAACGTCAGCTGCCGCTATGGACCGTGAACAGCAATTAAAAATTCCAAATACTCTAAGGCAACAATTTTACTATCGCCCAGCGCGCCTCTCTCCGTGCGATTATCTTAACCTTACAAGGGCTGTAATTAAAAGGCCGCGTCAGGAATACAGAAAATGTGTCCGACATCAGCTGCAGGTTACATAAACGATCACAGATAAAATTGCTATACATGGCAGTTCCTACCGCAATGCTAATTATGGACAAGAATGGCAGAGGCGCGTTCTTTGAGATGGTCGTTGCTCACAAAAGTATAATATTCACTCAGTCCACAAGAATAACTTCAACTGGGCGTAAACTGTGAGAAATTGGGCGAGGTTGGTATTTAATGAGACAAAACAGGTATCTATCTAAACTGTTTGATCTATTTAATTAGTAATCCACAATCCACCAGAAATGTATTAGTTTCACATGCAGCAATGAAAGTGCACATGTTAACACTTTGTGCAGCAATATTAATACTGCTGAGCTCAAATTCTGGCAGCCGATTATCTTGTTATTCATAACCCCGAAATTACTAAAAGTTAATGCTGCCTTAACTACCATGAAAACATCAGAGTTCTGTGAACTGCCTGAGTAAAATTAAGGATCAATTGGAGAAGAGTGGATTAACTGCATAGATATGGTATGTTACAGGGGTTTTGGAAATACGTTAGCTCTGGGGATGAAGATATGGTTAAATAAAATGTATGGGCTGAGATGTATGAAAAGAAGTCATTTGTATTTTATTAAATGGTTAAGATAGGACCAAGTAAAGACAAATATTTAGATACGAGGCATATTCTAAACTTAAAGTCCGGTGAACAATATTTAACGGATGGTAGGTCTGAATGACGTTTCACGCCTGCAGCGCCGTCTACCGACTCCTGAGAAACCTACCGCTCTCTTGGGTGACGCAGTAGGCGTTTGCCAGTCGGCGAGAGCAGATCGCAATGGCCGCGACAATTTTAGATCCCACCAGTTGTGAAGTGCGCGGTGTGATTAGATTTTTGCTGGAAAAAGGATTGTCAGCTGCGGACATCCATCGTGAGTTATACCTCATTTATGGACCGGACATAATGAGTGAGTGACAAACAGATTCGACACTGCTGTCGAGAATGTCGAAATGGCCGCACAAATGTGCACGATGAACAACGGAGTGGTAGACCCAGTATTCGGACCGACGACATCATTGAGCAAGTGAACTCAAAACTTCGAAGTGATCGGCGTTTGACGATTAGTGGTCTGGTTGATGAATTCCCAAATGTTGCTCGAAAATCATTTTACAGGATTGTCACTAAATAGCTTGGATATCAGAAACTTTGTGCGAGGTGAGTGCCAAAACTGCTCACCGGCCAGCACAAAGAACAAAGAATGCGTAATGCACGTAATGCAGTTTTTGGAGCGCTATAGACAAGATGGAGATGGTTGTTACGGGCGACGAGACATGGATAGCGTATACCAATGCAGAATCGAAACAGTCAATGCAGTGGCGCCATTTAGATTCATCCAAACAAAAAAAGTGTAAGCAATCGTCGTACATGAATCGGAAAATGATGGCTACCGAGTTTTGGTACGAAAAGGGAGTCCTTTTGATGATTTCATGGACCGTGGGTCAACAATTACAGCTGACGTATACTGTGCAATGATTACCAACAAGACGTACGATCCAAAATCGAGGCCGCGGGAAACTGTCTTCTGTAATAATCCTCCTGCATGACAACGCACGCCACGCACACCGCTGCCAAAACCAAAGAGAAAATTCGTTGGGAACTCTTTGACCACCCTCCGTAGAGTCCAAACCTGGCACCAAGCGACTATTTCCTCTTCTTGCATTTGAAACTTGGCTGGGTGGATAACAATTTCAAACCGTCTATGAAATCAAGACGAGCGTTACCAGTGGTTCAAGTCCCAGGCGGCAGACTTCTAAGCCGAGAGGTTAAAGAAGCTGGTGCAGCGTTACAGCAAATGTATAGATGTGAACGGCGAGTATGTGGAAAAGTAAAGTATATAGGAATGTATGTATGCACATGTTACTGTCAATAAAAACCTTGTCTCATGAGTGATGTTGGGATTATGACCAAACGGACCTTAGTTTTGAAATACACCTCATATATGTAATACGTAAGCCATTCATGGTTCCGTCTAGGAGTATGGACACTCAGAGAGCTTAGGGGCAATAATACTGCAAGGTATATGTCTAATATGTGGGGACAACAAAGATGGAGTACATATTCTAATATAATGCAGAGGAATGGAGGAAACGATTGATAAGGGAGAAATGGCTCAGAAGTAATAGATCTGTAGTGATTAGGAAATGTTCATGAATCAGTCTCAGTTAAGGTGATATGGGAAATTTATTTGGAATGTCAGAATGAATTGAAATGGTCAGTCGATAAAACCTAATATGATAATTCAGTTTTGTAAATAGCGTGATATCGAATGCAGAGTTACGAGAGCAAACTTGTAAAAATGGAATGTTTTGCTGGACGTCTAAAGTGGCCAGAGCCAACTTCCATAGACTCCATAATTTAATTCATGTAGCACTACATAATAAAAAATTACACAAAAATTATGTTTATAAGGTAGGTGAACCGAAGATGGGCCATTTCCTAAACAGACCATATCTAGTCGTAGCTCAGAAGACAGCATCAGACCTTTAATTGGAGTCACACTTTGGTGTTGCATGTAGAAAATAAGTCAATTCAATAGACCGTTTTGAATTACAAGTTTATTTACAGTCTAGGATTGGCTATCATTTGCACGTGTTAATTTTTGTCTGCTAGAATTAAATTTGGGAACTAGCATTCTGTACAAGCAGATTATAACCTATGTTTCTGGTAGATTGCAGCATTGTGTCTAGCAATCCTAAATGCTTTACACCATGGTCATCGTTTTACATTAGTTTATACATTTCTATTAATTTGCCAACCTTGGCCCAGAAACTTTAAAACCCACCTCTGGATTTTTGGATCAACATATTGGAAGTACTACCACTTGCAATGTGACAACAACTCCTATCATTACACGGTGTTATCAGGTAATACTTGACTTTCAGCGTCCACAGTGTTATCCCTGCGTGAATAATTGGTTTCATAGATAAACAAGCCGATTAGGAAAGGGCATCAGACTCTCTAAGGGCTACTGGTAGTGGTGTCAAGTTATATGTCAATATATAAACCACATGTACAATGATAACTTTCTGCATTAACGAACGTGTACAATTACATTTAAACTGGCTGGCAATCACGCCCAATGATATTGCTAACAAAAACATTTCTACCTTCATTACTGCATTACAAGTGCAGAAATTAACAGTGCAACAATTTAGGAAATAAACAGAAGAGAAAAGAGAGTTTATCTTAATAACGTGTTACACATTTGAATGTATAACATTCCTTAGCATGACTTCCTTCGGAAGGGAAGTAAAGCCGGTGGTTCATGTTGTAGATTTACGCCACTAAAAGCACCTCAAGCCTGATAAAGAGGCCCCTGAGCAAAATTACAGGTCTTTCACGCCTAATATAGAATGGGACGCTAAGGTCCACATCAGTTAAAAAGAGCGTATATAATTAAAACTCAATTAAATTAAACTATTAAGCTATGAAAAACATCCTACTACTTATTAAGATTTTTAAGCATAATCAGTACAACAGGAAAATAAGGTTAACACTGTGAGTCTTAATTTGAGGCAGTATTTTTAACACTTAAATAATTTCAGTCTAATTATATAATATGTAAATTCAATAACAGCCCGCCTTGAAGCAACATGTGTATGTAATAATTTGTAAAATGTATGTAACAGTCATTGCATATGCTTATATTATTGTAAACATGTTCAATAATGTTATGTGAATGCATGATGTAATTTAATAATGTAGTAGCTGTGATAAATATGTCAAAAGTTGGTAACAATGAGTTAAGCTTGGGGCAATAATGAGTTTGAGAGTTTAAATGTTACTTGTGATTCTTGTAAGCAATAATGTGATTTTAGTGACAGTTTATAAAATAGCCAATCAACTACCGGAGGGGGTTTTGGTTAAATGAAGGTATTCTATTGGAGTAGGATTAGCCAATCAAATACTTGAAATACAGAAATTTACAAGTTTAGACGGTTGAAATCTATTCAGTTGCCTGCAGAGTGTGCTCATAACTGGATGCGTTGCTTGTGCTTCCTTGAGATATTTAATATGTATTCGTGTAAGATGAAAAATAGTTTTACGTGTTAAAAAGTGCAATTAATTAATAAAAAGAATCTCACAGCTCTCTATATCAGTGAAGTGTTATTTAAATCGTATCAAGCATTAATAAAAGGAGTGAAGTAAAATTATAATCTGTGTAAGCCTACATTCTTGTCGCACCATGACCCTACAAAGAGAAACATGTCTCTAACAAAAATACTGACGCAGCCGAGGCAAACAAAAGTATATAATATTTAAAGAAACAGTTAAATTACAAAGTTAATATTTTTTAAAACTTGAGGAAAAGGGCACCTGTAAGTATATTTGGGGCGAAGGCTACCGGAAAGCGGGTACTATATGTATGGTTGCAACTACTACAAGCTCGGCTCCCCAACAGTTGAACTATAATACAACAAAATATCAGGCACAAAGTTACAGACACCTTTGAAATGCAAAAGCAAATTGAATTTGGACTATTTAAGTCGTACACATATGACATAGCATTCAAAATGCTCACAAGTGACTCCCAGTCTCCCCATAAAGAAAAGAATTGTGTTGCTGCCCAACAAACTTTGAATAAAGCCCAAAAGGAAAATATAAATTGCTAGCTACAAGTGAAATATCTGGTCAATCATATGAAAACAAAGATATGGCGAGATAGACGAGTGCAGATGTCACAAGTACTTGACGCAGAAGACATCGTCTGACTGTAAACACTTTCTCGAGCAGGATGACCTGTCCGGTGCGCTAAGCCATGAGCCCCCGGAACTAAAGATAGTAGGCGTGCCCCGGGAAGGAAACTAGAAAAACGGATTGTAAAATTCTTCTGCATATTGCATTCAATTCCAGCTTTGCTCCCTCTGCATGTTGGCTTCCATGAAAACAGCGGACACTATGAAATTGAAATTCTTCAAACAGCACTGGTAGGTTATCTTACAGTATTGGACCGAAGTTCTAATAAAATCTGATGTGTTACACTCACATGGCTTTCTCTACTCTTGTACAAATTATTTTTACAAGCTCTTATACTCCATCTATTTCATATTAATCGAGATAAACCTTTGCAGAAACGATCTTTTGACATGCAAAGAGAATTACATTTTACACATAGCGACCAGTTCTAAAAATATTTGACTATTGCTTAAGGCCTACTATGTTCCCCTTGTTTTGTATTTGCAAGGGCAACATAGAAATACAGTAGTCTTTAATCATAGCCATATCTCTTAATAGCTGGTTGCTAGGTGCAGCACCATTCTCTTTGCCACAGATTAATACTCTTTGCATATCCAAGGTAAAAAATCTTATGTGTTACACTCACATGACTTTCTCTACTCTTGTACAAACTATTTTACAAACGCTTATTCTACATATGCTTCATGTTAATCGAGATATCGAGATGTCAATCTTATTGCTAATTTTCTTGTAGATGCAAGGGGAATATGGTAGGTTTTAAGGGATAGTCAAACATTTTAAGCGCTGGTTGCTATGTGGCGCATTCCATTCTCTTTGCATGTCCAGGACATAAAAAAATGAATAACGAATTTGAGTAAAAGTATTGGAAAATTTAAGGGAATAACAAGCCTTATCTCGAAAACTGCTCACTCAACAAAAAACATCTGATGTGTTACACTCACATGACTTTCTCTACTCTTGTACAATCTATTTTTACAAACGTCTATTCTCCATATGCTTCATATTAATCGAGATATCGAGATGTCAATCTTATTTGTAATTTTCTTGTAGATGCAAGGGGAATATGGTAGCTTTTAAGCGATAGTCAAATATTTTATCGCTGGTTGCTATGTGGCGCATTCCATTCTCTTTGCATGTCCAGGACATAAAAAAATGAATAACGAATTTGAGAAAAAGTATAAAGTATTGGAAAATTTAAGGAAATAACAAGCAATATCTCGTAAACGGTTCACTCAACAAAAAAAATGTATATGATATAAGTTGTGTATTGTAACGCGATCTACATTTTTTGTGTAGTAAAATTTTGTCTATCTCTTATGGTTTACCAGTTATGCAAAAGTCGTTCATAATGAAGAATACTTTTGGAGACATTCCCAGAAAATTCGAGATATACATTTCATTTCTCATGACATTATCGTAAACATATGATATTTTCATCAAAATCGTTACAGCCATTTTTGAGAAAATTAAAATATTCGAAAAATGTTTCATGTAAAGGGTAGTCTGGGGTGGGGGGATTTTCTTGAAAATCTTTGTGTCGCATCTCTGGAAGATACGGAACGTAAATACCAAGTTTGGTGTTTATCCGACTGTTAGGTTTTGAGTTATGCTGTTCACAGACACACACACAGACACACAGACACACACACACACACACACACACACACACAGACACACACACGGACATGTTTCCAAAAATGCTTTTTTTGGATTCTGGAGGTCTCAAAACATGTATTTCCGGTGAAATCTCGGTATCGAATTTTTGGGTGGAATGCAATACTTCCCCTACTTACTATACGTAGTAGAGAAAGTAAAAATGTATATGACATAAATTGTGTATTTTAACGCGATCTACATTTTTTGTGTAGTAAACGTTTGTCTATCTCTTATGGTTTACCAGTTATGCAAAAGTCGTCCACAATGAAGAATACTTTTGGAGACATTCCCAGAAAATTCGAGTTATACATTTCATTTGTCATGACAATATCTTAAACATATGATATTTTAATCAAAATCGTTAGAGCCATTTTTGAGAAAATTAAAATTTTCGAAAAATCTTCCATGTAAAGGATAGTCTGGGGTGGGGGGATTTTCTTGAAAACCTTCGTGTCGCATCTCTGAAAGATACTGAACCTAAATACTAAGGTTGGTGTTTATCCGACTGTTCGTTTCTGAGTTATGCTGTTCACAGACACACACACACACACACACACACACACACACACACACAGACACACACATACACTCACAGACACACAGACGGATATGTTTCCAAAAATGCTTTTTTTGGATTCAGGGGGTCTCAAAACATGTATTTCCGGTGAAATCTCGGTATCGAATTTTTGGGTGGAATGCAATACTTCCCCTACTTACTATACGTAGTAGAGAAAGTAAAAATGAATAACGCATTCCCATTTGAGAAATTAAGTATTGAAAAATTTAAGGGAATAACAAGCAATATCTCGAAACTGGTTCACTCAACAACAACAAAAATGTATGACATAAATTGTGAATTTCAACGCGATCTACACTTTTGTGTAGTAAAATTTTGTCCATCTCTTGTGGTTTTCCAGTTATGCAAAAGTCGTTCACAATGTAGAATACTTTTGGAGACATTCCCAGAAAATTAAAGATATACATTTTATTTTTCATAAAAATATCTAAAACATATGATATTTTAATCAAAATCGTTAGAGCCATTTTTGAAAAAATAAAATTTTTCGAAAATGTTCCATGTAAAGGGTAATCTGGGGTGGGGGATTTTCTTGAAAACCTTCGTGAGTAGAGAAAGCAATAAAGCTGGCCAATGAGGGATCATTCAATCCAGGACAAGTAAATGTTATTGATCAACCACTTGTAACTGCTGACAAAATCCCGCTGCCTACATTACACATCAAACTAGGTTTGGTTAAGAACTTTGTGAAAGCAATGTATCGTGACGGATGTGAATTTCTGTTCCTGAAAACTAAGCTTCCAAAGATCAGCGAGGCGAAACTAAAAGAGGGATTATTTGTTCCTCAAACTAGAGAACTTATGAAATATTACGGTTTGAAAGCTTTTAAATACGCAAGAACGAGTTGCGTGGTTCTTTTTAAAAAATATTTTCATGAACTTTCCAGGAAATGACAGGTATAACATTACAGAGAACTTTTCAGTGAACTGATTGAGAACTACAAGATCATCTGATGTAATATGACTTTGAAAATACACATGTAGGACTCCTATCTTGACTTCTTTGCAAGAACTTCGGCGCTGTCAGCGACGAACAAGGCGAACGTTTCCATCAGGACAGCGCTGAAATGGAAAGACGTTACTAAAGGAAATTGACTCCAAATATGTTAGCAGACTACTGATGGACACTCGAGAGGTGTTCCTCAAACAAAGTACAGTCGAAAATCTACTTCACATTCATTTTAGGTACGTAAAAGACATTGTAGCTAAGTTTCGCATATTAAAATGTTTAATTACCAGACGTTATGCATACAATTACTCAAAAAGTATGGGTGATGGAAAATTTCTGTTAAAAGATTTGAAATCAGCATAAAAATTCAGTGAGGATCTCCCATTGTATTCTTTTAACATTACAAATCTTAAATATTGTTGACCAGTGATTTGAGATCTGCTTGTGGTTCACCGGGAAAAATGCGAGTTAGCTGGGAAATTTAATGTGGTACCGGAATATTCCCATGGTAGCTCAGTTGGCTACGGAACCGTGGGACAGTATTTTTAACACTTAAATAATTTCAGTCTAATTATATAATATATAAATACAATAATAGCCCGCCTTAAAGCAATATGTATATGTAACGATATATAAAAAGTGTATATTGCAGTCATTGTAAATCTTTATATTCTGTACACATGTTGAATAATGTTATGTGAATGTATTACGTAATTTAATAATGTAGGAGCTGTGAGAATAATAGGTTAAAAGTTGCTAACGATGAGGTAACAATGATGTAACCTTGAGGCAATAGTGAATTTGAAAGTTTAACAATACTACTTGTGAGTCTTGGAAGCAATAATGTAATTTTTGTGACAGTTTATAAATAGCCAATCAACAACCAGAAAAAGCTTTAGTTAAATGAAGGTATTGTATTAGAGTAGGATTAGCTAATCAGAAACTGAAATATAGCAAAATTTACAAATCTGGAAGTCAGTTGCTTGTAAACAGCGCCCATAACTGGACGCGTTGGTAGTAGACAGTGTTTCTAACCGGACGCGAGATGTGTCCTCGAAAAACTTAATATGTATTTTGTGTGAGACAATAATAGCTTAAGTGATAAAAGGTGCAAATATTTAACAAAAGAATCTCACAGCTTTCTATATCAGTGAAGTGTTATTAAAATAAAAGTAGAAATAATAAAAAGGAGTGAATTAAAATTATAATCTGGTGTAAGCCTACATTCTTCAGCCGCATCACGCCCTGTTAAGAAATTCGTGTCTCTAAAAATAATAGTGACGCAGCCGAGGCAAAGATGAATATATAATATTTAAAGAAACAGTAAAAATTACAAAGTTAATATTTTAAAAACATTTTTGGGGACAAAGGCCACCGGAAAGTACATTTGGGGCGAAGGCTACCGGAAACTTTTTACCATACGTGCGGTTGCAACTATTTCAAGTTTGGCTCCCCAAACAGTTGAACTACAATACAACTCCTACTTCCAATTGGTTTTCCATACGTGAAGCAACAACCTACTTCAACCGGAAGATCTGTGGTTCAAATCCCGGCTATTTTATTGCATTTTTCAGTAGTCTAATTCTACCTTTCCAAAATATAAACTCATTTAGTCTTATTATAATTCAGTATAGTAAACTATAATCTCAACCTCCAACTCATAACAGTTAGTACACGAGGATAATAGATATCTTTATAAACTATTTGTTGCTTTCGCGTAATAACCTGTTTATTATTGCTTTGACTGCGGTTATATTAAAACAACCTTTATTCTGTTAACTTAAGCTATTTTTACATTTTCTCTTTTTAATTTACTTATACCTAATTATCGTATGTAATTACAGATATAGCACACTGAATAAGTAAATGGAAAAGGCACTATACATTAAATAACTTCATAAAATTGCATTTCATAAGTATTTTCTGTAGAAAGTCTTAAATAATAAATAAATAAAATAAAATGCAATGATTAATAGAATATGGAAACGTAGAATAACATATGGTAGTAATAGGAAAGGGAATGGTAAATGTTAATGATGATATATGATACGATTTCAACAATTTAAAGATATGTATAATGACTCTTACTTAATACTTCATGTACAGAGTTGTGAAAATTGTTAAACTCAAGTACATTTTCAGAGTTAAGATGATTGTAAGTTCTGAGTTTGAAAATAATTTACAAGTGTTAAAATCAAATCTACATTTATATGAATGCGTATCAGCTATTTTTCAGTGCGAACAGTCCATTCATCCAATAAGACTATTGCATTAGCGATTTTTCTCGATGAAACATCATTTTTCCAACCCACAGCCTCCAAAACCTACACAGTGCACAAGGTAGGCATAATGGAAGAAATATCTAGCATTTATTTTCGAGATAAGATGTTGAATTTTGACAGAATAAAAACTGAAGACAGTCATCTAAGACCCATTTTTGGCAAACTTGAAATAAAGTTGTCAACATTTCTTTGAAGGAAAAATATTTTCATTTATCCAGTGGTACCAGATAAAATAATGACTATATTTTCATACCTGTAGGCAATCATCTAATTCTAGATAATTGCTGGAACATTACGAGTATATAAACATTTATCACATTAAAGATTCAATAACTTGGAGACACAACTTCGGACAGTAATAACTAAAACTTTACTGTTTGCTAATAATTTTCATACCTCTGTAATGTTTTATGTAAGAACTGGAGCTTGAAAAGAAGAAATGGTTAACATTTTGATAGGGATGTAAATAAGTGGCTATTAACGAAATCCAAGGAAATCCAAGGTGTTCCTCGTAACTTAATGGAATAGATGCAGATAGGTTAGGATCTGTAAGAATTGGCCAGCTATTGTAGATAGATTTGGCAACATATAGCTAGGGCAAACAATAATTTATTTAACCAATAATATTATGCGAAAGCATAAACGAATAATGTATTGTTCTTATAAGAATATCCTAAACCGGGAGGTTAAATGTAACTGAAATAAAAAAGCGTGTGTCGACGCGCTTTGTTCATCAACTCAGCATTAATAAAGCAGGAAGCATTGAGCATTCAGTGTTCAGAATTCAGTCCGCCCCTCGGATATTCAATTACGTGACTCGTGGTGATGTGTTCTTATACCATCTAGTAAACAATGTTATTTATTTGAATGTAACGTCCAAAATAGTGAATATTTATTCGGATAAGGCGGTAGCAGCTTGCGTAATGTACTTTAATAGTTTTTTTAAGTTTAACATCCTTTAACCGAGTAGGTCATATCCGACAGTGAATGAGCAAAGGGAGAAATGATGCTCAAATGGGTCTGGGGTTCCTAACATTGCTTCACTGGATTCTGGCTAATAAATAAAAATTGTATCTGTACAAAGCAATGAACGTGTTTTTATTTCAAAATCACTGCATTACTCACGACCACGAGATCAGTTAGCCCAAGGCAAACGACAGCGAACAGTAGCAAATGACGCCTACGTTACGATTTACCATTATAAAAGAGAGAAAATGCTTAGAATTATGCTGCACCACTTCTAATTGCTGCATCCTGGGGAAAATGTGTTCAAGGATGAAGGATTCATATAAAAGGTCTTCAAACTATGATCATACAGTTGACTTTTATAAACTAAAACATCTTCTATTATCTGATCCTTCATATTAGCTGTGTTAGGTTAAGATTGTAAAGTTAAATCAGATTTGAAAAACAAAAACATTAGAATTTGTTGAGTTGAAGGTATATACTATTCAGATAAGAGGAATTCAGTGTCGTGTTTAGCTCAGTGATAGAATCTCAACATGAAACTCTGTGAAGTAGGAGTTTTCAAATATGATTCGACTTTTCCTAAGGATTGTGGTCCATTATTTTCAGTGGGTGCGAGCTGTTCATAAGACCTTGCTCTTGTTTCTACAGCTGTGTATGTTATTCAGGGCCTTAGAATAACTGGACAGATACCCTAATTTAGACCATAGAGGTGGTCCAGGATTTTATAGTACCCTCGGATCCAAATTTACCAATACGAGGGACACTATTTATATTTTGAGTCTTGTCAACCCTGAATGTATTAGGTGTCATCTGAAGTTTCCAATGGAAAGTTTGATATTTTTTACCATAATCTATCTCAAACATATTGTCAATAGAGAGTCATTTGTTTTGTTTACACTAACTTGAAAATTGTGTGTCAACAAAAAACATGGAATTAACTCGTGAAAATGTTCGTGCAATGATTTATTACGACTTTCGACGTGAATTATTAAGACAAGAGTGCATCGATCAACTAACTTCCACATTTGGCGACAAAGCTCCATTCTTTCTCACTGTGAAACGCTGGTATAATGAATCTAATCGTGGCCGCCGTTCGCTCAATGATGAAGTTCGTGAAGGTCGTCCAAAATCAGTTGTTGTGCCAGAAAACATTGATGTGCAGAAATTAATAATGAAAGATCGTCATGCGACATATTGTGAGATTGAGGCAACCCTAGGCATTAGTTCCACCAGCATACATAAAATATTGCATGATTATTTAGCCGCGAAAAACGTTTGCTCTCGTTGGATCCCACATAATTTAACGCAATCTCAAAAAGATGCTCGTGTCGATTGGTGTACAAAAATGCTCAAGAAACACAATGCCAGTGCCTCAAAAGACGTATATAAGATTGTAATAGGTGACGAATCATGGATCTATGCGTATGAGCCGGAACGTAAACAGCAGTCAACTGCATGGGTGTTTCAAGATGAAGCAAATCCAACAAAAGTTGTTCGCACTCGAAGCAAATGGTCGATTGCTTTTTCAGCAAAACTGACCATGTGATAACAGTGTCTTTAGAGAAACGTAAAATGGCCAATGCCGAATGGTACACAACCATTTGTTTGCCGGAAGCCTTCGGTGAAGTAAGGAAAACCAAGAAGACCGTAGGATCGTTCTTCATCAAGGCAATGCGAGCGCACACACATCTCGTATAACAACAGAGTATTTGAAGACTCAAAAAATCGAATTGATGGGTCATCCGCAATACAGTCCTAATTTAGCATCCAATGACTTATTTTTGTTCCCGAACATCAAGAATAAATTGCGTGGACAACGATTTTCGTTGGCAGAAAAAGCCGTTGATGCCTTCAAACACCATGTTTTGGAGGTGTCTCAAGAAGACTGGAATAAATGCTTTGACAAATGGTTCAAACGAATGCAAAAGTGTATTGATCATAAAGGAGAATATTTTGAAAAACAATAAAGCAGTCTTCAGTCAGAAATTACTTTGGTTTAATTATTAGGCTCAAAATATAAATAGTGCCCCTCGTAGGCTCAATAGTAGTGGCATGTATCTGGAATTTAGTGATATAGAGAATTTTCTAAACCAGGGATCGCTCTTTGATGAAAAATTACCAAAAAAAGTCAATGTGTGATTCGGGAAGTGGCGAGTTCCAATCCCGTGTTCCGACCAATCCATCTAGTCGGTGTCTTTATCATAAAGATCTCAAACAGGTAGTAGAGGAGGGCAAATACGCAGCTAAGGTCACATACATTGGTTTTGGTGAGCCACTGAACCCAGTAACCGTCGCGATATGACCAAGAATAGGTCAAAGCTACATTAACAAAGGAAAAACTCTGATGTGTTATACACTCACATGACTTCCTCTACCCTTGTACAAATTATTTTTACGAACGCTTATTCTCCACCTACTTTATGTTAATCCAGATAAACATTTCTAGAAATTATTGTTAATTTTCTTGTAGGTGCAAGAGGAATACGGTAGCCTTTAAGCGATAGTCAAATCTTTTAAGAGCTAGTTGCTAATTACAGCATTCCATTCTCTTTGAATGTCCGGGACATAAAAAAGAAACCAATAACGAATTCCCATTTGAGAAAAAGAGCAAGTATTGGAATATTCATAAAATAACAAGGAATATCTTGGATATGGTTCACTTCACAAAAAAATTATGTGACATAAACTGCGTGTTTTGACATATTCTGTGTAGTAATATTTTGTCTATCTCAATTGCTAGTTACGCAAGAATGAAGAGGACTTTGGGGGACATTCACAGAAAATCCATGATATACGGTTCATTTGCCTTGAAAATATCTTAAACATATAACATTTTAATCAAAATTGTAAGTCATTTTTGAGAATATCAAAATTTTGAAAAATGTTCAATGTAAAGGGCAGCCTGGGGTGGGGTATTTTTTTGAAAATGTTCTTCTTGCATCTTTGAAGGATACACCTAAATACTTTTAGTTTTTGAGTTACGCTCTTCACAGACACACAAACCAACAGATAGACACTCACGCGGACGTTTATCTAAAAATGCGTTTTTTGGATTCAGGGTGCCTCAAAACATGTATTTGAAATCTCGATATAGAATTTTTAGGTGGAATGCAATACTTCTCTTACCTACTATACGTAGTAGAGAAAGTAAAAATAAGATGATAAAACAAATAAAACCTAATATATGATCCGTTTTAAATAAACTCTAGAACTAAACAGGGTTATGTGGTCGGTATCTGTCTCAGAAAGATACCCAAACAGGTCGGCTACGCAGTTAGTCACATATATTTCGAGACAGTAACTATGGTTATATATATGCCATATATACATTAATGTAAATTATAATGTAAAATAATATTAATAATCAAAATACTGGTTATAGAAATAGAAGTTAAGGCATATGTTTTATGCATGTGCAAGTGTAGCTGGAGCTGTGGAACTCTTATTAAAAGAATTATCTTTGTGTTAGAATTAGGGCCCAGGCAAAAAGGACTTGTACGGGAAAGTCATAAAAGCCAGACCTTGAGTGTTTGTGAAATAGAAATGGCGACAAGCGAACACAACATATTTTTGTCGAGAGGTCACATGTTTGCAAACGTCGAACAATAGCCGGGTAAGTCATCTGGAAGGTTCCAAGCTGAACGAAGACAGACAATGAAAGTTTAACAAGAATATGTTTAAAATCTTTAAGTGCAGAAATGTTAGTTGTAGCAACTCCATCAGCCAGGGCGGTTGAGTATAAAGTGCTGCGATGTGAATAACATACATGTAAGCTCTACGAAGCAGGCGTTATTAGTTACTTCTCATAATGTAGTAGGAACGTTGAAATGTTATCAATTTAAAAGTCCATAGGAACGTGTGATAAATACTGCAATTATTTCTAGAGTATGTATAAAATACTTGATTGCTCAGCGACCGCAATTTCCTCAGGTGAACCATTGAACCCCAGTGATCGTCGCGATATAACCAAGAATAGGTTTAAAGCGACTTAAACGGGGCTTCAAATAGTATATAAACCCAGACTCAAATGTCAGTCTACATGTTTGAGTGTCGCTGGCTGACGGCTGTGTTTCACATTGTGACAATAGAATGATGGGACCGGTGTACCATTAGCGCGTGGCCTCACGGTGAGCGGTCAATAACCAATCTAGATACTCGCACCCCCTGCAGAGAACAAATAGCTCTCATTCTGCATTCTGATTGTAGCCCTCCCCTCTCCTGTAAGACACCGAAAATGCCAGAGGACATCAGGCTCTAACGGTTTCTGTATGTCTTCTTAAGCCACGGTATAATATACAGTGTGAAAGGATCCGCTATAGAAGCGGCATGTTCGTATCGATGCTTGAGATGCAAGTCTCATAACAAAAAATCTGATGTGTTACACTCACATGAGTTTCTCTACTCTTGTACAAACTATTTTTATAAACGCTTATTCTCCATATGCTTCGTGTTAATCGAGATATCGGGATGTTAATCTTATTGCTAATTTTCTTGTAGATGCAAGGGGAATTGGTAGGCTTTAAGCGATAGTCAAATATTTTAAGAGCTGGTTGCTATGTGGAGTATTCTATTCTCTCTGCATTACCAGGACAAAAAAAAATGAATAACGAATTCCCATTTGAGAAAAAGTATAAGTATTGGAAAATATAAGGGGATAACAAGCAATATCTCGAAAATGGTTCACTCAACAAAAAAAAATGTTTCTGACATAAATTGGGTATTTTAACGTGATATACATTTTCTTGTAGTAAAATTTTGTCTATCTCTTATGGTTTACCAGTTATGCAAAAGTCGTTCACAATGAAGAATTCTTTTGAAGACATTCCCAGAAAATTCGAGATATACAATTCATTTGCCATAAAAATGTCTTAAACTTATGGTATTTTATTCAAAATCGTTGGAGCCATTTTTGAGAAAATTAAAATTTTCGAAAAATTTTCCATGTAAAGGGTAATATGGAGTGGGGGATTTTCTTGAAAACCTTCGTGTCGCATCTCTGGAAGATACTGAATCTAAATGCCGTGTTTGGTGTTTATCGTTTCTGAGTTATGCTGTTCACAGACAGACACACACACGGACATGTTTCCAAAAATGCTTTATATGCACCTCAAAACATGTATTTCCTGTGAAATCTCGGTATTGAATTTTTGGTGGAATGCAATACTTCCCCTACTTACTGTACGTAGTAGAGAAATTAAAAATATGTACCTCAAAAGCCTGTGTAATTTTTTTATGAAATATTTATTGATTGTGAAAATTCTCTTTTAATGAGCCCAACACGTGAATTTTTTGAGAAATTCTGAATGGTTTGCGGCGATACCCTGGGTGGTTTGCTCCAATTTGGCGGCACGGAATTTGCAGGAATGGCCCCAGGTTCGATGCTAGCTCAGGGATTTCCATGGATCTTGGATCTAGGGTTAGTGGTTAATACGACTGATTCATTTTCCAGCCCGTTTATTTCCCGTCACCGTTTTAAAACATGACTCCTGATATTACCTCGCACACATTCACGCGCATTTATTTCCTTCTGTGCTCATTACTATTTCCCCTATCCATCAGCACTCACACTTGTTTTCAGAACAACCTCCAAGGAAATACCACGAAGAAGAAGTGTCTACTTCTAAACACTCCTGCACCTTTATTTCGAATTTCCTATCTCCCCATTTCATTATCACCTGCTTTCTACCTTCTTTCTTATTGGATGGGGCTTTGAGAATGTTGATCTTTTTCTACACATCTGCTTTTCAGGCGACCTAACGGTACACTAACTACAATTGAGGGAAAAACCAATCCGTTTACGGCCTGCTGCTGGCGTTGTCTTTTAACCTGTATTCACATTTACAGTAGCACTCGCTTCCCAGTCTTATTTAATAATACAATTCCTACTGTTATTAATATTTATTTTACCTATGGTTATTATTTTATATTTAGCTACGCAGAACGTACTGCTTCAGCCTGAACAAATACAAGCATTTTTATAATATATTCTCCAGTGCTGCGTTTTAACTGCTAAGTATGCCGTGGTGTAATGGGTATTGTTTTTTTTTCTTTGAAAAAAAATGGTGCCCTTGCGAGCAGATTTGTATGCCAGTTTGGATGAAGGATACTCGTTCTCAGAAATGAGTTGTGTTTTAATTTCAATTCAGCACATATATTAGCGTGAGTAATGAGTGAGTAACTGTGTGTGTTTATGTGTGTGTATGCGCAGGCTCTATGGTCGCTGACGTAATAACTTTAACAAACATCTTCATTAAACAACTAATGCATTAAAAGGAGACTGAATATTTATTCAGACAATTTGTATAAACTAAACTTTTTGAATTTTAATAGAAAAGATTTTGTGATTTAAGCTACTCAAGCTGAACCAGCAGTTTTATTTACGAATCTATTGAATCAAATGAAGAAAGATATTAGGTGATGTTATATCGGCCACCTCCATGGTGTGGTGTTTTCGGGGTTTTCCTTTATCCTGAAAGACGAATTTCGAGTAACTGTAAGCTCTATAGACTCCGGGCTTATTGAGTACCATTTCATTCATCGTCCGATATGACCTAATCTTGAAGGACGTTAAACCTAGAAAAATTATATTGAAGAAGTGTTAAACATTTTTTATATTTTGAATTTGTAATGCATACAGGAAGTCTAATATCTGACAGTTTCCTGAGTATTATAAAAATACTCAAAATAGTGAAAAATACTCAAAATAGTGAAAAATTAAAAGAAAGTAGGTAAAGATTATGAGAAATAAACACAATAAAATATTAATCATGAGATGTTAATTAAATCCCATCGCACTCTTGTCGTCCTCCGTGGTGTATTGGTTACCATGCTAGCCTCTAGTACCCGAGGTTGCGTGTTCAAATCGGCGGAGGGCGTTGGATTTTATAGGTCGTAAAAATCCTTAGCGAAGTTAAGCCGGCGGTGCCGGTCGTAGACTTACAGTACGTAAAAACGCCTCAAGCCTGATAAAGATGCCTCTGAGCAAACTTACCGGTCTTTCACGCCCAATATAGAATGGGACGCTAAGGACCACAAAGTTAAAGAGCCTCCATAAATAAAATTCAATTTTGTATTGCACTCTTACTACGTCATACTACTTTGGACCAATAAGACGTTACGAAACGATATGTTTCAATCAATCATGGCTGCTTATCCCACATTTTTATCATCCCCCTAATATCTGTTAATTTGTTTGCGGTTGCCATCCATTTTCCGCATAGATATTCAAAGTTAATTTCACCAAAACAGCGTGACACCAAACAAAACAAACAGAAACAGTTTATCGAAGCAGTTCGATCAATTAATTTATTAAGATAATTAATATTTTATTGTGTTTATTTCTCATAATCTTTACCTACTTTCTTTTAATCATGAGATGTTAATTAAATCCCATTTAAGTCTTGATTTTCTTTAGACAAATCAAAATCTTTAGTGAAGATTACTATAAAAAGTTGCTCCAACATAATTTTGTTTTACAGTTTGTGCCAAATTGACCCTCCCCGGAGAAACCTACTCTAGGTGACTACGGGCTCCACTAAAGGAAGGTTGACATCTACGGGAACAGAAGTGAAACAACTATGGTAGTGGTTTGTCAAGGAGACGACAAGAACAAGAAGAAAGCGCGCAGTTAATTTGAGTCGTGTAGTACGTAAGGCGAAGGTGATCGTCGACTGCGCAGGCGCCGGATTAGTTGCAGCTCTCCTCGACCTGAAGTCCACAAGGCTGATCACTCTTTCTTCGACGGCGAGAGAGGTCACGAGGAAAACATCAGGAAAACGTTTAGACAGAAGGCATTCCGGACGGTATTTCTAAATTCCCTTTTGGCTGTACCTATTCAAAATTCTCTTTAGTAATTATCCACCGGGGAAAGGTTGATCGTCCAAACTATAGACTTATTGGGGTTTAAGATTTCAAATATATCGGTAAATGTGAGAGCAGGAAGCAAGTACGTCATTATTGTAATTTAATTTAGTCTATTGAAGCCGTAAAAATGTAAAGAATTGTGAAAGAATAAGGGTTCTTAAAAAGGCAATTATGTATGTTATTGAAGTGCAAGTTTATTAACTGAAAGAAATTCGGCTTATTAATTAATAATGCAATATATTCTCAAGTAGAAATCTGCCATTATTCCTACATTCAATCCATTTCCTCTTGGGTCAGAAAAACCACGTTACAAGTTTGTGTGTTCAAGTATAAGTTTGATTTTATTTTTCTGCAATTATAGGAACGAATTACCTTTGTTACCACATAATATATCACACAGCTCCGAGATGCCGAAGAAGAAGGTCCGCTCTGCCGCCGCTCCTGCTAAGGCAGGAACTTCTTCATCTCCTCCGGCATCCGCCGAGGAGATTTCGCCGCAGCCGCCGCAGCCTAGGGAAACCTATGCCGCAACCGCCGCTTCGCTGCCAGCCAGCGCAGCTTCGCCGCGACTGCCTCCGCAGTCGCCGCGTCACTCACCGGCATCCACGCTGCCGATTCTGGGCACTTCCCAGCCACCGCAGAGCCAGCCTGTGCCTCATGGGAGGTACAGCGCCGTCGTCCGTGGGGTCCCGAGGGACCTGCCAGCAGGTTTCTCGTCACCGCAGCCCACCAGCAGTGGCCTTCAGCCTTGAAGGCCACCAGGATTCACGGAGCTCAGGGACCCACATCGCTCGTCAGGTTGGAGTTTGCAGATCCTGGCGACTACGAAGCTGCTTTGAGGGCGGGCCTGCCCTTGTTAGGGCGGTGCTTACGCATCGAGGCAAGCCGAATGGAACGCCAGGCTCCCTGCAGACGCTGCTGTGCCTACGGGCACAATGAGACGACCTGCGCAGCTCAACCCAGGTGCCAGTACTGTGGAGCAGCCTGCACCACCGCATCGTGCACCCAGCACGACCTTCGCCGCCGACGCCGCTACTGTGCGACCTGTGGAGGGTCATCCCACTACACCGGCCAGGCGCTCTGCCCCCTGCATCCCCGCAGGAACGCACCGCCGAAGCCACCTGCACCAACATCGCAGTCATCAGCACCTCCACAGACACCGACACCAGAGCCATCACCAGCGCCGAAACCAGTACCAACGCCGACACCAGCACTTTCACCCTCGCAGTTCAACGAGGAAGTCCAGGGCCTACGCGACGCCGTTCAGGATCTCCACGCGGAGTTCCTGAACATGACGACGAAGCTGACAGCCCTGGAGGAACTCATCCGGGAACTTCAAGCATCATCAGCTGCCCAACAGGTTTTCCTGGCTGGGCAGTTCGACAGCACATCATCCAGACTCACAGCCATCACAGAAGCCATCCGGGTTTCATCGCTCGGTCACCGGCCGAAGCCAGACCCGGCCAGAGTCGCGAGCTTCTTGCAGCAATGCAGGGAGTTCAATCAGCAACAGGAACATCATCGTCAGCACCATCCTAGATCCTAACTTCTATTCACTTCCTTAAACCCACGCCATTTTTCCACTAGGGTTGCAGTCAGGTTTCATGGCTGCAACCTAGTAACCACCTATCCCGCTCCAGCCCATAGGGCGGAGACATCCATCTTTCACGTACTAACGCGGGTGCTATGCGGGACCGCAAAAAGCCACGCCATTCCACTTTTACCTTCTTCCTTTTTCCACCGGTGGAGGAGTTTTTAGTGGGTATGCCGACTATTGGTGAGTCCCACACTCTCAGTCCCGACTCCCATCGGGGCTGGGGTAAGTGATTAAATCATTTTCTCCTCCACTCGAAAAAAAACAACATAATATATAGTAATTACATGTTACTACATATTCTAAGTGCCTAAAATAATTCTTGGATAACAAATAAATCAAACACAAATCAAATCACGGAATGAACATAGAGGAAAAATTTGTGTAAAAATAATACAGCGTCATCATACGATACTACGTGTAGAAAATTAAACCTAGAGACGCTGGGGTCCCATAGGCCTGCAACGCGTTTAGTTATCGGAGAAGTGTCTGCATGATATTTGAGAATGTCCGAGTTCGAATCTTCATTCGAGCGACTTGCCTGGATAAGGACTTTCTTAAGTTTCATCTTATCCTGAAAAGGAAAATTTAGGCTGAGCACTCGTTAATCGTTATTACTTTATTCAACATTAATAGACCTGATATGTAAAGAAACTTTATATCTGAACTATTATGAGTCTTTTTTAAACTCTAGTTTGGGCAGAGCTTTTCAGAGCAATTCTAAGCGAACAGGTGAACAGCGTGATGACTCTTATTGTTATATTCTAAGGACCAGTTGTAAGAATTCGGAGTAAATATGGGAATAGTTAAACCTGAATACCCTAGCTAGAGTACAAATGAGGCGACGAGCTCTAGGATGCATTTCTTTTCCATATTTAGCAGATTGGCTATATTGAGAGTTATTTATAGCTAGCTTAATACGTACTCACGACTGGTTTGAATCTTTTTTTCTTAAACGTGTGTCAATTTTGTATTTATTTTTACAGTCAGCTGATTGTTAACTGTTATCTGAAATCCTTGTTGTGCATTGAAATAATTATAAGTGTTCCCAAGCGTAATCGGATGTAAAATTATAATCCTGAAAATGCATTGAAATTGATAGATATTATATAGAAATAAAAAAATCTGATGTGTTACACTCACATGATTTTCTCTACTCTTGTACAAAATATTTTCACAAACGCTTATTCTCCACATGCTTCATGTTAATCGAGATATCGACATGTTAATCTTATTGCTAATTTTCTTGTAGATGCAAGGGGAATTGGTAGGCTTTAAGCGATAGTAAAATCTTTTAAGAGCTGGTTGCTATGTGGAGTATTCCATTCTCTTTGCATTACCAGCACAAAAAAAACGAATAACGAATTTCAGAAAAAGTATAAGTATTGGAAAATTTAAGGGAATAACAAGGGAATAATAATATTTTAACGCGATCCGCATTTATTGTGTAGTAAAAATTTGTCTATCTCTTATGGTTTACCAATTATGCAAAAGTCGTTCACAATGAAGAATACTTTTGGAGGCATTCCCAGAAAATTCGAGATATGCATTTCATTTATCATGAAAATATCTTAAACATATGATATTTTAATCAAAATTGTTGGAGCCATTTTTGAGAAAATTAAAATTTTCGAAAAATGTTCCATGTAAAGGCTAATCTGGGATGAAGGGATTTTCTTGAAAAACTTCGTGTCGCATCTCTGGAAGAAACTGAAGCTAAATACCAAGTTTGGTGTTTATCCGCCGTTCGTTTCTGAGTTATGTTGTTCACAGTCAGACAGACACACGCACACACAGACACACACACGGACATATTTCGAAAAATGTTTTTTTTTGGATTCAGGAAGTCTCAAAACATGTATTTCCGGTGAAATCTCGGTATGGAATTTTTGGGTGGAATACAATACCTCCCCTACTTACTATACGTAGTAGAGAAAGTAAAAAAAGGAAACAAAAAGCAAAGAGCTTGTAATTCGTAAACGACTGCCACAAGAACCGCTGAGCAACTTCGGCAGAAGTATGATTCTTTGAAGAAGCAGGGGAGAAAGTTTGTATCAAAGAAACAAATTCAAAAGCAGAGTTGAGTGCCGTAGCGCAATTATTTAGTTTTTTATAATAGGACTAGGACTGGGAGCGGAAGGGGATTTAGCACATCGACTTATGAAGATTTTGGGGCTAAGCTCCTGACGGGGCGGCCCCAGGAGGACAGGGTGAGCTGAGAAGAGACAGGGTATCGGACCAGGAAGCACGACAAAGCAGAGGGCAGAGTCTCTACCTTTTCCTAGATTGAAACTCCCAGGATGGTAGCTGCTGCAAACCGGCTCTCCTTCCCCTGGGGACAGGGGAGGAAGGAGTGTTACATAGTGCATCCTCGCCCCCATATACAACACCGAAATTCCTGCCGACATTTGCAACTCTGAAACTGTCAAGCAGATGAAACGTAAAGTGAAATGAGAATAGAGGTGAAATGGAGGGACAGGAAATTCGGGGGATGTGCTGAATCTCCCCAACGTTCGCTTAACGTCCAAGGGATACCCCGAAGATGCCCATGGGTCAGGAAGGTCGACCGTGGAAATCGAACCCACGATCTCCCGAATGCAGGCCACAGACATTGCCATCTGATCCATCCTGCTCAGTTTGTTTCAATAATGAAAAAGCCTTTGTCTTTCCATAAAACTATATACTCTGCTGACAGTATTCTAGGTGCACTATTATATTTTAAATAACCATTTATTTTACCTAACTACCTGCCATATGCTCCAAATCTTTGATGAGGTCCAATATTCTTAGCGCTGTTTTCTTTCTCAACCTGAGTTTCAGGAAGAATTCATTATCATATACGCCTATCGGATTACCTCTATGACGAATAAAATGATATTTTACTTTTTATTTCTAAAAAAGAAGCGTAGTATTAAAAAACAAATTGGGATTATTGGAAACATTTGGGTCCAGTACCCAGGCAGCAGTTTTCTTTTTAGCTATATTATTTAGAATATATCAGAAGATGTCAGAAACATTGACGTTTCTTTATACTTGTATAAAATGAACAACTGAGGAGCAAGTATCTCTCAGATTTCTTTCAAGGAGAGAGTTACAAGCTAATTGGACCTTGCTGGTTGCGAGGAGGAAGAGGAAACGTTTGGTATGTTTATACAAAATGTATTGCAGTACAGATCGAAATGTAAAGAAGGGCGGGAGGAGAGAAAGCTAGTGCATTAGATGTAGGTATGGAGTTTGGTTTATAACCAAATGCGTATATATGTGTGAATGCTTTTACTTTCTCTACCTCGGATCTAGGAAGTAGCGGGAACACAACTAGGATCCGTTATCTTCGTGAGTAAAATGACGACAACCCAGCTCAGTCCCGTAAAAAAATGTAACAACCTAACTCAGTCCCGTAGCACATACTGTCAACAACCCAACTCAGTTCCGTAGCACATACTGTCAACAACCCAACTCAGTCCCGTAGCACATACTGTCAACAACCTAACTCAGTACTGTGGCACATGCTGTCAACAATCTAACTCAATCCCGTAGCACATACTGTCAACAGCCTAACTCAGTCCCGTAACATATACTGTCTACAACCTAACTCAGTCCCGTAGCACATACTGTCAACAACCCAACCTAGTCCCTAGCACATACTGTCAACAACCGAACTCAGTCCCGTAGCACATACTGTCAACAACCCAACTCAGTCCCGTAGCGCATACTGTCAACAACCCAACTCAGTTCCGTAGCACATACTGTCAACAACCCAACTCAGTCCCGTAGCGCATACTGTCAACAACCTAACTCAGTCCCGTAGCACATACTGTCAACAACCCAACTCAGCCCCGTAGCACATACTGTCAACAACCTAACTCAGTCCCTAGCATATACTGTCAACAACCTAACTCAGTCCCGTAACACACACTGTCAACAACCTATCTCAGTCCCGTGGCATATACTGTCAACAACCAAATTCAATCCCGTAGCATATACTGTCAACAACCTAACTCAGTCTCTAGCATATACTGTCAACAACGTAACTCAGTCCCTAGCATATACTGTCAACAACCCAACTCAGTCCCGTAGCACATACTGTCAACAACCCAACTCAGTCCCGTTGCACATACTGTCAACAATCTTAATTCAATCTCGTAGTGTACACTATCAGCAAGCCAACTTGGTCCCATGACATATAGTGCGAAACCGTAATAATACTCTAAGCATAGTGAAGTGTAAAGCAGTGGCATCCCTGTTACGAAAAATTGAGTGGCACTGAGCACAAGTAGTTGGTTGTGAACGCGACATTTGCGGGTTGCGTACTGGCTAATTCATTTATCGTCTGAGAGATTTAATGTATATGGGGCTATAAGATATTTGATATTTATGTATGTTACTTTTATGTTCGTTGATTGTTCAATATTTTGAATAATTAGGCCTCGGCTGCATCATAATTACGTAGTATTAAGCTGCTTTAAATTGCAATGTGTGCAATACACCGTTGAATTTTCTAAGTTCGTTAACTAACTTTATAATTTACGACACCTGTACTACATACTCATATCAGTGATCTAGTTAGGTTGTGTATGTTCACGCCGTAGTGTTTATATTAATCAAACTACACTTTCAGCGGAGCTTAATTATTCTCACTTCACTACCGTAACTATCTAGGCATTATACGTCTGCATCATAAGAGACATCCAACACAACTAACTTGGCTTTAGTGCCTCTTCCTGGTGTCTTAGACTTAAATTTTTAAATCTATCATCTCACTCTCATAGGCTGCTTATCTACTAGCAGAACACTGTTTTGCTGTATCTAATTGGGTTTTCACTTACACATGACTATATTCAAAAGTCTTAAGTTAGCAACGTTCTCTGCTGTTGACTATTAAATAATTTTCTTCACTCCCCGGGGGGGCAGTCAGGGCCCTGGCACGGTCATGGCTGTCTCCCGGACATTTCCACACCCTCTGCCAGCGCAACTAAGCTGGTAACTACCTTCCGCTTACTATCAGGGGTGCTCAGCGGAACCCCAACACCTTTCCTGACTTCTCCTATCAACTATCTTCTCCATAAATTCTCCTTCCTATTCCCACCACTACCCCCCCCCAAAAGAAGCATCATCTCTATTTCACTCCCACAAAAGGTTAACGCTATTGTTACTTCCCCTAGGGTTCGCTTTTATGACTGTTGGCTTCACACAACTTGTTGCCATTATAGTATCTTACAGCTCCAACTTTTATACGCGTAAATGCATTGCACAAAAATAATTTACCCTATTCTCAATAAGATACCGTATACACTATCTTTTACATACATAATTACATAGATTATTTATCAGTGGTAGGCGGGTTATTATTTTATTACATTAATATAAGTATTTTCGTTATGATAATTACTTTAGACGAGAAATACTGCGTCACATTACACATTTTGGTGTTTTTAAAAATCTTTCATTTAATTAGAATTATAATTTTTTAATAATAACCGATTTTTAACCATTTTGTGTGTGGATTTTCTAGTTCTAGTTCTAGTTTGAAAAGGGGTGGGTTTTATGCCCAAGCACTGCGACCTTAAGATCTATTGCGCATCCCCCCTTTCATCAGTTAAGTAGTCTGTTGCTCGATATGAACTTAACCAGACTGCTAACTGAGGCTTTCGATAGTTCATCTATCTTTGGAAAGTGATTGCCAAAAATACTTGCTCTTGGATTCGCAAGAGCAGGGCAATCACATAGTAGATGAGTAACAGTCTCATCTCCTTCTAGACATCTACTACAGATAGGGTTGTTAAACAATCCCATTCTGTATAGATTAAACTTTAGGGCACAGTGTCCTGTAATGAATCCTGTTGCCCATGCAAGTCTTCTTCTACTAAGACCGCGCAAGTATTTTGCCCGGCTGTTATCCAGGTCTGTAATAAACAACTTGGAATGTCTGCAACCCTCAATGGAGTTCCAATAGTTCTTGTGTTCTGCTTGAGCCCAGCACTTAATAGCCTGTTTCACTGGTCTGTAGGACACTCCCAGTACAGGCTCCGGACCAAAAAATGGGATTTCACTGCCAATCTTGGCTGCTTCATCTGCTTTCTCATTGCCTGGTATACCTATGTGTCCTGGCACCCACATAAGTTGAACCTTATTGTGTTCAGCCAGTGGCATTAAGGATTCCCGGTATTCTGAGACGAACTTTGATTTTATTGATGGTGATTCAAGTGCTTTAAGATCAGCTTGACTGTCTGAGAGGATAAGAACACTTCTATTCTTATATCTCCTTTTAATGCTTTCCATGACACTGGCTAGGATTGCATAAACCTCAGCCTGGAAAACTGTAGCTAAGGTACCAAGACTATAAGAAATCTTGGTGCCATTACCGTAAAGCCCAGCCCCCGTTCCCGATTTTGTGTGCGGAGTTTACAAAATTGTCACATGCATTCAGTAAAGCAATTTTTTATATAACATCTGATTTTAAAATTTATTTCAGTGAAGCATGAAACTGAAATGCCTTTTACAGTCACTGTAAGGCTGCTAGATTGAGTTTAATTTCCTACAGCACCGAGCTGGTTGTTTATATTTTGGAAGATGGGAGTAAGTTAGGATACGAAAGTACAAAATGGGAGCGAGTTAGGTTTCACCGTGTGGAGAAGATATTTTATTCCACCCAATATCTCAATATTGAGATTTCATCGAAATACAAATTCTTAGACCCCTGAATCAAAAAATAATTTTTAGAAAAAGGTCTTGTGTATGTTTCTCAACAATAAAACCTCGAATAAATACCAAACTTGGTATTTTGTTTCAGCTACTTCCAAAATACTACACGAAGATTTTTAACAAAATCCCCCACTCCAAATTACCCTTTGCATGGAAAATGTTTCAAAATGTTTGATTTTTTCAAAAACGGCAATAACGATCTTGATTAAAATACAAAATATTTAAGACATTCACGTGACAAATAAAATGTATATCTCAAATTTTCTGGGAATAGCCTGCGTAGTCCTCTTTATTCAGAAGGAGCTCTGTATAATTTTGTATAAGGTAAATGGTAAGAAATTCACAAAAACGTACTTCACAAAAAATATGAACATCTTTAAAAAATAATTTATTTCAAATAACTTTTCCATGACATCAGCCATTTTCGAGGTATCCGTTATTATTAATTTAAATTCTTAATAGTTCTGTCATTTTTACAGTGCTGTCTCAATTCAGTTGTTTCTCGCGATATCATGGAAAGAGTGTATGACTATTGATTCGGTTTCCTCTATTCCCTTAATGTGTAATGAAAGTATTTCTGCAAATATTTTATTTCCACTAACACGAAGTAGATTGGAAAACAATAATCTCTCGTAAGATTAGTATGTAGAAAAAACGATTGTTGGTAGAGATAATCAGGTAATGCTACAAATAATATTTTTCTGCACTGTTTGGTTGTGTATTTTCTTTTCCAGTCCAAAAACTTACGGCGTGTGTGGACAGAAACATACTGTATTAATATATAAGTACGTACGGTTATCCGTGCAATGTATGAGTCTCACTATATAAAATATTTAAGACCAATTGGATTGGATTGTGAAGTGGAGGGCATTCGGCACCGATTCATTGAATCCGGATATTGTACCTACGCTCCCACCAGTGGGTGCCCCAGGGAGAAAGGGATGAGGTGAAGGGAGACACCGGGCGGCCGGAACCAGGAGTGAGGACACAGCAATGACAGGATCCCTACAGTGTGCAGATATAAAGTCTCGGCAGACCCAAGGAAGACCGGGAACTCCATGTTCCTTATACCCGGCAACCAGCCGAAGACCGAAGGACGGAGAAGGTTCACAGATAGCATCCTCTTTCCCTGCCACGCTGCACCGGAACTCCATCGTCGACACTGCCAATCCTTAAGGAGATCAAACGGGGTGAAGATGAATTAAATTATTAATGAAATGAAATAGAGTGACAGGAAATTCGGGGGTGGTGGTGAGAGAGAAAACACTCCAGCATTCGCCTGAGAACCCGAGAAACCCCCGAAAAAAACCATGGGTCAGAGATCGACGTTGCCGACTGAGCCATCCCGTTCCGTTCAGGCCAATAAATACACTACTGTGCTCTAAATATATTTCTATGCTATGTACATTATTGGGTGCTAGAAATTAGTCACTTTTGGTTATGTTTTATGCAGTATTTTCTAACAAAACAAGCACAAAATAAATAACACTTTTAAAGAATATGCTACTGCAATAGTTTCTCCTCCGTCCCTTAAAAAACCGAATAAGAATGCTGTTTATGGAATCTGTTCACGAAATTAAGCGTCAGTCAAGTTTTCATCTCTGTTGATAATTTTTCTAGTGCATTCTATGGAGTATATAGGCAACATGGAAACCGCTTCGGATGTATCGATTCCCATTCGATATTTGTGAAGAAATATTTCTTCACCCGTGCATAGAGTAAAGCATGCTATAAATGCAAGAAGCTGAAAATATTTCTTTCCTAAATCTGTGTTATTGAGCAACTGTTTGGTCCTGCGGCGTGGAAATCAAATCACAAAGAAGTTATGCCCAGTATCTCATAATGGTGATTTACGGTGCAGACCGGCTATCAGTTGCATGTCCCGAAAAAGAACAAAAGACGGCAGCCGCGAGTCGTGAGTATCTTATGCGTTTTTCGATCATGTAACTCGCTCTCGACGTGATATTCTCCACGGAGGCCTTGTGTATACTGCTCTGCAGAGGTACTTCTTTCGTGTTTCATGAGAATATAGCTAGGCAGTGGAATGTGGACTGAACAGTTTATCTTTAGCTGCTAACAATTTACAAGGACAGAAGCTGAAGACGTGATAACATTTGAAAAGTCTGAAGTGAACTTCGTCTTATATTCTTATGATTATAAAGGAATATATGTAACGGAACAACGGGTACATGGAATATTTAGGTTAAATGATCTTGAGAATCCAGCATAAAATCTGATGTGTAACATTTATACTACTTTCTCTACAATTTATGAATTAATACGTCTGTCATATATAACACACAATTATAGGTGATTCTTGTAGCCTACGTTTATCGTTAAATGTTTGCCTAAAACTGTTTTCAGATTAAATCATGTAGTTATCTGCAAAATGCAGAAACAACACTTAGCTGTTTATGCTCTATGTGGGGTTTTGTTAGCAAGAGGCCAATCAAATGAAAAGAAAGGCAATTCCATGTTTTCGTGAAAATTCAACAAAAAGGATTACCTGAAAAAAATATACCACCAAAAATTACGAGGGCTGTAGCTTCCGTGATAGTTTCGTATCTGTAACATAAATATTTGAAAAGAGCGTTTTTATGTATAATGTTGGTAGGCGGCAGCACTCTCATATTGATAGGTTGGTAGTAATGCTCTATTTTGTAGACCCTACGTGCATTTCGCATACCAGACAATCAGGTGCTGCGTCTCTTTGCTAAAGGAGGGGATGCATTTTTTAAACCGATTATCACCGGTGATGAGTCATGGAAGCATCAGTATGATCCTGAAGGAAAACAAGCCAGCACAGTGTGGAAATAGCCAGGTTCTCCAACACCAAAAAAGGCAAAAGTTGTTCCATCTGCAGGGAAAGTGATGGTGATCACATTTTTTTAATGTAATGGAATGATTTACCAGCATGCAGTTCCCCTTCACACTGCTGTTACAGCAGCATACTACACGTCAGTATTGGCTACACTGAGGAAGCACATTGCAAAGAAACGACTAGAGCTTTCTCGGACTGGTGGCGACTTCATCATGACAATGCACGGCCTCACGTCGCAAATCAAGTCATGCAGTTTCTGGCTGGATTCAACATTACCACATCCACCTTATAGCCCCGATCTTGCACCCTGTGACTTTTTTTTATTCCCATCACTAAAGGCAAAGCTTAGGGGTATTCGATTTGAGAACTCTGAAGCAGTGCTCAAGAAAAGTGAGGCGATTCTCAAGGACCTGACAAAGAATGGTCTGCAGCACGCGTTCAAGGACTGGCAGAGACGCTATAAAAAGTGCATTGAAGTAGGAGCAGACTACTTTGAAAAAGATCATGTAAACATTGAATTGGAGTAATAAACATCTGTGAAAAAAAATCAGTCTCAGTCTTTGTTGATCAGCCCTAGTATTGAGTATTTTAATACATTTTATAGCTTTTTGTAGTAAGATTTGTCTATGCCTTACGATTCTCAGTTCTGCAAACTTTGGTAGGATGAATAGTGTGTCACAAGATGTCTACATAAAATCCAAGGTACATATTCATTCGTTGTGCCAATCTCGAATATAGCAAGGTATTTTACACCAAAATCTTTACAACCATTTTTGAAAAAGTATAAAACAGCTATTTTGTTTGCTTGTGAGAAGTGATTTTGGATGAGGATTCCCGTGAAAACATTTGCTTTGCATCGTTTAAATACCCTCAAATACGAAGTTTGGGATATTTCCTTTTTTTCTTTATTCTGTTTTAGTTGTGTTTAAACACATAAACGCACCAAAATTATTGCTAGTTTTATTTATATAATTTTTGGTCTAAGGGGCCTTCAAGGGACCTCCAATGAATTGTTGATGTTGAATTTTTAGATGAACTAGAATGTTACAGCAGATAAGAGGAGAGAAAATAAAAATATATTTAAATTAGGAGGTTATAAAATACTTTATGAAAATGTTAAATTTTTCCAATCTTCTTCACAGGGGCCTCTTATTATTCATTTTAAATTATGGTTTTCTATGCAAAAATGCATAATGTAACTATTTGTATACAGGTTGGACCATTTAAGTTGAGAATGTACAATATCCCTAAAACTAAGCGTTGTAGAAAGAAATGTCTTTCATAAAAGTTTCTTGATGTTATGGGGTAAAGTAAATACTATTACGTCGTAATGGTTTTTTTAAAAGGAATTTTTTAAAGGGAACCTGCCATTAGGGACAAATTAAATTTTCTCTAAAATTAGGATCATAACATTCTTAAAACAAAACGTGACTAATAGAATTTACCTTCTCCCATAATATCAAGCAACTTTTATCCAAGACATTTCTTTCTAAAACGCTTAGTTATGGATATACTGTATAGACGCAACTTAGATGGTCCATCCTATATAGGTACAGAGAACTCTGTTACCCTTTTATGAATATTTGTAAGAGAAACAGTAAATATGGAACAGAAGATCCAAAGAACTATAGGACTAGTGTAAGAAAGCTTTTGGAGCCTGAGATTTATATGTATTTAGAGAAATATCCACCAGCCTCAAAATTAGGTTTGAACTTCTGAAAATCTGCTGCATCGCCACCCTTCTCTACATGTGACAGACTTGGCCACTGACGAAACGCCAGACCAGATCAACCATCATGTCAGCAGAAAGCGAAAAAAAACTTACTAGACATCAACACCAGAGAGAATTCAGAACGCGGAGCTGAGAGTATAAAGCGGCCGTACTTGGCAATGAAGAGGTCGTCACCTGAATTATTCATTCATTCATTATCTGTTTACCCTCCTCTGATGTAGGACTTACACCCCCCCAGGACTTACAGGCGGGTGCCTGGGGTCAGAGGCCCGTCGAGGAGCAGACACTCATGGATCAGACAGAACATCCAGGATGGGTGATCAGCCCGATGCCTGGTATGGGATGAAGGAAGTAGATGAAGCGAAATGTTGGTGAAATGGATATAAGGAAAGGTGATGATGGAGCAGTTGGTGGAATGAATGGCGGGGGAAACCGGAGATCCCGGAGAAAACCCGTCCAGACGCCGCTTCGTCCACCACAAATCCCACATGCAGGTCCCTGGGATCGAACCCGGTCCGCCTCGGTGGGCCACGGCGCCGCCCCCGTCACCTGAATTAACCAAGACAAATGGGTATTCACCGCAACGGTTTGGGAACCAAGAACAGCATAAAGAAGCTGAGACAAAGGTGGCCACAGGAATTCAAGTCAGCGGTGCACGCAAACTGGACCAGAATTGCAAGACATAGAGCTGGAAACAAATAAGTGAAAATAATGTGAACAATGGTTAAGTGAATACATGTCGAAATAACAGTAATGTGAACGAATAGTGATGGAAATGCAATTTCTTGCGAACTCAACATTTAAAGGATTGAAAAGCAGAAGTGTAACACATCTCAGAGATTGCCTCAACCTTTGATTTTTACGCAGCTAGTCTTCTCCAGGTGACAAGATATCCAATATGTATCTGATGAATTTACTTTTATGTTTATTTACAAGAAATATAGATTTGGGCTGCATAATCATCATAAGCAGCATCATTACTACCTTTCTCAAAGTACAGCTAGTTGAGAACATCCTTACTAAAATTTCTTAAGGAGGAAGTCCCTATGGCTGTGGTGAAAAAATAAATTAGTGAGTTAAGTACGGGAGGTCCTGGGTTCGATTACCGTGGCCGATCTTCCTGATCCATTGGTTTTTTTCGGTGGTTCCCCGAATCGCTAGGCTTGGAAGGATCATTACTCCTCCGAATTTCCTGTCCCTCCATTTCATCTCCATTCTCATTTCACTTCACCTTTTATCTGCTTGGTTTCTTTCAGGGTTGCAAGTATCCGCGGGAGGTCTCGACATGTGCTTGGCAGGTGAATCTTCCCAGCATTCACCTAGCGACCCGGGGAAACCCCGAAAAAACTCATGCGTCAAGAAGGTCGGCTGCAAGAATCGAACCCACGACCTCTCGAATGCCTGAGTCATCCAGCTCGGTTGAAGATGTCTAAAATTGGTATAAAATTATTCAGCAAGAAGCCTGTAATCAAATGAGCTCCACATTTGTTCTGTAATGAATTGTTGTCTGTCTTGCGGTTTCGCAGTTATAACAAATTTAATCAGTATAAGGAGAGCCTCACAGATTCCACAGAAAATTAATTTGTTTGATATGTCAATGTTTCAAACATATTAATTTTAATCAAAATGTTTAGAGCTATTTTAGAGAAAATAAAAAATGTAGACCATCTTTCTCAGTGCAGGTGGTTTGGTGTGAGTTCTGCGAAAAAACGTTCTGGTTTAACGAGACGTCAAAATGTATATTTTGGTCCTCTACATACCTAGATAAGCAGTAGAAAAAATAAAACTATTCGATTTAGCATTTGTGCTTTTTATGCCATTTTACTCATTGTATTAGGGTTCACGTCAGCTGTGAAGAAGATATTGTCTTTACGTTGGAGTTGTTTATTTATTTAGTTCCAGTATGGACGCCAATTTGAAGTAGGTGATTTGTTACGTTATTTGCACCACGCTTTGGGCGTCAATTTGAAGTAGTTAGTTGCTGCTACGTATTGAAAGTCAGTTTGTAGATGCTGTATTATATTTCAACTGTTGGAGAGCCGAACACTTGAAGTAGTTGCAACCGCGCGTATGGTAAACAGTTTTCGTTAGCCTTCGCCCCAAATGTACTTTCAGGTGGTCTTTGCCCCAAGTTTAAAATATTAGCTTTGTAATTTAACTGTTTCTTTAAATATTATATATTTATGTTTGCCTCGGCCGCGTCAGTATTATTTTAGAGACATGGATATCTTGGTAGGGCGCGATGCGACAAGAATGTAGGCTTACACAGATTTTAAGTTTTAATTCACTCCTTTTCATTAATCCTTGACACCAATTAAATAGCACTTCAATGATATTGAGAGCTGTGGGATTCTTTTGTTTAATACTTGCACATTTTAATACATATACTACTTTCGTCTCATATGTTTTCTCGAGGACGCATCACGCATCCAGTTACAAACACTGTCCGCAGGCAACTGAATAGATTTCAACCGTCTAAAATTGTAAATTTCTGTATTTCAAGTCTCTGATTGGCTAATCCTACTCCAATAGAATACCTGCATTTAACTAAAGCTTTTTCTGGTTGTAGATTGGCTATTTTTATAAACTGTCACTAAAATTACATTATTGTTACACCAAGAATCACAAGTAATACTGGTTAACTTTCTTACTCCTTATTGACTCAAGGTTACCTCATTGTTACCTCTTTGTTAGCAACTTTTGACCTATTTCTCACACCTCCTACATTATTAAATTACGTAATGCATTCACATAACATTGTTGAACATGTTTACAATAATATAAGTGTATGCAATGACTGTTACATACATTTTACAAATTATTACATACACATATTGCTTCAAGGCGGGCTGTTATTGAATTTACACATAATATAATTTGACTGAAATCATTTAAGTGTTAAAAACACTGCCTCAGTGCTGGACACAAACTAATTTTAAGGCGTATTGGATAAAGAAAAACAAAATACTGATTATTATTTATCTTACTAATTCAAAGTGGAAATGATACGGCTGGAGCTAAAACCTTGTTTGTCTTCTGTAACTGGTATTTGAAACTTGGCTGTCATTTTCCCGCATATGAAAAAGTGTGACATTTCATGTTTTGCGTCTGATTGATTACATTTAGGATCTGTTTCTGAAGGATTTTTGTATTTTTAATCATTATTACTATACGTTTTGCATTTGTGATCCAAATCTGCGACAAAAATGTCAGTTTCAGACTTATTTGTGCTTAACTATGTTATTTTTAGCTTGAATTTTTGCAGCTTTTCCTTTCTTTAAGTTCCTTGTGATGTATCGGATATTCATGTTGCTGCAGCATTGTGAGGTTTCAAGAATTGTTAAAACTGATCTTCATGATGATGATGATGATGATGAGGTTGGAAGTGAGTTAAACTCGATGCAACTCAGACTAAAAGGCTTCTTGTGTCCTTCCTTAGCTTATTATTGGCTTAGTTCAACTCCTTCAGTGAGCCGAGTTATTTGCCTTAAAAGTTGAACCTCTTCTCCGAGATGCTTAGCCATTCCGAAGATAATGTGTCTCCTTCTTTCTAGAGCTTCACACTCTAGAAGATCTTTATGATATCAAAAAGATCCGAGTTAGAAATTATTAGTATACAGTGAGAAACTTGCGTTCAGAGAGATCAGCACAATAATACTCACTCATAATAATTACTAAAACAAGCAATTTCTCGAAAATGTTACACTCAACAAAAAAATGTATGACATAAATTGTGTATTTTAACGCGATCAACATTTATTATGTAGTAAAATTTTGTCTATCTCGTGTGGTTTACCAGTTATGCAAAAGTCGTTCACAATTAAGAATACTTTAGGAGACATTCCCAGAAAATTCGAGATATACATTTCATTTGTCATAAAAATGTCTTAAACATATACTATTTTAATCAAAATCGTTAGAGCCATTTTTGAGAAAATTAAAATTTTCGAAAAATGTTCCATGTAAAGAGTAATCTGGGGTGGGGGGATTTTCTTGAAAACCTTCGTGTCGCATCTCTGAAAGATACTGAACCTAAATACCAAGTTTGGTGTTTATCCGATTGTTCGTTTCTGAGTTATGCTGTTCACAGACACACACACACGGACATGTTTCCAAAAATGCTTTTTATGGATTCAGGGTGTCTCAAAACATATATTTCCGTAAAATCTCGGTATCGAATTTTTGGGTGGAATATAATACTTCCCCTACTTACTATACGTAGCAGAGAAAGTAAAAATATAAAAATAGGAAATAAATATTTCTAGCAAGTGCCTCAGAGGAATGTTTGCTGGGTTCATGAGTAGAGTGCATCCACGTACCGGAATCTTCGTTTGCATACAAAAATTAGGTATTTCCTACAAGGGTAAGATATTTCGTACTTAAAGGTTAACTGCACACAAAATCTAAATCATTGTAGAATATAGCACATTATGTCTTAATGTCCAAAAGTTCCGAAATTCATCGTTTCTATAAAACTACCTGCTAAACTGAAATAATATTTATATTTAAAACAAGTCCTACCGCTTTCTGATTTCTAAAACTCCCAAAATGGTATCCTTTCACATAAGCTGCAGTATTTGTAAAAACCTTTGTCATTCGAAGCATAGCTATATATTTAATTTTTTCTTAGTTTTCTCGTTTTCTCTAAACACATTAGATTAGATATTTAAACGGAATGGACAGGAGGACTATACCCATATCTGCCCGCAACGAAACCTTAGATTATTGTACGGTTTCCTCCCTGTTTTTTTCTAATCATCAGCTCCCTAAACTCTAAGTCTCAGTAGTCCATAGATTAAATTTCTGTTAGATACGAGTACAATCTTATTTGGGCCAACAGTTCTAAATTGATTGTATCTATTCATTCCAAGTGCTTCACACTGAAATATTAAGTGCGGCATTGTTTTCTCCTCTACACCGCCATCTTATTCAGAATAAAAATGTAAAGTATTCTAGGTTTTAATTTTAAATACAGTATATCACGTCAACTCGGCGAAAAAAATAGTTGTACAGGAAATAAAACGAAAGATATTTTGTTTTCTTTATCGTATGCACTAGATTCATGTTAAAATACGAAAATATTATTAAGTGGGCACCAGAATCAGTTAATTAACTTCTATATACTCTTAGATGAAGGCCTAGTTCAAACTGTGCCGCTATAAGTGCAATTACTTCACCATCAACAGTAATTTAAAGGTATATTTAGGATTAAAGCTTAACATTACGCAATATACGAGGGCGGATTGATAAGTCCATGAGTTTGACGAGAGTTACGTTCTAATCACAGGTTTCTTGTTTGTACCCATGCCTCACATATATTCTGGGTATAATCGCAGAAACTCGTCTTCATTTGGTTGTTAGAACATTGTTGAAAGCGTCTAAAATAATCAGGTGTGTGTTGCTTCGTAGAAAATGGAGAAAAGTGCATTTTGTGTTCTGATAAAACACTACCTTTTGCGTGGGTAAGACGTTGAAGGAAACGAAAGAAAAGCTGGGGACTCTGTTCCATCACATGCCATGATTCACAAGTGGTTCACAGAATTTCAATGTGGCCGTTCGAGCACAGAGATGCCGTGCGCACAGGACGGCCGGCTGAGATCAAAACAGAAGAAATGGTGAGCAAAGTTCACGATATTGTGTTGGAAGATCGCCGAATGAAAATCCGTGAGATAGCCAAGACCTAAACATCTCGAGTGAACAGGTGTATAGCATTCTGCACGAATTTTTGGATATGAGAAAGTTGTCAGCAAGATAGGTGCCTCAACTGCTCAAAATTGAGAACAAGCGGAATTGTGTGACCATTTTACAGGGAGGTTTGAACATTTCCACGGCAACCCAAATGGGTTTTTGCGGCGTTATATCACGGTTGATGAAACTGCATCCATTACTATCAATGTGAAGCAAAACAACAATCAAAGCAGTTGATTTCCTTCGGCGAACCTGCTCCAAAGAAAGCGAAAACCATTCAGTCGCCAGGAAAAATCATGGTAGCTGTGGGATTCACAAGGGGTAATAGACATTCACTAACTGGAAAAGGGTAAAACGATCACAGATTTATAGTATGCCGCAATGCTAGATCAGTTTCACAAGGAATTGTTAAATAAACGACCCCATTTGGTAAAGAAAACTGTTCTGTTTCACCAGGATAATGCATCCGCACACAAGTCAGCGTTGCCATCGCGAAATTTGTGGAATTGGTCTACGGAGTCCTACCTCCCAGCATACTCTCCAAATTTGGCTCCGAGCGAGTTCTTCCTCTTCACAAACCTGAAAAATTGGCTCGTTGGGAAGAAATTCACGTCCAATGAACACATCATAGCAGAAACAACCTGATATTTTGCGGACTTCGAAAAATCATACTTTTTGGAAGGGTTAAAAAATTGGAGAAACGTTGGACAAGGAGTATTGAACTGAAAGGAAACTATGTTGAGAAATAAAATTGATTTTTTGGAAAAAAATGTTATTTTCTTTAAAAAGTAACTGACTTATCAATCCGTCCTCGTATTATGCGTGTTTGTATTTAATAAATAGAGAATTAAAAAAAAAGACAACAATATTGATTGTCAGATTCAATAAAATCCCAGGAGCGCTCAAGTTGTTATTTTCTGGTGCAAGTCAAGATGTTGTTATGGCAACTAATTACCGTGGAACAGTCAAGTACTGTGAAGCATTCGGCCAAGTATTTCACATCCTCCTCGAAGATCTATAAGTGTACTTCAATAGACAAGCAGAGAAAATTGATGACGGTGAGACAGACAGATCAACAATGAAGTAATGTTTTATTTCATCTCTGTCAAACCCTCAGGTGTCTTAGTTCATGGCTGCAGATGTTTTGTCATAGAACATAAAATGTTCTGTCATCCCAAGGATCTTAAACCCATTCGCTCTTGGTTGTTTTTTTATTCTATTTACTTCTTTGTAATTTTCTAATTCAGCGTTACGTCTACAAATCAATGACAGTAATTTACGTGTGACATTTGTTGCTATCGCTATTTTGTCATACACTTCATGTACCTTTCACCAGGTTCATTTCAACATAGGTTGAGGTTGCACTTCCTAAAGCAAATGTGTTTGTACGTGCAGCCTATTGTACGATTAAAATCAGGGAAATTCCATAAAATTTTGTGCTGCAGTTTCTAGTTCATTGTCCACAGGGAACTGTATAATCCATGCAGACACAAAGATAAAAGAATCCTTGTGGAAATATATCGGTAGTAGGTATTACTTATGGCAAGCATAAAACTTTTACACTTTCTCTACTTCACCGAAACTACTACTCTTCTTCTCTACTACTATTACTATACGTTTTGAGGCTCTCTTAACAGCATAACTCAAAAACGAAAAGCCAATTATATACCAAACCTGGTATTTAAGTTCTGCATCTCCCAGGGATGCGACAAGAGGATTTTCAAGAAAATCCCTCCACCCAAAGCTACACTTTACATGGAAAAGATTAGCTATTTTAGATTTTCATGCTATATGAGATGTATGCTTTGAACGTTCTGTATAGCTAAAGGTTATCTAACAGAGGGGGACAACTCGCGCACTATGACCTGATCTACAAAGGCCTAGGAATGAGGTGAAGGAACCACAGGAGGCTACAGGTCGTAGGAAGACATGCATCAGGGACACGTGGATGTCTAACATTTCCTAGCTCGCAGAACCGTCCTACTGCTGGAGCCGCCAGGAGAGGGCGACGAACCACAACCGATCATCAAGCAGCCCTCTGGTGTCCGCGCCACTGTCCGGCACCGCCATATACCACGAAACCTAGAAGTACACTTGAAAGATGAAAAGGAAACGGAATGAAGTGGAAATGATGGAAAGGAAACCATGGTAGGAAAGAAACCACCCCAGCATTCGCTTGCGACCTCGGGAAACCACGAGAAACCCATGGGTCATGGTGGACGTTCGCCGGGGATCGAACCGGGGCCCTTCAGAATGCGAGTGGCCTCGCTCCGTGACAGTCTTCTTCATTGTGAATTAATTTTACAAAGCTGGTAAACAGAAAGAGATAGACAAAACTTTACTACACAAAAATGTGACTCTGGTTAAAGCGCCCAATTTATGTCAAATAATTTTTTGTGAGTTAACCATTTCCGAGATACTCCTTGTTACTAGTTCGAATTTTCAATAGTATACTTTTTGCTAGTATCAAGTCGCTACTATTTTTTCTCGTAGTCAGTCAAAAAGCATGGAATTTCAAAGGTATCACAAATTGATCCCCTTTTTAACAATCTGACCATTGCTTTAGCCTTCTGTATTCTTCTTATAACTACAACAAAATATGAAAATGCGCCTTCTCCATTAACAATAAATATATATCTATAAAAATAAGGTTTTTAAGAATAGTTTGTAAAGAAATGAGTAGAGAAAGTCAAGTGAATTCAACACATCAAACTTTTTATATACCACTTTCCTATTATAGAGGAAGTACTACATTCAATTATATATCGATACTTTTCTCTGTAAATGCATTTATTGCTGCCCCTTGAATGTGTGCTTGTGAACAACATAACTCAAAAATTTTAACTCGCATAAACACCAACATTCACACTTAGATGTGAAGTCAGGAATCACCCTTTGAAGTTTGTCGGTGGACTTAAAACTCATCCTGTATTAAACATCTTTATCTTCTCAGTGAACCAAGTTTCTTATCTTTACGTAATCTTATAAGTAACGTTTCTAACTTTTACGTAAATGTTAGTCTAAATTTTCAGAAAGTTAATCATTTTTGTTTAGTTTGCATTCATGGATATACGGGTACATAATATGCAGTGATTTTAATGAAAACCGGGACTGCTTTTATGGCGACAGAGTAATACTTCCACTTGGTTTTCGTTGACAAGTCCTCAAGGAACCAGCCTCTTACTTCTAGAGAAAGAAAGGCACTTTCATATTTTCATGTCTGAGAGGAACAGAGCATCCAGTTCTTGGGCAAAGTTCAATAGTGTTATCTGAAGGCATACAGAGGGGATAACTGGTGGTCATTCATATATCCCTTCAGCACTTTGGTGCTATTTTACACAAGGAGAAGCTCAGAAAGTATAAACCGCGTTTCAGAATGATAAATATTTACTTTAAAACTTCATTACTAGATACATAAAGACATCAAAGACGAGCATTAGGTAACTTTTAACTTTCACAATTGCATAAAATGCTAAACATGTTCACTGTTAGCTTCCAGATACTTCTGATTTCTGCAATCTCCTGCACGAATAAGGCTAAATGATGTAGCATGTGTGTGTGTGCATTGTCACTTCGGACACATTATTGCTTTGTAGCATGACATTGTTGTGTATAATTATTTTGATTGGGTTTTAAATTTTGTCCGACGCGGCATTTCCCTCCCCACCTTCTGGCCAAAGGGTGGAGAGAGGAAAGGGGCAAAGGGAGCGTTACAGCTTCTTTGTTCGAGTGGCATCAGTCTAGTAAGAGCGTGAGTCATGTGTGTGTCTTCAGGGCGAGTGGATGTGTATGTAGAGTGCGTTGTCCTTGAGTGTGGAGCATCTCCCTCCAATGTTTTTCCTGTAATGATGTAGTGGCACCAAGGTAAATTTATAATAAACCACAGTAAATGTGAAATTATTTGTACTTTGTTATGATATCCCACGCCTGCTTTAGGATGTGCAGCTAAGATCTTGGTCCTCTCGTTGCCACTGCAGTTACGCTCCCCAATGTTTATGCCGGGGTAACTAAATTTCATATCTAGCTGCAGAACCTATTGGGCTCGCCCCGGTATATAACAATATTGTAGTGCCCACAGGATTTCTTTTATGCCACTACTACTTATTTGTGTAGTTCTGCATGTTTGCTTTAGTACATTATATCTTTTAGGTCTCCCATCATGTAAAGTCAGAGGTGTTAGGTAAAGGGGACTATCAGGAAATTCAGAATAGTGTTACACTGCTCGAAAGACAACCGTGTCTCTGCTATTTGTTGTCGTTTATTAACTATTCTGAGTACAACTGCTATAGCATTTGTTGAATTAAAATTCGAAAACTTATAATGGATTAAACAATAATAGAGCAAAAAGTGATTTTAAATACTTAGCTGTAAATGATCATAACAAAATGGCAGAAAAGCTATCACATGTCAATGAATATGTGGTACTTTAAGAAGATCCTTAGGAAATAAAGATAGACACATAAAATATATAAATCGGTGATATAATATATAATATATAATATTCCTATATTACATAGATGGAATTTCACGAATTGAATATAGGATAAATGAAGAGTTAAGGAAAGAACTTCAAATTGAAGAAATAAATCAACGTTAGAAAAACTACCAAAAGAAATGAATGGAACACCTTGATAGACTAGAGGACAATCTTTTCCAGAAATGTCCAAAATAATGTCCAAAAGGAAGAAGAGATGAAGGCAACACTTCTAATGCGAATGGAACACACCGAGAGTCTATACCTTGCTGTTAATACTGATGAACTATTCAGCTACTGAAATATTCAGAGACAGCATAATACTACATACAAATGCCAAAACTCAGTCTGGAATTTAAAGTACACTGCCGTTTGTAAAAATTGCAACACCAAAAAAGCATTTTTCGATTAACTCCAAACTTGGTGGAAGCGTAGAAAAGTATGCAAACAATAAGGGATTATGTATGCAGCGAGATGGAGTACAAGTAGGCCGAGCAGAGCCCTCTCGTGTCGGTCCGACAAGGTCAGTGTTGCACCCAGTGTAGTCAGTACACAGCTGTCAAACAAGGTGGAAAAAATAAAGTGAGTGCCAGTATGCCTCGTCGATGTCAAACGGAGCCATATTGGCATGTGTGTTCCAACGGGGCAGAATGATCGGTCTCCGGGAAGCGGGTTTGTCATATCGTGACATTTCCGCTCGTACAGAGCATGCTGCTACGATAGTGATGCGTGTGTGGAAGCACTGGATAGATGATGGTCGTACGCAGTGAAGAGCAGGTACTGGGCCACGGAACATGACCACAGCACGGGATGACCGCTGTCTTGTCCGCATGGCCATAACGGACCGTACAGCTTCATCCAAAGTGTTGGCTCGACGCTGGAACACTGCAACACTGAATGTGTCTGCATCAACGGTTCGTTGCCGTCTGCTGTAGGTTGGACTGGTTGCATGCATACCATTACAGAGGTATGTTCCATTGTTCAGAAACCACAATGTTGAGCGACATAGCGGACAAACACCAGGTGTGATGGTTTGAGTTGCCATTGGTTACAACAACCGATCTCGTTTCCTACGAATTGAGGGCACTTTGAACAACAACCGGTACCTAACGGTGGTTGTAGAGTGTGAGGTACTCCCCCTGCTTTAGGTATCTCCACGACCGCATTTCAACATGACAATGCCTGGCCACATATTGCGAGGAATCTACAAGTCTTCCTCGAAGAGCGACGGGTGCCATTGCTTCCCTGGCCTGCACGTTCGCCTGGCATGTTGCTCATCGAACATCTCTGGGATATGGTTGGTCGGCACCTGGTGCGTCACGGTCCTCCAATAACCAGTGTCACGGATTTGTGGGCTCGAATACAAACTGCGTGGAGGCAAATCACTCAGGAACTTATTCAGAACCTTTTTGATTCAATGCCACGGCGTATAGCAGCTCTAATTGAAACGTTTATCATTTGTTACTTATCATGTACCAACCTGTAGTATTAAATTCATTGAATTCATTCGTTTCCTTCTTGGTGTTGCAATTTTCACAAACGACAGTGCATATACACATTTTTGTACTCTTTGTGTATATACATTTTACAAAATATACCTTTTGAAATTGTGGAAATTCACTGGTTGCGATTCACTAAAGAACGCGTTAAAGTTGATGAAACCGGCTTTAGACTCTTTTATTTAATATGTTCATTTACAAAACCTTTGATAGTATATAAACAACCTAACGAAATGGGAATATCAGTTGTACAGCGAACCTGTTAAACTCATTTTATTGCCACTCCTCTTCAAATAAAATAGTACTTCATATAGCTATTTTATCATCCAGTTAGTCCAAGTCACCTGGCACTGCAAATTTAATAGCCTTTAACATGAGGCCATGTTTGCTAAAAACATCTCAAGATAACATCTATTTAAAGTAAGTTTTATTAGCGCATAGAGCAGGCTGATGTGACACGTAGAGAGTATTAATTTATAGACCGGAATACGGTAGCTGGCCTCGCGTAATTATAAGACGCTCTCCCCAACAGAAGCGATAATCACTATCTGCTGTGATGAAACTACGGACTCGACTGCTTCCTCAGGCATGTTAGAACGTTGTGGCTTTCTTGCGGACAGTATATAATCTTACAGGTTTTGTTTTCAATTGCGTTTGTTGCCGCGGAACGCCTATTGCCTTCTGTTTGCATGAAACAAGTCACAAATCGCTGCATAAATACAGTTGAGGATTTATATCTATAGAGTTTGATGGAAATTTATCGCGGTTTCTAGAAGTGACCTTGGTAAAGAATTATGGGCTACCTGCAAACTATAAGTGATTAATTCGCAAAAGAGGGGCGCTTTTATTAAAAAAGAAGCATCTTCTCTAGTTCCTTGAAGAAAACTACGAAGGGATTGATGAAATGTAATGTGGAATGTAGTATTGGGTAGTACGGAAACCGCGACGTTGTGACGAAGTTTGTCCCTGAGTCCTTAGGGTAGATATATACTTATCAGCTTCAGTATTTTAGGTCCCCGAACTTAATTGCAGTCATTTAATTAATTCATTTGTTGTTAGATACAACCCTGTCAGTAAAAATGAGTTAAAAGTGCTAAAAGGAACAAACACACATCATACTTATAGCATCAATGCAATTTAAGGTCATAAACATTAAGGACATCGTAAATATCAAGTCGAAAAGATTACGCCGCTGCTTGAATCAAACCTAGTTCGCCTTAACCTGTAAATTCATTTACATAATATATCATTACATTTTACTGCATACACTCTTCGGGTATTTAATTTTACATTCTCCTCACATTAGGTGATGAGAGAAAATTACACAAAGACTAGTAGTCTAGTACAAGGCTTGTTGAATGCTAATGTGTTGGCGTCTTAATCCCGCATTGAACTCTCCAGCTACGTACGTGCGCTCGGTGATTACTCTTGAATGAACGTGAAGAAGAAACAAATGAAACATAAATAAAAAAAGTACATTTCTGAATTAATCTATTGTAGAGAGAATTGCAAATAAGCATTCTGAAGAAGAGGTATAGTGAAAGAACATATTTTTGTACTAAAAGAAGTTCATTCAAAATTATAGCTTTTACTTTCTGGAATTGAACATTTTTAAAGAAAAGAATGCTTAATAAAATTCGTGTTTCTGTGCTTGAATTGTTGCCTGCCGATCCTAGCGTTGTAAAAACAAATTTATGAAGAGTAATCACATTAGTCTCTCTACCCATTACCATTGCATAATAATTAAGTAGATAATTCATATAACATTTTATTTTCCTATTCACTTAGCTGTCATCATGACAAATACATATATGATATATTGTTTTATATACCTATACGAGACCCGGGACAATGGTTAATTTTAACGTCCTTTAATGTGACAGGTTATATGTACCGCAGGATGAATTGCTAAACTAAACGCGCGAATTAATGCCAGACCTTAAACAGTTAATGTTGCCTAATATACAACCTAATAAAAATCCAGTTTATTTGATTCAGCCAGCACTCTCTAACCCGCCCGCAGCAAGGATACTATTCTTACTCTGCTGAGTTACATTTTTGCACTAAGGAAATTCATTAGTATCCTCGAAAGATGCTTAACTGAAAAACTGTTAGTATAGGTATGAATTTTCGTTTTTAATAACGAGAATTAATTTGAGAATTAGACAGGAAATACCTAGACAAGAACTATTTCTAAAGATGTCACGTATTGTTCAGTTGTTAAAACATGTTTTCGTATGAAACATCGATATCAAATCTTCAGTTCGAATATAATATTTCGTGTAACCTACACAAATGTTAAAAAAAAGACAGGGCAAGCAAACATAGATGATATTTCTAAATTTTATGTTGTGAAAAATTAACACATTTTCCTATCTTTAAGACTAATTTTCTCAAAGGTGTGTAAAGGTTAAGAGTAGATGGATAGATAGATAGATAGATAGATAGATAGATAGATAGAAAGATAAGATTTCTTTATTGGTTTCAAATTACTGAAGTTATTTCACAAGTATTTAGTGCATGGGTCATTGACCGTACATGCATATGCAAGTATGGTGACAAAATAAACAACAGAGAAAGAACACACAACAGAAAGGAACAAGAAAAGGGAAATAGAGACAAATTACCTTTGTCTAACTGAACAAATTTGACCTAGCTTCGCGCAATTTAGCCAAAAAATTGCCCATGTTTTGCCAGTTCCTCTGGTCAGCCAGTAGATCCCAACATGCCAATCTCTTTCTTGAGGGACCTAAGAATTTTTCTTTTAGTTTAATCGTTCGCTGCATCTCCCACTGTGCATATTCCGCCAAAATATGTATCCAGTCCTCAACCAAATCACAGAATGGGCAGATTCTCTGTGCTCTCCAGCCCCCCCCCCAGTCTAAACCATGCCATACCTGATCTCTCCTTCCTTCCTAAATTGAGCATATGTGCCTCTTTACCCCAGTGCAATTTTATTTCATTTGCTAGACTTAGAGAAGGTTTAATTTTACAATCCGATTCTATTTCCTGTTGGTTGATGTCTCTTAGTCGTCTTTTAACACCTTTCTATATGCTTTTGTCATGTATTTCAGCTCTTAGTCATACTGACCCCATTCTTCTCCTCAAACCCCTTTCCAAATCAGCTGCCCAAAACTTAGGAGACAGGATTTCTCGCTGGTATTTATAATATTTGGATCGTAGTGTGGAGTTATCCCCATGCATCAGCCTCAGTCAGTACTTCACTGCTCTTATTTTGCAGTGTATTGTGTCTTCATAACATCCCACCTCTCTCAATACCCCCGAATTTGATGTGCCTTGTGAAACTCCAAGAACTCTTTTCCAAAATGCTACCTGTGTTTTATTTACATGCCCTGCTCTTTCCCATCCCCAGATTTCACTTCCGTATAACAGAACAGGTTCAAGGAGTAATTCTTCGTGATAAATTAAAGTTTAGGCTTGTTTTGTTGCATGAAAGTCATAAATTAAAGCTCACCATACACATATTCTGTTCTGTTGTAAATAACACATTTATTGGATGATGAGTACTATTCTGTGTGCTAACCCACAGCCGTCCTCCGTGGTCTAGCGGTATAATGCTAGCCTCTAGTTCTCGAAGTCGTGGGTTCAAACCCGGGCGGAGAGGAATGGATTTTTTTCGGGCGTAAAACTCCTTAGCATGGCTTCCTTTGGAAGGGAAATAAAGCCGGTCGTAGATTTACGGTACGTAAAGAAACCCTCAAGGCTGACAAGGAGGCCTCTGAGCAAAATTTCCTATCTTTCACGCCCAGTATAGAATGAGACAATTAAAGAGCGTCCATAAATAAAACTCAAAATTAAGAATTGCAACAAATTCCCTCCAAAAATTCCTGCTGTTCTTGTTTCCTCAGAAATTAATGTTCAAGATGGGGTAAATTTGGTATGCTGCATGGGAATACTTTTCAATTATGGAAGCCATTCTTTCAATGTAAATTCGCTATAGATCTCGCATGTACCGAATTTTCAATGACGTTCCTATGTGGTATGATAGATGTGTAGTAATTAAACATTATGAAAAAATTAACGATGGTAGTTGAATATTTTTCCCTCTAACTGAAATCTTTATATTGTTAAACTAAGGCTATTCTGACTCCTTTCATTCTGTAGACTTTAAGGATCAAGCTTACAATATTTCCACACAACTACAGTAAAATAAATTAGCTGTTTATGTGATTCTTACAGAGATAACATAAATAAGTTAACTAATTTACAACAAGAACACTCACTGTATCACCTCTTTACAATCTTCAAGTAGACAAGGAATGAATAAATCATATGCCTTCCCAAGTTTGTAGATACCTACATGCAGTTTGAAGTAAGATCCTTGACCTGCATGCCTTGCTCTAACTAATCTTTTCATCACAATTTTCGCTTAGGATTAATGTAAATTAGCTTACATTGTTAGCAGAGACATATGTCAGTCATAATTACGTCATCATAGGCTTCTGGATAAGCAGTTATATTGCGACATTTCAATATCATGCTGTCTGCTTAAATAATCTGTTACTTTTCCGCGAACTAGCCTTACCCAACGTCTGCCGCAATTAAATTTAATTGCTCATTCACACATGTTCAACTCTTTACCTACACAAAACAGCCTACACGCTCTCAGCAGGGCTTCAGATACGGCTGCTGGTAATACAACTGGATACTTCTGCTCAGGTGCAGAATGGATATTATGCTAGTATGCGCGGCATTCGCACTAATGTTTCTGTGCACGCTTTAAAAAATCAAGAAGACAAGGTTTATGACACATTTCAACCCAAAAATCAATATTCCTGTAAAAGACACACCAAAAAATCTGATGTGTTACAATCACATGACTTTCTCTACTCTTGTACAGACTATTTGTACAAACGCTTATTCTCCATATGCTTCATGTTAATCGAGATATCGAGATGTTACTCTTATTGCTAATTTTGTTGTAGATGCAAGGGGAATATGGTAGATTTTAAGCGATAGTCAAATATTTTAAGCGCTGGTTGCTATGTGGCGCATTCCATTCTCTTTGCATGTCCAAGACGTAAAAAAAATGGAAAATTTAAGGGAATAACAAGCAATATCTATGAAACGGTTAACTCAACAAAAAAATGTATATGACATAAATTGTGTATTTTAACGCGATATTTTTGTGTAGTAAAATTTTGTCTATCTCTTAGGTTTACCAGTTATGCAAAAGTCGTTCACAATGAAGAATACTTTTAGAGACATTCCCAGAAAATTCCAGATATACATTTCATTTCCCATGACAATATCTTAAACATATGATATTTTAATCAAAATCGTTAGAGCCATTTTTGAAAAAGTTAAAATTTTCGAAAAACGTTCCATGTGTAGGGTAGTCTGGGGTGGGGGGATTTCCTTGAAAACATACGTTTCGCATCTCTGGAAGATACTGAACCTAAATACCAAGTTTGGTTTTTATCCGACTGTTCGTTTCTAAGTTATGCTGTTCACAGACACACACACGGACATGTTTCCAAAAATGCTTTTTTGGATTCAGGAGGTCTCAAAACATGTATTTCCGGTGAAATCTCGGTATCGAATTTTTGGGTGGAATACAATACTTCCTCTACTTACTACACGTAGTAGAGAAAGTAAAAATATCCTATGAGCAAGTTAGTTTATGTATTTGTTTACTGCGGAACAATCTACAGCAATCAAAGTTGAATAGGACAATCTTAACAGTGAAGAAGTCAACTGATAAAATAAATGAGTTGAATAATATTAAAAGCCTTCACTTACATCATGATGGTAAAATCTGGACGATCGTTTCGAGACTTCAAGGTCTCATCTTCTGCAAGATTCAGTATCTTTCAAAGATGCGATACGAAGATTTTCAAGAACCTCCCCCACCCCAGACTACCCTTTACATGGAACATTTTTCGAAAATTTTGATTTTCTCAAAAATGGCTGTATCGATTTTGATTAAAACAGTTTCCAATTCCTGCAGAAGTTGAGACTTTGAAGTCTCGAAACGATCGTGCAGATTTTACCATCATGATATGTAAAGGCTTTTAATATCATTCGACTCATTTATTTTATCAATCTACATACAGCAAGCTAATGCCGCTTTGTAGTAAATAGTTTTAATAAAAAGAGGACTTCTCAATATTTATACAATTAAGTATTTGTATTTTTATTGAATTTAAACTTTAATTTCGACTCCAAAAACATTATATCATAAACGGTATTCACAAATTGATGTCACTGACTGAGATGACTTTGAAGTAATGGTGAAGGTACATATCACGAAGGAACCCACGGAACCGGGTCAGAGCTCCGCACGCAGGCCAGTCGGCCCATTATGCTTTCAACGTGACCCTTGGGAGGGAGGGATGAGGTAAGAGACCCGAAGGGTGACCAGATCCGGATGCCGACAGGGGCAAGCATGGACCGGATCCCTAACGTTTCCAGATAAGAGACCTAACTGATCGGTACCGCAGCAACGCCAGGGAAGAAACTTTATAGAGCGCAAGCCACCGCCCAGCGCCCGTCGCCTGGTCCTACAACCCTGAAACAGGTGACAAGGAAGATGATAGGCACAGGAAATGAGAGAAAGGAAGTCGTGGTAGATGAACCACCCCATCATTCGCTGGCGATCCGGAGAAACCATGAAAAACCTATGGGCCAGAGTGGACGGTCGCCGGGAATCGACTCCTGGACCTTCCGAATGCGGGTCACAAACATATCTGCCTGACCATTCCGCTCGGTGCTTAGACGGCAAGATGTATTATTCGAATTCGAAGGTCGTGATTTGAAACTCTGTGAACCGTTGTTGTTATTAAAGCATTCATTAACTCCATTGACTGCTGTTAGCACGTATAACGGCATATTCTGAGATCAAAAATATTATTTTAAAATGTCAATTTCTTAATTTGTTTATATGCATTGTGTATTTATTTTTAAAGAAAATCACTCCAGCTACTCCATCTCAAAAATTATGTGTTTGCGAGAAAAAGGTGACCACCTCCACAGTCACAGAATGTGGTATGAAAGCAGGCAACAAATTCGGGACATTTCACTCCTACGAACGTCACAGTTCAGCGTGAAATTGAGTTGTAATCCTAATCTATTTCTTCTCTTATAAGCAAGAAATTCTTTCATTATACAGATCCAGCTCTACCTTTTTATGTAGAAAACTTTTCGTAATAAGATAAATCACAAAAGTATAAATTGGTTTTTATTTATAGCTTGCTAACCTATAGAACGTTAATCCATTGCGGATATTTTCCCCATAATGAGTTTTTCAGAGACAAATATTTATTTACTTGTAGGACTAACTATTGATTTATTTTAGAACAAAGTTTATTATTATTATTACTATTATTATTGTCGTTGTTCATACTTCATTTTGCTTCCTGTACGTTGCAATATATCTTACATTCGGAGTACTTCTCACTTTTCCTCCTGTTCATACAACAGTCGTCATTGGAACTGAATCTTGAACCATCACAACCGCTTTTACACAATTTTCACTAAATTGTGATCAGCTACAGGCAACAATGGAGCTGTTTCACAGGAAATATATGTTTTGGGACCTCCTGAATCCAAAAAAAGCATTTTTGGAAACATGTCCGTGTGTGTGTCTGTCTGTGCGTGGGTCTGTGAACAGCATAACTCAGAAACGAACAGTCGGATAAGCACCAAACTTGGTATTTAGGTTCAGTATCTTCCAGCGATGCGACACGAAGGTTTTCAAGAAAATCCCCCCACCCCAGACTACCCTTTACATGGAACATTTTTCGAAAATTTCAATTTTCTCAAAAACGGCTCTAACGATTTTGATTAAAATATCATATGTTTAAGATATTTTCATGGCAAATGAAACGTATATCTCGAATTTTCTGGGAATGTCTCCAAAAGTATTCTTCATTGTGAACGACTTTTGTATAACTAGTAAACCATAAGAGATAGACAAAATTTTACTACACAAGAAATGTAGATCGCGTTAAAATACACAACTTATGTCATATACATTTTTGTTGTTGAGTGAACCATTTTCGAGATATTGCTTGTTATTCCCTTAAATTTTGCAATACTTATACTTTATCTCAAATTCGTTATTCATTTTTTTTGTCCTGGTAATGCAAAGAGAATGCAATACTCCACATAGCAACCAGCTCTTAAAATATTTGACTATCGCTTAAAGTCTACCAATTCCCCTTACATCTACAAGAAAATTAGCAATAAGATTAACATCTCGATAAACATGAAGCATATGGAGAATAAGCGTTTGTAGATATAGTTTGTACAAGAGTAGAGAAAGCCATGTGAGTGTAACACATAAGATTTTTTTTGTATATTTGTAGAGATAGTACATTTCAGTTACAACCCATTTCAAGTTATACCGACACTGGTGGCCGAGGTCGTTAAGCGGAATCGTGAACAGGAGAACCACGATTACGCCAGGATCGTCTTCACTGTGATTCCTTCCAGGTTTTCCCTAGTCCTTATAACTGGCAAATGCGGGGAAGATATCATAAATTTATACCTGTAACGTTGCCTTCCCAAATGTCCTATCCTACCTATCATTTCGTATCATGCATCATCAATCTCCATTTGTGGAGGTGTACTATGTAATAAGAACGCGCATTAACAATAAAAATCAAAATCATGTTAACTAATGAGTGTTGTTGCAACATGTTATGTAGTTAGCAATTACGGTTTTCTTACGATTTCTATAAACTTCTTCCAACTTCCATGCCTATACTTCACAAACAGACGACAGGCAAAACGCTGTTTTACTATTAATTTTGGTAACTATAGAGACAGAAAGGGAAAGGCAAAGTAAGGGATGCGTAATTAATTATTAATGCAGGTTACCATAATACAAAACAAATTAGAAAAATCTGATGCGTTACACTCACATGACTTTCTCTACTCTTGTACAAATTATTTTTACAAGCTCTTATTCTCCATCTATTTCATATTAATCGAGATAAACATTTGCAGAAACGATCTTTTGACATGCAAAGAGGATTACATTTTACACGTAGCGACCACTTACAAAAATATTTGACTATTGCTTAAGGCGTACTATGTACCCCTTGTTTTGTATTTGCAAGGGTAATATAGAAATACAGTAGCCTTTAAGCATAGACACATCTCTTAATAGCCGGTTGCTAGGTGCAGCACCATTCTCTTTGCCACAGATTAATACTCTTTGCATATCGAAGACAAAAAAATGAATAACGAATTCCCATTTGAGAAAATAAGTATTGAAAAATTTAAGGAAATAACAAGCAATATCTCGAAAATGGTTCACTCAACAAAAAAATGTATATGACATAAATTGTGTATTTTAACGCGATCTACATTTTTGTGTAGCAAACTTTTGTCTATCGCTTATGGATTACCAGTTATGCAAAAGTCGTTCACAATGAAGAATACTTTTGGAGACATTACCAGGAAATTCAAGATATACATTTTATTTGTCATGAAAATATCTTAAATATATATTTTAATCAAAATCGTTAGAGCCATTTTTGAGAAAATTAAAATATTCGAAAACTGTTCCATGTAAAGGTTAATCTGGGGTGGGAGGATTTTCTTGAAAACCTTCGTGTCGCATCTCTGAAAGATACTGAACCTATATACCAAGTTTGGTGTTTATCCAACTGTTCGTTTCTGAGTTATGCTGTTCACAGACACACACACACGGACATGTTTTCAAAAATGCTTTTTTTTGGATTCAGGGGGCCTCAAAACATATATTTCCGGTGAAATCTCGGTATCGAATTTTTGGGTGGAATATAATACTTCCCCTACTTGCTATACGTAGTAGAGAAAGTAAAAATATTATTGTTGCTAACCAATCAATCGAACAAGTTTAAGATGCACACTGTAGGCATAGGTACACGTTATACAACGGAGGTGTACATCTTGCGTACTGCGACCTACTTAGAACTATTATGGCTACCACCCCCAGGAGGAAGGGAAGCCGAGCATACAGGCCACAGAGACGCGCCGAAGTCCCCAATAGTTCCAGGCTGGAAGACGAAGACCCGTGTGAATCCTGGTGCTACCTAGAAAGGACGATGAACGACTCGTCGACGAAGCAGACCTCCAGTTTCCATGGGCCACGGGCAGTGCTCTTTACTTTCAGCAACCATCCGTGCCATCTGTCCAGCACCGTCAAACGATACGAAACCTAGAAGAAATTGTGGTACATGAGAAACCACCCCAGAATTCGCCTAACGACCAGGGAAAACCATGTAAAACCCAAGGTAAGATTATACGGTCGACGGGAATCGAACCCCGGACCTCCCGAATGCGATCCTTACCCTGAGACATCTCGCTCTGTAAGGCGCAGAACATATGAACGAATATAGATGTTAAAATGGAATTAAGTAGGATTCAGCAAATAAGGTAGCACAATTAGAGGAGAAATGAAAATTAAAAGAAAGTATATCAAATGTACAATGGTAGAATATTAACTACCCTACGTATGGAGCCGGAACATTGATAACACTAGTCTGCATTTTCAAACTTTTTGTCAACTAATTTCTTAAAAGTAGGTGTTTTTTAATCAAGTTTTTATGCTGACTCCAGAAATAACTTCCGTTTTTTTTTCTATCACGTCAGGTTTTTACACAAAATAAGTAATGTTTTGACAATTTTACTAATGAGTGTAGAAAAGTATTCAAATACTATTTCACACAAGGTAAGTTTTTATTCAAGAAACATTTTAAGAATACTCTCAAGAACTCCCCTAATTTATTTCATGACTACATTTTAACAAAACAAGAAGCCAAAGTGTTTCATTTAATTTTTTTCAAACTTTCTCTTCTTTGACTTCCTTGCAGATCCTTGAAAATGACTGTCCCTCCTCAACATCCAACAGTAGTCGGCCATCATAGTTTCATTCCATCTCCCCTGGTACCTCCTCTCCATTTCCATAATATCTTTGTGAAAACGTTCACCCTGCTCTTCACTATAATGTCCCAGATTCTCTGGAAAGTAGCCGATATGCGAATGCAGAATATGCACCTTTACACTCATGTTACAACCCATCTTCTTGAAGTTTTCCAACATTATTTCGACAATGGCCTTGTAATTAGGATCTTTGTTATTGCCTAAAACGTTTTCAATAACTGATCGGAAGGCGGTTCATGCTTCTATTTCTTTCTCATTCATTGTCTTCTCAAAATCTTCATCCTTCATCAATTACTTTATTTGAGGACCGACAAAAATTCCGGGTTGGAATTCCAAAATTCCAAAAATTGGAAAGGTACTTGAAGCAGGGTCCATCCTGTGGTGGAGCCCTTACAAATTGCTTCATCAAGCCCAATGTTATGTGTAGTGGCGGAAGCCCTTTTACTTTCTATACTACTGTGTGATACCTTGTACCCATTCCACACACACAGAAATAAATAGGTTTTGCGGTCCCTGGACGACCGAAAAATCGTTTTTAAATATCAGTGTGTGTGTGTGTGTGTGAACAGCGAAATTCGGATGAGTACTAACCCTGCTATTAGGAATTTCAAAGGATGGAACAGGAAGTTTTTTCAAAAAAATTCCAAAACCCCATATTATCTTGTATATGGAAAAGATTTAATTTATTTATTTCCACAAAAATGCCTCTTAATAATTCTGATTAAGACGCCTATGTTTAATATATAGGCATGTATGATAAAACACATATCTTGGATTTTCTGAAAAAATAAAAAGTCTCTGAAGTCTTCTTCATTCTGAATGATGTGTGTAACTGGAAAACTTTAAGAGATAGAAGAAAACTATACCATTCGAACAATGCAGGTTGTGTAACACATAATTTATATCAAATTATCTTGTGGCATTAAACATTTTCGAATATTCGTTGTAAATAGTTTGACAATTTTGTAATACATGTTGAACCCATAAGTCAAAATTCTATTATTTCATAGAATGTCATCTAAATTCTATTTAATTTCAATGGCAGCATGTATCGACCTGTTTTTCAAAGATTTAAGATGGCTTCAGCTTCCCTACTGTACCAAAAAAGAAGTGTGTAATGAAACCATTTCTGCAAACGTTTACCTTGATTAACATGAAATGGATAGAAAAAGAGGTTTTCCTAAGATTATTTGAGAAGAGGTACAAAATAAATGGTAAAGCAAAAGATAAAGTTATAACTATATGACTTGTTCCAGTAAAAATGTATTGAAATGGCTGGAGTTTATTTATTAGTTCGGTTTTGTAAGGTTTTTCCAGATTGATTGTTGAAGTTTTTGCTAGTAATTTCTGTTTTAACAATATTTATATCAGTAATGCATAGGAAAGTTATGTGGATATAATATATACGACTATTTTTCGTAGTTTCCTTCTGTCGCCAGGTAAATAACGGATTGGATGTATAATGTCATAATCCAAAGTTTGACCCACAGAGAAAAAGAAATTCAAATGAAATAGAAGGCACAGGAAGGCAACTTTTCAATTAAAGTCATCTATCAAGATATCCAGGCAGATCCACCATCCAATGGTATTACGCTAACTGCATGTAATCCAAATAATAACAATCATACTATCACAAATTTGTCCAACTTCCTATTGAATCAATACCGACAAACTATATGTCACGGAGAAGCGACTATGCAACTGAATTCATCTGGCAGCAAGTTATTTAAGCAGATGTAACAGCAAGGCAACCACGGAACTAAAGTCATCTGTCGAACACACACTATATTATGTGATGAAAAGAATCTATGAATAAGTAATGACATCACGATATAGAAAGTAAACCGAAAAAATTTGATGTGTTACATTCACATGACCTTCTCTTCCCTCTATCAATTGTTAGTGGGTATACTAAAGCTTATTTTTCTACTTAATTTTATTCCAAATGAACCATTGCAGAAATTACACATTACACATTTAGTTATGGATACAAAGAGAACAGCTTTTGCTCAAATGTTTAAGAACTGGACGCTATACGCTGCCTTAAAATTCCATATTCTTTCCATGCAATTGCGAAAAAAAAAACTGAATGTTGAAAAAACCAAACAATGAACAATTCAAGCCATTAATGGCTTATGTTACAAAAACGTCATTTAAAATGAATTGTGTGTTTTAAAGAGATCTACACTTCTTGGGTTTTTGTGTATCGCTTAACGTTAACTAGTTATGCAAGATTATACAAAACTCCTTCCGAATAAAGAGGACTTCGAAGTATATTCCCAGAAAATTCAAGATACACATTTTATTTGCCATGTAAATGTAATTCACATGTGGTATTTTAATCAAAATCTTTAGAAGCAGTGTTTAGAACATTACAATCTTTGAAAATTATTCCATGTAAAGGGTAGTTTGAGGGGGATTTTATTGAAAATATTGGTGTCGCATTTTTAAAAGGTACTGAACCTAAATACAAAGTTTGGTGTCTGTCCGACTTTTCGTTTTTGATTTATACTGTTCTAGACACACACACGCACACCTACCTTTTTCTCGATTCAGGGGCTTCAAAACATGTTACCATTAAATTTCGGTATCGAATATTTGAGTGGAATGCTAACGTGAATTGGATATAAAGTATTATTCGAATCCCTTGGTATGTAAATGCATAAAAATGTCTCCCTCTCTCCCCCAACCTGTTTTGTTGTATTCAGTGCTAGCTCAAAGAGCAAAATAGAACAAAAACAAGTTAATTTGTTTAATCCGTCTTTGTTTGTTTCAGAGTAAAGATAGAGCAGCTATTGCACGTGCAGGAAAGAGCTTTCTCTTTTCTTACTATATACGGCACCACAGGCGATGTACACTGTGTTACATGAAACGAAATACCTGGGAAGGGAAGTTTGGGAAGGCAACGTTTCATGTCTAAGTTTAGGGTACTTGCCCGACATTTGGTAGTTATGATGCTTGAGGAAAAATAGCTGTCAGGGAGGACGGTCATCGGGATTTGAACCGCAGACGACGAGTCCGTATTGTAACGTTTATTCGTGTATAAAGGTTCAGCAGATCTGGAATATACATATTAGAAATAAAATAGTCTGCCGTTTAATCAGTTTGAAAAATTGCTACAAAAATTTACGTATTTAATAAATAAGTGCTATTAAAACCATTGAGTGATGATGATGGTCATCCTGAGAAAATTTAAATCAGAATAGAACAGAAGATTGGGAAATGAATGAGAGGTAATATCTGAACTACAAGGTTGCAGCCGTCGCCACAGATGTCAGGACTATGCATCTCTCGTCTGGTCTCATCACACCATGTAAGCTGTGAGTAAAATCGTTATTAATATAAAAAGAATGGTAATGAGAGCTATTTAAATATGTCCACACGCCCATGAATTATTATGAGCACGTACTCCAGAGCCACTTCACTACATGAACTTCTCTGCCGCTATAATTGAAACTGATGGTTATTTGGGTGTCAAATTTTCTTTATGCCCCGTCCAGTAGCAAAGGCCAGCCTTACATGGCCAGATACTTAAAAAGGTACAAGCTCAGCTTTATGGTCTCGTTATAAGGACATTAACAGAGAATTTTGCAAACGATCCCGTAATGGAGACATGGAAATGAGGTTTGATGGTTATAATCGACGTCCATTCATTTCAGCTTTACTAGTTTTTCATTAATGTTACCTACTCATTATTCTAATATTCTTTCTTTATTCTACAGCCTGCATAGTAGACTTTGTGTAAATTTCTCTCCATTATTTTCTTCCTGGGAGAGGGAGGGAGGGAGAGAGAGACAGAACTATATGAAGCTGAATTTGAAATTTAAAAGCATTTACCTGTCCGGTGTGTTACCGTCACATGACTTTCTCTACCCTCTATCGTTTATTACTTTCTCTACTACGTATAGTAAGTAGGAGAAGCATTGCATTGCACTCAAAAATTCGATACCGTGATTTCACCGGAAATACATGTTTTGAGGTTAGTTGAATCCAAAAAACGTATTTTCGGAAACAAGTCCGTGTGTCTGTCTGTATCTTCCAAGGGATGTAACACTACGATTTTCAAGAAAATCCCACTCCCCAGACTACCCTTTACTGGAAACATTTTTAGAAAATTTTGATTAAAAGATCATACGTTTAAGATATTTTCATAGCAAATGAAATGTATATCCTAAATTTTTTGGGAACTTCCCTAAAAGTCCTCTCCATTCTAAACGACCTTCGCATAACTGGTAAACCGTAAGAGACACACAAAATTTTACTACACAAAAAAATGTATAGCTCGTTGAAACATACAATTTATGTCATATACACGTTTTTCGTGCAGTGAACCATTTCCGAGATATTCCTTGTTATTTGTTTCATTTTTCCAAAACATACTTTTTCCCAAATGGGAATTCGTTATTCGAATTTTTATGTCCTGGACATGCATAGAGAATGAAATGCTCCATTCAGCAACCAGCTCTTAAGAGATTTGACTATCGCTTAAGGCATACCATATTCCCCTTGCTCCTACAAGAAAATTAGCAATAATTTTCTACAAAGGTTCATCTCGATTATCATAAACTAGATGAAGAATAAGGTTTTTTAGAAAAAGGTCCGTGTGTGTGTCTGTGAACAACATAACTAAAAAACGAAATGTGGGATAAATACCAAGCTTGGTATTTAGGTTCAGTATCTTCCAGAATTGCAACACAAATATTTTCAAGAAAATTCCCTCTCCGAAACTACCCTTTATATGGAAACTTTTCGATACTTCTTATTTTATAAAAAATGGCTCTAATAATTTTATTAAAATACACATATTAAAGATATTTACATGGCAATCAAAATGTATGTCTTAAATTTTCTGAGGACAGCCTGTGAAGTTCTCTTCATTCGAAATTTCTATAATCTTGTATAACTGGTTAACGAATAGACGAAAATGTACTCCACAAAAAAGTTTATATCTTTAAAACACACAATTTATTTCAAATACGTTTCTTTGTAACATGAGCCATTTCTATACATATATCCGTTATTAAAGGTTCGAATTGTTCATTTCTTGGTTATTCTCTTAAAGTCCTATCAATATTCAACTGTTTCTCGCGATTGCTTGGATATAGTTTGGAATTTTAAACCTAGCATAAAATTTTCTTTCAGCGTCCATTTCTTAAACAATTGACTATCGTTGTTCCCTTTGTGTGCATAACGAAATGTGGAATGTATTTTTGTGAATATTTATTTGGATTAAAACATCGTAGATAGGAAAATTCTCGGAGGAGAAGGAGGATGTCGAGACTATACCCTTCCAAGTTGGACCCATCTGATTACTATCATCTTATAGGGCTGAAGAAACTCTTGTGGAGACTAATTTAGGGGTTAGAAACCGTTTTAGGACTGGAGAGGTGCTGCATACGTGTTGTGGCTGCATATAACACAAGGGGTAACTATATTGAGAGGATGGAACTTTCTACCATGTTGTAAATTATGCAACGCTTCTTCTTTGACTCTATAGCTATTGATGAAATTTGGCCTCCTGCCCTATTTTCCTCCATTGCTCTCTGTTCTCAGCATTGCTTATCCATCCTCTAACTGCAATTTTCTGTAAGTCTAATATCTAACCATCTTGGCTTTGACCCTCCTTTCTTCCTTCTAAGCTGTAACGTTCTTTTATTTTAAATAATGGAAGAAACTGCGTACCTAATTCTATAAAAGTGAAAAATGAATTTTAAAGGAAGATTAAAAGCCTTATCCCATCAATGTTAAATATCCCAATTCATGACCCATTATCTGAGAAATCATTTAAGATATAAAACTGAAATGTTTAAAGGATGTAGAGGAAATGCTTCTACATTCACTTATCTATTTTTATCCAGTGTGTTTATTTATTGAGAAAGATTGTATTATTTTCGTAATTAAACTAACTTTTGTTGAAAATTTATTCTTTTAATAAATAAGCAACAGTGTTATTAACATCAAACTGGATACACATCACTTAGAGGTTATTTTTATGATAATACAATTTAATTTAGCTCTATTAAATTTTGCTTTTAACAAAATGGCCATTTATACCAGAAAATGTTATTCAGAGAAAAAGCTGTTCGAATGAAAAATAGGGGGGAAGCTCGTATATATTTGTAAATAAAGTAACCTCATACCAATTTTGCCAATTTTGCCAATTTTTAGAGCCAAACTTCCCCTAAAAATGGACCACTGTGCTCCAAAGTGTGTGTAGGAGTTACGATTCCTTTTTCTTTTCTCCTTTTTTTTTTAATGAAGTGGTACATAATTCAAAATGCAAAATTGCAGATACACTACCATTTTTAAGGATATATTTAAAATATAAGTAATGTGCCTGCTCTGATTGAAATATATCTTCGTTTTGTGCCAAGGCCAGAACCACGGCCGAGACGGCAGGACCTCGGTATTATGCCACTGCACAGCAACAGCGCAGGGCGTATCAAGGTACGTTTATCAGCTGTAAGCTGTCTCAGTCGTTGCTTTGTCTTCGTGTTGCGAAGTGTTTCAACAATACCTGGTTGTGTGTGATTTCCTTAGGGATGTTATTCTCTTATTAGTCCATGGAAATGCCTGCCAACAAATTCACGCTTGAACAGCGTATTTTTATACGATACATACGTGAAAACTGAATCATGTAGACAGATGTATAGGCAATTACAACAGCAACTTCCTGGTTATCCAGTTCCGGGTAGAGACATTGTGAGATGCCTGGTCAATAAATTTAGAACAACGGGATCGCTAAACGCTAAAAAATAAAGTTTATAGGAACAATCCCCACACCATATCGAACTTAAGAACAATATAAAATCAGAAATTATCAACATTACACAAGAAGAACTTATGCGTGTAAATGGTAATTTCATCTGACTATGTGCAGAATGTCTGCGTAGATGCACAGCACATTCAACAACACTTATAGGTTAGTATCACTCGTTGCTAACACTCGTGAGTAAGTAACGCGAGAGTTACGGAACGGAAAACCCCGCAGTGTAGCAGACACCCCGCAGTGTGCGGAGCACACATTTGCGCAATCCGCGGCCTTGGCATAAAAAGAAGGCACTGTATAAAATTAAAGAGGAAATTTCAATTAATAAGACTAAGCAAAAAGCTAGGAATATAATTTATTGGCAACTTTAGCCATTAAAATCACCTTAAATCAATACTTATGTACTTGATTTGACTTATGTAAAGATAGAGTCGGGATATGATTGCCCTAACACTGAAACCTCTAGGATTTATTGTATTATCTCCTATCTCTATCATTTTAGTTAAATAAACATTTACTTTAATACGGGACAGGAGGTTACTGGCTAAATTTTCTTGAGGAAGATTGCCATCTTGGTTTATTAACCCCAAGTTTATATATTTTCGTATACAGCGCTTCACATTTAAAGATTATATGATAGGCAGTTTCGTCCTCTTCATTACATAAAATGCATACTAGTACTTCTTTGAAGATTTCCGTTGTGTCTACGTAATCTACAGTGTCCCATCAAGAGCCCGTTATTAGGTTTACTTGAGATCTATTTAAATTAAGTACGTGGTCTGTGACTGCGGAGGATATTTTACTCATCATTCGCTTGCTGTGCTTGCATCCCTTTGTTTGAACTCATCGTAACTAATTTTGATAATTATTAATCCTCTCAGCAATGGTTCTTCGAACAACATTTAAAGGAATTACTAATAGTGGTTCAGGCCCAGTAAAAGTTTATAGTATAGCTAAGTATCTTTATTGGTTTCAAATTATTGAAGTTATTACAACAAGTATTTAGTGCATGAATCATTGACCGCACATGCATATTTAAGATACAAGCTATGTGACAAAACATATAACAGAAAAATAAAACAGAACTAAAAAGAAAAAGCAAAATAGAGATAAATTACCTTTGACTAACTGTACAAATTTGACCTAGCTTCGCGCACTTAGCCAAGAAATTGTCAATGTTTTGCCAATTCCTCTGGTCAGCCAGTAGCTCCCAACATGCCAATCTATTTCTTGACGGACTTAAGAATTTTTCTTTGAGTTTAATTGTTCGTTGGTTTTTCCACCGCACACATTTCGCCAAAATATGTACCCAGTCCTCATACAAATCACAGAATGGACAGATTCTCCTGCCAGAATCGTCAATCATTTTCTGTGCCCTCCAGTCCCTTGATCTTTCCTTTCTTCCTAAGTTAAGTATATATGCCTCTTTACCGCAATTCAATTTTATTTCATTTGCTAGACTTAGAGAAGGTTAAATTTTACAATCCAATTCTATTTCCTGTTGATTTATGTCTCTTAGTCTTCTTTTGATACCTTTCCATATGTTTTTGTCATTTGTTTCAGCCCTTTGCCATACTGATCCCATTCCTAATCTCCTCAAGCTCCTTTCCAAATCAGCTGCCCAAAACGTAGGAGACAGGTTTTCTTGCTGGTATTTATAACATTTGGATCGTAGTGTGGAGCTATCCCCTGCATCAGCCTCAGCCAGTACTTCACTGCTCTTATTTTACAGTGTGTTGTGTTTTCATAGCACCCCACCACCCTCAATACCCCCGAATTTGATGTGCCTTGTGAAACTCCAAGAACTCTTTTCCAGAATGCTACCTGTTTGTTTTACATGCTCTGCTCTTTCCCATCCCCAGATTTCACTTCCGTATAACAAAATCGGCCTTATCATAGTTATACATCTTTTCTTACGTATCTACAGGTACATCCGGTATCCGCGAGAGGGTACGTAATAATTCATTTAACTGCCCTCGTACTTTATAGTTAGTTACTGGTAGATGTTTGTTCCATTTTCCTCTCATATTAAACATTACTCCTAAATAGAATAAATGTTTAACGTTTTGTAGTTCTAACCTCTTTTAATACCATTTTTTCATCCCTGTCATACACATAGCCATTTTTGAAAGACATTTGAGCAGACCCTTTCCTTGCCAAGGTATCTACTAACCCTTTATGTTTAGGATGTTATGTGTCTCTTATTGATTTATAATTATTTAAGATTCAATGCCACTAGATAAATAAAGAACCAAGTGTACAAATTCAGCACCTTTGATTCTCACAGCTGCAATAACTTCCTGAAATCCGGTTATGAAGGTGAACCTTGGTGAAGAAGAGATATTGCCCTTTGTCTGTCGTTGAGAAAACAAGTTCATTAGTTCCTGCAAGAGATCGTCCTGTGATTCGCCAGGAACAACTTGTCGTCTGTCAATAAAACACCTATGAACCTTGCAGACTCAACTGAACAACATTTATGACACTTGTTTTTTATTATTTTACGATCTCGTACTGACAAGCGTTTGCAGTTGAAGGTGACAGATGAGACTCCTGTGGGAGGCAAAATCCGTTACGAGTGTCCTCCAGCATTGAAAAGTGCAGCTCTTGTAATAGCATCAGATAACATAAAGATAGGAAATTCAATAAAAAGGATAAAGACGGATGACGGCCGAAGGAATTTATGAAGGATACCCGCTCGAGGAGCAAACGTGTAAGGTGAAATAAAAATAGCCTATGATCGAGAGAGGAAAGGAGAGAGTGTCGATACTGTTGTTTTCTTTGTCTCGAATGGAAGTTTATGCCTTAATTTATTTCTTGACAAGGTTCTTGAGAGACGCTGAGTGAATGATAATGAGACTGCCGGTAAATGAATGGCTTATAGACGGGAAAACCACTGCTAATATGAAACAAAATCAACCAACATTTGTAAAGTAGCAGCACCAAAGTCTGTTTATTGAGGCAGTATTTTTAACACTTGAATAATTTCAATTAAATTATATAATATGTCATTTCAATAACAGCCCGCCTTGAAGCAATATGTATGTAATAATTTATAAAAATGTATATAACAGTCATTGCATATGCTTATGTTATTGTAAACATGTTTAATAATGCTATGTGAATGCATTACGTAGTTTAATAATGTAAGAGCTGTGAGAATAATAAGTTTAAAGCTGCTAACAATGAGGTAACAATGAGGTAACCTTGAGGCAATATTGAGTTTTAGAGTTTGAATGTTACTAGTCATTAAAACGACCATAATGTCAATTTTGTGACAGTTTAAAAATAGCCAATCAACAGCGAGAAAAAGCTTTAGTAAAATGCAGGTATTCTATTGGACTAGGATTAGCCGATCAGAGACTTGAAACACAGAAGTTTACGGGTTTGGACGGTTAAAAATGTTCAGTTGCCTGCAGACCTTGATAGTGACCGGATGGAAGATGTGTTCTCTAAAGAAATATTACGTATTCGTGTGAAACGAAAATTATGTATACGCGTTAACAAAGTGCAAGTATTAAATATAAGAATCTCACAGCTCTTGACATCAGTGTAGTGCTATTTAATTTGTGTCAATGATTAATAAAAAGAAGTGAATTTAAACTTAAAATCTGTGTCAGCGTACATTCTTGTCGCACCACGCCCTGATTAAGAGAAACGTGTCTCTAAAGTAATACTGAAGCAGCCGTGGCAAAACAAACATAAATAATATCTATAGAACCAGTTTAATAACATAGTTAATATTTTTTAAAACTTGAAGCTAAATAAATAAATAAACAACCCCAACGTAAAGACAACATCTTCAAATTGACGCCCAAAGCGAGGAGCTAATAAAATATATATTTCAAATGGTATACCAAAGCGTGGTGCAAACTCCTACAAAAACAACATCAACAACAATTACGTAAATAAACTCCAAGAACAATACAACTTCATTATTTATATATTTATCTTATAATATTTTATCCACTTGTGAGCTCTCTGAAAACATGAGTCAGATATTATGAGGTATTAGACATATTGCATTAAACCTAAACTATTGATACTACCAATATTACACAGAAGAACATACAGGGGAATGAAAATGAACGGAGCAGCAAAAACTGTGTTGACATTTGTGACAAAGCAGCGGTAGAAGGCTTTGCATGGGCTAGAACAGGAGATATGAAACTGAAAGGTTCAAGAATAGGAAACGATATAGAGAAATACCTTTGGTGTAACGGAAAGATGACAATTGGCACATAATTTTGGAATATGAGGAATCCAAGATACTTAAGCAGAGATTTGGAATAAAGGAGTCGACAAATTTACCAAAGGAAAATTAGTCAGCAAAAGGAAGAAGAAAGTTAAATAATGGTAGGTATCGAATTTTAAGCTGTAAGTAGGACCCAAAAGCTCGGTCACCATAGGGTTTGAGTCTTTTGGGCCCCAGGGGCTACAACAACTCATTGTAGAAGGAAGAAAGTAAAATGTATAATTAAATTGTAAAACTTGTTTATGCGTTTAGTTGATATTATTACTATTATTATTATTCTGTTTGTATAAATAATTTGAGCTTGTAGTATCACAATAAATTACTTACTATTACACAGAAAATACTGCTCTGAGATTCCATTAATCCCACAAATCGTTTGAATAAGTGTGTATGTTCCCGAGTTGAATTGTTTTGTGTTTGTTTTGTGTGCTTGTCAGTGAACAGCAATAATTAATTATACTAATCACTTTAACCTACTCGAAAAAGAAAAAGTGATTAGAAAACACGCAGAAATTATTCTTCTCTCTCACAGAAAACATTTGTTATCAATCATATTCCCTTATCAAAACGCAATAAGGTAAGCCAAACTAATTGTGAATGCATATAACCTCAGAAATAAACAAAACATCCTTAAGTCTTCAACCCAAACACATTTAAAGATGTGCATTGCCTTAATTTCTGACCTCTATATTTTTGAAAAGAGCTTAGTAATGTTTGTCATATACAGGAGGTGTGTATCACACACTTTTTCGGCGCCTTTCACAAGGATGGTCTTGACTGGAGTAGTCCATATTCACCGATCGCCAGATGTCCCAAGTCTACTACACGTTTGTTTCCATGCCATCCAGTTGAGTTTGTGATAGGTTTCAGCAACAATACGGTCTGAATATTTGGGTAGGGTTCCTTGATGGTTGTTTAATTGGGCCACGCCTTCTTTCAGCAAATCTCACGGGTGACGTATACTTGCAATTCCTTGAAGGCGTACTGCACGGGTTCTTGGTGGTTGTGCCACTGCATGTGCGTCTAAACATGTGGTTCCAGCACGTCATCTAGACCAATGATATGGGCAACGGTGGATAGGTCGTGGTGGCCCAGTTTCTTGGCCTGCACATTCTCCTGACTTGACCCCTTGGGTCACATGCAATCCTTGATTTACGAGACCCCTGTGAGAAAAGGGTACGTTTCCGAAAATGAGTTCCTTAACCGTCTTGATCCCCAATACAAGCCCCTAAAGTCTATAAAGGGAATTTAGACTCATCCTGTATAATAAATGTGTTGTATTATATGCCTGTCAAATATCTTCAACTCTGTAAAATTTATTTTTAAAATCTGAATTTTAATAAAGGCATATTAGCCTGAAATAAAATTACTTCCTCAAAATCAAAGACCATGAAATTTTTCACAGCTCACAATTTAGCCAAGAGTCTACTCTATAGAATCTGGATAGATTTTAGTGAAGCTTTAAAACCTGAAGCAAAAATAAAAATTAAAGTTTAATTCTCAATTTCTGAAGTATACTTTTTGAACTTATTTTCTTAAGTAGAGCAAAATCAATGCAGAGCGCCGTATTTATGGATTGTAGAAAACTTCATAAATAAATAAATATATATATATATAATTGTTTAAGATAGCAATTACTTACAGTACCTGAAAGGTTAAAAAGAGATTAGTGAATATCCAAAAGCTACGAACCCACTGTGCCTCAGATGGGAGGGCTTTCAGTTTACAGCGAAATAGGTCCACTTCTAGATAGAATATTTGAATTGGCTTTGCATAATTAAGTTTCTCGTAAATTCACATTCAAAATCATGAAAAACTGACGTTTTGTTTTCCTCTTATTTCAGTAGCACGTACCATTCATAGGGATCCAAACAAGGAAACTCTATTAAGAGACAAGAATATGTTGAATAACCATGTATTTCACGAAAAAATGTGTATAAAATTAGTATTTATATATCTTTCTAATGCAATGTGTAATGAATGGCAATATGAGGTTTATCTTTATTACTATTATTATTATTATTATTGTTATTATTATTATCATCATAACTTAACTGTTATTTTATCCATAAGAGCACAGCTATATTACTTTCTCTACTACGTATAGCAAGTAGGTGAAGTATTGCATTCCACCCAAAAATTCGATACCTAGATTTCACCGAAAATACATGTTTTGGATGCCCTGAATCCAAATAAATCATTTTTGAAGACATGTCTGTGTGTGTATGTGTCTGTTAGTCTGTGAACAACATAACTCGAAAGCGAAAAGTCAAATAAATATCCAACTTGTATTTGAGTTTAGTATCTTCCAAGGATGCCACACGAAGATTTTAAAGAAAATCCCCCCACTGCAGACTACCCTTTACAGGGAATATTTTTCGAAAATTTTTATTTTCTCAAAAATGGCTCTAACGATTTTGATTAAAATATCATATGTTTAAGATATTTTCATGGCAAATGAAACGTATATCTTGAATTTTCTTGGGCTGTCCTCAAACGTCCTCTTGAATGACTTTCGCATAACTGGTAAACCGTAAGAGACAGGCAAAATTTTACTGCACAAAAAATGAAGCTCTCGTTAAAACACACAATTTGTGTCATACACATTTTTGTGTCCAATGAACCATTTCCGAGATATTCCTTGTTATTTTTTTGAATTTTCCAATACTTTTTTTCTCAGATGAGAATTCGTTATTCATTTTTTATGTCCTGGAAATGCAAAGAGAATGGAATGCGCCACATAGCAACCAGCTCTTAAAAGATTTGACTATCGCTTAAAGCCTATCATATTCCCTTTGCACCTACAAGAATATTAACAATAAGATTAACGTTTCATATCTCGATTAACATGAAGTATATGGAGAATAAGCGTTTGTAAAAATAGTTTGTACAAGAATAGAGAAAGTCATGTGAGTACAACACATCAGATTTTTTTTTCTTCTGTGTAATTGTCTACAGCCCTAAAGCCCCTTGTACACGATCAAAGTTTTTTTTCAACTCAAGAGTTTACAAGAAAAATTGTAAAAACATTTTTTTAATACGTGCCAAGATTGGACAAGACTTCACAATGTCATAAATGTGTATTTACATGTTTTTTTTCAACTGAAACCCTTCAGAAAACATTAATAAATAACTTATCACGCACAAAGCAATTTCCTATTTGCGTCACGGTATAACAGTTTGCTATGAAATACTGTTCTATACCAATATTATGTAGCACTTTCATGTGTTATATCCAATGAGATCACATTACGATTATGGAATACAATAGAAATAACACCAATTGACAGGTTAACCACACTATATAACATTGCATTAATGTATACTTAGTTCGGAAATCTGCCTGGCAATTATTTCTTCATATGCCTTCATCTGCTTCATCTTGTGGTAATCCACAGAGTCCTAGACATACGAACATGACCAGCTTATGTATAACCTAATCAATTTGCATTCAACATACCTTGGCTGAGTAGCCATTTTTGTTTACTTTTAGCTTTCCGCCATGTTGCAGATTTCGTGACGCACTATGAATACTCGCATTTCATTGGCTAAAGCCATCAAATTATTGTCAAATCTTTGATCGTTAGAGCATGTTCTTATTTGTTCTCAAGACTTTTAAAGAGTTAAAAGTATTGGAAGCAATTTGACAAGAAAAGTTGTAAAGTTGTGACAACTCTTGAAAAGTCTTGTAAAGTAGTGAATTTGACAAAAATTTGATCGTGTACAAGCGGCTTAAGTACCCCATGCTCCCTGGAACCCACGGCATAAACACTAACATGGTCACCAACTGTTGCTACTAGGAAACTATTTACAATTTTTCATTATTATATGTATAAATTTTTGTTATTAACAAACTGAAGCTATCTGTAGAGACACATTTATTGAGAGTAGAAGCAATGAGTTTTTTACGAGCACACATCGGCACATCAGCTGAAGATCTCCTGATGGTATCTTCCAACGGCCAATCAGAACATCGATAGGCCCATAACTCTACACCAGCATCAAACAGAGACACGATGTCCTTCCCTACAGGAAGCAGTTGATTTTTTCTTGTGTGTAGCACTTACATAACGGCCATGTGCCCACATGTTCACATTATACGCGTATTCCTACGACGCCTTTATTGCACTGATGACGCTCTCTCGTCAATGGATGAAACGTCAAGGAACTGTCCATAAGGTTCGTATGCAACAGGTTTCAGGGATGCGAGTACGCCCTGAGCAGAAGAACAAGCCCGACGACCTCCAGGCCGGTTTAACAATTTAAATTGAATTTTGTCTCGCTCTCTTTCTTGGGCGCGTGTTGGGCGTGTGTGCACTCACACCGGATGTATATTTTAGGCTGCGTTGACAGGAAACGGCTGCACTAGGATAGTCCAGTTTGTGACCTGCAGGGGGTGACCGCCACCCTAACCAATGAACCGTGCTGATGTTTATACCTTGGTATGTGACCACGCGCCATTGAAATTAGATACCTCATTTTAAGAATGAAGTAATGCCGCGTAGGCGTCACCTCCAAAAGGTCATTTTTCTTTTGCAGCAGATGGTTCTGAAGCACGCTTCAAAAGTAGTTGACCAAGAGAATTGATTCTGATAATTAGTACTTTGAACTGTAATGACAATGTGAAGCTCTAAAAATAAAATAAAACATGAAAATAATTAGGTAATATCATAATATGTTATAATTAGAACTTAAATAAATACGTTTTCTAAGCTCCTTTAACTTACAGAGAATGTAGGCATTGCTGTGGTTATTATTTCCCTGTGAATGAGACTAATGAAATTTTGTAGCCTCTTCTCCAAAATAAAGTATCATTTGTGATGTTCACATAAACTAAGGGCATATAAATCAACAACATTATGAAGCGAATGATCTTTTGCAAGTAAATTGGGGGCAAACTAAACATAAATGCATTACAAAATGAATACCAGCACCTACCAAGGGATGAATTTTATAATATTTACATCTACTAAAAATTCCAACTCTGTATTGTAAATGTTTCAGTTCTTTCTGCATGGCTTACATGTCTTAATGTGGGTAAACATAACATATTTCAGTGTGTGTTGCTGTAGCATACCTTTAATAATTAACAGGTATTAAAGTCATTAAATCATCCAGCTTACACCTCCCTTAATGTTTGCTTTCTCTACTACGTATAGTAACTAGGGGAAGTATTGTATTCCACCCAAAAATTCGATACCGAGATTTCACCGGAAATACATGTTCTGAGATCCCCTGTCTATGAACAGCATAACTCAGAAACGAACAGTCGAATAAACACCAAACTTGGTATTTAGGTTCAATATCTTCCAGACATGCGACACGAAGGTTTTCAGGAAAATTCCCCCACCCCAGATTACCCTTTACATTAAACTTTTTTCGAAAATTTTAATTTTCTCAAAAATGTCTCTAACAACTTTGATTAAAATATCATATTTAAAATATTTTTATTACAAATAAAATGTATATCTTGAATTTTCTGGGAATATCTCCAAAAGTATACTTGATTGTGAACGACTTTTGCATAACTGGTAAACCATAAGAGATAGACAAAATTTTACTGCACAAAAAATGTAGATCGCGTTAAAATACACAATTTATGAAATATAATTGTTTTTGAGTGAACCATTTTCGAGATATTGCTTGTTATTGCGTTATATTTTCCAATATTTATACTTTTTCTCAAATGGGAATTCCTAATTCATTTTGTTGTATGTACTCGACATGCAAAGAGAATGGAATGCGCCACATAGCAACCAACTATTAAAATATTTGGTTATCGCTTAAAGCCTACCATATTCACCTTGTATCTACAAGAAAATTAGCAATAAGATTAACATCTCGATATGTCGATTAACATGAAGCATATGAGCGTTTGTAAAAATAGTTTGTACAAAAGTAGAGAAAGTGATGTGAACGTAACACATCAGATTTTTCTAGATAATTATATGCATATTCAAAAGTGACTTAAACTAGAATTTATGCAATAAATGGATAATCATATTAAGATTATCCAGAGTTGGATACATTTTATGCTATCTCAGATTAAAAATTGTAGGAAGTAAATCATTATATACTTCGACATCCAACGCGGTCATAAGTGAGAAAGTCTTTATATGTCACGAGCCGTTAGCTTCTCTGCCTGCATTTAATTTATTACCTGGTGTGTTGAATGCTATACAAGACAGCCACTTGCATGCATTCTCTTTCTGGGAGAGAAGTGAGCAGGTGTTACGGACTGCGAAGTAGCCTATTCTCAGCGCAACATGACAAGTAAATATAATTTTGGATATTTCAATATCTACAGAGATTTTTGTACCTTTATTGCTCAGAGAAAACAATATCACAAAATAGTTTCATCTTCTCTCTATAAGCCACGGTAATTTGGAATTCCGGTATTATGTCATTGCTACTATTGGCATGCGCGACATAATGAGCCAATTATACATTGAATTATATATTGAATAGACTAACATTGTTTTAATGGCAGGATTGCATAAAATGTATTGTTTCTGTCGATTGTCTTCAGTATATGAGTAAAGGATGTGTGGAGTATATGTGCAGCCAAATGTTTGAAGACCTTATTTGTTGTGAATCCACCGCCTGAGCTATCCACAAAACTAGCTGCGGATATATGGTATTCTTTCTGTTCCTGACATCGTGAACTCAGCGGAAAATAACGTGGAAAAATACGTTCCTCTAATTTTGTTGGTGAGATGTCATCAAGGCACTGAGGAATATGTCACAGTTTACAATGGCACTGGAGGTAAAAGTAGCTTTCTCCTCAATAAACTATTTCACCATTTCCTTTATAAATTCTCGTCACTGGCAACCTTTTACCCGCAGATATTTCTGCAATTTCGCTACTCCTACAGATTCGACATTTTATATTTAAGAGTTTTAAGAAAATTACCGGTATAAAAGATAAAGGTGAAGATAAGTGTCACGGAGGGGTCTCCGGAACCGGGGCAGAGCACCGCAGGCAGGCCAGTCCGCTCATTGTGACCCCTAGGAGGGTAGGATGAGGAGAAAGACCCGAAGGGTGACCACGGATGCCGACGGCCGCAAGCACCAACGAGGTCACTAACGTTTCCAGATAGAACCCATCCGACACTGCATGGTCCCTGCCGTCAAGTCTACAACTTCCAAGGTCTCCCGAAGCGGAGCCCCACGCTGGGAAGAGACCTAACTGAGCGGTACCGCAAACGCCAGGGAAGAAACATTTACAGAGCGCAAGCCACCGCCCAGCGGCAATCTGTCAAACACCAGCGCATGGTCCTACAACTCTGAAACAGTTGACAAGGAAGATAATGGGTACAGGAGATGGGAAGAAGATGAGTCGTGGTAGAAGATGAATTACTCCAGCATTCGCCCAGGGACCCAGGGAAACCACAAAATACCAATAGGCTAGAGTAGGTGGTCGCCGGAGGTCGATCCTGGGACCTGCGGAATGCGGACCACATACGTAACTGCCTGAGCCATCCCGCTCGATAAATTACCGATGTACTTCACGTTTGATTGAAATCGGTCAGTATTGTTTGCCAGAATATCCAGAATTCAAAAGCTACCATTTTCACTACGAAACTAAAACATCCGACATTTAACGCTACACGTGTTTTCCATCTTTTACCGTTTATATGCCGCCTTTAACATCGAAGGTTATATCGTCGGATTTGCCTTTGGAACAATTGCTCATCAGTAATGATTCTCACTTGTTTTTCTATTGTGTTAATCTTTGGGTTTGTTTACTTTTTGGTTTCCAATTTAAACATTAATTTCATACAGACATTTACACTCTCACTAATACTTCCATACTATAGAGAGAATGGGGAATGGCTTTAGTATGCTGACCAGCAGGCCTTTTTTATATTGTTCCCTGCTCAGAAACATTATTTTGGAAAGTTGCTTTCTTGGTACTTCATTAAACTTCTGGTAGAGCATTTATTTATTTGTTTGTTTTGTATTGAATACAAACACTGTTGCATCGATTCCAAGCAAATTTTGCACAGGTAAGTTTGACACAAAATGAAAAGAACCATTTAACTTGGAATTTGATGTAAACGAAATAGACACTGACAAACAAAACACAGTTCCTCCCCCACTTCATTCTCCTCCTCCTCCTCCTGCTTCTTCTTCTGCACATCATTTTCATTAAGGATGGTCAAAGATAAATGCATTTATATCCACTTCAATGAGATAGCAGTTGAAACGAAGCAAACAGACGACAAACAAAATACAAGTCCTCCATCTCTTGTTGTTATACTACTACTACTACTACTGCTACTAAAACTACTAATTATTATTATTATTATTTATCTTACCTTTGTGGTGTACTAAAACATCCTTTACGGTGTATTAACATATCTTATTATTGATCACAGCATTCCGACGTGATAGAGAAAAAAGCAAAGGGGTGAAGGCGAATGTGAGAGAGAAAATGGAAAATTAGAGAGAGATGGCGGAGAAAGAAAGCGACGGTTAAAGACGGAGACTTAAGGAGAGATTAGAGTAGAGAGAAAGAAATAAGGAATGGGAGACATCGATAAAGATACTAGAGAGAGAAGGAGAGAAAAAGAGAGAGAGAGTAGGAGAGGGATAGAATTATCTCTGTATTTAAAACAATAACGCGAACACTGTTGCAAATTCTTCTAGTAATAAATAACTATTGCAATCCCGATCAAGAGTAACATAGTGATGCGTGAGTGAATTTTATCTACAGTGCCTTCGTTTTATGCCAAGGCCGCGGATCGCGCGGATGCGTGCTCGGCACACAGTCTACTACGCTGCGGGGTTTTACGTTCCGTAATTCTCGCGTTACTTACTCACGAGTGTTAGTAACATATATGTAATGAGTGTGCACCTTGTTATAAGTGTTGTTGAAAGTGGTGTCCATCTGCGCGAAGACATTCTTGACATCGTCGGATCTATTTACCATTCACATGCATAAGTTTATCTTGCATAATATTCATAATTTCTGGTTTTATATTATCTTTAAATTCGTTTATGTGTGGGGATTGTTCCTATAAGATTTATTTTTTAGCGTTTAGCGATCCCGTTGTTCTAAATTTAATGACCACACATCTCACAATGTTTCTACCCTTCTACCTAAAATTATCTACACACCTGTCTACATGGTTCAGTTTTCACGTATGTATCGTACATAAAAATACGCTGTTCAAGAGTGAATTTGTGGCAGGCATTTCTGTGGACTAATAAGAGAATAACATTCCTAAAGAAATCTCACACAACACACGTATTGTCGAAAAACTCACAACACGAAGACAAAGCAAGGAGTGAGACAGCTCACAGTGTTAAACGTACGCTCGACACTCTTGCGCCTCTTCTGCGCGGTGATATAATACCACTCGGCCGATACTTATATAACGCGGTTGCGGCCTTGACATAAAACGAAGGCACTGTGTGGTTTGCAGAGAAGTGTTAATAACTTGAAATATATTTTAGAGACATATAATAAATATATATATATATATATATATATATATATAAATTTCAACAGTCAAGACAAAATCAATGTCTTTTAAAGGGAAACACAATGTAAAATGTAAGATCGTTATTAATGAAGAAATAATAGAACTATCTAAGTTTTAGTTAATCAAACAGTAAAAACGAAGACCTCGATATAAAACTAAATAAATTAAGATAAATGAATGGAACAATAAGGAGAACATTAAAGAACAAGAAGGCAAAAGCAACACAAATGATATTTTATAAAGTAATGACAGTGCAATTAAACACTAGTGGTAACACTATAGAATGAAAACTGGACTAGAACACGACAGATATGAAAGGAATAGAAACAGTAGAGATGAAATTCCTAAGACGAGTAGCTGTATATATCCTTATAGATAAATAAATAGATGAATAAATCCGAGTTAACTCAAAAGTTAATGAACATAAAAAGAACTGGTACCGACATATACTAAGAATGAAAGAAAAACGAATACTAGAAATGTCATTAAATTATAAACCCAGAGGATATCGTAAAATAGGAAGATCAAGAAGAAGATGGAGTGATATGTTTGAGGACCGAACAGGTCGACAGGACTTACACCTTGTGAAGGAAGTAAAAAAAAATCTTTTGCATTTTGTTATTTTGTGATTTAAAAATAAAACTCGTGTATGTGCGTGTATCCTACTGAGGCATAGTATTTATCAGAATGTGAACTACATTATCTTTATAGATTTAGGATAACGAAATAACTGATTGGGGTTATGAAATGCGGGTAGCGTCTTTGTTGCCATGCTGAGAGAGAATGTCCCCATGTAGGGCGATGAGCTTGTTGTTCAAGGTTCTCCTTGGTCAGAATCAATTGCTAGGTGTGCCTGCATCCTGTACCGGTTCCTCCATACATCATGACACCTTCAGCATTCTCACAAGCACCTCTTTGATTGAATCCCTGCTCATTTCACCATCACCCATTGATCGACTGTTTGCTTAAAAATGGGCACTCTCGCCATGAGATATTGCGTTGTAACAAGGACCATAAATACCAACAAGCCGTATTCTTTATGATATACCTATGCTAATGCAGAATGGTTTACTTTGGGCACAAAGGAGACTTATACGGCGCTGTCCACCTATCATATGTCACACACCCAGAAACATGCAAGCAAAAAATTCTTTGTTGAAGCATAGTCACTTTTTTGGAAGTTGTCGGCCTTATCCAAAGAAAATAGCGAAGAAGGCTGTCCAAAATGTGAGAGCCAGAGATATTCTTTACAAATTACAAATAATTTTCGCAGTCATTCATCAATTTAGCTACAAAAAATCCTATTATTACTTTCTCTACTATGCATAGTAGGTAGAGAAGGTATTGCATTCCGGCCTTGATAACAAGCTTTCACCAGAAATACATGTTTTTTGAGCCCCCTGAATCCAAAACAGCATGTTTAGAACAAGCTTTGCGTGTGTGCCTGTGTGCCTATATGTGTGTATGTGTGTTTTTGTGAACATAACTCGAAAACGAAAAGTTGGATAAATACCAAACTTGGTATTTTAATTCATATCTTCCAAAGTTGCGACATGAAGGTTTTCAAGAAAATCCACTAACGCAAAATTACTCCTTAGATCGAAGATTTTTCGAATTGTTTTATTTTTGCAAGAATGGCTCTAACAATTTTGATTAAAATGCAACATACTAAGGTATTTATATAAGAATATAACGTATGTACTGAATTTTCTGGAAACGGTTGCGAAGTCTGCTCATTTGGAAGGAATTTTATGTAATCTTATAACAGGCAAACGTTGAGGGATAGACGAAAGCGTGCTACACAAAAAAATGTTAATGTCTTTAAAACACAGAATTTATTCTTATTTATTTTTGTAACATAAGCCTTTTCCGAGATATCCTCTATTAATGGTTTGCATCGTTAAATATTTTGCATCCAGTTGTTTTTGCGATTGCCGTGGCCGAGTGGTTAGACCGCTCGCCTCCCACCGAGGCGGCCCGGGTTCAATCCCAGGAACCTGCATGTGGGATTTGTGGTGGACGAAGCGGCGTCTGGGCGGGTTTTCTCCGGGTTCTCCGGTTTCCCCCGCCATTCATTCCACCAACTGCTCCATCATCACCTTTCCTTTCATCCATTTCACCAACATTTCGTTTCATCTACTTCCTTCATCCCATACCAGGCATTGGGCTGATCACCCATCCTGGATGCTCTGTCTGATCCATGAGTGTCTGCTCCTCGACGGGCCTCTGACCCCAGGCACCCGCTTGTAAGTCCTGGGGGGTGTAAGTCCTACATAAGAGGAGGGTAAACAGATAATGAATGAATGAATGAATGAATGAATGAATGTGTTTGCGATTGCATGGAAAGAGTGTGGAATTTTAAGGCCAGCGTAAGCATTCCAGTTCTTAAACATTTGACTATCGCTGTTCCTTTTATATCTATAACGAAAAATGTAGTGTAGCTATTTCTGCAAAGGCTTATCTCAATTAAATGAAGTAGATAGAAAAATAAGCTTTCAAAAGAATAATTAATAAACAATAGAGGATAGAGAAAATCATGTGAATGAAATAAATCAGATTTTTCTATCTACTTCCTGTTAATCATCATAAATACTCGTTGGAAATTTCTTCTGTAGTAAGCAGGATGAGACAATACTCGTCTGTTTAAGCAGGAAAAAATTATTACTTGCTAACAAAGACATTAATTAGTGCTCTTAGTATGACCTCGTAAAAATGGAAGAATCGATCTCATAGCATTTTAAAATGCACTTCTTAAATTCTGAAAACATCCACCCCAAAAAGTAATGCAGATATTTTGGCAATAGTTAGTGCCATAACTTTTACTATTCATAAACTGCACATCTTAAAAATGGCTAGCTTTACCTTCTGTAATAGTGAAGAAGTGTTTAAATTGAGGATGTGAAGTTATAGTGAAAGTGTGGTGAGTATGGCTTGAAAATAGTATAATGTTTGAAAGTGTAATGAAGTGAGAAACATTTAGGATTAGATATAAATGATATATAGATTAGTTTGATAGTGAAATGAAGTATATTCATGATGTATAAATGAATTGTTAAGGTACTGAATGTAATAATAATAATAATAATAATAGTAATTACGAACAGATGTATTTGATACGTAAATTAAAGAAAACTAACAGTACCCAGAATTTATTAAGCAATATCAGATTTCAGTAATTTTGTGTATTAGGTACCAATATTTGCTGCTAGATACCAGTAAAACATTCAGTAAATTGGCGTTTTAGCAAATAAATAAATAATAATTGGATTCCAGACATTCTGGATACTGGCTTCCAGTATAAATAGTAATTTACTAATATTTTTGTATAATTATAGTTTAGTTGTAATTTGTATTATTTTATTTTGTTTTAATTTATGTAACTTTTTGTAAGTAGTTAGTTAAATCTGTACAATAATATTGTATACATTAATAGGAATAAGGGAAATAAATGGAAAAATTGTATACACTTCCTAGTGTAGGTAACTAGATACCAGAACGGGGAGTTTATTTTATTTTAGTAGACGAAGTATTGTACTCGCTCAAAAATTCGATAACGGGTTTTCACCGGAAACACACATTTTGAGTGCACTGATCCTACCCAAAATGTATTTTTAAATTGACCTGTGTCTGTCAATCTGTCTGACTGTCTAAATGTGAAGAGCATAACTCAAAAGCAAATCATACTTCAGTAAAGACACCACTTAAATGTGTCAGGCGAAGGTTTTCACCATCCCAAACCACACTACGTGATCAAAAGTATTCGGACACCTGGATGAAAATGGCCCATACTTAGCCTTGATGACAGCGTTCACTCTCGCAGGTATACCTTCAATCAGATGCTGGAAGGTTTCTTGGGGAATGGCAGCCCATTCTTCACGAAGTGCGGAACTGAGGAGAGGTATCGATGTAGGTTGGTGAGGACTGGCACGAGTCGGCGTTCCAAAACATCCCAAAGGTGTTCTATATGATTCAAGTCAAGACTCTGTGCAGGTCAGTCCATTACAGGGATGTTATTGTCGTGTACCCACTCCGCCACAGCCCGCGCAGTATGAACAGGTGTTCGATCGTGTTGAAAGATGCAATCGCCATTCTCGAATTGCTCTTCAACAGTGGGAAGCAAGAAGGGGCTTAAAATATCAATGTAGGTCTGCGCTGTGATCGTGCCACGCAAAACAATAAGGGGTGCAAGCCCCCTCCAGGAAAAACACGACCACACCATAACACCACCACCTCCGAATTTCACTGTTGGCACTACACACGCTGGCAGATGAGTTCACCGGGCATTCGCCATACCCACACCTTACCATCGGATCGTCACATGTGTACCGTGATTCGTCACTCCACACAACGTTTTGCCACTATTCAATCGTGTAATGCTCTTACACCAAACGAGGCATCGTTTGGCGTTTTCCTGCGTGATGTGTGGCTTATGAGCAGCCGCTCGATCATGGAATCCAAGGTTTCTCACCTCACGCCTATCATAGTACTTGGAGTGGATCCTGATACAGTTTGGAATTCCTGTGTGATGGTGACACCCAATCACCTGACCACGTTCGAAGTCCGTGAGTTCCACGGAGCGTCCCATTCTGCTGTTTCACGATGTCTAATGACTACTGAGATCGCGGATAATGAGTACCAGGCAGTAGGTGCCAGCACAAAGCACCTAAGAAGAAAAACGTATCTTTGTGGATACTTTTGATATAGTGTACTTCGTACATATACATTTTCGTTCTTTTTCATTTCCTCAAAATTGGCTCTAACGATTTTGATTGAAATACAATATGTTCAAAATATTTGCATAAAAATATAATGCATATCTTAAATCTTCTGCAAATAGCCTGTGAAGCTCTCTTCATTCCAAAGGAATTGTGTATAATTTTGTATAACTAGTAAACCGTTAGAAATAGACAAAAACGTACCACATAAAAAAACTGATATGTTACACTCACATAACTTTCTCTACTCTTGTACAAACTATTTTTACAAACACTTATTCTTCGATTACTTTATGTTAATCGATATAAACATTTTTCAGAAACTATTTTATTGCTAATTTTCTTGTAGGCACAAGGGGAATATGCTTTAAGTAAAAAGTACTATTGGAAAATTCAATCAAATAACAAGGAATATCTCGGAAATGCTTCACTCCACGAAAAATGAATATAATGTAAATTGTATATTTCAACAAGACACAACATTTTTTGGGTAGAATTTTTTTTTCTATCTCTTAAGGTTTACCAGTTATGCAAAAGCCATTCAGCAAGAAGTGACTATTGGGGACATTCCCAGAAAATTCAATATACATTTTATTTGTCATGAAAATATCTTAAATTGATATTTTATTTAAAATCGCTAGAGCCATTTTTGAGAAAATAAAAATTTTCGAAAATGGTAGTCCATGTAAAGGATTGTCCGGTAGGGGGATTTTGTTGATAATCTTCGTGTCGCATCTTTGAAAGATGCTGAGCCTAAATACCAAGTTTGGTATTTCTCCGACATTTCGTTTTTTAATTATACTGTTCAAAGACACACACACAGACACAATCAGTATTGTATTCCAACCAAAAATTCGATACCGAGACTTCACCTGAAATATATGTTTTGAGACACCCTGAATCAAAAAAAAAAGCATTTTTGGAAACATGTCCATGTGTGTCTGTGAACAGCATAACTCAGAAACGAACAGTTGGATAAACCAAACTTGGTATTTAGGTTCATTATCTTCCAGAGATGCGACACGAAGGTTTTCAAGAAAATCTCTCCACCCCAGATTACCCTTTACATGGAATATTTTTCGAAAATTTTAATTTTCTCAAAAATGAAAGTAACAATTTTGATAAAAATATCATATGTTTAAGATATTTTTATGACAAATGAAATGTATATCTCGAACTTTCTGGGAATGTCTCCAAAAGTGTTGTTCATTGTGAACGACTTTTGTATAACTATTAAACCATAAGAGATAGACAAAATTTTACTACACAAAAAATGTAGATCGCGTTAAAATACACAACTTATGTCATATATATTTTTTTGTTGAGTGAACCATTTTCGAGATATTGCCTGTTATTCCCTTAAATCTTCCAATACTTTATACTTTTTCTCAAATTCGTTATTCATTTTTTTGTCCTGGTAATTAAAAGAGAATGGAATACTCCACATAACAACCAGCTCTTAAAATATTTGACTATCGCTTAAAGCCAACCAATTCCCCTTGCATCTACAAGAAAATTAGCAATAAGATTAACATCTCGATATCTCGATTAACATGAAGCATATGGAGAATAAGCGTTTGTAAAAATAGATTGTACAAGAGTAGAGAAAATCATGTGAGTGTAACACATCAGATTTTTTAAATTAATGGAGCTGTTTGAAATACCATAATTCAATTAAAAGTCAGCATTTATTAGTTTGACAAGTATGTGAATGTATTTACTCGTGTCTCTAAATACACAGACTTTGTATGCATTTGCACATAGGAGAAAAACTCGTTGGTTTTGACTGGAATGAACAGAAAGTAAGCTTAATATTTAACGTTATAAATGTCAGCCATTTCCCTATAGGCAGTATGCAGTACGCTTTAATCGTTTATGTTCGTTAATTTCAGACTAAGTTCATGTAAGAAAATTTTCTGTGTTAGCAACATATGCATTAATTTTAAACTACGGTAATTATTTTTATGAAATTTACGCTCTTGTTTAAGCATTCGTTTTCCATGCCAGTTACTATAATCTTAAGGTTGTAGATGGCATAATAATGGTGCAGGAAAATAACGGTGTTAAGAGAAAATTAGACAAGCAAGATTTCGTTCAACATAAATGCTATTTTCAGTCGCGGGGATGCAACCTGGTAAATGTTCTTCTTAGAAAGGTAGAATCAGACTGAAAAATTCAGTGCTACAGCCGGGAGTTTAACCACGATTTTCCGGTTTCCGTTCGTTTAACACGACCTGTGTGAAAGAATAATTAACTATAATTGTATGATCCAATAGTTGGTTAACTATGAAGTCCGAGACTTAAAATCCGAGGGTATTCAATAAGTATTCGCACACTATTTTTAATTTTTACTTTCTCTACCCATATAGTAAGTAGGGGAAGTATTGTATTCTACCCAAAAATTCGATACATGTTGATATATATGATGATATATGTTTTGAGACCCCCTGAATCCAAGAAAACATTTTTGGAAACATGTCCGTGTGTGTGTCTGTGAACTGGTAAACCATAAGAGATAGACAAAATTTTACTACACACAAAGTGTAGATCGCGTTAAAATACACAATTTATGTCGCTTATATTTTTTTTGTTGAGTGTGCCATTTTCGAAATATTGCTTGTCCCTTAAATTTTCCAATACTTATACTTTTTTCTCAAGTTCGTTATTCATTTTTTTGTCCTGGACATGCAAAGAGAATGGAATACTCCACATAGCAACCAGCTCTTAAAATATTTGACTGTCGCTTAAAACCTACCATACTCCCCTTGCATCTACAAGAAAGTTAGCAATAAGATTAACATCTCGATTAACATGAAGCATATGGAGAATAAGGGTTTGTAAAAATAGTTTGTACAAGAGTAGGGAAAGTCATGTGAGTGTAACACATCAGATTTTTTGTAGGGTGACTATCGTTTATGCGCGCGCACGTCGACATGTTGTTCCTTTGTCTCCGCTTGTGGAATGTTTGACCGTTATCACTCAAGTCAGTGTTGCATTGTTGCATAATAAGCATGGCTGCACACCGCACCGTTTAGACCAAAGAAGAACAACATGTCATCAGGTTTTCGTCATCTGAAGATGTGCCAGAAGGCGAAAATCTATCGAAGACCTTCCGCACAATATAGGGGCAATGTTTACCCCGGCGAAATGTATAGGAGTGGATTGAAAAACTCAAAAAATGGTCGAACAACAAATGGACGAGGAAACAACAGGACGTCCATTCAGATCCACTAATGACGCCAACAATGAGCAAGTCCGTTTCCTGATTTAGAGAACCAAGATTGACTATCGATGAAGTGGCAAGCAATGCCTTAAAAGGCCGTCGCTTCACCAGAGACCAAGAAGTGAAGGAAGGGCATGCATGATATGCTGCTCCACTGAAAAACGTTTTGTGCAGTGAGAAGCAAGGGGACTACGTTAAAAAATCTGATGTGTTACACTCACATGACTTTCTCTACTCTTGAACAAACTATTTTTACAAACGCTTATTCTCCATATGCTTCATGTTAATCGAGATATCGAGATGTTACTCTTATTGCTAATTTTCTTGTAGATGCAAGGGAAATATGGTAGGCTTTAAGCTATAGTCAAATATTTTAAGAGCTGGTTGCTATGTGGAGTATTCCATTCTCTTTGCATTACCAGGACGAAAAAGTAAAGTGAATAACGAATTTCCATTTGAGAAAAAGTATACGTATTGGAAAATTTAAGGGAATAACAAGCAATATGTCGAAAATGGTTCCTCAACAAAAAAAATGTATATTACATAAATTGTGTATTTTAAGGCGATCTACATCTTTTGAGTAGTAAAATTTTGTCTGTCTCCTATGGTTTACCAGTTATGCAAACGTCATTCACAATGAAGAATACTTTTGGAGACATTCCCAGAAAATTCAAGATATACATTTTATCTGTTATGTAAATATCTTAAACCTATGGTATTTTAATCAAAATCGTTAGAGCCATTTTTGAGAAAATTAAAATTTTCGAAAAATGTTCCATGTAAAGGGTAATCTGCGGTGGGGGGATTTTCATGAAAACCTTCCTGTCGCATCTCTGGAAAATATTGAACCTAAATACCAAGTTTAGTGTTTATCCGACTGTTCGTTTCTGAGTTATGCTGTTCACAGGCACACACACGGACATGTTTCCAAAAATACTTTTTTTTGGATTCAGGGGGGCTCAAAACACATATTTCCGGTGAAATCTTGGCATCGAATTTTTGGGTGGAATATAATACTTCCCCTACTTAGAGAAATTAAAAAAGAAGTAATTGTAAATTTATATTATTGTTATAATACATTTAAAAATTATGTGCGGATACTTTTTGACTTACGATTTGTAAAGTCGTCAGTGTGGTATGCCATCTCAAAAATGAATTTGAGGTCTCATTGTGATTTACCGGAATGTATGCGAGCCATTTGGGATATTTAATGTCCTGCCCGCATGTTGCCAAGGTAGCTCATTTGGTTAGAGCATAGGACGGAACCCGAAAGATACAAGCTGTGACATTGAATTTTTGAGTGCGATTGTACGTTTCCAAGCTTGTACTACACAGACTTGTGTGAAAGAAAAATTCATTAGGTACCACAGGTGTTGTTCATCTTTCCACTAAATATGAATCTAAAGGACATCTTCTTTCTTTCTTTAAAGCGTACAAAATATTACTGTGTCCATCCCTATCTCAGTTTCCTCCTTTGCTAATAAAATCCGCAGATCCACTCGTCTTCGCCCATTAATTAATGAGATATTTGTCCTCACTCTTTGTGTGCAAAGTATCTCTATGTGACCTTTTTGGTAAATCAATAATAAAGCAGGCTTTTCTTAAGAAAATAGTAAATAGTAAGGAAAAAGGAAAAATGGTAATATACCCATCATGAATACTAGTTGGATGTTTGGTATGCTAAAGATTACTAAGCAAAAATATACACATCCGTTTTAACAGAAAACATTCTGAAGTTATAATACTGTGATGCAGATATGAGCTTCCGTTATCGGTAGAAGGAGCCGACAAAGCGATAGGAAGAGATAACACGAGGGATAGCGTTCACACCCTGCGTAAACATTAGAAGCATAATTGAGAGATAACGGGATTATTCTGAAATTTTCTATCCCCGCCTCCAGAACATTCTAGAAATCTGTGGAAAATTCCAGCGACTATACAGAATGTTCCCAAATCGCCGAAACCACTTCGATCGAATAGGCAACCCACATGGCTAAAATACCTCTACTGTAGTATCATTACATTAATTAGGACTATTTGCTTCAATTTCAGTTCTTTTATACAAGCAACATGGCTACCGCGTACAAGGCAAATGTATTTGGTGTACGCACATTTAGCTTTGATTATTACTTCGATTAACCGACATACTGTATTTATTATTAATGTGGTAATATATAATGTTTATAATCCCGAATACTAATTTAATATTTCGTAATACTTGTAGTGTAATAATAAGAATAACAATACGTTTCATCTATGATGAAGTAGAAATCTGAAGTTTAACTGCTAGGTAACTGCATTAACCTACATATTCGCAACTGTGATTTGTATGTCGTCCTCCGTGTTGTAGTGGTTACCATACTAGCCTTTAGTTCCCGAGGTCTAGTTCCCGATTTTTTCAGGCGTAAAAATCCTTAGCATGGCTTCCTTCGGAAGGGAAGTAAACCGGTGGCCCGGTGCAGTAGATTTACGGCACGTAAAAGAACCTCAAGCCCGATAAGGAGGCCTCCGAGCAAAATTACCGTCTTTCAAGCCCAATATAGTATGGACGCTAAGGACCACAGCAGTTAAAGAGCGTCCATAAATTAAAAAAAAGTACTTTGTTTACGAGTGGCTAGGGCGGCGGGCTTCTAACGAAGAGAGTTCGAATCTTGCTTACGTTTGTAATAAATACTGCTATACTAATCATATCCCTATTTCTAGGTTTATTGATAAAGATTGTTCTCTTATCTTATTAATCTAGACGAATACGTTTCCAAAATATTTCTTTCGGATATAAAAGCGGTTCTCTCGTACTCTTGAATTTTAAGTGCAAACAGAAAGGGAGGTGGAAGATCCAACGATAAATGCATAATTATTAATTGACTAACAATCAGCTGTGGTAAGGAAATAAAATAGGAGTTTTGTTTTGTCAAAGTAGCATACTGTTTCTCTAACTGTAAAACCCGCCTTGAATTTTCATCGCGTAACAAATCATTTGCATTTCAGTACCACATTAGTTGAATTCGGTAAAGTATTTTCATTAGTTCTTTTACGATCATCACAACCTATTTTGACGAACACTTAAAGAGCCAAACTCGTAATCCAGTACAGTATATTATTAAATCCCTTGAGGCAGTATTTTATATCACAACACTGTGAATGCCAGAGGGATTGTAATGTAAATTAACATTATTGTATGACAATGATTTTAGATGTTTTTTAGCTATAAGCATTGTTAGGAAATAAGTTTACACGGCCTCACTGAAACTGACAATAGAGTGGGTAACAATGAAGCGAGGGGGTGAGTTGTTTATCACTTAGAAGAGACAAACAAATGGCGTCAGGATAGCGTACCTTTCTTTAGAAATGGAGGGAATATCTTCCCTAGAGCATATGTTTTAGTAATTATGATTGGCTGACAAAACAGACGCTAATGTTGGCGCGATTTAGTAACCAATAGTAGCTCTATTATAATGTTTAGGCATATCGGGGTGAGGGAGTATAAATTCTTGAGCCAAAAGCAAGTATCGCGCAGTTCTACAGAATCTCTCGCGAGGTACACATTACGCAGTTCTACAGAATCTCTCGCGAGGTACACATTACGCAGTTCTAAGAAATCTCTCTCGCGAGGTACACGTCAGGCAGTTGTAAAGAATCATTCGCGAGTTACACATCACGCAGTTCTCAGCAATCTCTCACGAGGTACACATCACGCAGTTCTAAAGAATCATTCACGAGATACACTTCGCGCAGTCTTGAGGAATCTCTCGTGAGTTGAATGTCATATAGTTTGGATTAATCTCTCGCGTCGTAAAGTTAGTTACATAATGTGTAGTACGCGACAACTATTACGACAGTAATTACATTCGGAAATATAACAGCTTCAGTCAGGCGTGTATAAAGATTACAGATGTGAACTATTAATTAAGTGTGACGGCAATAAAATGTAAAAACAAATTCTTTTATCAGTGTTATCTTTTAGTAACAACTCCTTTCCGTTTTCACGCCCTGCTTAGAGATATTTGCTCGACTGAGTAATAATAGCTAGCCGGATGACAAAGAATCCAAAATTCAAAATAATAAAACAATAACAGGCGCCCAGCAAATAAGATAACACGAACAGATTACTGCGACACCCTATAACATGCAATCAATCTTACCGGCGCGCCATGAGCGTTTGCGACGCATAACTTCTGTGCGTTATGATTGAAGTGGACGGCTATTTGGGAACACTCTGTATAAGCCAACGTATTCGCGAGCGTGCCAGTTAATAAGTGAGAGAGTGAAGGGTTTCTGATGTGACAAAAAGTTCTGCCCTACGAGTCAGTTTGTGACATACAGTGAGTGCTGCTACTGCAGGAGACTGGAGAGGTCTTGTGTTCGATTACCCAGCGAGTGAAGCAGAGGAAAGCAGAGGCTGCTTCGCGTGTATTTCATTATGTCGCTACGTCGCGAGATCTAGGGAAGTGACAGATGGCATTAGAGAAATAACAGTGAAAACTGGACAAAGACACAATGCATTGAAATTGTTGATAAAATGCAAGAATAGAGATAACATAAGATATTCGATTACTGTTAATTTTTTTTCACCACTACGGAGCATCTATAAACTTTACATGAAACAACTCACGAACCACAGCGTATACGCAGTTGAATTACATACGGTAATTTTAAGAAACTATTTCGAACATGCTCAAATTTAGTTACAATCATTACAAAACTAATTGTAGAGCATCTGGAGGCCCTTTTAAATTTTTTCAATCGTAATGAAAGTCGCAGTCTCTAAAGTAAAACATCTGTGGTTTAGAAATATCTGGCATTTAAACTAGTTGTCTCACACGGCGGTTCATGGCTGGGTTTTGATATCTAAAATGTCTACAGGGTGGACCATTTAAGCTGAGACTGTATAATATCTCCAAAACCAAGCGTTGTAGAAAGAAATATGTTGAATAAAAGTAGCTTGATATTAAGCGGGGATTCATCAGTCCTCATCTGACATAAATTTGACCCTAATTATAAGCTCACATTTAAAAAAAATAAATTGACCATAAAACCATAACATTCTCCAAACAAAATAAAACTAATGGCATTTACTTTCCCCATAATATCAAGCAACTTTTATTCAAGACATTTCTTTCTAAAACACTTAGTTTTGGAGATATTGTACAGTCTCAATTTAAATGGCCCACCCTGTATATCAGGAATAGTGAAAGTCGATACCTAGAATCTTAACTAAATAGTGATCAGAAGACATAGGAATACTTAAGCAGTTGGCTTCAAGTTATCTACAATCATATCATTCTCAATACAAAGAAGTAAACGACAGCAGCCATGAGCCAATGACATGGTTAGTGATGTCTGCAAACGCCAATAGACTGTACGGGGGTTGGGGGTGGTTTGTAACCAGCGACGTCACTACATAAAGTTCAGTAACAGCTCAACTTCATTTCCTTTCGTCCTGGGTTTAATGTTTATAAATTCCTATGCCTGATGATCAGAAATAACACGGAGATATGGATTTTTTTTATATTTTATGCAACATTTTTTAGCTATCTAGATGAATTTGATACTACGGTATCATAGACACAAATACGCACACTTTTTCTCTATCCAAGGATAAGGACAAAATAGAAGCAGTGATTTTATTTGTTTATCTCTGCTAAGAGCTCCATTAAAACGTTGTTCTAATCTAAAAAGGTTTGATGTGCAAACTTGTAATTTGCTTTAATAACATCAATAACAAATGAATATGGTTGGTGACATATAGACTTCAGTTAGTTGTAGTGTTTCGCACAACTAATGCTGGACGATGCAAGATTTTTCTCTTTATATGATTTAACATAGAATTACATTCAGAGGAAGTACCTAACGCAATACTTTCTTACATACGTGTTATTAGAAGGCTTTGGCATAAGTATCATATACATATCATACCGTTGTAAGCAGATATGATTGTCTTTCATTTTGATATGTCTCAGGAGATAATCGTGACCATCTATATATAATACTTTGAATGAAATAACCATGGTTTTTGTCTTACTTTCATGCATTTTCTGTGGAGGAACAAATATTTTATAGTCAATGGTATTCTCAATAAGAATTCAAAGACCTACAAGCATGTTCTTTTATGACTCCAACATGTTCCATTCTAATATCTAGGCATTGAAAATCCTTTTTAGTCTTATATCGTTTAGGAATTGAAATTAGAAGCTCTTTTATGCCCCAGTCCGTTGAGAAGAACAGAGGTTTCCAATGGTGAAAGAATTACCAAATTAGTTGACGGTTTCCGAGATTATCACACAGACACACATACGCACACAAATTTCTCTCTTTATAATATTAATGTATTTTTGGTTTTACTCGTGCACAGTTTAGTGAAGTTTATATAAAGAACCATTTTAAAATGTTCGATGCATAAAAGGGTATGTTTATAGTTGAAATGTTTTATGTCAGTTTGGGTACAATTTATCAACACATTTCACGTTTGATTGAAATCAGAGCAAGCTTAAGAGTAGTAAGTATATTTGGAGAGCTTTTTAGCTGCCTGAGATTCCGTTCTCCAACCAGGAAATGAACTTGTTACCTTTGAATTGAAATGATAGCATCTTACATCATAGAGGCACTCATTGGTGTCACATATGAAACACGCAAAAAATAAGTAAAGTATTGTTTAATTATAAAAAAGGTATAGTTATGTACCACGCAAGTTCAGTGATAATGAAGTATTCCGATTTCTTTAAAATTCACATTGCATTACAATATCTCTTTTGCGGAACTAATTAGACTAACATTAGTCTATTGCTGTGGAGGGGAAGGCCCTTGTGGAAATGTAGAAATATTCTCCTGTTGGAAGCGTTTACTCAGCCGCATGTCCTTGCGGTCAAATTAGAAGCTACTGAATTGAAAATTAGCGATTTAGGCCTCAAAACACGCGACCGAATCCCCTCAGCACGCTGATCAATTACTACCTCCCTTATTCTGCCCTCTGCCCGTATTATTCATATGGAGAGAGAAAGAGCTTGAGCTAGCTCTTGGCTCACATCGAGCTGTTTATACCGAATGTAACAAAAATGCATGGCACAAATTGCAGGACACATTCCTCACACGTAGACGAAGAAATTATGTTATATGAACATGGGTTTGGAAACGCTTTGTTACCATGTTACAGCTCATTTTCTCCAACTCATTAATCATGGGAAACATACACGAATAGAACGTTAGAATCATGGGGAACATGCACTCTTGGTTACGTTGTCATTATAGTAGATGCACCGGCAATGTTTTGTTTTACATGTCCCTGTTACCATGCGACTTACGTCTTTGCTTGTTTACAGGTAACATCAACTGTTCCAGTGAGCAGTACGACCTTGGCAAGCACCCGGGTTACTACGTACTAGTAGAGTTGATCACAGACTTGGCTCATGCAATGACAGTGTACACAAATGCAGAGATGGCAGATGCCCGTTTGATGTATGGATTAGCAGATGGCAATGGTGCTTGCGCTCAACATTTGTACCGGGAGAGATTTCCAGTACGAAGGTGCACCTTCCGGAAAACGTTTGAAGCCATTGATCGTCGTGTTAGGGAACATGGGGCATTTCAGCCTGATACTCGCGACCGGAGGAGGCCTAGAAGGATGACACCGCAACGGGAGGCGGTAACTCTTCAGGTAGTTGACGACGACCCTAATGTCAGTACAAGACATATAGCTGCAACAATGAATGTTGACCACATGATTGTCTGGCGAGTGTTACACGAGGTAGTTCTATTCTTGTGTGTTTCCCATGATTAATGAGTTAGGGAAAATGAGTTGTAATATGGAAACAAAGCGTTTCCAAACCCATGTCCATATAACATATTTTCTTTGTCTACGTGTGAGGAATGTGTCCTGCAATTTGTGATATACAGTTTTGTTATAGCCTGTATACAATGTATAACCTAAGTGGGCCCATAACCCATTTTATATGCCTGGTTTCTTAGGAAATCGATTCAGTCGTTTTTGAGTTGAAAAGTGGCATACGTAAACCAGAGGGTCATTCATATACAGAAAAGTATCAGAAATATGTTCTTTTTGGTTTCAGGTTAGATAATGGTATGTGCTAAGTCACCCCGGTGCTCAAATGGAAAATTACTATTAATTATTTTATGAGCACCCGGACTTAACATTCCCAAAGTGGCGAACACATCCGTATTTTAATGAATGTCCTTGGTCTCTTGCGGCTAGTCTTCTCTGCTAATTGTTAGGCTGGTGGCTCATAAAGCCCAAAGTTGCATTTTTCTTTCTGTTCAACATACACTGCCAACAGCGAGGTCCTACAGATGATGGGCTCATGATTAATGAGACGACTGTAATTATAGCGCAATCAGTCTGGATTACAATGGCGCCACTTGTCACATTTTGCCTGGTAAATCTTCGAGAAAAGTCCCCTACGATTAGCGTTGTTATTGCGAGAATTACGGCCAGACTATAATAATTCATTCTTAAGCCGCAGCAATAAAATCCTGTTTTTGGAGTCGTTTTATAAAATATTTTTGAGAGGAACTATCTAATTAAGAAATTCAACATGGACAGTAGAAAGTGTGTAAACCAACAAAACGCTTATATACAACAAAACATGTAAATATAAATGAAGAAATTTGACTAAATTAAGTAAGTTTTATAAAATTATGTATATGGGTTTAATTTACAGTAAATATGCAACAAATGTTTAGACGGATCGGACATTTTATAACCTGGAAAATGTAGATGGCATCTGATTGTAAGGCGATTTGTATTAAACGGAGCGTTGTAGTGCGAACAAGGTTACAAAATCTGATGTGTTACACTCACATACTTTCTCTACTCTTGTACAAACTATTTTTACAAACGCTTATTATCCATATGCTTCATCTTAATCGAGATATCGTGATGTTAATCTTGTTGCTAATTTTCTTGTAGTTGCAAGGGGAATATGGTAGGGTTTAAGCGATAGTCAAATATTTTAAGAGCTGGTTGCTATGTGGAGTATTCCATTCTCTTTGCATTACCAGGACATAAAAAAAGAATAACGAATTTCCATTTGAGAAGAAGTATAAGTATTGGAAAGTTTAAGGGACTAACAAGCAATATCTCGAAAATGGTTCACTCAACAAAAGAAATGTATATGACATAAATTGTGTATTTTAACGCGATCTACATTTTCTGTAGAGTAAAATTTTGTCTATCTCTTATGGTTTACCAGTTATGCAAAAGTCGTTCACAATGAAGAATACTTTTGGAGACATTCTCAGAAAATTCGAGATATACATTTCATTTGTCATGAAAATATCTTAAACATATGATATTTTAATCAAAATCGTTAGAGCCATTTTTGAGAAAATTAAAATTTTCGGAAAATGTTCCATGTAAAGGGTAATCTGGGTTGGGGGGATTTTCTTGAAAACCTTCGTGTCGCATCTCTGGAAGATACTGAACCTAAATACCAAGTTTGGTGTTTATCCGGCTGTTCGTTTCTGTGTTACGCTGTTCATAGACACACACAGACACACACACACGGACATGTTTCCAAAAATGTTTTTTTTTATTCAGGGGACCTCAAAACATATATTTCTGATGAAATTTCAATATCGAATTTTTGGGTGGAATACAATACTTCCCCTACTTACTTACTATAACTTAAAAGCTACCTTGAAAAGATAGTAAGTGTACACATAATTTCAAAGTTAGGTAGGTTCGTTTAAGGGGGAAATAATGCAGCAACATTATTAAATTCCTATTATAAATATTTTTGAAAACGGTCCCTAAAATCGTAAAATTTATAAAGAATTTAACCAAACTGGAGATTAATTTACAAATGTCTTTAAAATTGTTATTTAGGAAACTTCAACTGCTAACTACAGAAATTTTGCCAAGAAACTTAAACTTTTAGTAGGTTTCCCTTAAAAGAAAATACTCCTAATTTTGTATAAACTTCACCAAAAATTGAGCTTCCCTCAAGCTATACACGAAATTTCAATGCGTGTGTCTGTTTTGCCTAAAATCGTACATTTTATCCTTTTCTCCGTATGATCTACCTGATCATCGTCTCCGTATGATTCAATTTTGCAAAGCTCTCGACAAAATATGATACATGCCGACGCATTTTATACACTTCTTACACAACATGCCGCATCCGAACACTTGGTTTTGAGGTCGCAAACCTTCAGTATTAACTAAGCTTAACTTTATACAGATATCAGCCAAATTTAAGACATATCCTAAGAAATTATCTTCCATACTTACTAAACTTTAAGCTGCAATTATTCAGCAGTAACCTAAACATCGTAAAATAATTTGGCTCACCATATATGTTGCATTTAAATTTTATAGCAGCTTCATAAAAACTTACATTGAGAAATTTCTTCAAACTCCTGTGTAAAATGCCACTCCTGTGTAAAATGTGCTGGTTACGAGCACACGACCCGACTTCTGGTTCACTGCTGAATGATCTTCGTCACGGTGCTTACCTCTATGATGACCTTTGAGTCAGGGGAACATGTGAAAATCACTTGGGAAAATATCTGGTGAATATGGAGGATGCAAGAAGACTTCCCAGTTGAATCTTCTGAGCCCGCCTGGGTCAAGATTCAACTTGGAAGTTTTCTCGTATCCTCCATATTCACCAGATATTTTCCCAAGTGATTTTCACATGTTCCTCCAACTCAAAGGTAAACACTTTTAACACCGATGATGAAGTCAAATCAGTGAATAGCTGGTTACGAGCACAGGGCCCAACCTGGTACAACAGTGTCTTGGAGAAACATGTGTCGTGTCCCCAAAAATGCTTGGAAAAACATGTAGACTATGTAGAAAAGTACAGAAGAATTGTACAATAGAAATAAGATTAATTCAACATGATCAATTGTGTGTAATGTTTTGTATAAAATAGGGAAACTTACTTATTGGATGACCCTCGTATATCTTCCTATCTTCACATCAGAGAGCAAATAATCATTATTCTCCACATTATTGTTATTATAATATTCAATTCTTAGTTTACTGTACGTACATTTTCTCCCACTATGCGAAAATGTGTCCAATCTACTTCTAAATCCACACTGACTCACCTATAAAATAATGAAGTATGCACAAGTAACCATTAAAATGCGTTAACGTGATTTATAATGCAGTTTACACAGAAGTTTATGTTAGGCACGTTTTCTTTCATCTAAAAGTATTTGCAGATTTAATGCCTTGGAAGTAAGGTGCTCAGAAGGTATTGTTTTGAGGAGACGCGAAGAAGGCTTTGGTTTTAAATGGGAATGCAGTTTTCATTGAGCATATGTATTGTGTAACATTAATTTAGAAGTCTAACCGTTATGTCAGACATCAACGCCCTTTTTAAGCCTTTCAAATAAAACGCTTAAATCATACGACACAAAAGTAGGCGTGACTCTTTGGCGATTAAGTTGGATGAAAATAATGAATGCTTTCTACATTCCCTCCCTCTTGCTGTTTCTTTCTCTTTAGTTTGCAAACAAGGCCTGATTTTCAATAATTTAGAAATAATACGAGGAATATAAACAAAAAAGATGATAAAAGTCATACAAACAATAACAGATATCCGGATTCCTATGGCATATCTGAAGTGGTAACAAATATTTTAGATATAAACCCTCTAAGAGGAAGTCTAGAAATTATCACTGAGATGTCCACAAATGTTTTTACATTCTACACCCTCAACCAACACATAATTTCTATACAAGATTTAAAGGAAATAATGGTCTGGACTTGAATAGAAAAAACGGAATTTTTAAAAACTGCTTGTAAACCAAAAAATTGTAAGCAACAAACTTGTTATCTTCTATGAATGAAAAACGAAGATTCTCAATGAATTTCTCACACTTCGGCTTATCCTTCAATTTGCATTATTAATTTTCTCCAAAGTAGTTCCAGTGGTTTCTACGAGGGCGGATCGAAAAGTAACGCACAATAATTTTTTTTACATAAAAGTTTAATGACTAAAACAACAACAAAAATCACAAATGAACTTACACCTTTTACTAGGAATTTCTTCATGGGACCAAACAGATTAAAAGGTCCAAGGTACGGACTGTATGGTGGATGCTGGAGCACCGCCCAACAAAATTTGGTGATTTTCTGACGAACAGCAGTAGCAACATGGGGGCGAGCATTGTCATGAAGAATTTTGACATCGTCAGCATTCATGTTGTGGCGTTTGTCACGAAGGGCACGACGCAACTTCACCAAAGTTTTCATATAGGCTGCAGCATTCACAGTGGTCCCGTGTTCAGCAAAGTCCACCAATACAACACCATGCGTATCCCAGAACACCATAACAAGCACTTTCCTAGCAGATTGGGCCACTTTGAATTTTGTTTTCGCTGCGGGACCAGCACATGTCCACTCCATGCTTGCCTGCTTGGTTTTGGGGCGTGTAGTGACGATTCCTTTCAGAAAGACATACCCTTCTGCGGCGTACCACGTTAGGTGATCCAAGCTCGTCATCATTCGCTGACCCTTATGGTTGTCTGTCAGGTTCTTAGGCACCCAGCGACCACTAAATTTACGAAATTTCAACGTATCATGAACAATATCGTACACTGCACCATAGGAAATGTTGAACTGTTGCGATAAGGTTTGCAGTTGCACACGCCGGTCGTTCAAAATTGCCGCCTCAATACCTCTTACGTTCTGCGGGGTTGCAACTGTTACCGGCCTTCTGGAGAGTGGCGAATCACTAAGGTTCACACGGCCCTCTAGGAAGAATGCACACCACTTGGAGACATTGCTACGGTCCATACAATCATCCCCATACACGCCACGCATGTCCCTGCGAATATCACTCGGTTTATGCCTTTGGCCCACAAATATCGAACCACACTTCTTGCTCTTCATACGTGGACGACAGCAACATGCACGTCATCTTTGTTACGTAGTTCACGCTTCTCTCGCTAGAGCTGTGCATTAAACAAAAATAACCTCTGTAGTAAAAACTTCAAACTATCTGTGTGAAATTGCAACATTCCAGCTACAATACCAAGGCAGCAAAAAAATTATTGTGCGTTACTTTTCGATCCGCCCTCGTATTAAAATATAAGAGGCAATGGAATGGCTAATAAAATGCTTTATCTGAACATGTAAATATTTGAACACGACGATACCGAAAGAGATAGGTAGTATAATACTCTAGAAAGCATGTATGCAGTTCTACATAAAAATTGAAATGTAGGTCAGACTATTGTCTTCAAGTGCCAGACGTTTGGTACTGGCCAACCCAATCTAAGTGTGGCTTGAGACTCAACCAATCAGCTACCATGTAATATTCACTTCAGCATCTAGATTATATCGCTTCGGTAACCTGTAGACTCTCTGATACATACGATCAATGTGTGTCAAACAGTTGGGCTTATTTATATAAAGGTACGTATCGCGGAGGAGCCCACGATAAGGGGGAAATACCCGAAGGACGACCAGATCCGGATGTCGATGGACACAAGCATGGACAGGGTCCCTAACGTTTCCAGATAGAACGCATCCAACGCTGCATGGTCCCTGCCCACAAGCCACCAACCTCAAGGGTCTCCCGGAACAGAGCCCTACGCTGAGGAGAGACCTAACTGAACGGCACCGCAGCGACGCCAGGGAACAAATCTTTACAGAGCGCAAGTCACCGTCCAGCCGGAATCCGCCAAATACGTCACCTGATCCTACAGAAACAGATGACAAGGAATATGATTTGGTTCAGGAAATGAGAGGAAGGAGAGTCGTGGTAGAAGATGAACCACACCAGCATTTCCTGGTGACCCGCGGAAACCACGAAGAACCCATGGGCCAAAGTCGGCGGTCGCTTGGGATCGATCCCGGGACCTTCTGAATGCGGGCCACAGGCTTATTTATGTAGTCGCCTACCTGTTTCATTTTTGTTTTTGAGTAAGTTGTTGCCAGATGATCCCAGTTGTATAGTCACCTTTCTGTGCCATCTGAATTGTTGGTATTGTTTTAATCGAAAGGTAGAGCTTTGTGTTCGCATAAATGCTGTTTTAAGGCTACGTTGTTATGGCCGACAAATGAACTTAATTCCGTAGCCGAGTTCCTATGGTATTTAACTTTAATGCTGTTTCTTTTGTACTGTAGGTGAAATAATTGTGTTACTTGATCTTCAATTGGTGGGTAGTAAACAAATAAAGCGATGTTAGATGTGTAAGTGCATTAAAATGAAAACCAGGGATTAATACGCTACTGTTTATGGAAATTTATTCAAGAAACAAGCTTAACAATACCGTTCCGGATCCATTCTTGTAAACAATCTCAGTAACGCTTGCGCAAAATGGAAATCACTCCTAGTTCGACTTCAGATAATTAATTTCTCTTTTGCGGCATCAGACAGTTTCGAAATGTGCACCATTGTACATTTAAATGTTCGCATACTTAGGAGAAACATTTCAAAATGTTAAAGGTTCATTCGTGTGTTTCTCTTGACTTCATCGCCCAAATATATGCCTATTTAATTTATGAATGGCTGATGTTATGTAACCTTCTTGGTTACAATAACGTGTAGACAAAGTTCCATGTGTTTGTATCTGTGAGTGGTACAGCCCAAAAACGAAATGTTGATAAATACCAAACTTGGTTTTATCAGCATCTTCCAAGGATGCAACACCAACATTTTCAATAAAATTCCCTCATCCCAAGCTAACATTTACATGGAAGATTTTTCGAAACTTTCGATTTTCACAAAAATGGCTCTAACGATTTTGATTAAAATAAATTATAATTAAAATTAAATTAAAATTATGCGTTTAGGATATTTACATTAAAAATAAGTACATAGATATCTTGAGTTATCTGGGAACATCCTGTGAAGTACCTTTCATTCGGAAGAAATTTTGTGTACTGGTTAAAGGGAGTCGTCAAGCCCTATCTCACTAATGTTAAATTAGCTATGTTAATGACCCATTTTATAAGAACCCACCTGACATAGAAATGTGATATTTTCATGCGATATTTATTAATTTCTTTTGAGTAAACTGATTCATTTTATGTTAAAATATTCATTGGAAAAATTATAATATTTTCCCAAATATCTTATATTTTCAATACATTTCTGACATTTTATTACAAAACATTATTTAAGCAGCTTCAACTAAAGCAGTTCCGTGTGGTGATGCGGTTGTTTGTACTATGTGGTAAAATTTTTATGCAGATGCACCTTATAGTTTCAGAGAAAATGGGTAATTTATGTTAAAAAATGTTGTTTTGATTAATTTCATATTTAACGTAAAAATGTCTATAAAATTCACTTAATCATAACACATTTAGAAATTAGTTTATAATATAAATATTTGAATATTTTAATGAACCAAACACTAAATCAAGCAGAATTAACCACATTTTCATAAAATGTAACAAATAAATTAATAAAATAAAAATGTAGTTTTTTCATTTTTTGGCTTGACAACACCCCTTAAAACGTAAGAGATAAACAAAAATATACTACAAAAAACATTTAGAGCCCTTTAAAACACAATTTATTTCAAATAACTTTTTAATGGCTTAGTCATTTCTGAGATATATGTTTTCTTATTAGTTTGAAATGTTCAACATTTTTGTCATTTTTACTTTTTCTACCACATACATAGTAGGCAGATTACGAGATTTTATCGGAAATACACGTTTTCTGGTTCCTTGAATAACAAAAAAAAACTTTTTAAAAAAAGTTACGTGTGTGTATGTGTCTGTGAACAGCATAACTAAAAACGAAAAGACTTTCAAGAAACTCCCTCCATCCCAAAGTAAATTAAAAATTTTGGATTTTCTAATAAATAGCTCTAACGATTTTGATTAAAGTACCGTATATTGATGACATTTATATGACAAATAAAATGTATATTTTGAATTTTATGGGCATAGCCTGTGAAGTCTTGTTCATTTCCGAGGAATTTCGTATAACTATAAACATTAAGGTATACACAAAAATGTACTACACAAAATATGAGATATCTTTAAGATATGCAATTTAATCCAAATAACTTGTTTTGTAGTATCAACCATTTCCGACATATCTGTTAGTAATGGTTGGATTTGCTCAATAATTGTCATTCAAATCCCGTCGATTTTCAGTTGCATCTTGCGATTGCATAGAAACAGTATGAAATTTAAGACCAGTATATAGCATCCAGTTTTTAACATTTGACCAATGCTGTTCGCTGTGTACCCCAACGAAATGCGTTATATAGTTATTTCTGCAAATGTTTATCTGGATTAAAATGAAGTAGATAGAAAAACAAGCTTTGGTAAGAAAATTTTTTACCCACTAATACAGGACAAAGATTAGAGAAAGTTAGGTGAATGTAACACGCAGATTTCTATTAAATTGTTTCTCTGGAAGTCGTCAAAGAGCATGGAATTTCCAGTGCAGCGTACACCGACTAGCCTTTAAACATTCGACTGTCGATTCGGTTTCTTCTATTCTTCTTGTACCTTCAATAAAAGTGTACTTAACCTATTTCTACAAAGTTGACGCAGTATTTTATAACACAACAATGTGAATGCCAGAGTGATTGTAGTATAAATTAACATTATTGTATGATAATGATTTGAGATGTTTGTTAATTATAAGCATTGTTAGGAAATAAGTTTACACGGCCTCACTGAAACTGACAATAGGAGCGGGTAACAATGAGCGAGGGGGTGAGTTGTTTATCAATTATAAGAGACAAGCACATGACGTCAGATTAGCGCGCTTTTCTGTAGAAATGGAGGGAATATCTTCCCTAGAGCATATGTGTTCGTAATTTTGATTGGATATAAAAATAGACGCTAATTTTGGCGCGTTTTACTAACCAATAGCAGCTCTGTTATAATGTTTAGGCATATTGGGGTGAGGGAGTATAAATTCCGTGCCAGAGACGGGTAACGCGCAGTTTTGACAGAATAATTCACAAGGCAAACGTCGTTCAGTCCAACAGAATCATACAAAGGTTATACGTCACACAGTTTAAGAGAATCGTTCTCGCGTTATACGTCGCGCAATTCTACAGAATCTCTCGCGTTGTAAAGTTAGTCATAAATGTGGAATACGCGAATTAATAATGTGCATCAAATAAGTGATTATAGTGATATTAGAAAATATAACAGTTTCAGTCGGGCGTGTATCAAGAATAATTATGTAAAATGAATAAAGTGTGGCGGCAATAAAAGTGTAAAAACAAATTCTTTTATCAGTGTTATCTTTCAGTAAAAACTCCTTTCCGTTTACACACCCTGTTTAAGAGATTTGCTCAACTGCGTAATAATAGCTAGCCGGAGGACAATGAACCCAAAATTTAAACTAATAAAACAATAACAGGCGCTCAATAAAAAGATAACACGAAGTTACTGCGACAAATTGGCTCCCATACGTGGTGCAGATAAACATGAAGCATCATCCAACTACCAACAAATATTCTACTTCAATATATAGAAAAATAAGCTTTCATAAGTATAGTTTGCAGAAGCTATATAAAAATAAACTATAGTGAATAAGGAAGTAACACATCAACTTTTTAAAGACAATTTCCATAAAAGTTTCAATGACTTGCAGGAATTTGCTCCAAGGACACGAAGTACAATCGAATACAATGATTCAGAAAGTGTTCCACGCAGAGAGAATGGAACTGTTCTCCACGTGTTGGGTGGGCCATCGAGCTGCTCATGTTGGCGGCAAAAGACGCTTCCATTCATCAACTCTCGCGTCACTACGCATTTTGTTTCCTCATTGAATTTAATTAAGTGTAAGATTTATCATTACGTGTGTGTTTTCATTTCTGATTCACTGAAGCATGAATTAAATCGTGCCTCCTTGTGGGAGAATTCCTCAGAGATGCACTGGTTTGCCACTAACCAAGAGATGTCACATTATTCTAATTTTTAATTTATTGCCAGCAGAACGCTGACAGAAAGATTGTTTACGACATCACTGAGTTACGTGTAAGCAGCTACTGCTAGGAGTAATCTATGTTATTTCACTGTTGCTTCACTACCTCCTTGTGCATCAAGTGGTTCAGTAAAGGCTGTCATGTGTTTGTATACCGAATAAAATGTCATTAAACAATTTATGTAGAATAGTTAATCAATCAATGCACAACAGATTTCAACGTGCTCGCAATGAAAGTTTCAGTGGTACAGTGCCTTCGTTTTATGCCAAGGCCACAACCGCCTCATATGCGTATCGGCCGAAACATCAATGACCTCGGTGTTATCCACTGCGCATCAGCGGCGCAGGTCGTGTCAAGGGTACGTTTATGAGCTGTGGGCAGTCTCAGTCATTGCTTTGTAATAAAAAATAAAAATAAAATATAATAAAATCTGCAATACGCCATCTTGGTACCTTCTTTCCTACACTAGGACGTGCATTCCAAATTTATTATTCATTTAAATACTTCTTTCAATTTATACATTATTGTTGCACAGATTTTGCTTATATTCTAATGAATAAAAGGCCAAAAAAAAATAGATGCAATAAGTAAGCTAAAAATAATAGTTAAATCAAAACTATAACTGTTACAGTTAAAATTCAAATGAAAATTATATATTCAGCTACTGTTACTTGTAACCGGCAACATAAAATAACTGGTATCCAGCTATTCCTAATTTCTAAACTAAACAAAATAAGGATAACAAGTCTCTATTCTAAATTAAACTATATTCTTACCACCGGTGTCTAGTAGTTAAACTGGTACCCAAATACACTTAATATAAATATTACTTTTAACTAATGATAACGATTAATAATTTCTTTCAATATCCTACTAAGTTCTAAGTGTTATGTATAATATTGTTTATTCTGTTTATCCTTACTAATAATTTTAACAAAATTCAAAATTCTATCTGCTGTTTTTTAAAAAACTACTACTTTCAATACATTTTCCTCAAAATATATACCTTAATCTTTCAGTTTTCTTAATATACTTTAAATATTTTACAGTACTTAATAATTTATTAAACTTATCTCTCACTCTGAATTAAACTTATCTTTCCTTTTCACTTCACTTAACATAATAATCACTATATTTATTATTTTGCTATAGAATCATTATTTCACTTTCTCTTTAAGAATCATATTACACTTCACTTAACACTACATTTAATTTATCTCCAATTACCACTATTAAGTCTACTTTCCCTCACCACCATCTTCTTCATCTCCTCCTCCTCCTCCCCGAAATCCATAGCTGCTCCATTTACCACCTCCCGCTCCAAACTTCTATTCCTATTTACTATTGGCCCCCCCCCTCATCATCATCCTCCTCGCCCATTTTCCTCTTCTCTACTAAAAACTCCATTTCCTCCTCCTCCTTGCTTCTTCTTTCTTCTTCCCCAATTCTCCTTCATTTCAACCATTTCCTCCTTTACTCTCCTAATTTTCTTCATAAAATTATCCCACATTATTTCCTCTCTTTCATTACTTTATGCTTCTATTTCTTAAGTACAATTATCAGTGTTAGAAATTTATAGTAATCTCTATTCTTCACATAAGGCTTGAATTCCCTCCGATCTTCTTATTTCTTCATTAGTTACAAGTGCTAATGTTACAATTTCATCTTGTCCAATAACTTGTCCCCATGCTATTTTACCAACTTTTTTTAGCTAATGTATCCAAGTTGTGTGTATAAATTTTTGTTTCTTAAAATATGCGCTATTCTGATACCCACTTAACGCTTGTATTCTCTCATTATAATAATGTATACATTCAAACAATACATGCTCTGGGGTTCCTTGCCGATTGCAGGATTCACATATATAATTCTGTGTTTTATTAATTTTCTTCCAATATGTTTTATAGGGGCCATGTCGGGTTAAATAGTGTATTAGTCCCACTGTTAATTGGATATGTTTTAATTTTAACCGTTCCGAAATGTTGTTAAACAAATAAAGAGTTCTCCTTTCTCTATCAATGCGTTCAATTCCTCTATCAATTGTTTTGTATTCGTGTTGTGGAGTGTTTCGAAAATACATTTGTTTTGTGTGATTTCCTTAGGAATGTTATTCTCTATTAGTCCACTGAAATGTCTGCCAACAAATTCACGTTTAACAGCGTATTTTTATGTACGATACATATGTGAAAACTGATTCATGAAGACATATGTGTAGACAATTTCAACAGCAATTTCCTGGTTATGCAGTTCCGGTAGAGACACTGTGAGATGTTTGGTTAATTTAGAACAACGGGATCGCTAAGCGGTAAAAAATAAGTTTTATAGGAACAATCCCCACACCAATAAAAGCAGAAATTATTAACATTTGAGGTAGTATTTTATATCACAACACTGTGAATGCCAGAGTGATTGTAGTGTAAATTAACATTATTGTATGACAATGATTTTAGATGTTTGTTAGCCATAAACATTGTTAGGAAATAAGTTTACACTGCCTCACTGAAACTGACAATAGGAGTGGGTAACAATGAAGCGAGGGGGCGAGTTGTTTATCACTTAGAAGAGACAAACAAATGACGTCGGGGTAGCGTGCCTTTCTTTAGAAATGGAGGGAATATCTTCCCTAGAGCATATGTATTAGTAATTATGATTGGCTTACAAAACAGACGCTAATGTTGGCGCGATTTAGTAACCAATAGCAGTCCTATTATAATGTTTAGGCATATTGGGGTGAGGGAGTATAAATTCTTGAGCCAAAGCAAGTATCACGCAGTTCTACAGAATCATTCACGAGGTACACACCACGTAGTTCTAAAGAATCATTCACGAGATACACGTCGTGCAGTCTTAAGGAATCTCTCGTGAGGTGAATGTCATACAGTTTGGATGAATATCTTGCGTCGTAAAGTTAGTTACAAAATGTGAACTACGCGACAACTATTACGACAGTAATTACATTCGGAAATATAACAGTTTTAGTCAGGCGTGTATAAAGATTAAAGATGTGAACTATTAATTAAGTGTGACGGTAATAAATGTGTAGAAACAAAACCTTTTATCAGTGTTATCTTTTAGTAGAAACTCCTTTCCGTTTACACGCCCTGCTCAGAGATATTTGCTCGACTGAGTAATAATAGCTACCCGGAGGACAAAGAACCCAAAATTCAAAATGGTAAAACATAACAGACGCCAAGTAAAAAAGATAAAACGAACAGATTACTGCGACACATTACGCAAGAAGAATTTATGAGTATGAATGGTAATTTCATCCGACAATGTCAAGAATGGATGGACCCCACTTTCAACAACACTGATAACAAGGTTACTACCCATTACATATATGTCACTAACACTTGTGATTAAGTACCGCGGGAGTTACGGAACGAAAAACCCCGCAGTGTAGAAGACTGTGTGCGGCGCACGCATTCGCACGATCCGCGGCCTTGGCATAAAACGAAAACACTGTAGATTACTCAGCGACGAGGAAGCTTGATAGGAGCAAAAAGCGAGTCATTTGGCGAGGAGTGGAATGGTAGTGGCAGGAGGCAAATGACATAATTCTCTAAGCAATCAAACAACAACTATTAAAATTCGCCTGGGCAACTCTTTCTTGAAGGAAGGGTAGTGTGACATGTAAAAGTATTTTTGGATAAGCTGAAAATATTAATTATGCTTGAAATAAATACTCCCAATACATGTTCCATTGTAAAGGAGACGCAGATAGGTAAAAACATTGTAAATTGTTCATCATACAGCATGCCTGCCGAACAAACAGTTAATTTGCAAGTTAGGTATATCCTTCCATTACAATTTTGTCCAAAAGGTCAGCTCACTACTACGTAAACAATAAATGTTCACTTCTCCATAGCTTTACATGGAGCAAAATGTGAAGCAACTATTATGATGTACTCTGTATTTCTTCTGTTTAATTATAACTTTTCCTGATACCAGTATATGAGACACAAGTGCTGAGGATCTCTCTAATTCACTCCTATATCAAGTGATCAATCCGGGATATGAACTGAATCAATTACAATTACCTATTCCACCAGCTATGTCGCTCTCCTTTTATCGCTTCGAAATGAAATTGCTTTTTTTCTTAATGTCGTCACCTGTGTTATCCGATAAATAGCGTTAGTTTCGACCAACATCTGTAGAGCTGTTAAAGGAAATTAAAATGCCAAAATTCATAGGCGTAAGTCTAGCTTTTATCATTATTAATATGTTATATAAGTGTTTTGTGAATGCGTTATATTATACTTCTAATTTTTGTTCGCGAAATAGCCAAAATAAGTAAAACTCGAACACCAGATTCTCTCAAAATAAATTCTGGAGCTGTCGTCATGATGCCCGCACCACCAACGAGCAATGGCCTCTTCAGACGCCAGGTCCAAGCACAGTTTGGTTCATCTTAAGCACACTGGTGCACAGAAGTATTCAATAAAGATTACGCTTAACTAGCAGGGCACCAATCAGAGCTTAGGTCATGGCTGAGTCCTGCTAAATTCCTCAATCCACTCCTGCCCTTCCGCAGCAGCGCGTGCCACTACCGTCAATATTGGGGGTGCTCATGCGGAACCCTGCCCATTCATTATACTTCCAATTTCCAGCGCTTCTACCCTCTCACCCTTTCTCCTTCTCTCCCGGCCCCTTTCAAAAAAAAATACCACAGCCATAAAGCTTTCGAAGCTCGCAAAACCAAATGCATGGGGTTTTTGAACGTGTATCTGATTAGTACCTTTAATAAAGCAGCAAAACATATACAGCACGGCTTGATTTGGGATGATTTATCCCCGCAGCATAGGAATAGTAATCAGCAATTTGGCAGCTTGTTTATTCGAGAGTGCGCTACTGTAAGGCCTGGAGTTCGTCTGACGCGGCGTGTGTAGGTCGGCGTGCTGAGCATTGACTTATGCAAATGAGATGCAAGTATTCAATATGCCAAGAATGCACGAAGGTACAGCACTATATCAGACAGCTAACTAGTGCAATGAGCTCTTCTGTTCTGCATCTCGATCACAAGCTGCTTTATTAAACCCAAGTAGGCATGAGATGAGGAATATCATCACCCTGGATAGCCAATAACATCACAACTTATAGTACGTGCTAGCAGCAAATGAATAAACAATGTCAAACACACTGGGCAGTAATATATGTAAACACAATGTAACTCATACATTACTGATTTAGAATTCATCGTTGTTTTTACTCTGGATAGATATACATATACGCATTTTACACTATTTTCCATTCCATACACGCCTTTTACACTCATAAGCTGCATACTAGGATGGGATAGGATACGACTAGAAGCGGGGTGGGACTTATCACCTCGACCTACGTAGATCTTTCGTACCTGGGCCCCTAGGCCCCCGGGAAGGAAGGGATGAGATGAGAGGAAACAGAAGGCGGTCGTACCAGGAGGAATGGCATGTAGAGGGCAGGGTTGCTACCATTTACAGATTAAGTCCCCGAATGCTTTACACATCCCCTGGGGGCCTGGGATCTGGAGACCGCTCGCAGTCCGGAAGACGAAGGTTTACCTAGAGCATCGTTTTCCCCTGCCATGCACACGCCCAGGAGACAGGATTTCCCTTGTACAAAGTTTAAGTGCGATGTTCTTGACAAAATTATCAACAAAGAACTAATCAAGGCTGCCAGCATGCAGCTAAGGCTATGTCAACTGAAACGAATGCGTGTACACAAAATATTTTCAACACTCTTACGCCAAATTTATCAATAAATAGAGAGGCTATAATTCACTTTAGTGCTTTGGTTCATAAAGTTGTCATGGAGACCCTGAAGACAAGTAAATTATATCACTGAAATCTGGAGATGGGAAAGAGCAAAGCATAAAAATAAAACACAGGTAGCATTTTGGAAAAGAGTTCTTGGAGTTTCACAACACACCACAAATTTGGGGGTATTGAGGGAGGTGGGATGTTGTGAAGACACAATATTGTAAAATAAGAGCAGTGAAGTACTGGCTGAAGCTGATGTAGGGGGCTAACTCCACACTACGATCCAAATGTTATAAATACCATCGAGAAAACCTGTCTCCTAAGTTTTGGCCAGCTGATTTGGAAAGGGGTTTGAGGAGAATAGGAATGGGGTCAGTATGGCAAAGAACTGGAAAAAATGACAAAAGCATATGGAAAGGTGTCAAAAGAAGACTAAGAGACATCAACCAGCAGGAAGTAGAATCAGATTGTAAAATTAAACCTTCTCTAAATCTAGCAAATGAAATAAAATTGAATTGGGGTAAACAGGCATATATATACTTAACTTAGGAAGAAAGGAAAGATCAGGAATGATTTATACTGGGGGGGGCTGAAGGGCACAAAAATGACTCACGAATCTGGAGGAGAATCTGCTCATTCTGATTTGGATGAGGTCTGGGTACATATTTTAGCGGAATGTGCACAGTGGGAGAAACAGCGAACAATTAAACTCAAAGGAAAATTCAGTCCGTCAATAAAGAGATTGGCATTTGGAGCTACTAGCTGACCAGAGGAACTGGCAAACCATGAGTAATTTCTTGGCTAAAGTGCGTGAAGCTAGGTCAAATTTTTTCATTAATTTATCTCTATTTTTCTTGTTCCTTTTCGCTTTGTTTTTCTGTTGTTTATTTTGTCACCATATCTTGTATCTTAAATATGCATGTAAGGTCAATGACCCAAGCACTAAATAACTTCAGTAATTTGAAAGCAATAAAGATAACTTATCTATCTATCTAAAGTTGGATATACGGGGATGAACTTCTGGAGCTCATTGATAGATGTTTTGTTTTTAATTTTCATTGCTTTTTAACATCCAGAACAATTCAGCCAAACGTAGTAAGTCCTTTAGTTAGTATCTGATTACTGACAATCAACCTATCAATTATAAATATATTTTGGAAGCGTTTTACTACGCTTTAAGCACCTTCATGCTTTTTAATCTTCACTACAACATCCTATTAATATGTTGAACTTAATATTCTCACTGGCTTAATAGGATGCAATTTTGTGAGATAAATGATGAGACAAGATAATAAGACAATTATATATCTATCATAAATGCCAGTTCTTACACGCTTGTGAATAATAGATATGATATATTAAGGACATACTGAATAAAAATACTATTCTTTATAAGATCTTATATGGGCTTTGAGCAGAAAATATTTACGCATCTAAATGAAACATTATAACTAATAGTAGAGCACATTATGAGCGTTTATTCCCAAAGGAGATGATATAAACAAAAAGTAAAATATTAGGAATACTGAGGGTGTAAGGGATCAGTTTAACAATACTAGGCGTGTTTTTAAATTAAGAACCTACAATTTTTTAAAAAAATAACAGTTCATTATTTTCCAAATACTTTATTAGCATTCATTACGTTACAATACTTCGCATAGTCACCGCCGCTATTCAGGCACTCGTGGTAACGGAAAACCATTTTCTGTACCTATGCCTTCGTCAAAGAATGATGCCGCCTATGATGAAAGCCAAGTCTGCACTTCTTGTTTCACATCGTCCTTGAAATGTTTTCTACCAAGAAATTTCTTTAGACGAAGAAACATGAAAATCGCTTGTGTCGAATCGGACTGTGGATGGTCGGCGAGTCGATCGATTGTTCTGAATATTTTGGAAACCTTCTAATAACAGGAAAACACAAAATGACGATCGCCCGCAGTTGCGTCTGCCTTCCTAATGAATGGAGGAAGTCATCACGCATGCTCAAATTCGCGACTACAGCGCTGCAGTGACAAAATAATAAAACGGTACTAACTTTAAAAACACGCCTCCAATGTTGACAAAAATGGTATTTTTGGCATCAAAATAGCCCATTATACCGTAGGTGCACACGCTAGCATCAATTATGCATCAAAAATTAAAAATTGAAAAACAATTTGTTACGATTTCATTGTATATAAAGAATAGAAGTAAAGTATTGTATTTCACTCAAAAATTGTATATCACGATTTCAACGAAGATATAAAATTTTGAGGTCCCTGAATCCAAAAAGAGGTTCTTAGGAAAAGATACGTGTGTATGCATATGCGTGCGTGACAAAAAACTCAAAAATTAAAAGTCGGTTCAATACGAAGTTTTAAATCGGTGACTTCCAAGAAAGCGACACGAAGATTTTGAAGAATTTTGTTTAAACATTTCCTCCATCTTGGTTTTTAATCCCACTCCTGACATCATGTGACTTTGTCCAGTTTTCCTTTAACTGTCATTGTTTCGTTTTTATGCAGTTCACCTTCACTGGGATTTCACTTAACTAACGTCACTTCACTAAGGTGAACTAGTTCAATACTCTGTCACTTCACTTCCTTCGTGACGAGTCCGGCGTGGACTCGGGAGTCATTTCACTCCGGAGTCGAACACAAAACCTCCGCAACCCATCGCTTCACAGTAACACTCGCTGCACATAACAGCAATCGTCACCAACACTCTCAGAAAATGGCTCTTAAAGTTACACAAGACGCACTCGCTAACTCGTTCGATCACGACTGGCTCAACAACTGTCGCCACTGGCGCAACTACCTGAATCCTGCGAGAGCGCTCGCTTATATAGTCAATGGTCTCTTTCCAGAAGGTTCTTGAACATTCTGGAACTATTTCAACACACTTTATGGAGGAGGGGGGATAAATAACTTCCAGAAGGGTCTAGTTATCTACCGATAGTCTAATTACGCTGGCCAGCGGCGGTTATCTTGTTTACTTCGACCGCCCGATAACCTTGGGTCGTAGCCGCTGCGTAACAATATTGATGCCGTGTGTTAACTGCGCTTGTTCTCATTTGAAGATACAGAATTTCAGAAAAATATAAACAAAAGGTTAGTATACTAGGAATAAAGATATATATTTTAAACGTTGCATGGATCCCTAAAGGGAAATTGTGGATCTTTAAGACTTCGAAGGTTACATTTGCTTAATTAAAGTAGAGACCTGCTAAGCATTAAACTCCCTTTACCTTTTTTCTGTGCTTAAAGGTAGAATAAACATAAAACGGGACACTGTTAACACCACTATCTCTAAATGGGCTGGTGAGATCACTTTACGGTAGGCAACAGTGAGAAGCTGTTTTATCTGATAAAAATCTGGATATCAATAAAGTCGGGAAAAATATTTCCCAGCTCGCCATTAATCTTCGTTTTCCTTTTATTTTCAATTCCTCTTGGGCTCGCACTCCACCCTGGCAGAGTCCCTGTATAATTTAATGAAAGCCGTTATCTTATTGATCTAAACATTTCTTGACAGATAATGGTGTAAGGCATTCCACAAGGCTACCTTTCCGCCCAATGAACCTCTAATTGAATGTCTCTTGCTCAGAGATGTAAACTCCAGGAATACCGTGCGTTCTTTTACACCTCTCTCACCACCTCCTTGGTTTTTCAAATATACGTGAGCTGGGTGCCGAAAGCTGATACTATCGAAAAGATGTGAGATAACATCATAATCATTGTTTCAATATTATAGCGCATGTATGGTCAACATATTAATTCCAGTGTTGCACAAAACTAGCAGGCGGCTTATGTCAAATTCTTTGAAAGCTGGTTTTTCTGCAGTAATTGATAAACGCTCTCTTCCTCTGTGTTAGTTCATTACCTTAAAGAGATCCAAGGCTGAAGATTAAAATCTATAGAATTCTAATCAATAAATAAAGAATCTATGAATATAAACATACAATAGGAAAGTTAACAATTATGATTATTCTCTTTGTAGTCTTGTAACTTAAGAAGGAGGAGAAGAAAGAGGGAGATGTAAATATTAATGGAAGCGTCAAGCACGTTTTCCACTACAAGATTGTTTAACTAAAATCCCTAAAGTAAAAGATGCAGATAACCAGTTACAAAGTAAATACCACCTTGGATATAACCCAAAGAGCCACCGCGTATTGAAGCATGGGAAAGTAATTACGCAATTTGAAGTAGATTATTGTCTTTACGTTGTTTGCACCACGCTTTGAGCGTCAATTTGAAGTAGTTTGTATTGAAGGAGTTGTATCATATTTCAACTGTTGGGGAGCCGAACTTTAAGTTTGCTTGCAACAGCACGTATGGTACCCGGTTTCCGGTAGCCTTCGCCCAAATGTATTTTTACTGTTTCTTTAAATATTATATATTTATGTTTGCCTCGGCTGCGTCAATATTATTGTTAGAGACACGTTTCTCTTGGCAGGGTTGTGGTACGACTAAGAATGTAGGCTTACACAGATTATAATTTTACTTCACTCCTTTTATTAATACTTGATACAATTTAAATAACACTTCACTGATATAGAGAGCTGTGAGATTCTTTAATTAATTACTTGCACTTTTTAACCGTAAAACTATTTTCGTCTCACACGATTACGTATTAAATTTCTTGAGGACGTGTCTCGCGTCCGGTTTAGAACACTATTTGCAGGCAAGTGACAAGATTTCTAGCGCCTAAACTTGTAAATTTCTGTATTTCAAGTCTCTGATTGTCTAATCCTAATCCAATAAAATACCTTCATAACTAAAGCTTTTTTCTGGTTGTTGATTGGCTATTTTTATAAACTGTCACCAAAATTACATTATCTATTGTTACTCCAAGAATCACAAGTAGTAGTGTTAAACTTTCTTACTCATTATTGCCTAAGCTTACCTCATTGTTAGCAACGTTTAACTTATTATTCTCACAGCTCCTACATTATTAAATTACGCAATATATTCACATAACATTATTACACATGGATACACTAATATAAGCATATGCAATGACTGTTACATACACTTTACAAATTATTACATACACATATTGCTTCAAGGCGGGCTGTTATTGCATTTACATATTACGTATATAATTTGACTAAAATCATTTAAATGTTAAAAATACTGCCTCAAATTAAGAACATCCGTGCAGTGCTGCAGTAACTACTAAATTAATAAAAAAAGGTATGTGTGTGTGTTACACTCACATGCCTTTCTCTACTCTTGTACAAACTATTTTTACAAACGCTTATTCCATCTACTTAGTCGTCCTCCGTAGTCTAGCGGTACCATGCTAACCTGTAAATAAAACTCAACTTAATTCTCTAGTTTCCGAAGTCGCGGATATAAACCAAGGGGAGAGCGATGCATTTTTTCGGGCGTAAAAATCCTTAGCAAGGCTTCCTTCGGAAAGGTGGTAAAGCCGAAGGTCCCATATCGTAGATTTAGGGCACGTAAAAGAACCTCAAGCCTAATAAAGAGGTCTCTGAGCAAAATTCCCGGTCCTTCACACCCAATTTATGTAGAATGGGACCACAGTAGGACCACAGTAGTTAAGAGCGTCCATAAATAAAAAAAAAGCTCCATCTTCTCCATCTACTTCTTATTAATCGAGATCAACATTTGCAAAGAGAATGGAATGCTCCACATAGCAACCAACTCTTAAAATATTTAACTGTCGCTTAAAGCCTACCAATTCCCCTTGCATCTAGAAGAAAATTAGCAATCAGATAGTTTCTGCAAATGTTTACCTCAATTAACATAAAGTAGATGGAGAATAAGCTTTTGTAAAAATAGTTTATACAACCGTAGGAAAAGACATGTGAGTGTAGTACTTCAGATTTTTAAAGTACACTTTGCTTGAGGATTTTCGGAATATTAAAGCCATATGTTCACACACAACATGCTCAAACTACTTGCAAATACATATCCAGGACACATTATAGATGTTTGTTTTGTGAATAACTCAGCTTTCGCAATATTTAACAGACATGTATACGTTCGCGCATACGATTCACACGATTAAAAATTACTGATGGCTCATTTTAAAGAAGCCTGTAACCTTTTTCTGAACTTTGGCAGCATGGTTAATGAGTGAACGGGTTAACCGTGTCACGGATAATCGAGGTTCGACTGTAATAGTTTCTACATAGTTGCGTGCAGTATTGTAAAATTGATTTTGGTGTGTACGATTTATATTCAAGTATTTCCTAAACCTTATTGGAAATTAAGTACAGAGATATTCAAAAGGATGGAACAGATTTTAAATACGCATTTCTAATAAACGACAATAGATGGCGACAAATACGATACAAAAGTTCAAAATTTTATTTTATGTGTTCAAAATGAGCACGATTTGTTATGCGACCAGTGTTTTTCCGTTTGCATACGAATTTACTATAAGAATTGTAAACTTTTTATGAACAAGGTGGCTCTTTGTTAAACTTACAACGAAATGCACGCTGCAATGGAACAAGGGATTCACTCTTTGCATACTGCAGCACACAAAACGACTTTTCCTGTGCCATTCCATTTTTTCGTAAACAAACCCAGCGCCGCTGTAGGCACTGAATGGAACTAATAGTTGGCGGCTTAAAACTTTGAACTTTCCTCTATTCAATTATGTGTCGTATGTGTTGCTATCTATTGTCGTTCATAAAAAATTAATATTTAAAATCTGTTCCTTCTTTTTGAATAACCCTGTATTTCAAGATCATATATAAAACTGCGCGATGCATAACCTATTTGAAAACTACTACTCTATTATTACTATTCTGCTCCACTTTAAGATGGCTTTCTATTGGAAATTGTATTTTCAAAGTCTGAGATGAAATATTAGCTACTTGAACTCATCATTTTTATGCCGTTAGATTCCTATATTTGGCTTATAAGCAACTAAAGCATGCTAGTATATTTTCAGCATCTTAGTACATGTTCAGCTCTTTACAAACGTGCAAGATAATAACTTACCACTGTTTACATACCGTCGCGTCAAATTGTTTTCCCATTTTTGCTAAACGAAGATAGTTTTCGTAATCCTTATTGCAATTCAGCAATTTTAAAAAGGTACTAAAAGCTGGGAGATTTTCTTATGTTCAGTTGCTTCTGGCACAAGTAAAAAACATGACGCGCTGTCACTAAAATAAATTGTATGTTGTAATGAGTTACTCTCATACTCCCGCGTTGACATCACCTGCACTTTTCGCAGCCGTTACCGCATGCCTGTTGGGTAAACGTAAATAATATGCTTCTTGGCTAAAAGGAGAGTAAGCTAGTTTTAGAAGCAAGTCTGCATGGCGATGCACAGCAAACACATATTTAAATATCAGAGACAGTTATTCCTATGATGTCGCTGAGTCATGGTTACCGTTAATCTTGTCACCTGGAGAGCCTGATGCGAGCATCGATTGTGACCCTGCCTCCAATGCCTGAACACTTGCACAGTAACACGTGGCGATCAGATATTTTGTTCTTATTGTCACATTCATTTCCATAGTGACTATACTTGTTACTCTTCAATGCCGTACATTAGATATCTAAACTCACGTTATTTAACAGTATACTAACAGCGTAAGCTCCCAATTTTGGAAACGTATGCGAAATTAGATTATAAATTTTAAACCACACTAAACCAGATGCGATAAGCAAAACGAGAACATGAGGGATTTTGTTTTAAATTGAAACCAAAATTTGATGTGTTACATTTCTCTATCCTCTATCGTTTATTAGTGGGTATACAAGTTTGTTTTCCTATCTACTTAATTTTAATCCAGATAAACCTTTGCAGTGATAGTTAAATATTTAAGAACTGGGCGCTATATGCTGGCCTTAAAATTCCAGGTTACATCACGAGAAACAACTGAAAATCGATGGGACGTAATGACAAAGTATTGAACAAATCTAAACATGAATAACGGATATCCCGGAAATGGCTCATGCCACAAAAGGTTATTTGAAATACATTTTGTGTTTCAAAGAGATCTACATTTTTTGTGTAGTGTGTTTTCGTCTATCGCTTAAGGTTATACAAAGATAAATATAAAAGGCTATACAAAATTCCTTTCGAATAAAGAGTACTTCACAGTCTATTTCCAGATAATTAGAAATATGTATTTTATTTTTCATGTAAATATCTTTAATATATGGTATTCTAGTCAAAATCGTTAGTTATTTTTTAGAAAATAAAAAATTTCGAAAAATTTTCCATGTGTAGCTTGGGATGGAGGGATTTTCCTAAAAGCCTTCGTATCGCATCCTTGAAATCGCATCCTGAGCCTAAATACCAAGTTTGGTATTTATCCGACTTTCGTTTTTAAGTTATGCTGTTCACAGTGACGCACACAGACACATACATACATGGATCTTTTTCTAAACATGTGTTTTTTTTTGGGTTCATGTTGCCTCAAAACATGTATTTCCGGTAAATCTCGATATCGAATTTTTGGGTAAAATGCAATATCATCTCTACCTAATATGCACGAGGTAGAGAATGTAAAAATGCGTATATAGAAGATAATATGGAATGTCAATTTTATGCAGTTATGCGCCATGTTACTGATCATTGATACATTATTCATTTTCATGTAATTTAGTCAAATAATGGAGGTTAACAAGTTTCAAAATTAGAATATATTTTTAAGAGATGGCGTTAGTTGCATTTTATTCATATTTATATTACATTATATTCATTTCTTGAATTCTCCCCGTCTTTGTGAAACATGGCCTATTTGAAATACATTGTGTTCAATTTGTTCTATGTCTAGAATTAAAATTTTATCATGATGAAAAGATCTCACGACTTCCTTAATGACTCTTGTAATGAAAACTCTGTTGAATACGAGAAGTATGACGATAGAGTTAAAACTTCACCAGATCTTCCGTTCTCTTTGTATAGTTCAATAAACTTCCGTTAATTGTGAATTTTCATGTTATAAAGTGTAAATTTTAACTTTATTTTATGGTATCGTTCTCGTTCTTTTTACTGTTTCTGGTTTATTGCGTACTAGACTTTAGGTAACTTATGTACAGAGTGGCCCACATAAGGAGTTACAGATGACTATCTCTTAAACGAATAGAAAAATCCAAATCCCAAAACCTATAGGATAAAGGGACATGGAAAATATTTCCATGGGTCCCTTATGGGGCACACGGAGCCCAACCTCAGAATTTTAAATGATACTATGATATTGTTTTTATATTCTAGTTTCCCTCAATAAACTAAGCAACCTTTATCGAAACATTTTCACTTTCTCTACTACGTATAGTGAGTAGGGGAAGTATTGTATTCCGCCCAAAAATTCGATACTGAGATTTCACCGGAAATATATGTTTTGAGGCTCCCTGAATCCAAAAAAAGCATTTTTAAAAACATGTCCGTGTGTCTGTGAACAGCATAACTCAGAAACGAACAGTCGGATAAACACCAAACTTGGTATTTAGGTTCAGTATCTTCCGGAGAGGCGACACGAAGGTTTTCAAGAAAATCTCCCCACGCCAGACTACCCTTTACATGGAATATTTATCGACAATTTTAATTTTCTCAAAAATGGCTCTAACGATTTTGATTAAAATATTATATGTTTAAGATATTTTCATGACAAATAAAATGTATATCTCGAATTTTCTGAGAATGTCTACAAAAGTATTCTTCATTGTGAACGACTTTTGCATAACTGGTAAACCATAAGAGATAGACAAAATTTTACTCTACAGAAAATGTAGATCGCGTTAAAATACACAATTTATGTCATATACATTTGTTTTGTTGAGTGAACCATTTTCGAGATATTGCTTGTTATTCCCTTAAATTTTCCAATACTTATACTTTTTCTCAAATGGGAATGTGTTATTCATTTTTTTATGTACTGGACTTGCAAAGAGAATGGAATGTGGCACATAGCAACCAGGTCTTAAAAGATTTGACTTTCGCTTAAAGCCTACCATGTTCCCCTTGCACCTACAAGAAAATTAGCAATAAGATTAACATCTCGATTAACATGAGCATATGGAGAATAAGGATTTGTAAAAATAGTTTGTACAAGAGTACAGAAAATCGGGTGAGTGTAACACATCAGATTTTTACTTTCTCTACTACGTATAGTAAGTAGGGGAAGTATTGCATTCCACCCAAAAATTCGATACCGAGATTTCACCGGAAATACATGTTTTGAGACCTCCTGAATCCAAAAAAAGCATTTTTGGAAACATGTCCGTGTGTGTGTCTGTGTGTGTGTGTGTGTGTGTGTGTCTGTGTGTCTGTGTGTGTGTGTGTGTCTGTGAACAGCATAACTCAAAAACTAACAGTCGGATAAACACCAAACTTAGTATTTACGTTCCGTATCTTCCAGAGATGCGACACGAAGGTTTTCAAGAAAATCCCCCCACCCCAGACTACCCTTTACATGGAACATTTTTCGAAAATTTTAATTTTCTCAAAAATGGCTCTAACGATTTTGATGAAAATATCATATGTTTACGATAATGTCATGAAAAATGAAATGTATATCTCGAATTTTCTGGGAATGTCTCCAAAAGTATTCTTCATTATGAACGACTTTTGCATAACTGGTAAACCATAAGAGATAGACAAAATTTTACTACACAAAAAATGTAGATCGCGTTAAAATACACAACTTATATCATATACATTTTTTTTGTTGAGTGAACCGTTTTCGAGATATTGCTTGTTATTTCCTTAAATTTTCCAATACTTATACTTTTTCTCAAATTCGTTATTCATTTTTTATGTCCTGGACATGCAAAGAGAATGGAATGCGCCACATAGCAACCAGCGATAAAATATTTGACTATCGCTTAAAAGCTACCATATTCCCCTTGCATCTACAAGAAAATTACAAATAAGATTGACATCTCGATATCTCGATTAATATGAAGCATATGGGGAATAGGCGTTTGTAAAAATAGATTGTACAAGAGTAGAGAAAGTCATGTGAGTGTAACACATCAGATTTTTTTCTAAGATGAGTTGTTCCGCTGTTATAGAATGTTTTCATTGAAGTTGTTACACCTCAAACACTCGGGGAGGAAATATAGTATCAAATGAAAGAACAGGATATTGTGGTTTCAAAGTCACTTGAACTCCTAAAATACAATACTGTATGCAGTTAGTCATATTGATTATTTACTGCGGCTCTTCAAAGTTAAAAAATGTGGTAGTTTTTGTTGTAGAGATAGATATAATTTTAGTACTTGGTGAATGCAGGAGGAATTATCGAACTGCATCGGCAGTGTCCAATGAGAGATACAGGGTGCAAATGTCACATATGGAATTCAAACGACTGGAAACACGACTACGTAAGTACGGAAGTGTAAAGTACAAGAATCGCTTGAAGATGAAATCAAAAGAGGATGACGAAAACACTATCAAAATTCTTGTTACTGTAGAAGTAAATCCATAGATAAGTCAACGTCAATTGTCCAGAGACAGTGGGATTAACCGCACTTCAGTACAGCGGATACTAAAGCAGCAGAAATACCAGCCTTATGTGTTTGCATAAAGAGCTCACTCGAAGAGATTTTCAACTTTGAGTTGTATTTTTCAAGAGGTTATGCAATGCTATTGCTCAGAATGGTTCATTATTTCTGGTTCATGGTTCATTTTTGGATGAAGCAACATTCTCAAATATTAGACAAGTTAATAGGCATAATATGCAGTATTGGTCATGAAAACCCTAAATGGATGTAAACCCCAAATGGATGCTGCAAATATTTAGAGGGAAAAGAAGGCATGCAGTGACTAAACGATTAGCAGAAATGTAATCCTATAACTGTTTATTGTGTAAACTGTTTACAGTGGCTATGCTATAAAGCTGTACCGTACACACCTGTCAACTAAATCTATTCGAACATTCTACAACCAGTTTATTCATCCCCTCTGTAGACGTCAAACTTGTTATATTCCTAGCATTTAAGGCGTGAACTAAGTAGACTACATTTGAATAGAAACTCATATCCAGAAAAACCACCATTTATATTTTAGACATAGTCTGAGTATCTGATTTCTTGGGAGACTTACTATTTAACATTCGTCAACAAATATAATTTCAACAAGATGGTGTACCATTCCGTTTTGCGCATCCTTTACAGATTATCTTAGCTGACGATTCGAACAAAGGCGGATAAGCTGAAATGACCAACTGGTGGTCTCCACGATCCAAGGATATTGTTGCAAACGAAGATTTTCTGTTGGGTTGCATGCAGAATTTGAGGCGTTAAAGTAGAGGAAAACAGAAAAATTAAAACTAAACAGAATGAATGTTTGTTCCTTTTAAAATGCGCATTTTTTATAAATAAATGTTATTTTGCTGGAAATTTGACTGAGAGTTAATCAAATTACTGTCGCTTTGTTGAACAGGAGAAGCGGATGCAAACTTTGGCCTGAAATGGTTTTACTTGCAAGAGTAAAATAGTTGAAGGTTTAAGGACACACCTACTCATCCTTATATGCAAGCCTACGCTCTTGGGATATTTTTTTTATTACTCTATTTATTAACGATGCTTTAACTACATGGTCATATCGCGACGGATCTGTTAGTGGGTAACTCTTAGATCTAGGTGTTTCGGACAGTTAGTCTTCCAGGTCTCATCCCTGTAGTCACTCGCTTGTCACGTGTCCACAGAGACCCTAGTGTGCAGCAACTGGATCCTCTGCTTTGTGCCGTGTAGATGGCATTAGGGTACCGTCCAGTCTACCTGTTTTCATTCTCTGTGGATAGATGGCACAGTATTTGCTATTACCACCTATTTTTCATGTTTACTATTGTTTTAGACTTAAGGTGAAATTTTGGGTCATGGTTTTATTTATCCAATGCGGTATTTACCTTAGCGGCTGAGGGAAACTACGAAAAAACTTCAGTCAGATTGGTCGACTCACGGAATTTGAACCCGAGACCTCCCGAATGCGGGCCGAGATATTACCGCCTGAGCCATCCCGCTCGGTGTTTGTTTATTTTGTTTATTTTAAATTTGGATTTTTTTACAAATAAATGTTGTTTTGCTGGAAATATGAGTCACAGTCAACCAAATTACTGTCGCTTTCTTGAACTGGAGAAGCGGGTACTAACGCTGGCTTGAAATGGTTTTACTCGCAAGAGGAAAATAATTGAAGGTTTAAAGACACAGGTTCAGTCTTACATGCAAGCATAGGGCTTTGAATAGTAATATCCGTGTATGATATGTATACTGTTGCAATAAAATAACTGCGTTAACCACCATTTACTTATTTCAGCACTTTGAAGTTTGTACTGCTTATTTAACTTCTGAACTGGACTTTTTGCTTACTTCTTCCCGTTGTGTATCTGTAATACAAAACAAGAGACTGATAAGATGTGCGACGAATTTTTTTTCAGCAGTAAAACTTGTGTTTAGTTGTTCTGTCGCGTATAAATTCACGTCAGAAAATATATTCTTTTTATTGAAACCTTTTAAGGGTATTAGCACAAAATTATATTACTTTTTACTGCTATTTGCAATTATTTTTAAGTAGAAAGAGTGCAAGAAGAACCCCATATTTTACAGCTACATTACATTCAGATTCTCGGTTGTAAAGTTACTTTCAAAGGCATTTCGATTCGTTAACTCGTTTGTTTGTATCCTTCTTTTTTACCTTTGTTACAAGATTCTTGTTTCTCGATACCCAATTATTTCTTTTGTGCTACAAGCTACAGTAATAAAACTATAACTTCTTTTTGTGATTTACTTGTTAACGAAAGCTCTGCAAACAGCACCTTAAAGTGTCTAATAACATCGTTAGAATTTCTTCTGATAGCTATCAAAAGATGTTGCTATGGTCAAAATAACTGACAAATTGTGGAGTTTATGGCAGTCTAGGCTGTCATAACATATTTACAACCTTCTTGAGAAGCAGCTAGAAGGGTAATGGCACCATCAATAACGTTGCCAGTTGGCTCTGTGTAGCTAGCTGTTTATACAACATACAAGTCTGCATTTACACTTGAACAACCTGGAGCGGTCCAAACTGATCGTCATTAAATGTTCAACGCTTCTTGCTAACAATTGTACACCGTTCGATGAAGGGAAACCTGGGCAAAGGTTTCTCTAAAGCTTAGGAGTTAGAAGTCAAACGAGGGGTCCTCAGTATGTGGAGTACAGCATCACATATAGGCCATAGTGGGCTCCTTGTGCTTACAAGTGACCCATAGGATTGAGGCAGTATTTTTAACACTTGAATAATTTCAATTAAATTATATAATATGTAAATTCAATAACAGGCCGCCTTGAAGCAATATGTATGTAATAATTTATAAAATGTATGTAACAGTCATTGCATATGCTTATATTATTGTAAACATGTTTAATAATGTTATGTGAATGCATTACGTAATTTAATAATGTAAGAGCTGTGAGAATAATAAGTTTAAAGTTGCTAATAATGAGATAACCTTGAGGCAATAATGAGTTTGAGAGTTTGAATACTACTAGTCATGATTAGGGCAGCAATAATGTTAATGTTGTGATGTTTAAAAATAGCCAATCAACAGCCAGAAAAGCTTTAGTTAAATGCAGGTATTCTATTGGACTAGGATTAACAAATCAGAGACTTGAAATACAGAACTTTACGGGTTTGGACGGTTGAAATATGTTCAGTTGCCTGCAGACCTTGATAGCAACCGGATGGAAGATGTGTTCTCTAGAGAAATATAATACGTATTCGTGTGAAACGAAAAATAAGTATACGCGTTAACAAAGTGCAAGTAATAAATAAAAGAATCTCATAGCTCTTGATATCAGTGAAGTGCTATTTAATTTTTGTCGGGGATTAATTAAAAAAAAAGTGAATTAAAACTTAAAATCTGTGTAAGCCTACATTCCTGTCGCACCACACCCTGATTAAGAGAAACGCGTCTCTAAAGTAATACTGATGCAGCCGAGGCAAACATAAACATAAATAATATCTATAGAAGCAGCATATTATGTAACAAACAATACTTTCTCAAATTGACGCCCAAAGCGTGGTGCAAACTCCATCAACAACAAAACACTACCTTTTCAAATTGGCTTCCCAAGCGTGGGGCTAATAAATTACGTAAATAAAAACTTTCTCAGGATGAAGGGAAGACACAAGGGCACCAGATCCGGACGACGATGCGCGTTATTTTAAGAATTCCAACCTGGCATCCATTCTAGCCCTACCATAGCTACCCACAACCTGGGGGAACAGACAAGAAGGAAGGAAGGGGTGCCAGCAATCCTGTCAAGCGTTAGGGACAAATCTTTCCAGAGCGGAAATTTCACCGCCCTGCCGCAACACACTAACCGCCGTCGGCTAGTCCTACAACCCTGAAACAGATGCAAAGGAAATGTCGGGTATAGGAAAAATTAGACAGGAAGTTTTTTGGTAGAAGGGGATCTATCTCAGCATTCGCCTGCCGACCCGTAGGAAGAACCTGGTCAGAGTGAACGGCCCGACGGGAATCGAACCCCGGGTCTCTTAAATACAAGCCCCACATGTTACCGCGGGGCCATCTAGATCTCTAGAGTAATGACTCACAACCTTTCTTTACAAATAGACTGCAGAGATGTAGCAAGAATTCCATTACCCCTATTTACTTCTTGTATCAAGTAGAAGGGGTATGTACGCTCTTTTAAAGAACAGAGAGCCCAGAATAGTGAAACATTTTACAAATGCTTCTCTTCTACCTTCTTTAGGTTTGCAGAAAAGCGATCTAAAATACAAGTCTCTGCAATCACGCGTTTACGCAGTAAACGGGTGTGACAACTAGCGCCTGAGGGAGTAAGTTGAGACCTTTACCGCAGTAAAGCCCTCAATAGGTAATGCATTAAGATAGGAGCATTAACTTTTGTTGATAGAAGTGACTTAATAATAAGTTATTTCAAGTATTTGTTTAATACTTAATGCAACTAAAACTCTAACGTAATTCTTTAAGTTTAAATGTAAGGAAATAGATGTTTTAACTGAAATATTCACTTATATGCATTAAAAGGTACAATAGTCTTTACCTATTATATGTAAGCAAAAACGTTCACATAGGTTAGCATTCAATGGAGGAACACTATTTATTTACGAATTAATAAATGGGCCTGTTTAAAGATTAACTCTTTAATGCCTGAATTAACCCTCTAATACATAGCCTTGTCATTTGGCAACAAAGATGTTTAGTCAAAGTTTTACATTACCTTAACAGTGCTTTATTCTCGTATTATGGAACTGCAGTGAAATGTAACCCCGTCTCAATCACACTTGCCGTCACACCGGTTATTTTACGTGGATCCTCCCTATCCTCTACCATAGGCACATTTGACTGCAGTCGCCTTAACGATCATGGCTATTCGAATCGTTTGCATTAAGACCTGTGAAAGGGATATCTAAACCGGTTTAGGAATTACAGGAACAGTAGCAGATTTAGCAAAATAATTCATGCATTAGAGGGTTAAGTTCTACATAAAAGACCAATTAAACTTGAGATCATGAGATTAGTGTTCAGTAGGTAAGCCAACACAACATCAGAAGTAATTCGAGTTATGTCTGTACCTGACTGTTTTTGGAAATTGTTGTATTTATATCACAACTTACCAAGCGTGATAGTTCTGCGGTAATGTGTGATGCTCGCATTTGTGAGGTCGTGGGTTCAATTCTGACCTTGGGTTTTTCGTAGTTTTCCCTCGTCGGTAAGGGAAGTGCTGGGTGGTTTCTCTTCTACCAAGATTTCCTTTCCGAGGTGGCGCGGTCCAAGGAAAAGATATTCCCCATGGACGCCAGAGGGTTGTCTGGTTGCAAGTGTTGCTCATCGTCCTCTTTGGGCAGCTCCAGTAATGAGCCGGGTATCGAGTAGGAACTCTTAGGGACTTCTGCGGGTCTCTGGGGCCGCCTCTCTGCCTGCTACCCGTAGCCTCCTGTGGTCCCTTCCCTTCACTTCATCCCTTTCTTTGGAGGACAGTAGTCACAACAGGCTCGCGGTGCGCGGAGTGTGCCCCTCCATTTTATAACCTATACGCTATATCACAGACTGAACATCTCTCTTTCTCATAGAGTTTTTCCGTATTTTTTACGAAGTGTAAGCTCACTGTCTTTGGTTTAAATGTGGGTAGTGTAAGATCATTCATTCGTAGGTTCCTAAATGCACGTGCTTCTATAAGGATATTAAATAGGATGCGAATATACAACAATAGCAGTGAGATGTTAATGGAACAATCTTAGAGGTAACCTACTTATTACTTTCTCTACTACGTATAGTAACTAGGGGAAGTATTGTATTCCACCCAAAAATTCGATACCAAGATTTCACCGGAAATACATGTTTTGAGGTCTCCTGAATCCAAAAGAAGTATTTTTGGAAACATGACCGTGTGTGTGTCTGTGTGTCTGTCTGTGTGTCTGGAACAGTATAAACCAAAAACGAACAGTCGGATATACACAAAACTTGGTATTTATGTTCAGTATCTTTCAGAGATGCGACACGAAGGTTTTCAAGAAAATCCCCCCACCCCAGATTACCCTTTACATGGAACAATTTTCGAAAATTGTAATTTTCTCAAAAATGGCTCTAACGATTTTGATTAAAATATCATATGTTTAAGATATTTTCATGACAAATGAAATGTATATCTTGAATTTTCTGGGAATGTCTTCAAAAGTATTCTTCATTGTGAACGACTTTTGGTAAACTGGTAAACCATAAGAGATAGACAAAATTTTACTACACAAAAAATGTAGATCTCGTTAAAATACACAACTTATGTCATATACATTTCTTTTGTTGAGTGAACCGTTTTCGAGATATTGCTTGTTATTCCCTTAAATTTTCCAATACTTATACTTTTTCTCAAATTCGTTATTCATTTTTTTGTCCTGGACTTGCAAAGAGAATGGAATGCGCCGCATAGCAACCAGCGTTAAAATATTTGACCATCGTTTAAAGCCTACCAATTCGCCTTGCATCTACAAGCAAATTAGCAACAAGATTAGCATCTCGATATCTCGATCAACATGAAGCATATTGAGAATAAGCGTTTGTAAAAACAGTTTGTACAAGAGTAGAGAAAGTCATGTGAGTGCAACACATCAGACTTTTTATTAATAAACATTATAGGAAATAACGTCCTTCAGTGTTGGTAATGCTGTCTATACCATCGATAACACAACTGTCTGCCGTTTCCTCTGTCAGACATCATATCCTTTTTGCGCTGTACAAGTTAGTAATTCCAGCGAAGATTTCTATTTATATAAAAGATTAAACGTGGCCAAACAAATTTGTTTTATCAGCTGTGGTACCGGCATAAATTTAAATGAAAATTTCCTTAATCTCTTCATATTATTATGTGCCTTTAACGTTCCAGTCACGATGGCTGCAGTGGCATACCAAATAAGAAGTTGGCCAGTAGCTTTTACAGGACCCAGAGGGAAGGCTCAGGCGGTTTCGCGTGTGGCCCCCATTTCGGAGGTTCGATTCCCCTGACCGACCTTCCTGAACCTGGGCTTTTTCGGCGGTTTTCCCGGGTTTCCAGGCGAATGCTGGGAAGGATTCTCACATCTCCCGGATTTCCTGTCTCTCCATTCTCATTTAACTTCCTCCTTCATTCGTCGGTATCTTTCAGGGTTGGGAGTGTCGGCGATAGTGTTTCGATGCAAAGTGGCAGGGGAAAAGGATGCTCTTTGTGACTCTCTCCTTCCCTCGGCTTTCGGCTGGCTGACTCCCTCTAGCGAAGTGGGGTCTCGTACTGAATACTGTTGTATGAATACTGCTACTTTTATATAATTTCTTTTAGTTTCTATAAACATTTTTGGAACCCTGAATTTTTGCGGTTGGCTGCTATCATTTTATTAATTTATTTATCCCTGGTATATAAGCAGAGACGTATTTATGAAAACTACAGTTAGTTTATGTTTTATTTTCCATCCAGAGATAAAACAACTTGCCTGTTTAAAGACAACCAACGTTGATGCATTACATATTAACCGCATACTTTTTACATTAGTCTAAAATTACAAACTGCAGTAGAGTTTTTAATTCAAGAAGAGCTCTTGTGCACCAGTAATTAGCGAAACATTAACACTCTCATCCTGAGTTATTTAATATAAAAAACACGTTTTAATATAGGGGTGGAATTAAATTGGACATGGCTAGGCATTACTCAATATGCAAGTCACAAGCAATAATTATCAAGTTTTTCCTGGCATTGTCTTAGCAGGCTGACGCCGCCGTCTTCACAAACAATCATTACGATGAAACGTTACGAAGCTTAATTAATATAAACCCGCTCACCTTCATTCTCTTTTAGGATGATGTACTACACCAGATGGAGGATAATGAAGTCATTATAGCCGTTTTGGAAAACACTGAGCAAGCATAAAATGTATGCAGCGAACGAGTTTTTGCTTGATGTGCAAGGAACGGAGCTATGCATTTATCACTACGTGATTTGTTTCCAAATTTTGTTAATAATAATATGCTGTAATTGTTAGTACCTCTAAGGCATAACCTATGACTAACTTCCGGGAAATATTAGTTTGTTTTGAATTAATTGTGCTTTCACACTAGCCATGAATGTAGGGCAAGTTTGGAAAGGACATCTCAAAACAATTTGAGATCTCCTTGTGGTTTGTGCGAGTCAGCCGGAGAATTAAATGTCCTACCAGCATGTTGCCTTGGTAGCTCAGTGGTTAGAGCAATCGGGGAAGCCAGGAGATCCGTTGTTCAAATCCCGGCTATGGCATTGAATTTTTTCAGTCGTCTGATGTTATTTCATATTCAGGGCTGCAGAAAACTATATTTGCAATTAATGAATGTACGAATTTCTTACATTTCTGGTTGGTTATACTTTATTGGATAACACAAGCATTCAATATGCGTCGTCCTTCGTGGTGTAGTGGTTACCATCCTAGGTCCCGAGGTCCCGGGTTCAAACCCGGCGGAGGGCGATGGATTTTTTCGGGCTTCCATGGCTTCCTTCGGAAGGAAAGTAAAGCCGGTGTCCCGTGTCGTAGATTTACGGCACCTCAAGCCTGATAAAGAGGCCTCTGAGCAAAATTACCGGTCTTTCGTGCCCAATATAGAATGGGACGCTAAGGACCACAGCAGTTAAACTGCGTTCATAAATAAAACTCAATTTAATTTTTCTCTGGTTTATTAGCGGGTATACAAATTATTCTTAATAAAGCTTACTATTTCCTCTACTACGTAGAGTAAGTAGGGGAAGTATTGTATTCCACCAAAAAATTCGATACCGAGATTTCACCGGAAATATATGTTTTGAGATCCCCTGAATCCCAAAAAAAGCATTTTTGGAAACATGTCCGTGCGTGTGTGTGTCTGTGAGCAGCATAACTCAGAAACGAACAGTCGGATAAACACCAAACTTGGTATTTAGGTTCAGTATCTTCCAGAGATGCGACACGAAGGTTTCAAGAAAATCCCCACCCCAGATTTCCCTTTACATGGAACATTTTTCGAAAATTTTAATTTTCTCAAAAATGGCTCTAACGATTTTGATTAAAATATCATAATTTTAAGATATTAAATGAAATGTATATCTCGAATTTTCTGGGAATGTCTCCAAAAGTGTTCTTCATTGTGAACGACTTTTGCATAACTGGTAAACCATAAGAGATAGACAAAATGTTACTACACAAAAAATGTAGATCGCGTTAAAATACACAATTTATATCATATACATTTTTTTGTTGAGTGAACCATTTTCGAGATATTGCTTGTTATTCCCTTAAATTTTCCAATACTTATGGGAATTCGTTATTCACTTTTTTTGTCCTGGTAATGCAAAGAGAATGGAATACTCCACATAGCAACCAGCTCTTAAAATATTTGACTATCGCTTAAAGCCTAGCAATTCCTCTTGCATCGACAAGAAAATTAGCAATAAGATTAACATCTCGTTATCTCGATCAACATGAAGCATATGGAGAATATGCGTTTGCAAAAATAGTCATGTGTGTGCAACACATCAGAATTTTTTTAAAGCTGTTAGCAGATGTTTGTAACTGTTATTCTGGAAAATCTACAACTCGACCGTGGCTATTTCCTGGAAAAGTTTAAAATAACCGTAATGTTATTTTTCGTACCTCCAGAAATTCCCCTAGAAATGAAGACATAGTATACTTGAGCGACAGGTCCGAGAGTATTCGCTGAAATAATAAGCTTGTAATAAATTCAGTTTTATTATGGTCACTTAATATTGACTTACAAATTAAGAGTTCAAGGTCAAAGAAGTCAGATGTTACCTTCAAAGACATGTTATAATATTGACAATAGCTGCAACCGAAACAAAATAAATAATAGAACAATGCTAATGTCGTCGAGCATTACTATTGCAAAAGGGGGGAGGATAACGAAAAACATGACGTAGCAACCATTGTTCTTACTACAAGTGTACTAATATGGTCCTGTAATGTTCTAAGCTGAATATGGCCCGGGTCAGGGCAGGGTTTTTCAGGGATGTACAAATATTAAAATGATCTAATTTCAAAACAAAAACCTTAACTATAACTGCAAATATCTTCTACAGTTTATCAATCTTAAGTAAGCATTCTGACAAATTAAATTGAGTTTTATTAATAGACGCTCTTTAACTGCTGTAGTCCTTACCGTCCCATTCCATATTGGTCGTAAAAGATCGGAACTTTTCCTCAGAGGCCTCTTTATCAGGCTTGAGGTTCTTTTACATGCCGTAAATCTACGACACGGGACCACCAGCTTTACTTCCCTTCCGAAGGAAGCCATGCTAAGGATTTTATGCCCAAAAAACCCATCGCCCTCTGCCAGATTTGAACCCGCGACCTCGGGATCTAGAGGCTAGTATGGTAACCACTACACCACGGAGGACGACAAGTATTCTGATAGACTAACAATAAGGTACACTGGCTAATTTAAAGTTTTTATCTTAATGATCCGTTATTAAATGTGTGATGAGTTTATAAGTTGAACTAATGTTGATTTAGATGGATTTAAGAGAGTTTCTAAACTGTTATAATTTGTTTCATAATTAGCACGTTCTTATAGGGGATTGACTTCAGCAACATTTCACAGTGTTTGTAGCTCGTTGAGATATAGGTTTGTTTTTCATGCCTCCCCCCCTCACCTCACTTTTGCCATGAAACACATTCACTCGCACATCTTTACTCCCAGACTATAGATACGGAAGTTAGGATATGATACTAATTGAAGGAAAGCTCCCTCACCACAACTGAGGCTTCTAGTTTAAGAAATTAAAATGCTGAACACTTGATCATAGGGGCACCCAGTAATAATATTATTATTGCTGAAATAGCTGAGTCTTTAATGAAACTATGTTGATTGCTCATAGTAATTTACATCAGGGACGGATAGTTCACGAATGATTCCTTAAAAATGAACGCATCACTTCTAAGAACTATGCTCTAACAATTTTCAAGCTTGATAAGATACATAACGCATTTGTTTTCGCAGTTCTCCTATTTCATAACATTTTCAAACTTCATAACATTCTAAACTCGTTCGTTGCTCAAAGAGCAGGACCCTAACTATCTGATCTATGTCGTCCTCCGTGGTGTAGTGGTTACCATGCTAGCATCTAGTTCCCGAGGTCCCGGGTTCAAACTCGGCGGAGGGCGATGGATTTTTTTCGGGCGTAAAGATCCTTAGCATGGCTTCCTTCGGAAGGGAAGTAAAGCCGGTGGTGCTGTAGATTTACGGCACGTAAAAGAACCTCAAGCCAGATAAAGAGGCCTCTGAGCAAAATTATGGGTCTTTCACGTCCTATATAGAATGGGACTCTAAGAGTCACAACAGTAAAAGAGCGTCCATTAGTAAAACTCAGTTTAATTTCCCAACTATCTACAGTTTACTATCCGGCAGAAAATAGAGGTACACCAGTCCCACTACCAAGTGACTTTGAATGGGCTACATGTTTCAGTAGCTGTGCCATCTTTTGGAGGCACTATTATGTATAATGAATCATTATTGGATGAGACACTACAGTGAACAAAGTCGGCCCCAAGTGATGACCTCATCATGTTAGTGAAGTTTCAATATCTCATGAACTGCGTCTCAGGTTAAGTGTGAATGAGAGAAGTTAGTCCATTAGATTGAACTGGTTCCACTTATTACTGCCTCAAACATACTATTACTTTTGCAATGTTTTTATCATCTCAGAGGTGAAAAAACATATGCTTAAAACAAATTTATTTCTAATGCTTGATAACATATAAAAAATATAATTAAATGTAGTAAAACCTAATATTCTTCGTTCTAATAAAAGCTATAACTATAACTAAAACTTGAAGTAGATATTTTATTTTTTCACGTATGGAAAAGCCGATTTGAAAAGGTTATTTATTAGCCCCACGTTTTGGGCGCCAATTTAAGAAAGGTGTTATCTTTACGTTGTTTGCACCACGCTTTGGGCGTGAGAAAAAGTATCAAAAACGGTTCACTCAACAAAAACATGTATATGACATAAATTGAGTATTATAACGCGATCTACCTTTTTGGGTAGTAAAATTTTGTCTATCTCTTATGGTTTACCAGTTATGCAAAAGTCGTTCACAATGAAGAATACTTTTGGAGACATTCCCAGAAAATTCGAGATATACATTTCATTTATCATGAAAATATCTTAAACATATGATATTTTAATCAAATCGTTAGAGCCATTTTTGAGAAAATTAAAATTTTCGAAAAATGTTCCATGTAAAGGGTATTCTGGGGTGGGGGGATTTTCTTGAAAACCTTCGTGTCGCATCTCTGGAAGATGCTGAGCCTAAATACTAAGTTTGGTGTTTATCCGACTGTTCGTTTCTGAGTTATGCTGTTCACAGACACACACACGGACATGTTTAAAAAATGTTTTTTTTTTGGATGCGGGGGGTCTCAAAACATATATTTCCGGTGAAATCTCGGTATCGAATTTTTGGGTGGAATACAAGATTTTTCCGACTTACAAGACGTAGTAGAGAAAGTAAAAAAAAGGTTATTATTAGTTGCAGTACTAGTTACGACTATTTTCGGTCCAGCCACCCAGAGGTTCATCCTTGACAGGATGTAGCTGGTTGGCTCAGCTGGATATGCGATGAACATATCTCTTCCCAAGGACCTTCGGGTTAGGAGGATTGGGAGTGGCTACTTTTCAACTTAGCGATAACAGTTTTTGTTTGAACTATCTCTTTCTTCTTTTGTGGATGTGTTCTGGACCCCTATGGTAGTCCTTGCACGTTATGTCATATTTTTCCACAAGGCCATGAATATGGCGACAGTTAAACGCTGAGAATTTATTGCGATGATCAGCAAGGCTTTAAATCAAATTATATTTGACTCAAGACCTAAAAGTGTAGTAAACGTTATAAATAATCCGCAGTGAAAATCAGCATGTGGTTGTAGAGTGTTCTTATACAAAAGGATGTCTCGGTGTGAAATTTACTGATCAAAGCGTTCTTACGAGGAAATGTGAGTTACTTTTCTAGAGTCAAAAACAGCAGCGCTTAATAACAGTTGATGTGCCTATTAGAAATTGAAGTAGAAGGTTTGGTAGATGCTACGTATGGAAAGTCAGTTTGAAAAAGATGTATTATATTTCGATAGTTGTGGAGCGAACTTGAAGTAGTTGCAACCGCACGTATGGTAAAAAGTTTCCGGTAGCCTTCGCCCCAAATGTACTTTCCGGTGGCCTTTGCCCCAAATGTTTAAAAATATTAACTTTGTAATTTGAGTGTTTCTTTAAATGTTATATAGTTATGTTTACCTCGGCTGTATCAGTATTTTTTACAGACATGGATGTCTTAGCAAGGGCGTAGTGCGGCTGAAGAATGTAGGCCTACACAAATTATAATTTTTAATTCACTCCTTTTTTATTAATTCTTGACACAATTTAAATAACACTTCACTGTAATAGAGAGCTGTGAGATTCTTTTATTAGTTACTTGCACTTTTTAACACGTAAACTATTTTCGTCTCACACGAATACGTATTAAATTTCTCGAGGACGCATCTCGCGTCTGATTAGTAACACTGTCTGCAACCAATGCTCCAGTTATGAGCACTGTCTACAAGCAACTGACTTGATTTCAACCGCCTAAATTTGTACATTTCTGTATTTCAAGTCTCTGATTGGCTATTCCTAATCCATTAGTATACCTTCATTTAACTAAAGCTTTTTCTGGTTGTTGATTGGCTATTTATAAACTGTCACAAAAATTACATAATTGTTTCCAAGAATCACAAGTAGTATTGTTAAACTTTCAAATTCATTATTGCCGCAAGGCTACCTCATTGTTACCTCATTGTTAGCAACGTTTAACCTATTATTCTCACAGCTCCTACATTATTAAATGACGTAATATATTCACATAACATTGTTACGCATGTATACAATAATATATAGATATACAATGACTGCAATATACACTTGTTATATATTTTTAATACACATATTGCTTTAAGGCGGGCTGTTATTATATTTTATATTACATAATTTGACTGAAATCATTTAAGTATTAGAAATACTGCCTCAAAATAATCGACCCTAAGAGTGATATCGTCCGTCATATTTTAGGCTAAGAAAGTTAAAACATACTGCATGCTAAATTTGATGTGATTTATCGTTTTCAGTATAATGCATATTTATCTTCTTCGCTTTATCGCCAAGATGCAACATGGGTTATCAGATTAAATTACTAAGAAATGCTACTGGTGTTTCTACCTAAAAACTCATTACCGAGATTTCACCGAAAATATATGTTTTAAGAACCCCTGAATCCCAAAAAAAGTATTTTTATAAAAAGGTCCGTATGTGTGTGTGTTTGTATCTGAACAGCATAACTCAAAAATGAAAAGTTGGATAAATACTAAACTTGGTATTTAAGTTCAATATTTTCCAAAGATACAACACAAAGATTTTCAATACAATAGACCCTCTTCCAACTACCCTTTACATGGAATATTTTTTGAAATTTTGATTATCTAAAAATGGCTAACGATTTTGATTAAAATGTCATATATTAAACATATTTGCATGACAAATAAAATCTATATCTCGAACTTACAGGGTGTAGTTTGTGAAGTCACCTTCATTTGGAGGGAATTTTGTATAATCTGGTAAATGTAAAGCCACAGACGAAAATGTAGATCTCTTTGAAACACACATTTATTTTGAAAAACCTTTTTGTGGCATTAACCATTTCCGAGATATCCGATATCAATGATTCGAAATGTTCATATTTGTCTTTCTTTTAAAGTCCCGTCGATTTACAGTTGTTTCTTGTGTTGACATGGAAAGACAGCGGTTCCGTTGTATCTTAACGAAATGTGTAATTTAGATTTTGCCCGAAAGGCTTATCTGGATTAAAATGAAGTAGATAGGAAAATAAACTTTCGTTGTACACCCACTAATAAGCGATAGATAGATCATCTGATTTTTTTTCTTGAACTTGGTTGATTTTCTACTAAACATTTTCTCACGGATACAAAATTGACATCCATCTTACATTTTCCTGTAGAATACTACCCTGGGAACATAATCGATGTATTTGCAAACATAGGGGTTTTTAAAGACACTGTCAGTTTACTGCCCCTAGGTGAAGTGTATTCTAATGCGAAACCAATCCGCAATATATGTATAATTGCTGTTATAGCGCTTACCAATGTTTTGTATTACATTTTTAAATGCCATTTCCTCAAAATCCTTCTAAGTTATATCGTTTTTGCACTAGAAGTGCAACACTAATTTATTTGTTCACCAGTTCCAGGCCCCAGTACGTCTTAAAAACGAGCTGCTTTTTCTGGAATGAATGCATAAGTTTAAAGAACGAAACAAACGACCTACCGTATGTCCATTTCATCCTGTGCCTCCGTCCACACCGGTCATCGTAGGCAGAGTGCAATAATAGATGTGACATCTGGCGAGCCACTCCGATGCGGTTTACTTGATCAGAACCGTTTATTTTCCGCTAAGTAGCTCCCCAATTGATCCTCAGGTACTCTACTAGGTTGTGAACTCCCCTAACGTAATATTTGGCGATAGCGATCCAATAATGTATTTTAACAAATACAGTGTAAAAAAAGTCTTATGTGTTACATTCACATTTCTTTCTTTATTCTTACGAAAGTTTATTTTTCTAACTCTTCATTATAATCGAGAAATGCAGAAACAGCTACATTACATTTTTCATTATAGATACAAAGGGAACAACGATACTCACTGGATGCTATATACTGAGCTTAAAATTTCATGCATGCAATCGAGAGAAACAACTGAAAATCGACAGAACTTGAAAAGAATGAAAAGTATGGAACAATTCGAAGCATTGCTAAGGGATATCTCGGAACAGGCTTATGTTATAAAAATTACTTGAAGTAAACTGTTAGCATTATAGAGAACTGCATTTTTTGTATAGTGCGTTTACCAGTTTTACAAAATTATACAAAATTCCTTCCCATGAAGAGGACGAACTATTTCCAGAAAATTCAAGAAATACATTTTATTTGTCATATAATAATTTTAATATATGGTATTTTAATCCAAAGCCTTATAGCTAGCTTTGGGAAATTAAAAAAGTTCGAAAAATGTTCCATGTAAAGAAATAGCTGGAGTGAAGGAATTTTCTTGAAAGTCTTCATGTATGAATAAATGTGTATTTATTTACATAACGGCATTCATACATAGATTCCTATTAATGCCACGGGTCCGTAGACCGTACTTGCTGTTATAATACACAGAATAATAAGAAAGATTAATAATAACGAAAACAAATAGAACGAAACCAGAAAAATACCACTACAACAAAACACTAATGCGCCAAAAAGAAGTAAAACATATTTAAATATAGAATCCTAAATATCCACAACTCCCAAAACAGCGATGAACTGCATTCCGATGCATTATTACACCCAATTATAGTAAACAAAGAACACTTAAGAGAATATATACTGCACACTAACAATAAGTGATAAAAGACATAAAAATAAAGCGCCAACACCAATAATTAGCTGTGTATATTCCCCCGCTTCCCTACCATCAGCCTTCTCAGATCTGAGCTGTCTTGCCTTGAACATAAATTACCTATTTCCCTTTGTCTTCCCTCCTGCCAGTAGCGTCCAACATGCCCTTAACTCTCCATTCGTGGTGGTAAAGGATCGCGGTAAATATTTTTCCCTCCATTCCTCTATAACCCTACATCTTCCAAAATATGCACCTACGATTCTTCTGCCTCGCAAATTAGGCAGATTCTCTTACCATTTTCATCAGTAGTTTTATCATCCGCCATGCTCCCAATCTAAGCCACGGAGCCCCTGTCTAATGATTTTGGTGCCCGTTTTCATGTATTGCTCCACACCCACTCAGATTTTAGCCCAGACTGTACTTCTAACGAACCCTTCTCTGTGCATTGCGCAATTGTTTCTTGCTTGTCAATATCACAGAGGCCGTACTTAATTTTACTCTGTGCACTCCGCCTATTTGCCTGACCTGCCATCCAAATATTGCTCATTCCTGTGGTTTCCAAACCCGTCTTTAATTTTGATGCCCGTGTCGAATTCCCTTCACTCTCAACTGTTCACGGTAGCAGGCATCTTTGGAAGATACTCTTTTTCCTAAAAATGCTTTTCTTATTTAGGGGACATCAAAACATGTATTTCCAATGAATATCGATATCAAAATTTTGGGTGAAATGCAATACTTCTCTAGCTAGTATGTATATGGTAGAAAAAGTAAAAATCTGATGTGCTACACTCACATGAGTTTCTCTCCTCTTGTACAAACTATTTTTACAAACGCTTATTCTCCATCTACTTCATGTTAATCCAGATAAACATTTGCAGAGTCTATCTTATTGCTAATTTTCTTGTAGATGTAAGGGGATAATATATTTGCAAGGGCAATATACAAAATACCGTAGTCTTTAAGCATAGACATTACTCTTAATAGCTGGATTAATACTCTTTGCATATCCAAGACAAAAAAACGAATAACGAATTCCCATTTGAGAAAATAAGTATTGAAAAATTTAAGGGAATAACAGGCAATATCTCGAAAATGGTTCACTCAACAAAACAAATGTATATGACACAAATTGTGTATTTTAACGCGATCTATAATTTTTGTGTAGTAAAACTTTGTCTATCTCATGGTTTACCAGTTATGCAAACGTCGTTCACAATGAAGAATACCTTTGGAGACATTCCCAGAAAATTCATGATATACATTTAATTTGTCATGAAAATATCTTAAACATATGATATTTTAATCAAAATCGTTAAAGCCATTTTTGAGAAAATTAAAATTTTCGAAAAATCTTCCATGTAAAGGGTAGTCTGGTGTGGGGGGATTTTCTTGAAAACCTTTGTGTAGCATCTCTAAAAGATACTGAACCTAAATACCAAGTTTGGTGTTTATCCGACTGTTCGTTTCTGAGTTATACTGTTCACAGACACACACACACACACACACACACACACACGGACGTTTCCAATAATGCTTTTTTGGATTCAGGGGGTCTCAAAACATGTATTTCCGGTGAAATCTCGGTATCGAATTTTTGTGTGGAATACAATACTTCCCCTACTTATTATACGTAGTAGAGAAAGTAAAAATGGATCTCTTCGCCCTTCCTCTCTTTTTAGTGTTAAAATAAAATCATCTTCATAACATATTAGTATAAGGAGTACTACAAAAGCTCAAGTATGGTAATACAAGAGAATAAACACGGAGGACACGTGTAAACTGCAGGATGCCTGTCTGCAATCCCAGGGATCTTTCACATATTCTATACATAACTTTTAACCTTTTTCTCAAAATCAAATTAAGAAATTCCTATACCGTATTTATTAGTTCGATATTGTCTGACAATTGAGAAGTTGTTGAATTGTTTCGTTATTTGTACCACGTATGGAAAGCCGATTTGAAGTAGGATGTATTGAAGGAGTTGTATTATATTTCAACTGTTGGGGGGCCGAACTTATAGTAGTTGCAACCGCACGTATAGTAAACAGTTTCCAGTAGCCTTCGCTCCAAATGTACTTTCAGGTGGCCTTTGCCCCAAGTTTAAAAAAAATTAACTTTGTAATTTTGACTGTTTCTTTAAATATTATATATTTATGTTTGCCTCGGCTGCGTCAGTATTTATTTTAGAGACATGGATGTCTTAGCAGGGTTGGGTTGTGACTAAGAATGTAGGCTTACACAGATTATAATTTTACTTCACTCCTTTCAATTAATGCTTGACACGATTTAAATAACACCTCACTGATAGAGAGCTGTGAGATTCTTTTATGAATTACTTGCACTTTTTAAACTATTTTTTTTGTCTCACACAAATACGTATTATACTTCTCGAGGACGTGTCTCGCGTCCAGTTAGGAACACTGTTTGCAGGCAACTGAATTGATTTCAACCGCCTTAACTTGTAAATTTCTGTATTTCAGGTCTCTGATTGGCTATTCCTAATCCAATAGAATACCTTCATTTAATTTAAGCTTTTTCTGGTTGTTGATTGATATTTATGAACTGTCTCAAAATTTACATTATTGTTGCTCCAATAATGACTAGTAACATTATTAAACTTTCTTACTCATTATTGCCTCAAGGTTACCTCATTGTTAGCAACTTTTAACCTATTATTATCACGGCTCCTACATTATTAAATTACGCAATACTTTCACATAACATTATTCCACATGTATACAATAATATAACATATACAATGACTGTAATATACATTTTTTATATCTTGTTACATACACATATTTCTTTAAGACGGGCTGTTATTGAATTTACATATTATATAATTAGACTGAAATTATTTAAGTGTTAAAAATACTGCCTCAACAATCACTTCCCACCTGTTCAATAACCGAAAGAGCTATATTTTCTACCAGCAATATTCGAGAAGAAGCAGCTTTACACTTTACGACTTATTTTAAAATACCGAACCCAATGGGGTTGTTATTGCTGTTATTTATGGTGATAGAAAAACTCTTTCAGTATTATATGTATATTAAATGGGCCAACTCATACAGAAACACCAGTAAAACTATCACGCTCTTATTGCTTACGTAAATTAAAATCTATTCAAGGAAGTTTGAAACAGTAGCACAAGAATGGATGACACTTTCGACAATTCATCTGATTACAGCTACTGAAATTCTGATCCGAGGCGTTTAACGGAATACGTGACAAGCGACAAGGTATCGACCAGAAGTTTCGATATAATCTCATCAGCTTCTGTGGAAGCCTCTTGATGGCCTGGCTATTATAATTGGGCGACTCCAAGTTGCAAGTAATTTGATATTCATATGGATTCTATCTCTTTTTATTGTTACTCTTTTATTTAAAAGATATTTTCACTTTATCTAGCTCATTTTTCAACCACTAGCAAGATCAAGTTTTGTCTTGGTCCTTTTTATTATAATGAAGTTAGCTACTGTGATGCTGACGTGATTCTCTGGCATACACACCGTTTAAAAAGTAATTTACTGGTTGTAGGAAACTACACCAATCTTTCTCCTCTTAATATTAGACCAAGCCTTTTAGTGACCGAGATTCGTGTAATGATGTACAGGTTAGTTAACAGACAAATTCAACTTTACCTAAGTTTATTCATGAATCAATTATTATAAGCAATTTATTCGCCTCAGCTTCCAATCTCACTACAAAAACCATACAAGCGACATCCTGTTGGCAGATTCGCGACTGTTTAGGGTTTTCCAGACTTGGCAAAAGCAGACTGATGACGTAATGGATGAAATAGTTCATAATGACTCATGGTCTAAATCTGCAACCAGTCTGAACACTATGAAAATGTTGCTTACATAGATGAAATCAGAAAAAATAAAACGCTTCTTTTATAAAAATAATATTTTGTGTAATAATTACAATATTCTCTACCAGTTACCACAGATGTTCTACAAATTATTGGAAAAAAAATAGTTTTTCTATGCACTTTCTGTTAATCATGGATAACATGATAAATATTGGCCAGAAATGGTTTCATGTTGCATGTAACCAAGAACATAGAAAAGATTTCGGCAACAGTCAACTAAAAGGTGGGTAAAATTTGCAAGCGTCTTTGTTGCATTCTTATTGTTTAGGTGGATGAGAAAAAATAACGGATATCAAATTTAAAAACTGTATTGCTAAAGAAACTGGAAAATTCAAACGAGCAATGGGAAATATGTGGAAAATTGCTGATGTCCCCCTCAAAAATAATATTCTATTGAGTTATACACTTTTCTGTAGTATATTTTTATCTACCTCTTATGGTCTACCCGAGATAAAAAAAATGAATCATGCTGTTTACAGAAAATTCAATATATATTCGTTACGCCTATATTTAAAATATATGAATCCTTGTAGCCATTTTTAGAAACAAGAAAAATTATATTTTTCCTGTAATGTTTTCCTTTCATTTTTTTAGGTGGAACTTTTTTAAAAATTCTCCTCCAGCATTCTAAAACGACAGAGATGCGAAGTTTGGTATTTATCCAACTGTCTACCTATTACTATTTTATACCGTTTTATGTTATACTATTCATAAGAAAAATAATTTCTCTATTCGCTTAGCTGTAACCATGATAAATAATTGCCTAGAAATGATATCGGAATATCATTATCATGGTCCACTATGCGGAAGCTGAAAGAACAAAACAACTATTTATATCAAAATTCAGATTTAAGTGCTAAGGAGCTCATGAGGGGTGGCGGTGGAGAATTGTGTATTATCAAAGCTGCCTTATGGATGCCGCATCAGAGTTAAATTTGTAAGACTTAAAACATTTAAAACCGAATGTTTTCCAAGGCTCTAATGCTCGGAGAAAAGCTATTTGACCCATCTTGTATATGTATTTTAATGAACTCTACATTTACTCTGTAGTATGCCTTTGTGTTTTGCTAATGGTTTCTAAGTTATAAAATGAAAGAGGAATGGCAGAAACTTGATAGGCGATAGGAGAACCAAAATTTACGTATTCTAAATATTCAATAATTTCATAAAAATTGTCTGATCAATTTTAGATATGGAGAAGGTATGGGGAAGGAATTTTCTTGAAAATATTTGCCTGGTATGCTAAATCGATTAATGACTAATATATGAATTTTCATACTTATACATAATGCGACTCCTTGAAGCTGTCAGAAAGTTGCAAAGAGTGATGTTCAAAATATTAATCAAATGAACATTTTATTTGTATAAAAAACGACGCATGTGATACATTTTCTGTAATTTCTTATAAAATAGTGTTTTGGGCTTATGGACGTCTTCCAACGGGCCGATTCATCTAAGTAACTCTTGCCTGTGATGCGTAGAAAATATTGTATTTTACTCAAACATTCCAATATATATATTTCACCAGAGCAGCGCATGTATGTGTGAGATAAGCTTAAGGCTTAGAGGAAGAGGAGAAGGAGGAGGATAAGAAGAAGAAAACATAACTTTTTATTACGATAGGAAGCATATTTTTAAGGAAATGTGTAGATTTTACGTCTAGTAGAGCAACCATATTGGTTCTTTGAAAAATGAGGGCACACTGAAGACGATAGTATCACTTTAGTTATTGTTATTATTCATTACGTTGATATAGAAATAGGTTTGTTCAAGGTTTCAGTGCTTATTCACATAACTAAGATGTTTATATCTATAATTTTATGACATTAATAAAAGCAAAACACACAATTTTACCGGCAGTACTTTAAGATACAAACATTTGCAGCTATTGTGGAAGATGCTACTAACAGATAACATTAATAATTAATTAGAAACATGTGAAAATGAATAGTATGAGCTGTTAGTCACCTTTTGGTGCACTTTGTGCCCTATCCTGATTTACCCACGCTTATTTAATTGTAAATCGCATTTTCTTCAGCAGTGTTGACTGTTTTATTGGTATGAATGAAAATCTTTACGGGAAATGTGCTTGAAATTCTACTCGACAAGACGTGTGCTGTTTCTTTACTTGAATCTCACTTGCTAAAAAATACTGCACTACCTTCAATAGTTCAGCACAACAGCCAATACTTTATATAGAGTATGTACATTTCCGGTTTTGTAAGAACGTAGGTTTTCACGGCCGGTGTCGCAATTATAACTAATATGATTTTCCGGGCTGTTATGCCGTGGTCTGCTGAAGAAAGATTTCCCAGACGTTTCGTCCACAACTGCGGTGGACATCTTCAGTGGCGCGGACGAAGTCTTCTCGGTGAAAGTATCGCAGCGTCTGATGCGTTGGCCGTTAGTGCCGCTCTCTTTATAGTGTGGGCGCTCTCTGCTGATTGGCCCGCTGGTATGAGGGGGCTGGCGCCGGCTGTGTTGTTGCTCTCTTCTGATTGGCTCGCAGTGTTTTTCGGTTTTGTATGACGTTTCTTGTTTTTGATGACTAGATGCCAGTTACTGTTGAGTTTCAATGCTTCTTCTTTCCTATTGAAATTATTGGGATGTTTATAAATCTCTATTGCTTCGCGTTGTAGCCGGGTATGGTAATGCTTTATGGAGGAAAGAATGTTGGTGTCCTGAAATCTAATAATGTGTTCGCCCTCGGCTTCAATGGCATGTTCGGCGACTGCCGATTTTTCTGTATGGCCCAGGCGGCAGTTTCTTTTGTGTTCGCTCAGTCTGGTGTTAGCGCTCCGCTGTGTGGTACCAATGTACACTGAACCACACGAACAAGGAATACGGTAAACACCGGCCGATGACAGGGGGTCTCGGGGGTCTTTGGAAGAGCGCAGTAGGCTGTTTAGTTGTCTTGTAGGTTTGAATACTGTTTTGACGTTATGACGTAGAAGTATATGTTCAATACGGTCAGTGACATTTCTGAAATATGGCAGAAAGACGATGGACTTGCTCTTGGGTTGGTCCTGAGTAGCCGGTCGGGGCTTGGCCGGACGGCAGGCTCTTCTCACCTCTTGGACTGAATAACCATTTGATTGTAGAGCTGTTTCTAGGTGTCGGATTTCTTGTGGAAGTAAGTGTGGTTCACAAATACGGGAAGCACGGTTTGCGAGTGTCTTAATCATAGCACGTTTTTGTCTAGGATGGTGGTTGGAGTTCTTGTTAAGGTAACGGTCTGTGTGTGTGGGTTTGCGGTAGACCGTATGACCCAGCGTGCCGTCAGCCTTCCTGCTAACGAGTACATCTAGAAAGGCTAGTTGGCCATCCTTTTCTTGTTCCATTGTGAACTGTATACGCTGATTGATGCTATTTAGATGTAACAAAAAATCTTGAAGAGCTTGTTCACCATGGGGCCAGATGACGAAGGTGTCATCCACATAGTGGAACCAGGCTGTTGGTTTGAGTGGAGCTGAGTTTAGTGCCTTTGACTCAAATGCCTCCATGAAGAAATTGGCCACAACAGGGCTAAGGGGGCTGCCCATGGCAACACCGTCTATTTGCTCGTAGAATGACCGGTTCCACTGGAAATAAGTCGTAGTCAGGACATGGTGAAAAAGTGTAATGATATCATCAGAGAAGATGGGTTGTAACAACTTCAGAGTTTCTTGTACTGGAACCATGGTGAATAGAGACACAACGTCAAAACTAATTAGTAAATCCTTAGGTAGCAATTTGAGGTTGCGGAGAATTTGAATGAAATGAGTAGAGTCTTTGATGAAAGAGTCGGACAAGCCGACATGGGGTTGTAGAAGACCGGTTAGGTATTTAGCTATGTCGTATGTGGGAGAACCAATACCACTAACAATGGGCCTGAGCGGAACCTCTGGTTTATGGATCTTGGGTAGCCCGTAAAGTCTAGGCGGCTGAGCTTCGGACTTGGTAAGGCGGCGTTTGTCTTCCTTCGAAAGCGAGGAGTTCTTGATCAAAAGATTGGTTTTCCGTAGAATACGGGCTGTCGGATCACGTTTAATCTTGTGGTAGGTTGCTGGTTGCAGGAGTTCAGAGATTTTCTATTGATAGTCTTGTTGGTTAAGAATAACTGTGGCATTACCCTTGTCCGCTGAGCAAACAATGATGTCTCGGTTGGAGTTCAGCTTCTTTAATGCAGTTCTCTCTTGATTGGTTAAATTACTGGTAGGAGGTTTGGCCTTCTCGAGAACCCTGGCAGATTCCCGGCGAATTTCATCAGCTGCAAGCCTTGGCAGAACTCGTATTCCTGCTTCAATGTGAGAAATGATGTCTTCAACTGGCAACGTTGGAGTGACAACAGCGTAGTTACCTCCTTTAGCAAGGAGTGACGTTTCAGCAGGTGACAGCTGGTGATCAGATAAGTTCACTACCGTGCGGCAGTGGTTGAGAGTAGTCGGCGGTTTGATGGAGGCAGTAAGGCCATCAAACTTCTTCTTGTGACGAGTGGTCATGCTGTTGTGATTGTATGTCATAGAGCTGTAGGTGATTCTGTCAGTGTTGTCCCAATCAAAACTGTGTAGTGAGTTACTTACTTGAAGATGTAAGATGAGTAGTTGACTATTGTTGGCAGAGAGTTGTCGTCTGGTCTGATGGATGCGTTCTCGGAGCAAGGCCCATTCAGAGCGATTGTAAATGCGTTTGGCGGCAGCGGTGGTGAAATGTCGTTTCTGTCGTAGGAATTTAGGAATAATTCCCGAGTCTCGGCAGCGTAGAAGAAAGGCAAGTGAACACAGCAAAGAAGATTTTTGTTTGCGTAGCACTTCTAGTCGACGGATCAGACGGTATGCCTCCTCCCCGTAGAGGCGAGTCATGTAAGAACGTAGGTTTTCACGGCCGGTGTCACAATTATAACTAATATGATTTTCCGGGCTGTTATGCCGTGGTCTGCTGAAGAAAGATTTCCCAGACGTTTCGTCCACAACTGCGGTGGACATCTTCAGTGGCGCGGACGAAGTCTTCTCGGTGAAAGTATCGCAGCGTCTGATGCGTTGGCCGATAGTGCCGCTCTCTTTATAGTGTGGGCGCTCTCTGCTGATTGGCCCGATGGTATGAGGGGGCTTCTTTGCTGTGTTCACTTGCCTTTCTTCTACGCTGCCGAGACTCGGGAATTATTCCTAAATTCCTACGACAGAAACGACATTTCACCACCGCTGCCGCCAACCGCATTTACAATCGCTCTTAATGGGCCTTGCTCCGAGAACGCATCCATCAGACCAGACGACAACTCTCTGCCAACAATAGTCAACTACTCATCTTACATCTTCAAGTAAGTAACTCACTACACAGTTTTGATTGGGACAACACTGACAGAATCACCTACAGCTCTATGACATACAATCACAACAGCATGACCACTCGTCACAAGAAGAAGTTTGATGGCCTTACTGCCTCCATCAAACCGCCGACTACTCTCAACCACTGCCGCACGGTAGTGAACTTATCTGATCACCAGCTGTCACCTGCTGAAACGTCACTCCTTGCTAAAGGAGGTAACTACGCTGTTGTCACTCCAACGTTGCCAGTTGAAGACATCATTTCTCACATTGAAGCAGGAATACGAGTTCTGCCAAGGCTTGCAGCTGATGAAATTCGCCGGGAATCTGCCAGGGTTCTCGAGAAGGCCAAACCTCCTACCAGTAATTTAACCAATCAAGAGAGAACTGCATTAAAGAAGCTGAACTCCAACCGAGACATCATTGTTTGCTCAGCGGACAAGGGTAATGCCACAGCTATTCTTAACCAACAAGACTATCAACAGAAAATCTCTGAACTCCTGCAACCAGCAACCTACCATAAGATTAAACGTGATCCGACAGCCCGTATTCTACGGAAAACCAATCTTTTGATCAAGAACTCCTCGCTTTCGAAGGAAGACAAACGCCGCCTTACCAAGTCCGAAGCTCAGCCGCCTAGACTTTACGGGCTACCCAAGATCCATAAACCAGAGGTTCCGCTCAGGCCCATTGTTAGTGGTATTGGTTCTCCCACATACGACATAGCTAAATACCTAACCGGTCTTCTACAACCCCATGTCGGCTTGTCCGACTCTTTCATCAAAGGCTCTACTCATTTCATTCAAATTCTCCGCAACCTCAAATTGTTACCTAAGGATTTACTAATTAGTTTTGACGTTGTGTCTCTATTCACCATGGTTCCAGTACAAGAAACTCTGAAGTTGTTACAACCCATCTTCTCTGATGATATCATTACACTTTTTCACCATGTCCTGACTACGACTTATTTCCAGTGGAACCGGTCATTCTACGAGCAAATAGACGGTGTTGCCATGGGCAGCCCCCTTAGCCCTGTTGTGGCAAATTTCTTCATGGAGGCATTTGAGTCAAAGGCACTAAACTCAGCTCCACTCAAACCAACAGCCTGGTTCCGCTATGTGGATGACACCTTCGTCATCTGGCCCCATGGTGAACAAGCTCTTCAAGATTTTTTGTTACATCTAAATAGCATCAATCAGCGTATACAGTTCACAATGGAACAAGAAAAGGATGGCCAACTAGCCTTTCTAGATGTACTCGTTAGCAGGAAGGCTGACGGCACGCTGGGTCATACGGTCTACCGCAAACCCACACACACAGACCGTTACCTTAACAAGAACTCCAACCACCATCCTAGACAAAAACGTGCTATGATTAAGACACTCGCAAACCGTGCTTCCCGTATTTGTGAACCACACTTACTTCCACAAGAAATCCGACACCTAGAAACAGCTCTACAATCAAATGGTTATTCAGTCCAAGAGGTGAGAAGAGCCTGCCGTCCAGCCAAGCCCCGACCGGCTACTCAGGACCAACCCAAAAGCAAGTCCATCGTCTTTCTGCCATATTTCAGAAATGTCACTGACCGTATTGAACATATACTTCAACGTCATAACGTCAAAACAGTATTCAAACCTACAAGACAACTAAACAGCCTACTGCGCTCTTCCAAAGACCCCCGAGACCCCCTGTCATCGGCCGGTGTTTACCGTATTCCTTGTTCGTGTGGTTCAGTGTACATTGGTACCACACAGCGGAGCGCTAACACCAGACTGAGCGAACACAAAAGAAACTGCCGCCTGGGCCATACAGAAAAATCGGCAGTCGCCGAACATGCCATTGAAGCCGAGGGCGAACACATTATTAGATTTCAGGACACCAACATTCTTTCCTCCATAAAGCATTACCATACCCGGCTACAACGCGAAGCAATAGAGATTTATAAACATCCCAATAATTTCAATAGGAAAGAAGAAGCATTGAAACACAACAGTAACTGGCATCTAGTCATCAAAAACAAGAAACGTCATACAAAACCGAAAAACACTGCGAGCCAATCAGAAGAGAGCAACAACACAGCCGGCGCCAGCCCCCTCATACCAGCGGGCCAATCAGCAGAGAGCGCCCACACTATAAAGAGAGCGGCACTAACGGCCCTTAGCATCACACTGTACAAGAGCCTAATCAGACCGATAATGACATACGCGGCACCGGTCTGGGGACACTGTGCCCCCTCGCACATACGCACGCTGCAGACGATACAAAACAAAATAATCAGAATGGCCTCAAGAGTACCAAAGAGCACACCCGCAGACATACTGCACGACGAACTCAAACTACACACAATAGAGGAATTAATAAGAAACTCGCCTACGATCTATACAGACGATCCAAAACCCACCATAACCCTCTGATACAAGGCCTAGGCCAGTACACTACAGAAGCAGACAAGCACAAACGACCCCTGTCTCTTTTTGACAGATCTCTTCCCATCACCAAGCAAACTGGCCCCGACCCTGTCACACAGTACCTAATGCATCTTATCCCGCCATGAGGACTGAACGCCCCTATGACGACCACCGCGCTAACATGGAACACGAATAGGTAACTGAAACTCACATTCTATGTTTCCTTTCAGGACGAACCCACACCAACAGAGACGACGGCACCGACCCGACACGTAAGTAAGCATGGTCACTTCTACTCTATCACTAAGCACGACACCTAACACAAAATTCCACCTGCATGAGCATGAATACCTCACTAACATACACCAGGCACCAGCACTGGGCCACGAGCCAAGTGATGGCCCTGGATCCACCTTTGCCTGTCTACCCCCTGGTAGGCCGGCGTCTTTCGTAGAGTTACCCACTAACCCCAGGTTGCGCAAGCGGTACCTGGCACCACTAGCACCACTCCCTCTCCCATCCATTAGCTGTAGTTAGTGCATGGTAGGGGAGGCGATGTAGATCCCTTTCGGATGATCGTCACCTGGTGTGGCGGAGGAGGGGCCACAGCATAAAAAAAAAAAAAAAAAAAAAGCCAACGCATCAGACGCTGCGATACTTTCACCGAGAAGACTTCGTCCGCGCCACTGAAGATGTCCACTGCAGTTGTGGACGAAACGTCTGGGAAATCTTTCTTCAGCAGACCACGGCATAATAGCCCGGAAAATCATATTAGTTATAATTTCCGGTTTTACAAAGTACATTTTTCCGACACCTAAGACTGCATGTTTTAGCATCTTCTTATCACTTTGATCATTCTTGCCTATTGGACCACAATGTTCCTAAACTTCCCAATTCATCAATGCCCTTCTAATTCCTTGAATCCACGTTCTATACGGTCTTCATTTTCTCCTTCCTCCTGGTAGCATCCACTCCATTATTCTTTTGCTTATTCTTTCGTCTTTCATTCTTTTAGTTTTGCCCATGCCATTGTAATTGTTTCTGTCGAATAAAATCTAAAATTGAAGTTTGAACATTCATATTCTCTTTTATAATCTCATTTCTAACTTTTTCTGTTTTAGATGTCTAGCAGATATCCTCCAATAATCCATTTATGTTAACAATAACACTCTTTTCAACTAATAGTTCAGTCCTCACGTCGGAGCCATAGATTGTAATACTTCTAATTATTGTTTTAAAAATTGTACTTTTTAGTTTCTTTTCAGACCTGTTTATCCCATAATGTACCATTCAAGGTAGATATAGGAAACTTTCCTGAGTTTAACTTTGATGTTATATCCTTTTCTTGTTTCTCATCTTTGGTAACCTTTACTCCCAGGTATTTATATTCCCCGGGGTGTTTAATTATCCCCATTTCGTCTTCCATTACCAAATATTGATGATCTCCAAATCGGATTATGCGAAAATTGAGTCATCATATATTTTACATTTATATTTTCAACCTTCTATAGCCTTTTCTTTGTACATTGTATATAATGTAGGGGATACACAGCATCCCTGTCGTAATTCTTTATTAAACGAAATCCGTTTGACAAATATTTTCCTATTTTTACTTTTACATATGGTTACATGCTGGGGAGAGGGCCAAAAGCTTCCCAGAAAATTACTAAGTTTTGATCACCCCAACACGCACATGGGGGAAGCCTAGATCAGTCACTGCAAGAGGACCAGGAGCTTGCTGGTGAGGTTTTTTTTTAACAAATATACCCAAATCTCACATACCTGTAATTTATTAATAAAACACCTGGCGAATCTACATTACACACTCAGGAAGAAAAAGGAATGAGGGGAGATGCCTTGCACACGCGACCTGCTTCTTACACACTCGCAAAAAAAGTGACGCTAACATTCAGTAACGCTAACTATATATTCCCACTCTCCAACCCTGGCTAGACACGCTAGCCAGAGCTGGCATCATACCAGGTGGAACTTCAACAAAGCCTACTCTCTCTGGCATGGTCGGCGCCAAAGGAGAAGGCTCGTTCAGCCGAAAGAAATAACCAAAATCACCCAATAATACTGTCGACAATGCGACACCATAATAAAGCGTCTGGTATGACAATACTTACTGATACGCCACAATGTTGATTTTATATAAATTTTGAGCTACTCTTATCAGAATAGATATAACTTACATCAATTTTAATGCTAACCATAATTGTAATATTGGCACATTATCATAGGCCTTTTCTATGTCAATGAACACCAAATGGAGGGGTTGTGTACTAAAATGATTTTCTTCTCCATTATCTGTTGTAACCAAAGCATATGATCAATAATTGATCTGCCTGCTCTAAAGCCTGACTGTTCTTCTGCTTCCAGATCTTTGTATTGTAGCTCAAGGAAATGCTTAATAATTTTACTATTAGTCTTAATTATTTTACCATAGCTAGTTAATATGATTTTTACTTTCTCTACTACGTATAGTAATTAGGGGAAGTATGGCATTCCACCCGAAAATTCGATACCGAGATTTCACCGGAAATATATGTTTTGAGACCCCTGAATCCAAAAAAAGCATTTTTGGAACCATGTCCGTGTATGTGTGTGTGTGTATGTGTGTGTCTGTGAACAGCATAACTCAGAAACGAACAGTCAGATAAACACTAAACTTGATATTTAGGTTCAGTATCTTCCAGAGATGCGCCACGAAGGTTTCCAAGAAATCCCCCCACACCAGATTACCCTTTACATGGAACATTTTTCGAAAAATGGGTCTCTTGAATTTTCTGGGAATGTCTCCAAAAGTGTTCTTCATTGTGAACAACGTTTGCATAACTGGTAAACCATAAGAGATAGACAAAATTTTACTACACAAAAATGTAGATCGCGTTAAATACACAATTTATGTCATATACATTTTTTTGTTTCAAGATATTGCTTGCTATTCCCTTAAATTTTCCAATACTTACACTTTTTCTCAAATTCGTTATTCATTTTTTTTGTCCTGGTAATGCAAAGAGAATGGAATACTCCACATAGCAACCAGCTCTTAAAATACTTGACTATGGCTTAAAACCTACCATATTCCCATTGCATTTACAAGAAAACTAGCAATAAGATTGACATTTCGCTATCTCGATTAACATGAAGCATATGGAGAATAAGCGTTTATAAAATAGTTTGTACAACAGTAGAGAAAGTCATGCGAGTGTAATTCATCAGATTTTTATTTTACTGCCTCTATAGTTATTATATAATCTTTTCTTCCCTTTTCTATGTATTTTGAAAATATATCATATTTTCTAATCTTCTGGCACATCCTCACCTTGCTTTAGTAATTCTTCCGAAATACCTCAATCCCCGGTGCTTTTGAACATTTTAACGATTTTATTGCTATTACTAATTCTAAGAATATATACTGATTCAAGCTTTCATTAACTTCTTCCACCATTATACTCATATATTATTTTCTGTTAATAAGTCCTTAAAATACCTTTCTCATGATTGAAAATTCATATATTTACAAAGCATTTCTTTATCATCCCTTCTTATTACTTTCTCTACTACGTATAGTAAGTAGGGGAAGTATTGCATTCCACCCAAAAATTCGATACCGAGATTTCACCGGAAATACATGTTTTGAGACCCCCTGAATCTAAAAAAAGTATTTTTGGAAACATGTCCGTGTGTGTCTGTGTGTCTGTCTGTCTATCTGTGTGTCTGTGCGTCTGTCTGTGAACAGCATAACTCAGAAATGAACAGTCGGATAAACACCAAACTTGGTATTTAGGTTCAGTATCTTCCAGAGATGCGACACGAAGGTTTTTAAGAAAATCCCCCCCGTAGATTACCCTTTACATGGAAGATTTTTCGAAAATTTTAATTTTCTCAAAAATGGCTCTAACCATTTTGATTAAAATATCATATCAAGATATTTTCATGACAAATAAAATGTATATCTTGAATTTTCTGGGAATGTATCCAAAAGTATTCTTCATTGTGAACGACTTTTGCATAACTGGTAAACCATAAGACATAGACAAAATTGTACTACACAAAAAATGTAGATACCGTTAAAATACACAATTTATGTCATATAATTTTTTTGTTGAATGAACCATTTTCGAGATATTGCCTGTTATTCCCTTAAATTTTTCAATACTTATTTTCTCTAATGGGAATTCGTTATTCATTTTTTTGTCTTGGATATGCAAAGAGTATTAATCTGTGACAAAGGGAATGGTGCTGCACCTAGCAACCAGCTATTAAGAGATATGTATGTGCTTAAAGGCTACTGTATTTCTATATTGCCCTTGTAAATATATTATCGCCTTACATCTACAAGAAAGTTAGCAATAAGGATGACTCTGCAAATGTTTATCTGGATTAACATGAAGTAGATGGGAATAAGCGTTTGTAAAAATAGTTTGTATAAGAGTAGAGAAATTCATGTGAGTGTAACACATCGGATTTTATTTTTAAAGTTTTCCAAGCGTCTGTAATCGTTTTTACTCCAATGCACGCTTCTATCTTTTGACGCGTTGTGTCCCCAACTGTTGTTTTTTGCTTTTGATAGTTGTTTTCTAAGTTCTATTTTATCTTGTATGTCCTTTGGCTTAGCCATTTTAAATAAAGATCTCTCTTTAATTGTATCTGCTTTTCTATTTCCTCATTCCAATAATAATAATAATAATAATAATAATAATAATAATAATAATAATAATAATAATAATAATAATACCTATTCTCTTTATGTCTCACATTTTTCACAAATAGCTTCTTTTACTGCTTCATGTATTTTATTCAAAACTACTGGTAGTGAGTCTGCGCAGAATCAAAATCAAATGTAAATGGCGATTTCATCTTCTAGGTTTGTCAAATTATATTTATGAGCGCTTATTTATGTTTTTTCTTGCTTATCACCTCAAGTTGAGTAAATACTTTTTGATTTCTGAAAATAATTTTGTTCATTTCTGTTGTGCTTGTAAGCTTATGAAGTTCCCATTTGCTTGCACCAGCTCCCTGAGTATTCTCAGATTGCAGACCTGTACAAGGCATTTAACACACATGTTTCAGCAAAAAGCTTGACAGCTGCTTGAATGTCATCCCATTTAGGTATTTCATAGAACCATAAGGAACAAGCAGATTCTTCCAGGGGCTTCATCCACTTGTTGACATACTCTACAGTAGTCTTTCTTGCGGTTTTATTATAGCAGTTGTGCGCCTTCCTCTCAGAAAGAATGCTGCGAATTATTGTTAATATTTTTGGCACTTCCATCACAGAGCTAACTTCCTTTTTTAAGTTTCTGGAAAACACACAGGGGCTATATGTACCAAAGATATACCAAACTTAACTCGTTTTCAGAGAAATTCTTAATGACAGTAAGTAGTTTGCCTTGGGATAACAAGAATGAATTCAAAGTTGGAAATGTGTGCATCGTTTTACTGATGCCTGGAAACAGTGATATCTCCTTTACATATACACTATGTGATCAAAAGTATCCGGACACCCCCACAAACATACGTTTCTCTTCGTAGGTGCATTGTGCTGCCACCTAATGCCTGGTACCGATTAACCGCGACCTCAGTAGTCATTAGACATCGTGGAACAGCAGAATGGAACGCTCCGTGGAACTCCGGACTTCGAACGTGGTCAGGTGATTGAGTGTCACTTGTGACAGAAGTCTGTACACGAGATTTCCATAATCCTAAACACCCCTAGGTCCACTGTTTCTGATGTGATAGTGAAGTGGAAACGTGAGGAGACATGTACAGCACAAAAGCGTACAGGCCGATCTCGTCTGCTGACTGACAGAGACCGCCGACATTTGAAGAGGGTTGTAAAGAGTAATAGGCAGACATCTATCCAGACCATCACACAGGAATTCCAAACTGCATCAGGATCCACTCCAAGTACTATGACAGTGAAGCCTGAGATGAGAAACCTTGCATTCCATAGTCGAGCGGCTGCTCATAAGCCACACATCACGCAGGAAAATACCAAACGACGCCTCTCTTGGTGCAAGGAGCGTCAACATTACACGATTGAACAGTGGCAAAACGTTGTGTGGCGTGACAAATCACAGTATACAATGTGGCGATCCGATGGTAGGGTATGGGTATGGCGAATGCCCGTTGAACTTCATCTGCCAGCGTGTGTAGTGCCAACAGTGAAATTCGGAGGTGGTGGTGTTATGGTGTGGTCGTGTTTTTCCTGGAGGGGGCTTGCACCCCTTGTTGTTTTGCGTGGCACGATCACAGCGCAGACCTACATTGATATTTTAAGCACCTTCTTGCTTCCCACTGTTGAAGAGCAATTCTTTCAACACGATCGAGCACCTGTTCATACTTCATGGGCTGTGACGGAGTGGTTACACGACAATAACATCCCTGTAATGGACTGGCCTGCTCAGAGTCCTGACTTGAATCCTATAGAATGCCTGTGGGATGTTTTGGAACGCCGACTTCGTGCCAGGCCTCACCGACCTACATCGACACCTCTCCTCAGTTCCGCACTCCGTGAAGAATGGGCTGCCATTCCCCAAGATACCTTCCAGCACCTGATTGAAAGTAATGCCTGCGAGCGTGAACGCTGTTATCAAGGCTAAGGGTGGGCCAACACCATATTGACTTCCAGCATTACCGATGGAGGGCGCCACGAACTTGTACGTCATTTTCAGCCAGGTGTTCCGATACTTTTGATCACGAGCGTAGCTGATGAAACGGTCTCTGGCGTTTTATTAGCTTGGAGTTGAATTTCCATCACTTTTGATGGAATTCCACTATTCTTCCAGTCAATATATTGAAGTATTGTTGGAAACAGTTTCACTGATATGTTGCTGCTTCCTTCATTAAATACACCAAAATAAAATATTTAATTTTCTAACATTACTTTTTTCAGTCTAACGACTAAGTGAGGTGCACTCAGACCTAATTAGTGCAAATTTTTACTTTCTCTACTACGCACAGTAAGTAAGGGAAGTATTACATTCCACCCAATAATTCGATACCAAGATTTCACTGGAAATACAAGTTTTGAGGCAGCCTGAATCTCAAAAAAAAATCAGAAAAAAATCCGTATTGTGTCTGTGAACAGCATAACTCAAAAACAAAAAGTCGGATAAATACCAGGTTCAGTATCTTTCAAAGATGTGACACAAAGATTTGCAAAAAAAATCCCCCACCCCAGACTACTCATTACATGAAACATGTTTTGAAAATTTTGATTTTCTCAAAAATGCCTCTAACGATTTTGATTAAAATATCATAGATTTGAGATATTTTCATTAGGAATAAAATGTATATCGTAAATTTTCTGGGAATATCCCCACAAGTCCTCTTCTTTCTGAATGGCTCATACATAATTGGTAAACCATAAGAGATAGACAAACGTTTTCTACACAGAAAATGTAGATCTCGTTAAAGCACACAATTTATGTTATATAATTTCTTTTTTTCGAGATATTCCTTGTTATTTGTTTGAATTTTCCAATACTTATACTTTTTCTCAAATGGGAATTCGTTATTCGTTTTTTTATGTCTTGAACATACAAAAAAAATGAAATGCTCTACATAGCAACCAGCTCTTAAAATATTTGACTATCGCTTAAAGCCTATCATATTCCTCTTGCACCTACAAGAAAATTAGCAATAAGTTTCTGCAAATGTTTATCTCGATTAACATGAAGTCGATGGAGAATAAACGTTTGTGAAAATAGTTTGTACAAGAGTAGAGAAAGTCATATGAGTGGAACAATCATAATTTTTGTAGTGTTTAACGGTCATCCTTACTACATACGACCCCAAGTATCTCCCCGGCATTTGCCATTTATGAGGACTGAGGAAAACCTGGGAAAACCTCAATCAGGGAGGACAGTCCTGGCGACATTTGAACCGCGGACCTCCCGTTCAGAGTCCATACCAATTAGTCCGGATGCACAATCCTGACTTGTATTTGTTATGGTGCATAGCAGTATTGAATGCAAACATACCTTCAGCAGCATCAAATGTTCTTCAAAAAAAAAAAGAAGAAAAAGTTAATTTTCTAGTAGCGCTTATCTTTATTTGCTACAATGATTTATAAACTTGGTATTTTGCTTTCCACTCTACCTACCACTCGAAAGCATTTATACTTTATTTGTAATTCTTTACTGAATTTGCACTTTCTTTTCGGCATAAGGTATGATATTTGTATTACACTTCGTTAGTAAGAGACACTTTCACGTTCTCAGAACACCAAACAAAGGGAATTTTATGTTGATAACATGTACCAACGGGAAATTGGTAGAAACAGTAAAAAAATGACGTTAACCGCCTAATTTTAAGTCAAATCGAAATGTGAAGGAAGCAAAGGGTATAAAACAGGAATGCCCAACCTTACAGAGAGAGGGGATGAAAGGAGTTTCCCTTTCCACTCATTTCCACTCGTGCTGCCAAGGACTGAAACTTGATTGTACTTATCTTGTCATTCTCAGTAGGTGGGGTGAGCAATCGATTTTGAGCCTTAACTCTTAAGAGAACAGGTTGAGTTCCACTGGTATAGAGAGACTCTCAGAATGTTACTGAATGTTTATAGAACAACAGCTAATTTGTCAAAACTGAAATTTGCGGAGAAAGTGCCGGATGTATTTAAAAATCCGTCCAGACATATAATTCGCACCCTGAAAAGAGGACCTGTCCGGGAAAAACCGCATGTATGATAGCCCTGAAACGTATAGTGGCTCTGTTAAGATTATCACCTGAAGAGAATTTCGAATATTGCTGATTATAGCCGCAGCGTATTATGACGCTTTCATTCAACTATGAGGAAGGTTTGTTGCTGCTACGTATGGAAAGCCGGTTTGAAGAAGATGTATTATATTTCGACTGTTGGGGAGCCGAACTTGAAGTAGTTGCAGCCGCACGTATGGTAAAAAGTTTCCGCTAGCCCTCGTTCTAAATGTACTTTCCGGTGGCCTTTGCCCCAAATGTTTAAAAATATTAACTTTGTAATTTTGACTGTTTCTTTATATATTATATATTTATGTTTGCCTCGGCTGCGTCAGTATTTATATTTTTTAAACACATGAATGTCTTAGCAGGGAGTGGTGCGACTAAAATGTAGGCTTACACAGATTATAATTTTACTTTACTCCTTTTATTAAGGCTTGATACGATTTAAATAACACTTCACTGATATAGAGAGCTGGGAGATTTTTTTTTATTAATTACTTGCACTTTTTAACATGTAAAACTATTTTTGTCTCACACAAAATACGTATTAAGTTTCTGGAGGACGCATCTCGCGTCCTGTTAGGAACACTATCTACAAGCAACTGACTTCTGAATTTGTAAATTTTGCTTCATTTTAGTTTCTGATTGGCTAATCCTAGTCCAATAGAATACCTTCATTTAACTAAAGTTTTTTCTGGTCGTTGATTGGCTATTTTATAAACTGTCTCAAAAAATTACATTATTGTTGCTCCAAGAATGACTAGTAGCATTATTAAACCTTCTAATTCATTATTGCCTCATTGTTACCTCACTGTTAGCAACATTTAACCTATTTTTCTCACAGCTCCTACATAAATTACGTAATACATTCACATAACGTTATTAAACATGTATACATTAATATAAATATATAAAATGACTAATATACACTTTTTATATATTGTTACATAACATATTGCTTTAAGGTGGGCTGTTATTATATTTTATATTATATAATTTGACTGAAATCATTTAAGAGTTAAAAATACTGCCTCAACTAATGCCGAAAACTTTGAGCTGAACTGTTGTTCAATGCACATCACCCGCCATTAGTCAGAGATCAACAACCTTGCAAGGTCGCTCAGCTTTTTTCGCGCTATATGTGACGTAATTGCTGCAATGTAAAGTGGCATTTCGTCCTTTTGTTGTTTTTGAGTGCAGAGTAAGTCTCGTTTAAGTAGTTAAACTATGTTATTACCAATTTGCAATAGTATTTTAGTATGGAACGCAAATATGATGTGCCAACACCGGGCAATTACATTGAGCGTGCACAATCGAGAGGATAATAAAAGAAAAATCTGATGTGTAAGAATCACACGATTTTCTCTACCAGGTATCATTTATACTGCATATACTGCAAGCTTTTATATTGCATAGTGTGTGTATAGGTCGATGATAGCTAAAGGAACGACATAACATTTTAACATAACTATTAAAATATTGGAAAATTCAAACGAAATATTTCGGAAACGCCTAACAATGCAAAGAGTTTTTGAAACGAATTCCATACTTTAAATATAGTATACAGAGTGAATCACCTAAATCTTGCACCGCAAAAATTTCGGAAATAGAAAGTGCTATTGATGTACAGTTTTCACAGCGTTGATTGGTAGTCAGGGGCTCGTATATTTAGCCCATAAACAGATTTTAATAATACTGAGAAAGTGTATTTTTGGACCAAACATACACTTTTTTAAATGGAGCAATGCCTAGTTACATCAACAGAATAAAGGTGGGGTAAATCAGAATGTCAATGGTCTTTGTTGCAGAATTCTAGCGCAAGTGGTTTATGAGAAATCGTATTTTGAAATGTTTTCACCCCAACAATTTTTGTCCCATTCAACCTGCTTAGTTGCTAGGTACGATGTTATTATGTTTGTTTGCATTGTGTTTGCTGTTCATTGATTGCATTGCGACTTTCTGGTCAGCTAGTTAGTGACAGTTCAAGCAGTAGGACGTGAGTGGAAGATGGGGGTTTACTAATACAGAAAAAGCCGACATGCTCGTGATATTTGGAGAGTGAAGGAAGAATGCAGTTCGTTCCTGTAGGGTGTATGCGGAAACGTATCCCAATAGACGTCAACCATCTCGGTAATTATTTATCAAGCTCTTCAACCAATTACGTGAAAGTGATACTGTAACACATAGAAAACGTAACAGAAACAAACAAGTGACTGGAGAAGAGCAGAAATTAATGTTTTTGCTGCCGTTACAGTAGATCCGCAAATTACTTGCCGCACAATCGCACGTGGAAGTGGCATAAGTCAGACAAGTGTACTGCGCATTCTCCATCGACATAGATTCCGTCCATATCACATCTCTCTCCATCAAAAGCTGCATGGAAACGATTTTGAGAATCGTGTTAACCTTTTACATGGGCATTAAGACATGACACTCCAGATTCATCATGTATCATGTTTAGTGATGAGGCAACATTTATTAATCATGGCCAGGTAAACCGCAGAAACCTACACTATTGGTCTGTTGACAATCCCCGTTAGCTTCGTCAGATGGAACGTCAGCGTCCATGGAGTATAAACGTGTGGTGTGGGATAGTGAACCATCGGCCCTTTGTTCATAGAAGGAACAATGCACTCACAAGTATCGCAGCCTCCTGACAGACCATCTGCCACAGATGCTAGAAGAAGTTCCTTTGCAGACTAGGAGGAACCTGTGGTACCAACATGATAGCTGTCTAGCCCATAGTGCACGAAGTACTACAGCTTGTCTTAACGGATTGTTTCCAAATCGTTGGATTGGACGAAGAGGACCTGTACCTTCGCAAGTACCTGTACCTGTTCATCGGATCTTACCCCTATAGACTTTTTTCTGTGGGGAAGGCTGAAAGACACTGTCTACAGGGATGTACCAAATACACCAGACGATATGAAACGACGTATGCTAGAACGTGTGCAGCAGTCTTTCTATAGCAGACTGGAAGCGTGTATTGATGCTGCCGGTGGTCATTTTGAACACAACTTTTGAGGGGTTATGTTCTATTTACTTGTAAGAATCCACAGAAGTATTGTAATTACCTTTTTGTTTTTCTTTAGTTTGTGCTACCACAGCTTGTACAAGTGTCGGTGCGTAAACGTTTCAAAATAAGATTTATCGTAAACCACTTGCACTAGAATCTTGCAACAAACGCCACTGATATTCTAATTTACTCTACCTTTATTCTGTTCATGTAACTAGGCATTGTGCTACTTAAAAATTGTATGTTTGCTCAAAAAATACACTTTCTCAGTATTATTAAAATCTGTTTATAGGCTAGATGAACGAGCCCCTGACTATCAAACAATGCTGTGAAAACTGCACATCAATAGCACTTTGCATTTCCGAAATATTTGCGGTGCAAGTTTTAGGTGATAAGTCCTGCATGTTTATTTTTTCTAGCAGCTACCTATAGTAGTTAGAGGAAGGCTTCTTTCTACTAAAATTTCCGAAATGTATGTTTTGAGGTCCTCTGAATGAAACATTTTTATAAAAAAAGCATGCGTTTGTGTGTGAACAGCATAAAAAATCTGATGTGTTACACTCACATGACTTTCTCTACTCTTGTACAAACTATTTATACAAACGCTTTTTCTCCATCTACTTCATGTTAATCGAGATAAACATTTGCAGACTCTATCTTATTGCTAATTACTTGTAGATGTAAGGGGAATATATATTTACAAGGGCAATATAGAAATACAGTAGCCTTTAAGCACATACATATCTCTTAATAGCTGGTTTCTAGGTGCAGCACCATTCCCTTTCCCACAGATTAATACTCTTTGCATATCCAAAACAAAAAAATGAATAACGAATTCCCATTTTAGAAAATAAGTATTGAAAAATTTAAGGGAATAATAAGCAATATCTCGAAAATGGTTTACTCAACAACAAAAATGTATATGACATAAATTGTGTATTTTAACGCGATCTGCATTTTTTGTGTAGTAAAATTTTCTCTATCTCTTATGGTTTACCAGTTATGCAAAGTCGTTCACAATGAAGAATACTTTTGGAGACATTCCCAGAAAATTCAAGATATACATTTTATTTGTGATGTAAATATCTTAAATATATGATATTTTAATCAAAATCGTTAAAGCCATTTTTGAGAAAATTAAAATTTTCGAAAAATGTTCCATGTAAAGGGTAATCTGGGGTGGGGGATATTCTTGAAAACCTTTGTGTCGCATCTGTGGAAGATACTGAACCTAAATACCAAGTTTGGTGTATATTCGACTGTTCGTTTCTGAGTTATGCTGTTCACAGACACACACACGGACATGTTTCAAAAAATGCTTTTTTTTGGATTCAGGGGGTCTCAAAACATATATTTCCGGTGAAATCCCGGTATCGAATTTTTGAGTGGAATACAATACTTCCCCTACTTACTATACGTAGTAGAGAAAGTAATAAAAAACGAAAAGTTAGATAAGTACCAAATATCGTATTTACGTTCACCATTGGCAGCAAAAGAAGTCACTAAACATCCACTGAGTGACCCAACTATAACTACACCAGCCCATGATGTTATCTCAACCATTAAGAAGAAGCTCTACCAACACTGGAAGACAGGATGGCTTGACTCCACGAGAAGCAAACTCCGTGATATAACATCGAGTTTTTCGACACATCTTCCCAGTAATTCTCTTTCCAGACAAGATCAGGGTTTAATATCCCGACTGAAAATGGGCCATACAAGATCACGCACAGTTATCTTCTTTCAAAGGACCAACCATCCAGTGTAACATACTGTTAACGACTAACCACATAATCATGGAATGTCCACAATACGATCAATTGAGACAACACTGCCAGATACACAATGTTTTACAAACAGCACTCAAGTATTCCTGTACCCTAAGATAGTTGAAATTTTTAAAACCATAAATTTATATAAAAGTATATAATGTTCAACCAGTTTCATTAATTATAGTGTCACAATTTTATACTAATTCATTGTAATGGTTCAAAACTGGCAGTATGTTAAATAACGTCATTGTTTTATTGTTAAATATTTAGTTTATAAAAAGTTGTAAAGTCGCGATATGACTGATATGTTAAAGCGACTATAAACTTTTATAATAAAAAAAAACATATACAACACGAGGATTTTTCAAGAAAATCTTTCCACCCAAAAATACACTATAGGTACATGGAAAATTGCTTCTTAGAATGCGATATTTGTCAGTAGTTAACTATTATTTAAAATTATTTACCCAATCAAATGAGGCCTGTGTTTAGACTGGTTCAAATGTCATTTAGGAAAATTTATGAAGAAAAAAGAAACTCTGTTGGGATCGACAAAATTGCTTTATGTTTCTGCAATGATTCCATTGGAAAACACATGGACATAGATTTTTAATTTTGGTAGACTAGCTTAGAATATCAAAGCAGGAATTTTGAACAATACCATGATTTTAAGAATTTTTAAAACTACCATAAAATATACTAAAGTGAAACTAATATAGACTAAGAAATGAAAAAAGGAAAGCGAAGAAGACGCTAACATGAATTCTGAATACATAAAGATATGGCCAGATTTGAAATTAAGTATTTTACAAATAAAGTACAAATTTGCTAACTGTTAAAACATTATCTTGGCGAGCTATGCGTGCATTTATTGTTTAATAACTTTCCCAAAGAGTAAAAATGAAACCTATAAATTAAAGTTCTAACTTTTTTTGCCTGGGATACAGTGCCTGTAACGAAACATTACTATTTTTTTTTAATTTCTGGAATTGTAATTCATGGCAAGGCTCTTTGTGTTAACTAGGAAAATTAGCTTTAAAATATTCCCACATAAATAAGCTATGCTTTTTTTATTCTATTTTATTTCACGTTGCTTTAACTCCTTGTTCATATCGTGACGGATTTGTTGGTGGATATCTCTTAGAACGATATGTGATGGACAGTTAGCCTTCTAGGTCTCATTACTGTAACCCCTGCTTCTTGCCGTGCAGATGGCATTAGGGTGCCGTCCAGTCTAACTGCTTACATTGTCTGTAGATAGATGTCATAGCATTCGCTATTACCACTTATTTTTCATTTTACTATTGTTTTAGACTTAAGATGGAACTTTGGGTCGTGGTGTTAAACATCCAATCCGGTATTTACCTTGGCGACTGAGGAAAACCACGAAAAAACCTCAGACAGATTGGTCGGCACACGGGATTTGAACCCCGGACTTCCCGAATGCCACAGACTTTACCGCCTGAGCCATCCCGCTCGGTAAAGCTATGTTAAAGCGATAACTCGGCAGTATTTTTACTTTCTCTACTACGTATAGTAAGTATTGTATTCCACCCAAAAATTCGATACCGAGATTTCACCGGAAATACATGTTTTGAGAACCCCTGAATCCAAAAAAAAGCATTTTTGAAAACATGTCCCTGTGTGTGTCTGTGTGTGGGGTTGTGTGTCTGTGAACAACATAACTCAGAAACGAAAAGTCTGATAAACACCAAACTTGGTATTTAGGTTCAGTATCTTCCAGAGATACGACACGAAGGTTTTCAAGAAAATCCCCCCACCCCAGAGTACCCTTTACATGGAACATTTTTCAAAAATTTTAATTTTCTCAAAAATGTCTCTAACGATTTTGATTAAAATATCATATGTATAAGATATTATAATGACAAATGAAATGTATATCTCAATTTTCTGGGAATGTCTCCAAAATTATTCTTCATGTGAACGACTTTTGCATAACTGGTAAACCATAAGAGATAGACAAAATGTTACTACACAAAAATGTAGATCGCGTTAAACTACACAATTTATGTCATATATATTTTTTTTTGAGTGAACCATTTTTGAGATATTGCTTGTTATTCCCTTAAATTTTTCAATACTTATTTTCTCAATTGGGAATTCGTTATTCATTTTTTTGTCTTGGAAATGCAAAGTGTATTAATCTGTGGCAAAGGGAATGGTGCTGCACCTAGCAACCAGCTATTAAGAGATATGTCTATGCTTAAAGGCTACTGTATTTCTATATTGCCCTTGCAAATACAAAACAAGGGGAACATAGTACGCCTTAAGCGATAGTCAAATATTTTTAGAACTGGTCGCTATGTGTAAAATGTAATTCTCTTTGCATGGTAAAAGATGTTTCTGCAAATGTTTATCTCGATTAATATGAAATAGATGGAGAATAAGAGTTTGTAAAAATAGTTTGTACAAGAGTAGAGAAAGTCATGTGAGTGTAACACATCAAATTTTTTTATTTAGTCGGAACCTTGTAAAGTCAATTGGGATATATTTATCAACAGAAAGTAAAGTGTAATTAAACGAACAGATGCCCAGCCAGAGGCACACTCGTGCCCCGAAATCGTCTTTCAATCACATATACCGTTTTTGTTCTAATTTCTTGTAGACGAAATTTTCTAAATGTTATTATGAACAAAAAAGTAAGTGGAGAGACGAGTTTTCCCTCTTCGTCTCTTGCGTCGCCGAGAGAGGATGAATCCAGATTTGATCATCGTTATGATAGACAGGCGTGTTGGCCAGTGCTTATATCAGCATCAACAAAATTTTGGGCAAAAACAGAGGTCTCTTAACAAAAACACTATGTTGACAGAGTAACAACGGTGCTCAAGTTGCTATCAAAAGTAATTCATGTAGAAATATAATCGGGTAATAGTATTCGACTGTCTTGATTACATCAGACTTTCTTTAGCCACTAACACTGTTCTCTCGTCATCCATATGAGCATTATTTCCTATTTAGTTTCTGTTAATCGTGATAAATATTCGACGCATTTGCTTTCAATTAGGTTAAATACATCGTTAATAAAGATTTTTTTAGGCTGAGACAAACATGTGTTTAAAAGTTAATGACAATGTAGAACAATAATTTGTCTGGCAACGACAATGACAATGTAACCCCCTAAATTATTAATACGCCACATCATTATATGAATATGTGCTGGGCATGATATTATTCTACGAGGACATGAACAAAGCAGTTTAAAATGTATAAGAATATAAATGAACTGCACCGATATTTCTGAAAATCTTTAATGCCACACACTAAGTTACATCTCTTTGAGGTTCCGCAAACAAAACAAAATCCAGTATTAACGAATAGAATTTCAAAGATTATTTACAGAAAGTTCAAGACAGACTTTATCCAATATCTCAGGAAAATGTATAATTTAAAATAAATGTTTAGAACAATTTCTGAAAAAAGAAAACGAACAATATTCCGTATTCATGGAGGTTTTTTAGATGGAAGGAAATACTTGAAAACAATCACCTTACATCCTCAAAAGTCGTCAAATTTGATGCTTTGACTTCTTTGTAATAACGCTCTTACCAAGCGGGATGGCTCAGGTGGTAAAGTCTGTGGCCCGCAAATCCGACCAATCTGTCTGAGGTTTTTTCGTGATTTTCCTCAGTCGCCATGGTAAATAAGGATTGGATATCTAATACCACGGCCCAAAGTTCCATCTTAAGTCTAAAACAATAGTAAAATGAAAAATAAGCGGTAATAGCAAATGCTATGCAATCTATCCACAGACAATGTAAGCAGTTAGACTGGACGGCACCCTAACGCCATCTGCACGGCACGAAGCAGAAGATCTGCCATGCGCTGGGGGTCTCTGTGGATACGTGACGAAGCAAGATGGCATTTCCAGGGATGAGACCTAGAAGGCTAACTGTCCGCCTTTCTGTGTGAGGGTGGCGGTTAGACTGGACGGCACCCTATTGCCATTTGCACGGGATGGAGCAGGTGGTTACAGGGATGAGACCTAGAAGGCTAACTGTCCGCCTTTCTCTGTGAGGGTGGCGGTTAGACTGGACGGCACCCTAATGTCATCTGCATAGCATGAAGCAGGTGGTCACAGGGATGAGACCTAGAAGGCTAATAGTCCGTCTTTTATGGGGGCGGCGGTTGGCCTGGACGGCACCCTATTGCCATTTGCACGGCATGAAGCAGGTGGTTACAGGGATGAGACCTAGAAGGCTAACTGTCCACCTTTCTCTGTGAGGGTGGCGGTTAGACTGGACGACACCCTAATAACATCTGCACGGCATGAAGCAGGTGGTCACAGGGATGAGACCTAGAAGGCTAATAGTCCGTCTTTTATGGGGGCGGCGGTTGGACTGGACGGCACCCTATTGCCATTTGCACGGCATGAAGCAGGTGGTCACAGGGATGAGACCTAGAAGGCTAATAGTCCGTCTTTTATGGGGGCGGCGGATGGACTGGACGGCACCTTAATGCTGTCTGCACGGCACGAAGCAGAAGATTCGGTAGCTAGGGTCTCTGTGGCACGTGACGGAGCGGGTGGTTACAGGGATGAGACCTAGAAGGCTAACTGTCCATCACATATCGTTCTAAGAGTTATCCACCAACAGATGCGTCGCGGTATGACCAATGAGTTAAAGCGGCGTAAAATAAAATAGAGTAAAAAATAAATAAATAACACTCTTTTATTTAGATATGAAACCTGGAAATTGATGTCATCAAATACTTAATTTAATGCACTTGCCTAAGAGGTAGAGAAAGTAAAAAGTTCATTTCGTCTATTTATTTCCAATCAGCTAAAGCTCTATGTGTTTAGCTAATTGGAATTTGTCACAAATCAGTGAATTTAGCTTTTTTCTTCATTGTGATTTTGCTTTGACCTTTTTTCTAATAATAATTTTTTATTCAATAGCCGCTAAATTGCGTATTTCCGATGATATCTAATTATCGAAGTTCTATGGTACGAAACACCTCATTTTATGTACCTGCCTAAGAGTTAGAAAAATAAAAAGAAATGAACTGGCAATTCTGCAAAATCTGTGCTCATATTTGTGTATTTAAAGAGACCTGTGCATTTAGTTAATAGGAATCCTCCAAAAATCGGTGCATCTAGCTTTTTCTCTTATTTTCTGGTATTGAGATTTTGCAGAACTGAAAATACATACCTATATAGCTCAGTTTTATCAGAATTCTGGTTGAACGATGTATGTTCCTGACTTATAGCTTTTCTAGGTTTCGTTACTGGTATTGATAATGCTTTTTTATTTACAAAACGCTTTGCAGTTCATGCAAGACTAATTCTGAATTATATAAATTATCATACTAAATTTGGTGATATAATCAGATGGGAGGAATTTTTTTATCTTTATTCGTTATTGTCGCTTCAACTTTAAAGTAATATCGCGACTACTTTAGAATACAGAACATGATTGCAATGAAAATACATCATTTTCAACAGTAATAGTACTTACAATATTAAATTCTCTAAATAGGTGTGCTACACATGTTATACAATTTTGTCGCTTTCATAAGGTTTAAAGTTCTTTGATGTGCTGAATTTAGGGCGTCTGGTAGGCTGTTGGGAATGTGACATCTTTCTATGTGTTGTACATAGCGACGGCAGGCTGTGACTGTGAGGTTGTATCTGCAGAGGTCGCACACAGGAGGAAGGTCACGGTTGAGGAGATCTTTGTGCGTTATAGAAGTATGTCCAATACGTAGTCGAGTTAATACAACTTGGTATTTGCGGTTGAAATGATAGTGTTGAAGTTTGGACTCGGAAATGTAGACATCGTGTAACTTGCTTCTAGATGTGGCTTTACATGTTTGTCTGCATTGATTAATGCAAGCACTTTTGATGAAGCTTGTGAAGTCCGTGTATGGGATCTTGATGTCCTGAGGGGGATGTTTGGTGGCTTCTTTGGCCGCCTGGTTAACTGATTCATTTCCCAAAATTCCAACGTGAGACGGAATCTAGGCAAATGATACTGATTTACCAGAGATTAGTATTTAGTGGTACAGTTTCTGAAGATCTTTAACAATGTTTTGGGAGATTGAGGTTTGTTGAAGGAATGTTAAAGCATTCGACGAATCTGAGAATATTATGTAATTATGCAGGTTATATTTTTAAATATATATTCCAATGAGAGTTGGATTGCGAACAATTCACAAGATTAGACAGAAAGATTGTTGGGGAGACTATATTGTATGGTGTAATCAGGGAACACCGCTGCACATCCATTATGACATCAAGTCTGGATCTATCAGTAAAGATATTACAGTGTATACAATTCATTAAACAGTCGTTTGTAAGAAACACTATCTGTTGAAGATTTTCCTTGTCTAGCCAGTAATGTGTCAATAAAGGGGTATGTGAGTCCCCATGGTATATAATCTGAATCTATGAAACAAGGAAACATATTAAGTAGAGCAATGTTAAATTCCTTGAGGTACGCCTAGAGACGAATTGAAAAATCTGAGGGTTGTGCTGAGTCTGTGGCATTTCTATGTTGTTGATGGGAAATATGTAAGAGTGGACTAGAGATAATGTTCTCGCAGTACGTTCTGCATATGATAGACTTGAGATTTTCTTTCCGATCTGCAGCGGAGGTATTTAGCTTCAATTTGTAGGCTCTCTATGGAGCTGGTTTGAAAGACTCCTAAAGCAATTCTAATGCCGAAGACTGGATTGAATCTAGCATTTTAAGAGATAGGTACTAGCTAAATTGTAAACCATAGATATGTAGTGCAGTTTAGGATGTATGATTGATTTATAAGTGCATAGTAATACAGCACTCCATGATCTTGCTGATAATACTTTCAGTATATTGAGTCGTTGCCACTTTTTACTTTCTCTACTACGTATAGTAAGTAGGGGAAGTATTGCATTCCACCCAAATATTCGATACCGAGATTTCAGTAAAATGCCTGATTCAAAGTCAATATTTAGAAATTTTTTGCACAGTTCTACCAGCAATAGTTCTAGTCTTTATCGCTTTACCTTCATTACGAATCCTATATCTAATTGATGAAATATATGTTTTGAGACCCACTGAATCCAAAAAAAGCATTTTTGGAAACATGTCCGTGTGTGTGTCTGTGTGTGTGTGTGTGTGTGTGTGTGTGTGTGTCTGTGTGTCTGTCTGTGTGTCTGTGAACAGCATAACTCAAAAACGAACAGTCGGATAAGCACCAAACTTGGTATTTAGGTTCAGTATCTTCCAGAGATGCGACACGAAGGTTTTCAAGAAAATCCCCCCACCCCAGACTACCCTTTACATGGAACATTTTTCGAAAATTTTAATTTTCTCAAAAATGGCTCTAACGATTTTGATGAAAATATCATATGTTTAAGATAATGTCATGAGAAATGAAATGTATATCTCGAATTTTCTGGGAATGTCACCAAAAGTATTCTTCATTGTGAACGACTTTTGCATAACTGGTAAACCATAAGAGATAGACAAAATTTTACTACACGAAAAATGTAGATCGCGTTAAAATACACAACTTATGTCATATACATTTCTTTTGTTGAGTGAACCGTTTTCGAGATATTGCTTGTTATTTCCTTAAATTTTACAATACTTATACTTTTTCTCACATTCGTTATTCATTTTTTTTATGTCCTGGACATGCAAAGAGAATGGAATGCGCCACATAGCAACCATCGTTAAAATATTTGACTATCGCTTAAAAGCTACCATATTTCCCTTGCATCTACAAGAAAATTACCAATAAGATTGACATCTCGATATCTCGATTAACATGAACCATATGGAGAATAAGCGTTTGTAAAATTAGATTGTACAAGAGTAGAGAAAGTCATGTGAGTGTAACACATCAGATTTTTTCTTTTAGTAGAGACTATTAAGAACTATATATAGGTTAATTCGCACCACTCAGAAACATTCTATGAAACAAAAATATGTAATAATTATATTATTAAATTTTCTGTTACCTATGTACACATTTTAGAAAGAAAATGAGATGAATGTGACGTCAGAATTGTGACTCACATTGAAATACCTCATGTCGATTCGATCCAAGCTTTTACTACTTTTCCCTCTCTACGTACTCAATCCACATTCAGATTAAATCAATAGAAACAAATAGCTATTATACACTGATGTGCAAAACCTAAGGACGAGATGGGTAAAGTAACATAACAAATGAACTACTTGGTGGAAGTAGATGAAGGTGCGGGAGCATGTTTTCAGAGGTCTGTCACACGTACACAGAAAGCTGGACGTCACATGGCGTGAGTGTAGCGAGCTTATAGTGCCAAATGGGTCAGGTCCCACAACACGGGGTAGTTGACGAAACAGGACAAGATGGTCTGTGGCAATTAGCCAGCTATTACGGTGCACTGCAGTGGTGTTCTTCATTGAAATATGGCCCGTAGACACGATTTGGATGACTTCACACTGGGAAGAATCATCGGGAAACTGGGAGAACGGCGAAGTTTGACGAGTGTAGCTCAGGAGTTTGGAATGGCTCACAGCATTGTTTCACGTGCATGGAGAACCTTCCATACCACAGGCACTGCTGTCCCAAGGATAGGTGGTGGTCGACCATGCTCAACTACAGCAGCAGATGTACGCTACATTGGCAACAGGCAAGAAGGGATCCACGCCAAACAGCGGATGAAAGTGTAACCACATTTAACAGGACAGCTAGGCACGCAATCTCACGATACACAGTGGCTCGGCGACTACACAGAGGTGGTCTCTTGCCCGTACGTTGTGTTCCATTGACATCCGCACATCGGCGGCACCGTTTGCGATGGTCCCAAGAGCATCAAAATTGGACCAACGAGGAATGGGGTCGCGTGCTCTTCTCGCATGAGAGCAGATTCAGTCTAAGTAGTGATTCTCGACGTGCCCTCATCTGGCGAGAGGTGAGAACACATAATGAACCCAGGAACATCCTTGAACATGATCGTTTTGATGGTCCGGGTGTTATGGTTTGGTGAGGCATAATGTTGCTTGGGCGCACCGACCTCCAAATCTTTGAACACGGTACGCTCACTGGTCAACGTTATTGTGATACTGTACTCCTTCCACATGTGCGACTTTTCAGGGGTGCAGTCGACCCTGACTTCATTTTTATGGATGACAATGCGCGACCGCATCAAACAGCGCAGGTGGAGGATCTCTTGGAACGAGAGGATATTCGGCGAATGAACTGGCCTGCCCTTTCCTTCGATCTAAATCCCATCGAACACGTGTGGGATGCTTTGGGGAGACGCATTGCAGCACATCCACATGCACCAATGACCACCCAACAGTTGTCAACAGCTGCTCGCTGGTGGAGGAATGGAATGCCCTACCACAAGAACTGCTTACCAACCTTGTGGCCAGCATGGGAGCACGATGCAGAGCATGCATTGATGTCCGTGGTGATCATACACCCTTTCAAGCAGCATGTATCTGTTTATGTAAATCTAGAAAGCCATGATATGTCGTATTGACTTTAGTGTAGCTTATGGTCTATGAATAAAAGTGGCATTTCTGTTCGTCTCATTGCATATTTCGTTTAGTTGCCTACTGTAACATACCGTAGCAGTTTCCTCTAGGTATGACTCAGGTTTCATCGAGCTATGTTACTTGGCAGTGTCACAGCATGCAAAGATTACTTTCGTCCTTAGGTTTTGCACACCAGTGTAGTAAGCTCATCTATAAACAAGTTATAAAACATCATAACACAGGAGAGTTTCTGTGCAGCTCAAAGTGTAAATGGCTGGCATACATGTATGTCTATCAACTCAGTGTAAAATGTCATAGTAATATTATTGCAATAAAAAAGAATAAATATAGCAACTGTCTGTCTGAAAGTGTAAATTATACCGAAAACAGCTGATACAGGTTTTTAAATTTAAACGCAAATTTCCAAGTCAAAAAACACATTTTATAACTCTTTTAGCGCAAACTTCAATTTTGTTCATGTGACAGAGAGAAAGAAAACATATTTAAAATATCTGATGTGTAGCACTCACAAGACTTTCTTTACTCTTGTACAAACTATTTTTATAAACGCTATTCTCCATCTATTTCATGTTAATCGTGATATCGAGATGTTAATCTTATTGATAATTTTCTTGTAGATGCAAGGGGAATTGGTAGGCTTTAAGTGATAGCCAAATATTTTAAGAGCTGGTTGCTATGTGGAGCATTCCATTCTCTTTGTATGTTCAGGACATAAAAAAGGAATAACGAATTCCCATTTGAGAAAAAGTATAAGTACTGAAAAATTAAAACGAATAACAAGGAACATCTAGGAAATGGGTCACTCAACAAAAAAATTTACACGACTTAAATGGCGTGTTTTAACAAAATTTACATTTTTTAGTAGTAAAATTTTGTCTGTCTCTTATGGTTTACCAGTTATGCGAAAGTCATTCAGAATGAAGAGGATTTTTGGGAATATTCCGAGAAAATTCAAGATATAGATTTCTTTGCTATTAAAATATCTTAAAAATATGATATTTTAATCAAAATCGTTATAGCCAGTTTTGAGAAAACCAAAATTTTCAAAAAATATTCGATGTAAAGAGTAGTTTGGGGTATTGGGATTTTCTTGAAAATCCTCGTGTCGCACCCTTGGAAGATACTAAACTGAAATACCAAGTTTGGAAGTTATTCGTCTTTTCGTTTTTGAGATATGCTGTTCGCAGACAGACACACACACACGGACATGTTTCCAATAATGCTTTATTTGGATTCAGGCACCTAAAAGCATGTATTTCCGGTGAAAAATCGGTATGGAATTTTTGGGTGGAATGCAATATATCCCCTACTTACTATACGCAGTAGGGAAGGTAAAAAACAAAGAAAATATGCCTGCATGTTATACATGAGGTACTTTTATTAATCAACCTAATCTTATGAATAAATCAAAAAGTCTTACAAAACGAATCAAAGGAAAATTCTTATTTCAAGAGCTGTTAAATTTTGTCGATATTTTCTGCAAATTGTATAACATTTATTTTCTGTTCTGCCTACCTATAATAGGTAGAGGAAGTATGGCATTCCATCCAAAAATGTACTATCTTGATTTCGCCAGAAATAAAAATTTTGATATACCCTGAACCCATCCCAAAAGCACATTTAAGAAAGCTCCATATGTTTGGTGGGGGAGGGTAAATACCAAACATAATACTTGAGTCATACGCGTTTAAGAAAGTCAGGCGTATTTTTTCAACAAATTCGAGCAACACAATTTTCTACATACAAAATTTTCGTGTTTATCTCTCATTCTCTCTCTCTCTCTCTCTCTCTCTCAAAAACGACTCTAGCGATTTGAATTAATGTATCATTGGTTTTAGAAGTTTGCATGACAATTAAAATGCATGTACTTAATTTTCTACAATTAGCTTGTGAAATTTTCTTCATTCTTATTGCATTTTATATGACATAAAAACCATAAGAGAAAGAAAAATTCAAATCGAGAAAATGTAAAGCAAATATACAATTTATTTCATGCGCTTTTCTGTAATATAAAGGTCATTCAAACGAAACCCGGTCACTTGTGTAAAGTAACGGTAACGTTTTATTAACTCAAGAATAATCGCCATAACTGTTGGCACATTTATCCCATTGCGACACTAGCCGGTCCATTCCATCTTTGAGGAAGCTAGCAGGCTGCTGTCGCATCCAGGCCTGGACCCATTCACACACTTCGTCGTCCGTTGTGAATCGATGTCCGCGAATACTTGTTTTAGAGGTCCATAAACATGAAAGTCACACGGTGAAAGGTCTGGACTGTACGGTGGATGTTCCAGCGTTTCCAATTGAAACTGCTGCAATGTCGTCTTCACCGTATTGGCAGTGTGTGAGTGGGCATTATCATGCAGGATAATAACGCCATTAGACAACATGCCTGGGCGTTTCGACTTGATGGCTCGTCTAAGGTTCTGTAAAGTGGCTTGATAACGCTGGGCATTGATGGTGGTTCCCCGTTCCAGGAACTCGACAAGCAATGGGCCCTTGTGTTCAAAAAAGGACATCATGACCTTACCAGAACTGGTGTGCACGGCCTTTGATTTCTTTGGAGGTGGTGAAGTCGCATGCTTCCACTGCTTGCTCTGACTCACTCCTTGTTGTTCCTGCTTACTCGCCTTCATGTTCAGTAGTGGACGATAACTTGTGAGACCACCTTTTCTTCGGCGTGAAACCACACTGTCGCTATGCAACGTCAAAAGTTGCACACGCTGTAGTCGCTCTACCAATAGATGGTGCCACCATACACGCAGTTGCGTAGTGCCACCTTACGTGTAGTGCAAAGTTAGATGCACTGACCAGGTTTCATTTGAATGCCCCTCATATTAACCTTTTCGAAATATTCCTTGCAAAATCTTTTAAATTTTCCTAGTTAGAACTGTTATATGGCATCAATGAATCATCCTTGAAATTATGTGAATCTTCTTTACCCGAAGGGGTTCACTGGTATGGTAAAAAGTGAATTGTGATATAAACCGTTGCGTTTTGTCCTCACATGTTGTATAATCTGAAATTATTCTCGGCAATAATTTACGGTGATTGAGGTAAAGTGAATTGAAGAATCAATCTTTATACGGAATGAATCGAAAAAAATTGTACAAATTTTGGTGGGTTGTTCACAACAAAGCAAAAAATTAAGTCCATATAAACATTTGACAGCAAAATCTTCATGTTTGTGTTACTAATTAAAGTGATACCTCAACCCAGAAAATCACATTAAATGTTCCAAATGTCCTCCACTTTCTTCTACATATTATTATGTATGCACTCTTCAGCTCATTGGCTGTCACACTCCTTCAATACTCCCGGATCGGACGGTGTCGAATGGTTTGGCCGGCTTCCATGACACATTGATAAAGCGTCTCTGCATTAGGAATGTCTGCTGCATAAATCAATTGCTTTAGATGGTCGCACAGATAAGTATCAAAATGTCAGGGCAGTGTGCAGGCCATGGAATTGGGCCTCCCTTACATATCCATCTGCCATGGTAGATAGCAGGCAGTGCATCCCGAGCATTGTGATTAAAATGTGCTGGAGCCTCATCATGCATAAACACAAGATGCATCTTATTTGCAGGAGGACAGTCTGTAGCAAGTTTGGAAGAGTATTCTCAGTAAATTTCGTGCAGACAGCACCTTGATACCGTAATTATTGCCGGGCAGATAAAAATAATTAAATCAAGAAATAATAGTAAGACAGAGAAATAATTGTCATAAATGACTTCTATATATTAAAGCAATGTATAATGTAATAAGCTTAAGTTGAAATGTTTGTCCGGGAAGACAAGATAATTAGAATGTCAGGTTAACGAAAGTCATTAGTATCAGGATAGAACACATTAGCTTAAGTTACTGGAAATGTAGTTAGGATATGTACATTTGCAGGCACGTAAGCCAATTCTGAGAAAAGTGAAGGGCTCAGTTAGCAACAAAGTAAGGGACGTGCATGAAGACGGGTTAAGTGACGCTTGCTTTATTGCTTTGTAGCGACGACATTGTTGGTAATTCTTTTCGGCCTGGGGTTTTTGAATTTAGTCCGACGTGATATCTCTCCCCACCTCCCAGCCAGAGGTGGAGAGAGGAAGGGAGGGAAGCTACTAGTTTTTCTCTGTCTGTCGTGGCGTCAGTCAGTCGCCAACAGTAGTCTCAATGAGTCTCTCTACAGGGCGAGTGTTATGTGTAAAAGCGTGCGTGGATCGCGTGAGTGTGAACCGTCTCCCTCCAGTGTCTGCTGTTTAATATATTTTCCGAACGATGTAGTGACACCCATTTTAATATTCCATAAACCACAGGTAATGTGACTAATGTATAAATCCTTTATATTTTTGTGATAATTATCCCACGCCTGCTCTGAAATGCATGGTTAAGTTCTGATCCTCTTCGTTGCATCTGATGCTACGTCCCCCAAAGTTTATTCTGGGGTATCTAAAATTTATTAACTAGCTGCAAAACCTTTTGGCCTTACCCCAGTGTATAACAATATTGATCTATCAGAGAGTCACATACAATTGCAGGCCTCACATTGATCTGTGCTAGCATCTAGTTCCCGAGGTCGCGGGTTCGAACCCGGCGGAGGGCGATGGATGTTTTTCGGGCGAAAAAATCCTTAGCACGGCTTCCTTCGGAAGGGAAGTAAAGCCGGTGGTCCCGTGTCGTAGAAGAACCTCAAGTCTAATAAGAGGCCTCTGAGCAAAATTTCCGGTCTTTCACGCCCAATATAGAATGCGACGCTAAGAACTATAGTAGTTAAAGAGCGTCCATAAATAAAACTCAATTTCAATTTTTTCTCACATTGATGCCTAATCTGATTTTAGCATGAAGGTTTACCGAGCGAGGTGGCGCCGCAGTAACCTGTGCGATTCTTATTCGGGAGGTCCCGGGTTCCGTCTTCGGCGACCACTCACTCTGACCCATAGGTTTTTCGTTGTTCCCTAGGGTAGGCAGGCAAATGCTGGGGTGGTTCATCTTCAACAACGACGCTTCTGTCCCTCACTTCCTATACCCATCATCTTCCTTATCATCTGTTTTAGGGTTGTAGGACCAGGCGACGATGTTAGGTGGTCGCGGATGGATCGTGGTTATGTGCTCTGTGGAGGTTTTTTCCTGGCGTCGTCCAGGGATCGCTCAGTTGGATACCCACCTCTGGGTGGTTTCCCGCAGGCGCACCTTGGGGGATCCCTCCGGTGACTTGGGACCAAATGGGTGAGCTCGGGCGATATTGGAGGCGCTCAATCTGGAAACATTAGGGACGCCGTCCATGCTTTCCCATCTCATCCAGATCTGGTTACCTTTCGGGTCCCTCCCCTCATCCTTCGCTCCCCGAGTCACGATAGATGCACAAGGACCCGGATGGCCTGCGTATGGTGCTCTGTTCCGGTTATATATTCTTGTCGTTTGCCTGAGCTAAGATTCTTGACATATCCAGGCATGGGGTTTTACGAGATCCGTGTTGTTATGAATAGACTATCACTCCTGTATATTCACTAAATATACAGGATGGATCATTTAAGTTGAGACTGTACAATATCTCCAAAACTAAGCGTTGTAGAAAGAAACGTCGTGAATAAAAGTTGCTTGATATTATGGGGGAAAGTAAATTCCATTAGTCATGTTTTGATAATTTTAGGGCCATTTTAGGGTCATTTTATGGTCAATTTAACATTTTTAAAAATGGGAGCCTATAATTAGGTCCATTTAAATTGAATCTAAAATGACCATCACAACATCCTCCAAATAAACCGTCGACTGAAAGTGCGCGAGCTAGCAGACATCGTAGGCATTTCAAAAAGTGCTGTATATCGCATATTGACTGAACGTTTAGACACGAGAAAGCTATGCGCAAGATGGGTGCTGCGTTTACTCACAATGGAACAAAAGCAGCGTCGTGAGAATGTTTCAGTCGAGTGTTTGGCGATGTTTCGCTGCAATAAAGTCAAGTTTTTGCGTCGCTTTATAACCATGGATGAAACATGGGTCTGTCACTTCACATCTGAGACGAAGGAATAGGCAAAACAGTGGATTGAAAGAGGAGAATCGGCTCCAAAGAAGACGAAGACACTTCCGTCTGCAGGCAAGTACATGGTGTCAGATTTTGGGATGCACGTGGGATAATTGTCATTGATTATCTTCAAAAAGGAAAAGCATTCAATACGAGTACTATACAAACTTACTGCAGCGTTTGAAAGATAAAATCAAGCAAAAACGGCCGCATTTAGTTAAAAAGAAAGTTCTGTTTCATCAAGACAATGCATCAGTTCTCACAACCAAAATCAATTAGTTAAAGTTCGAATTGCTTCCTCATGCACCCTATTCACCAGATTTAGCGCCCTCTGATTGTTCTCTGTTTCCAGAGTGTAAAAATTGGCTTGGTAGTAAAATATTTGCCAACAATGAAGAGGTGGAGTTTGCAGTAGATGGCTATTTTGCAGAACTCGACGGTTCTCAATATAAACTTGTATCGAAGCTATTGAACATCTGGGGAAAGGAATCGAGCTGAAAGGAGACTATGTGGAGAAATAAAGATGTTTTTCCCAATTTTTTTTGTGTTTTCATTGTTAGGTCGGGTACTTCTGGGACAGCCCTCGTATTTCTTTCTACAACACTTAGTTTTGGAGATATTGTACAGTCTAAAATTAAAGGTCCACCCTGTATATTAAACTTTATTGAGCCTACAACCTTTACAATGCGGTATTATTATAAAACACCCTTTTCTTGTCAGCGGCTAAATTATACTCAAGGAGAATTTAACGTTTTACTCGCGGCACCGACAATCCTATTTATGTTAGTGGAGAATATTTCTAAGTTCTACTTTAGAGATATTAGTACACCCTTGTGTATAATGTGCAGAGCGTCGTTAAGCTATCTACGTGAAAGCATGTATGTTTGCTTCGTCGAACTATGTGAGTAAAAATTGTATGTAATCCCCTCCGTGTCCATTACCGCTAGTTTTGTTGCATAAACTCCACCTCTAATTTTCCACTTGCAAATGATCCCATTGCTCAATTTTATTTTGATATTTTCGATTTGCTAACAAACTTACACCTGCACTTAGATCTTGAAGCTGTTAACAAAAGATACCTTAAAAATCTTCAATCTTATTTTTAGCATCATACGTGCCACCGCGTAATTTTACAAGACCGAAGCTTCGTTGCTCTAATCTCTTCACGGCGACTGAACTCACGTACCGATTTTGTAACCAATAATTTCTAAAGATTTTTTCCCCTTTCTATTGTATACAAGACTGGAGTATGTCTGCTAGCGAACCCTTCATAAGTGCTAAATATTTGTGTGGTACCAAGTTGTTCAACGGGCATACAACAAACCCGATATTACTTCTTATTAAATCTAAGTTTATAGTGTAAGTATTTAATTAACATAATTATTATTCACCGCATTAGCTGTCCGGTTACAACTAGACTAAACAGAAAAATCTGATGTGTTACACTCACATGAATTTCTCTACTCTTGTACAAACTATTTTTACAAACGCTTATTCTCCATATGCTTCATGTTAATCGAGATGTTAATTTTCTTGTAGATGCAAGGCTTTAAGCGATAGTCAAATCTTCTAACACTGGTTGCTATGTGGCACATTCCATTCTCTTTGCATGTCCAGGACATAAAAAAATCTGATGTGTTACACTCACATGACTTTCTCTACTCTTGTGCAATCTATTTTTACAAACGCCTATTCTCTATATGCTTCATATTAATCGAGATATCGAGATGTCAATCTTATTGTTAATTTTCTTGTAGATGCAAGGGGAATATGGTAGGTTTTAAGCGATAGTCAAATATTTTAACGCTGGTTGCTATGTGGCGCATTCCATTCTCTTTGCATGTGCAGGACATAAAAAAATGAATAACGAATTTGATAAAAAGTATAAGTATTGGAAAATTTAAGGAAATAACAAGCAATATCTCGAAAACGGTTCACTCAACAAAAAAAGTATATGATATAAGTTGTGTATTTTAACGCGATCTACATTTTTTGTGGAGTAAAATTTTGTCTATCTCTTATGGTTTACCAGTTACGCAAAAGTCGTTCATAATGAAGAATACTTTTGGAGACATTCCCAGAAAATTCAAGATATACATTTTATTTGTCATAAAAATATCTTAAACATATGATATTTTAATCAAAATCGTTAGAGCCATTTTTGAGAAAATTAAAATTTTCGAAAAATCCTCCATGCAAAGGGTAATCTGGGGTGGGGGGATTTTCTTGAAAACCTTCGTGTCGCATCCTTGGAAGATACTGAACCTAAATACCAAGTTTGGTGTTTATCCGACTGTTTGTTTTTGAGTTATGCTGTTCACAGACAGACACACACACAGACACACACACACGGACACGTTTCCAAAAATACTTTTTTTAGATTCAGGGTGTCTCAAAACATGTATTTCCGGTGAAATCTCGGTATCGAATTTTTGGGTGGAATACAATACTTCCCCTACTTACTATACGTAGTAGAGAAAGTAAAAATCAATAAAGAACTTAGAAAAAGTATAAGTATTGGAAATTTTAAGGGAATATCAAGCAATATTTTGAAAATGGTTCCCTCAACAATAAAAAATATATATGACATAAATTGTGTATTTTAACGCGATCTACATTTTTTGTGTAGTAAACTTTTGTCTATCTCTTATGGTTTACCAGTTATGAAAACGTCGTTCACAATGAAGAACACTTTTGGAGACATTCCCAGAGAATTCAAGATATACATTTTATTTTTCATAAAAGTATCTTAAATATATGATATTGTAATCAAAATCGTTAGAGCCATTTTTGAGAAAATTAAAAATTTCGAAAAATGTTCCATGTAAACTCTCAGTGGCCACAGGTTCTTGGAAATTATCAGGTCGTCAAAGAAACTTGGAATTAGTGCCATGGATTCATTTGATGTATCGCCGTCCTGCTGAAAATATCCTTGACTCAGCTCTACATCGTCTAGTTGCTCAGTAAACTCCATGAAAATCCGTCGGTACCCTGCAGTGTTCACATTGTTTTAAAGAAAATTGGTCCCACTATTCTCTGTGCGGATATTGCGCACCAAACTCTGATTTTAACCGGGTGCATATGCGGATAAATGGACCCATTCTTCATCTGTGAACCATGTGATGGACAATATGGCAGGATTTTGCACAATGAACATCTGAATCCAACGACAATATTTCGGCCGTCTATCTTTATCTGATTCCTGTAACTGATGGACAACCGTAATCCTATACGGCTTTACGCCTGCACTTTTCACAACTCTCTAACACATTGAGTAGTAGTACCCTGTCTTCTACGACATACGTCTTAATGATTTTTTGGGTGACTGATCCGGTCGTGCTCTTACGTCAACAAGAACCGTGATATGTCTAGATCAGTGGTGGCGAAAGTGCGACTCGCGAGGCATTGTGACTCGCAGGCGCAACTCCTTTACTAGCCTTCTATTCATTTGTTTTCCATGTGCTACTGAGTGGTGTAGTGCGTGGTGCATATTTGGTGACTCGCGGAAGGCAGGCGTTTTCGCCACCCTTGGTCTAGATGAACGAGTTGTGTTGCCTTCTTCACTCACCAGATATCCAGTTGTTTACAATTTGTTTACCAGTCGCAGTATTGTGTTTCTTTGGGGAGGATTCCGAACACCAAATTCTCTCTGGTATGCCCTTTGAATAGCTGTAATTGAATTCGTAATCCAGTATTGCTTTACAAGCAAGAGTCGTTCATTTAATGTGTACTCCATTTTCACGTTGACTAGAACAAAATCCAAAAACAGTTGTCGACAATAAAACCAACAATTACGAATAAAACATGAACATCTGCGCATCTAGTGACAAGAAATCGAAACTCCAGGACATTCTGCTTATTTAGTGCTAAAATTGGGGCACTGAATGAATTTCGAACAGAATAATTAAAGAAAGAAGTGTGTCAGTTCTTCATAAATTTTAAACATTAAGACATTCCTAAGAATGCATTCCAGAAAAGGACGGTTTCAACCCTATTTGAAAGGATACGATAGTCACTGTGGTTGTATGCATGTGTAAAAATAAGTGCAGAACCTTTTGAGCATTTGTTATGCATTTATGAGTTGAGGTATAACTTTCATTACTAACTTAAAAAATCTGATGTGTTACACTCACATGACTTTCTCTACTCTTGTACAATCTAATTTTACAAACGCCTATTCTCCATATGCTTCATGTTAATCGAGATATCGAGATGTCAATCTTATTGCTAATATTCTTGTAGATGCAAGGGGAATATGGTAGCTTTCAAGCGATAGTCAAATATTTTATCGCTGGTTGCTATGTGGCGCATTCCATTCTCTTTGCATGTCCAGGACATAAAAAAATGAATAAAGAATTTGAGAAAAAGTATAAGTATTGGAAAATTTAAGGAAATAACAAGCAATATCTCGAAAACGGTTCACTCAACAAAAGAAATGTATATGACATAAGTTGTGTATTTTAACGCGATCGACATTTTTTGTGTAGTAAAATTTTGTCTATCTCTTATGGTTTACCAGTTATGCAAAAGTCGTTCACAATGAAGAATACTTTTGGAGACATTCCCAGAAAATTCGAGATATACATTTCATTTCTCATGACATTATCTTAAACATATGATATTTTAATCAAAATCGTTAGAGCCATTTTTGAGAAAATTAAAATTTTCGAAAAATCTTCCATGTAAAGGGTAGTCTGGGGTGGGGGGATTTTCTTGAAAATCTTCGTGTCGCATCTCTGGAAGATACGGAACCTAAATACCTAGTTTGGTGCTTATCCGACTGTTCGTTTCTGAGTTATGCTGTTCACAGACACACAGACACACACACAGACACACACACACACACAGACACACACACACAGACACACACGGACATGTTTCCAAAAATGCTTTTTTTGGATTCAGGAGGTCTCAAAACATGTATTTCCGGTGAAATCTCGGTATCGAATTTTTGGGTGGAATGCAATACTTCCCCTACTTACTATACGTAGTAGAGAAAGTAAAAAGAAGGATTTTTGGTCACATGTTTATATGCACTTTGTTTCTTGTTTTGGTGTGAGGAAGACGTCTATAATGTTTGTAAAGTTGTTTCTGTTACACTTGTTTATATGCTCTAACTATAAGGGATACCTATGACATGTAAATAGGTAGAGAAAGTAGTGATGTGAATGCACCATCTTAACAGTGTGGCCTGGTAATGGTCGTCTCTTTTTGAAGCCGTACCCTTTGCTTCAGTATCTGCTGTTGATTCTACTGCCAGCTGCTACAGGGGTTGGCTATGAGATCTTTCTCTCAGGGTATCATGGAAGTATTTTGAAAGGATAACATCAATTTAAACTTATTGAGAAGTTTAATGTGGTCTAATACTTGAGCCATTGAAGCGAGTTGCGGACCGTTTGAGGATACAAAATAAATCTGATTATGAACGTAGCACTCGAAACTATATCTCTTGAATTATTATTATACCTGCTAACTTCTACAGTATGTTTTACGGTTTAAAATAATTGTTTCCGCAATAAAGAAATTACCGCTGTAACTTGCCGTGAGTCGCTAAAATGCTTACCGGCAAGACCTCTTACGGCTACCGCTAAGTAACTGATAACCCAGCGCGGTCTTAAGCGCTACGAACTGATCACCATAAAAGACTTTAAGCTCCTACGGCTATACACGAACGAAAAGAAAGGACGACAAGACGCTAATTTTAGCAATACACGCTCTTTTTACTGCTTAAGCTAACCATCTCACCAAGTTTCCTACTCACGCGGGACTAAACTCAAAACCCCTACGTATTTGGAACTATTACTATGGGGTACATCCCAGAAGCTCAGAAATTCATCCCCTTTCTCTTTTACGGAATCTCTGTCTACGTGACTCTGCAAACGTACTGAAATTATAACCTTAACTGCATTCCAGGAATCCTTATACTAACATGTTCGCTCCTCACTACTACATTATACATTGATTTAATATACGGAAATTACTTATTACAATTGTTTCCCTATTCTACTATTATTTATTTATTGGATTATTTACGTCTTCCTGTCAATAATTATGGTATCACATCTCTGAAATTATTAAATATTAAAGAAATGAAACATTTCTTTGGTGTTAATTTATAAGGAATATTCTTTGAACAAACTGCGTATCCACCTATCGTATAACCGAGGGATACTTTCTATGCATGTCTCTTAAGCAACTTTATTTAAGTGTTATTCTTACGTCTACTAACGTGACCTCATAATTAATTCATTAAAGCTGTGCTTTTTTATGTTTCAAAGATCATAAACATGCATGAAGTACAAAAAGGCGAAGCATCAAACACCTTACTTCATCAAGTATTCCATACAATGCAAATAAGTATTGCATGGTATTTATCAAAGAACGTTATACAAAACTAGTGACGTAAATGGCGCGATAGAAACACTTAAACCTCACTCTTGCTAGAGCCATAAAGAAGTGAAACAAAACATACCTATCAGTAAATTATATCGGACACAAAGGTGTGCAACAATGGCGTTCGTTATAATACACCGTAACACGCCAGTTCCTATCAGTATATTCTCCAAAGCAAAATGGGTGCGTTTAATTTTAGTACTAGACACTAACAAATCCAGAACTACTACTCCTCACAGATTTACACATCCTAATTATGAAACGAAAAATCAGAATGAGTTCTTAAACTATCACCTTTTCATACATAATAAATGGCAGAAAAACTCGGTTGTGTTGCACTAACATGACTTTCTCTGCTCTTGTGCGAGGCGCACCCAGAAAGTAAGTTTCCCTATTTTTTTAAAACAAAGAAAACATAGTTACATGAAAAAACTTATTGGCAACAGGTACAGCAAGGTTTGAGATATTTTTCGACACAGTCACCACAAGAACTGAAACACATCAAATCGTGGGATCAACTTTTGTATTCCTGTGTCGTAGAAGTAAGCCGCCTGTGAATGGAACCAGCGTGTGACAGTCGTCTTCAGATCTTCGTCGTTGTCAAAACGCTGACCGGAGGACAGAAATTTCTTGAGGTACAAGAAAACATGGAACACAGTGGGAGCAAAATCAATACTGTATGGTGGATGATCAAACAGCTCCCAGCCGAACTCCTGCAGAACAGTTGCTGTGCTCCGAGCCGTATGTGGACGAGCATTGTCATGGAGCAGCACAACACCTGCAGTAAGCATCCACGTCTCTTGTATTGAATGGCGCGTCGTAAATTCCGCAGTGTTTCACAGTAACGGTCAGCGTTCACTGTTTCACCTCTGAGCAGGAAGTCAATGAGCAGAATGCCCTTCCTGTCCAAGAACACCGTGCACATCACAGTCTGTTTGAATTTCGTCTTGAGCAGAAATCCACTGTGACGCCAATGCATTGACTGCTGCTTGGTTTTCGGGGTAAAGTGCGAAATCCACGTTATCATCGCCCGTGACGATTCTGTCGAGGAACTCGTCACCGTCATCATGATACCGCTGCAGAAATGTCAGTGCTGCACCTAAGCGTTTCGTTTTGTGTTCGGGTGTCAGGTTTTTCGGCATCCACCTGTACACAATTTCCTGAACAGCAGGTGTTTAGTGACAATTTCATGCAACAAGAATGGCGATATCTGCGGAAAATGGCTGCTGGGCTCCGTAATCGTGAAGCGACGTTTCTCCACGATGCAGTATCGCACCAATTCAACAAGGTCATCATTGACGAGGGACGGTCGCCCACTGCGCTCTTCATCACGGACACATTGACGACTTTCGAAAACTGCCTACACCAGCGACGCAGCATCTGTTTCCTCGTGATGTTCGGTTCGTAGACCTGACGGAACTGACAATGAGTTTCGATCGGCTCTATGTTTTGTGTAGTAAGGAACTTTATCACTGACCGAACCTTGCAGGCGGCGGAAGAACGAATAAGAACCGCCATTTCGGGCCACTGATGCCGCGCTACTGGCACCAGGCGGGACCTGTTCGGCCGGCATATGATTGATACGCTATAAATTTGTTACGCATGCGCAATTTTCCCAGCTAAATACCTTTACTTTAAAGGAAACAAAATCGGGAAACTTACATTCCGGATGCGCCTCGTACAAACTATTTTTACAAACGCTTATTCCCCATCTACTTCATGTTAATCCAGATATATATTTGCAAAGGGAATGTGGTAGGCTTTAAGCGAAGTCAAATCTCTTAAATGAGCAAATGTTTATCTCGTTTAACATGAAGAAGATGGAGAATATGGTTTTTAAAACTAATTTTTACAAGAGTAGAGAAAGTCATTGGGGCAATTCATCAAGTTTTCAGTTATACGCTTTCTCATTAATATGTGACATCTTTCTAGAGCCCTGCAATTAATTTTGTTACTCGTTTATACGTTATGTTTATTCTCTGTTAAGATATACATTCTGTATATTGCAGATTTACGTTCCTTGCAGTCGCAGCACAAAACAATAGGCTAGTGAGCGAGGCATCAATATTTTTGGAGCGCATTATGCCCTGTGCATGTTAACAATAACAAAGAAAATGTGACATTTTTTTAACCATTGTAAAACATCAGTGCCTACTCTGATTTTTACTTTCTCTACCACGTACATAGTAGGTAGAGAAGGTAGTGCATTCCAATTCGATACCGATATTTAACCGGAAATGCATGTTTTGAGACCCTCTAAATATAAAAAAACATTTTTAGAAAAAGATCTGTGTGCGTGTGTTTGTGTGTGCGAGTGAAGAATATACCTCAAAAACGAAAAGTTGGATAAGCACCAAACTTGGTATTTAAGTTCAGTATCCTCCAAGAATGAGACACGAAGATCTTCGAGAAAATTCCCACACTTCAATTACCCTTTACATGAAACATTTTTCGAAAATTTTAATTTTTTAAAAAATCGCTCTAACTATTTTGATTAAAATAATATATATTAAAGATATTTACCTGACAAATGAAATGTATTTATTGAATTTTTTGAGAATGGCCAGTAAAGTCCTCTTTATTCGGAAAGAATTTTGTATAATTTTATGTAACTGGAAAACGAAATAGACGAAAACTTCTATGTAAATATCTCACAAAAAATGCAAATCTCCTTAAAACACACAATTTATTTCAAATAAATGGGATTAAAATGTAGTAGATAGAAAAAATTCTGCCATGTGATATATTCACATGACTTTCTCTAGCCTCTATTGTTTATTACTGTCTATACAAACTATCCTTAATAAAGCTTATTATTTTGCCTGTAACATTTTAATCCATATAAGTCTTTGCAGAAGTAACTACTTAACACATTTTGTTATAGATACAAAAGGAAGAGCGATAATCAAGCGTTTAAGAACTGGGCGCTATACGCTGCGTTAAAATATCATAGTGTTTGCATGCAATCGCGAAAAATAACTGAATGTTGATAGGACTTTAAGAGAATTACCAAGAAACGAGCAATTCGAACTTTTAATAACGAATATCTCAGAAATAGCTTATGTCACAAGAAAAAAAAAAACCTTGTTTTAAAGGGATCTACATTTTTTGTGAGGTACGTTTTCATCTATGGCCTAACGTTTCTAGTTACAGAAGATTACACAAAATTCCTTACGAATGAAAAAGACTTCACAGGCTATTCCCAGAAAACTCAAGATATACATTTTGTTTGTCATATAAATATCTGTCATGTATGGTATTATAATCAAAGTCGATAGAGCCATTTTTTTTTTAGAAAATCGAAAATTTCGGAGAGTTTCCCACTAAAGGGTAGTTGGGGAGTTGGGGTGGGGAATTTTCTTGAAAATATTCGGATCGCTTCTTTAGAAGATGCTGAACCTAAGTTTGGTATTTATCCAGCTTTTCATTACTGAGTTATGCTTTCACACACGCACGCGGACATTTTTCTAAAATTCTGATGTGATACATTCCTATGACTTTCTCTACCCTCTACCGTGTATTATTGGGTATACAAATTATTCTTACTAAAGCTTATTTTTCTATCTACTACATTTTAATCCAAATAAATCTTTGCAGAATTACACATTTCGTTATAGATGCAAATAGAACAACGATAGTCAAAATTTTAAGAGCTGGACGTTATAGGAAGGCCTTAAAATGTCTTACTGTTTCCATGCAATTGTGAGAAACAACTGCAGAACTTTAAGGAAAATCATCAAGTAATGAATAATTCGAAGCATTCATAATGGATATCTCAGAAATGGCTTGTGCAATAAAAAACATATTTGAAATAAATTGTATGTGTTAAAGAGATCTACATTTCTTGTGAAGTAAGTTTGCGTCTATCGCTTAACGATAACAAGACTAAACAAAATTCCTTCTGGATTTTCCGAAAATGCAATATGGAATATTAATTAAAATCGTCAGAGCCATTTTGTAGAAAATAAAATTTTCGAAAACGTTCCATGTAAAGGGTAGTTAGGGTTGGGTTGGGGCCTCAAAACATGTATTTCCGGTGAAATCTCGGTATCGAATTTTTGGGTGAAATGCGATACCTTCTCTTCCTACTATGTATATGGTAGAGAAAATTATAAGCTTAATTAAAATAGTTTGTACACCCACTAATAAACATAAAGGATAGAGAAAATCATGTGAATGCATCACATCCGACATTTTTAGTCTGAATAATGAATAACAGTAATGGTATGTATGCAAGTACTCCACATATTATAACCGTTAGTAAAAAAGTGACACACTACCTACGTGACAATACAAATTCTAAAAATTTTTAAAAAGTTTTGATTTTGTATTGAATATAGGTAGGTACAGATGAAAAGACGATAAAATGAAGGTTTATGTATCCGTAATCTTACACAGGAGTCTAAGCACTAGAAGTTGTACATGAATGACACCGGCCAGTAGTAGAATCTTGACTTTCACGTGTCCAGCCCACGCAGTCGGAATGAGACAGAAAAACTACCAAGGGGCAGATCTGTAGTGTCAGTCCACTATCTGGACTATCAATCATCAATGCACCTGTGCTCTCAATACGAGAATGGGAGGCCAATCATTTGAAATATTTTTCTTTTAATTGGCGCCTTTTACCTTATCTTATGTAACAGACCGGACCTTGAGTTAAACATTAAAATACTGGACTAATGTACCGGGATCGAGCCCCTTGCTCCAGTTGAGTGTAGCTGGGATAACCTTGCCAAGAATATATCTGTAAAAAATCACACATTTATCTCACGTTTTACTTTCTCTACTACATATAGTAAGTAGGGGAAGTATTGATTTCCATCCAAAAATTCGATACCGAGATTTCACCGGAAATATATGTTGTGAGACCCCCTGAATCCAAATAAAGCATTTTTGGAAACATGTCCGTGTGACTGTGAACAGCATAACTCTGAAAGGAACAGTCGGAGAAACACCAAACTTGCTATTTAGATTCAGTATCTTCCAGAGATGCGACACGAAGGTTTTCAAGAAAATCTCCCCACCCCAGATTACCCTTTATATGCAACATTTTTCGAACATTTTAATTTTCTCAAAAATGCCTCTAACGATTTTGTTTAAAATATCATATATTTAAGATATTTTCATGACAAATGAAATGTATATCTCGAATTTTCTGGGAATGTCTCCAAAAGTATTCTTCATTGTGAACGACTTTTGCATAACTGGTAAACCATAAGAGATAGACAAAAGTTTACTACACAAAAAATGTAGATTGCGTTAAATACACAATTTTTAGATATAGTTTTGAATAAAGACATAAATTTGATACTACGAAGAGTCTTAAAGGTTTGCATTGTAGCGATTCCTACGTGGTAAGCCCTCAGTCAAAGTGACACTATGCGCCGAGAACCCCACTAAGTTGATGATGATGGACCCGTAGATAGATGATGGATGCTGTGTTACATACCCGTAGTTACTTATGATGCTGCCCGTACTCTTGTAATGTATCATGACGTTCTCGTAGTCTGGAATTTGATGATCGTATATCTGTATTCTTGTGTGCGTGTTAGTATGTTGTAATTATTATTTTATAATTATGCCACGACTGCTGTATTTGTATCGAAAAGCGCTTGTGTCGTGTCAGGGTTACGTATAGAGAATATTAAAATATTTTTGCACACGCGTATTCTGTTAATCATTTTACTTGTATTTTAGATAAACCACATATAGATACTCACAATTCACTATCACCTTTGTTATGTTAAAATATGTATAACTGGTAGACTTTAAATACGTAGTTTCAACGTCTATTTAGAGACGAGCTAATACACTACGTTCCTGCTCGAACACTTCCAAGCTTCTGTTAGCGTTCCCTTCAACCGTTCTTCTTAACGAACGTATTTGAATTATAAGCATGTATCAATGTACCTGATTGGTGCTACTATCCAATAATAGTTTATGTTTGAATCCAAGGTTCGTTACATACTTACGCAGATACTACTGCATTTCTCGTAATTTTTGTTATTGGTTGTATAGCTAACAATAGACTTTCCCTCTCATATTATATTTTATATGTTATAAAGCTACATACTTGTTCTCTACCGTGTGTATATTAGGAATATATGTGTTTTTAACATCCTCTTAATTATTATACGTACAATGTTAGCAAAAAAATACATAACATGCAAAACTTAGAACAAAAATATTAAATAAAGTAATTATTACTGTGTTCATGCTGAGAAGCAGTGAAATAGATATCTTATTACATTAATGAGTTATCGTACTAGTTTGTCCGTGGCTAATACTGTATTTTGCTTCAGCATGCATGGAAAAAATGAACGAAATCATTTGCTGTGTATTCACACTGTTTACACGCTCTTAAACCTAGCATATTTTTTGTCTTACTTTTCATGATAGAATCACTAAAATATCCTACCTCAGATGACTTTCTCTAACCGTTTCACAGAAATCCTACATGTTAATCATATAAAACCTTATTTTTCTATACATGTCATGTTAATTGTAAATGCATATTACAGAGAAAGAATTTCAGTTAGGGTAATACTTTCCTATACGTAAGAGATTCATACAACAAACAACTCTTCTCAAAACTGGGCAACTTAATTGCATCAGCTTGAGCTCTTACGAAATAAAAGAATGTGCACTTAACATATAGAAACATATCTACCCTTTCAGTACATGTAGCAATTTAAATAAGCAACAGCAAACATTGCAAAATTTTAAATACATTTTAATTGTTTTCTTGTACCCATAATTTGTCTATATTTTATAATCTACTAAGTTTTAAAGGATCCACATGAATGAAGACAACTTACAAGGCAATCGCAAACCTATCTGAAACTAATGATATTTAAATGATAAACACAAGTTTCGTTTTTATTCTCTCTTCCACTTATCCTTATATAGTATATTACAGAGCGGTCTTTTTGAATCCCGGCCAACACCGCGTGTATGCGTGATCCGCTTACGCTGCAACGAATAACCAGCGGTGAATGACCCGCTCAACACCCGCTTTTTCCCTTCTTTTTAAAACAGACATTTTCAAAATTCTTGGATTACGCAAAAAATAAAACAAACAAAGCAGGAGCGAATTAGGCTGACATGAAGAATCTTATTCCCATGATATATCAAGGTAAACATTGTGGATATGGCGTGCAACTGGAAGAAATAACCATTTCAGTCATGGTTTTTAAATATTCTTCACGTTTTTCTTGGGGTACAGAAATCGAACCTAACACTTACTGTACTCATTACGACATGTAATGGGCATTCATTCAAACTGCATCCCAAAAGAATCGGATAGTGTTCGACTACTGAATCCACATAACCATCAATCAATAAATGCAGTTCATTTCTCTGTGTATATAATAAGTAGCAGGTGTACAAATTCATGTGCTGTGTTGCTAAAATTGAATTGATTTAATAACCGGCTTGGTTTATTTACTTAGTGTTCGTAGGAAATGCTGCTGAAAAAAAGTGGAATCTAAATTTACCTCAATTCGTATTTAGTATTACATGTAAACTCAGATCGTTCTTTAGATGATGTAAAGGATTCACATCTGTTTCATTGCAACATGTAAACTTAGTACGAGTAATGGAATGATAATTTTCTGAGGTTACCCGCGATTCATCTTAGGCTAGGTAGTAGAGGTTGTACAAAGGAGGGAGATATCTCGCGCACTGCTACCTACGTAGGTGTATTGTGGCTACCACAGCCAGGAGGAGAGGTTAAAGTGAAGAAACCACCGGAGGCTACAGGCCGCAAGCATACAGGTCACAGAGACGCACGGAAGTCCCTAAGACCCATCTCATCACTGGTGCTATATACACGGGATGGGATATGCCTACGCAGAGACCACACCCTCGCGTGACCCAGGATTGCTCGTGGGCCCATTCCATTAGGGGCGATACCCATTTTAAAACCCGCCCCCTTACCTGGTGGAGTTTAGGCTAGGACTCGTCTTACCCACCCTTCCAAACAGGGTCGGAAGTGGATACGCCAGTTACGCGCGTCAGGCCAATATCGCGAACCCTACTGGGGGAGACTACCGAACAACCTCGGTGGGGCCGACAGTTTCTAGCAATCGTCTATCAGTTATCCCTCATGGCTGGTGCCGGAGAATCTCGAAGCGTCTCACAACCCCGCCTGGGCGGATAAATCAGCCAAGCGTACCCAATCTCCCATGGGTGTCGGGAACCACTGCCCCGCCGAATCCAACCCAATCCGAACAACTCCCTTTCGGGAGGGGCTCGAATGTTCGGCCCGGCGTACTTCTAGTGACGTCAGAAGTACCACGAGTGGTCAGGGTCCCCAGCGCCCGCACCACGGCAGCTGAAGGGGTCTAAACCCACCCCCTTAAGGGGCATTACTAGAGCTGGCTAAAGAGGCCAATGAACGATCCGTCGCACAAGTAGCCCTCTATTGTCGACGGACAGTACTCTTTCCTTCGAGCAAGCATCCGCCATCTGCCCGGCCGCCATACACCACGAAACCTAGAAGCACATCTAAAAGAAGAGAAGAAAACGGAATAAAGGGGAAGTGATGGAAAGGAAATCGTGGTAGATGAGAAACCACCCCAGCATCCGCCTACCGATCAGGGAAAACACCGAAACACCAAAGTCACTCGTACCAACACTTTCTTTCTTTCTGTGTTTAACCTCCTCTTATGTAGGACTTACACCCTCCAGGACTTACAGGCGGGTGCCTGGTGTCAGAGGCCCGTCGAGGAGCAGACACTCATGGATCAGACAGAATATCCAGGATGGGTAATCAGCCCAATGCCTGGTATGGGAGGAAGGAAGTAGATGAAACGAAATGATGGTGAAATGGATGAAAGGAAAGGTGATGGTGGAGTAGTTGGTGGAATGAATGGCGGGGGAAACCGGAGAACCCGGAGAAAACCCGCCCAGACGCCGCTTTGTCCACCACAAATCCCACATTCGGGTCCCTGGGAATGAACCTGGGCCGCCTCGGGTTTAACCACTCGGCCACGGCGCCACCCTGGTACTAACACCATTAAACTAATTAATTTAGTAAAATTCTTATCTAGTCCAACATTTCTTTAAACGAAAAAATCTTTGGAAAAGTATAATGGCTGATCGGCTGACGGGAATCGAACTATTACCTCTCGAATTCGAGCCTCACAGGTTACCGCGGTGCACTCTCGCTCTACTGGCATATTTAGAACAGATTTTATTCGACATTGGATTTTATTACCTCTACAGACATAGAAACTAAAGGAAACGTACTTACACGAAAGTTACTGGATAGTTTTGACATCCAGAGACTTCACTACACATAGGTATCAAAATAAATGTTATTTATAGTCTTAAGTGCTAATGTAATAACAAACAAAGAAATAATACATAATGTGCATACTCTTGTAAATGGATCCTGCATTTAATTTACTCTGTCTTGTTTTAAACCGAGATCATCTACATTGCTTGGGATAGAATAGAGAAGCTTTTAGCTTTTTTTCTTTTACTGCCACACACCTAGTAGGTAGGTATTATGTTCCACCCAAAAATGCGATATCGAAATTTTGCAGAAATTACATGTTTTGAGTCCATTGAATTTAAAAAAGAAATTTTTAGAAAAAGGTCCGTGTATGTGTCTAGCTTATGAACAGCATAACTCAAAAAGGAAGAGCTGGATTTTTAATTCGGCGCCTTCCAACGAAGCACACAAAGATTTCCAAGGAAAACTCCCTACCCAAAACCACCCTTTACATGTAAAAGCTTTCGTTAGTTTCGACTCTCTCAAAAATGGATCTAACGATTTTGGTTAAAATACCATATATTTAAGACATTTGCGTAACAAATGAATTGTATAACTTGAATTTTCTGAGAATGGCCTCTGACGTCCTCTTCATTCTGAATGAATTTTATCGTAAGAGATAGAAAAAACGTTACTACACAAAAAATTACACCTCGTTAAATCGCAAAGTTTTAAGTCAAAAGCCTTTTCTTTACTTTGTCTACCAAGTACATAATAGAGAAGGTATGTATTCCACCCAAAAATTCGATACCGAAATTTCACCTTAAATACATGTTTTGAGGCCCCCTGAATTCCAAAACAGTATTTTTAGAAAACGGTCCATGTGTGTGTGCACCTGTGAACAGCATAGCTCAAAAATGAAAAGTCAGGTGAATACCACAATTGGTATTTAGGTTCAGTACCTTCTAAAGATGAGACATGCAGATTTTCAAGAAAATCCCTCCCAACCCCAACTACCTTTTACATGGAACATTTCTCGAAACTTATTATTTTTTAAAAAATTACCTGTAACGATTTGATTAAAATAACATATATTAAGGCTATTTATCTAACAAATAAAACGTATATCTTGAATTATCCGGAAGGAATTTTGTATAATCTTGTATAAATGGTAAACGTTAAGTGATAAACGATACTTAAAATAAGTTTTTCTGTGGCATAAGCCGTTTCTGAGATATCTCTTATTAAAATTTCGAATTGTTCAATACTTGTCATTCTTTTAAAGTCTCATCGATTTTCAGTTGTTACTCGCGAATGCATGGAAACAATATGGAATTTAAGGTAAACATTTGACTATCGCTTGTCTCTTTGTATCTATAACGAAATATGTAATGTAGCTATGCAAAGGTTTATTTGGATTAAAATGTGGTAGATAGAAAAAAAAACTTTAGTAAGAATAGTTTTACTCAAACTAATAAAGGGAGAGGGTAGGGAATGTCATGTGAGTGTATCATATCAGAATATATATATATATATATAATTTGCGGCATTAAGCATTTCCGAGATATTCTGTATTATTGGTTTGAACTTTCAAATACTGTATACTTTTTCAACTGCAAAGTTGCTATTGTTTCCTTCTGGTGGTCATGCAAAGAGAGCAGGACTCCAAAGCCATCAGAGCGACACGCTTTTTAATGATTATGTCAGTGACAGGTAACCAAGAGGGATACCCCGCTCATTTCGCCCCAAGGTGGATCTTTTGTGTCACCCCTCAGGAGGGATAAAGTGAGGCAACTGCAGGAGGCTATAGGCCACCGGGCAGACCGGTCACAGAGACGCATAGAGGTCCTAACTATTCCAAGCTTGAAGCCCCGATCACACCGTTGGGCTGCTCAGAGCAGGTTTCCCTGGCGAAGTCGGTGAGAACTCGATCCACCTGAAGCGGTTCAAAGATAGAGCCAACCAACTCTGCACAGCATCGAAGCCCATCTGAAACTTGAAAGGGGAAACGAAATTAGTGGGAAGGAGGGGGCAGAAAATTCGTGGTAGAGGAGGAACCACTTCAGCATTCGCATACTGATCCAGAGAAACTACGAGAAGCCCATGGTTCTGAGTGGCCGGCCCGACGGAAGCGAACCTGGGACGCTCTGTACATGCTTTTAAAAACATGACTATCGCTTTGCCTACTGTATCGTACATCGAAATTTTTAAATGCGAATAGAATCTTTCTGAATTAACAAGAAATAGATAGAATAAACAGCTTCGGTAAGAATAGATGTAGAAAAGTGAGTAGAGAAAGTCACGTGAATGCAACATAAAATTATTTTATACTTATTTGCAAAAATAGAGTCAGAAAGCCAGGGCTTGCTTAACTCAGACTGGGATCATGGCGAGCGATCAAATTTATTAACGAAGAAGGCATAGGAATCTGTTCCTGGTGTAGAGAGGAAGACGCTGGAATCATTTTCTGGCGCATTATAGTAAGGCAGAACAGTTGAGGAGGAAGTATTTGCCAGGTTCCTTTGTTAACTCAAGCAGCGAGTTACAAGCTTGCTGAACCTTGCTGACTGGGAGGCTGGAGGGGGAAACAATTGGTACACTTTTACAAAAGGTTATGCAGCTCAGATCGGAGTGTTAGGAAGAGGGTCAAGGGTGGAGGAGAGGGTTAGTGGCTTAGGGGCGGATATTTGTTTGTTTTGTAAGCAATACCATGTGCTAGTGTGAACAAGTTTTTTCTCTTCTTCTGTTTTGAATGTTTGTAGTTTTTTGTAAACATAATTAACTTTAAAGTTCTGTGATGAGTATAGTCTGAAAAATTTGAACTACAGTGTATTTATAACCACGTACGGTCTATCTGACCCCTGTGATTTTATGAGTTTGAAAATGCAAAATGTTTAAGAGCAATAAATACTCACTCTTTACAACTACCGCTCTGACATTCAGGTCTTGTAAATTATTCTTCTTTTAAAATGGATTACAGGACTTACACCCCAAGGACTTACAAGTATATGCCTTGGGTGAGTAGCATGGCGAGGAGCAAGTAAACTCTGGATCATAGCATAGCCAGGATGGGTGATCAGCCCAAAGCCTGGTATGGCGGTGAAGAAGATGGAAATGAAATTCAATGATGAAAGGGATGATAAGAAAATTTCGGGATCGAATTATCCAACCCGGCATACACCTAGCACCAAGGAAAACCTTCGTTTGCTTGTTCGGTCCCGAGAATTTGAACCCGGGACCTTCCGAATGCGGGCCAGAGACGTTACCATCTGAGACATTCCTCTCGGTTTATAAATGATTCAAGAATGGAAATTAAATACTGTAAAGTTTACTAATTGGTTGCTTATTCGTACAAATTTTAAACGCCTGGACTTAATCGTCTAGATATATATTGCAAATCAAACAGATAAAGCTTCCTATGTATAACTATACTTTTGTTTATTTATTTTCATTGCTTCGGTTTCATTGTTCCTTTCTCGATAAAACCTCACAAGATTTTAAAAAAATCTGATGTGTTAAACTCACATGACCTTCTCTACTCTTGTACAGACTATTTTTACAAACGCTTATTCTCCATATGCTTCATGTTAATCGAGATATCGAGATGTTAATCTTATTGCTAATTTTCTTGTAGATGCAAGGGGAATATGATAGGCTTTAAGCTGTAGTCAGATATTTTAAGAGCTGGTTGCTATGTGAACTATTCCATTCTTTTTGCATTACCAGGACAAAAAAAAATGAATAACGAGTTTGAGAAAAAGTATAAGCATTGGAAAATTTAAGGGAATAACAAGCAATGTCTCGAAAATGGTTCACTCAACAAAAACAATGTATATGACATAAATTGTGTATTTTAACGCGATCTACATTTTTTGTATAGTAAACTTTTGTCTATCTGTTATGGTTTACCAGTTATGCAAAAGTCGTTCACAATGAAGAATACTTTTGGAGACATCCCCAGAAAATTCGAGATATACATTTCATTTGTCATGAAAATATCTTAAACATATGATATTTTAATCAAAATCGTTAGAGGCGTTTTTGAGAAAATTAAAATTTTCGAAAAATGTTCCATGTAAAGGGTAGTCTGGGGTGAGGGGATTTACTTGAGAACCTTCGTCTCGCATCTCTGGAAGATACTGAACCTAAATACCAAGTTTGGTGTTTATGCGACTGTTCGTTTCTGAGTTATGCTGTTCACACACACAGACGGACATGTTTCCAAAAATGCTTCTTTTTTGGATTCAGTAGGCCTCAAAACATATATTTCTGGTGAAATCTCGGTATCGAATTTTTGGGTGGAATACAATACTTCCCCTACTTACTATACGTAGTAGAGAAAGTAATACATATGGCTCTTAAGGATTAGTGTATTGCAACAGAGAGACAGAGTTAGACACACAGACGAATGTAGCGGAGAAACGAAATGTGCCTCGCTGTCACATTTTCCATCCGTGCCTCTCAAAACGCTACAACTTAGCCGCACTAACAATAATGCTGATATATGACGCGTATTAAACGCATATGACGGTTACCCTGTGGACGATATTTTGTGTTAAGAGGTGCTACGCAAGTCTAGAATCCACGGCGCCAGTCTAATGCTATCCAGACGGAAAACAAAGCTCTGCCGGGAGGTCACTGACTGGGAAATTGCTGGGAGGGTCCGGGGAATCAAAACTACCCAAATTCCGAAAATAATAAAACGTTAATTGCGCGTTAACATCGTGATTGAAATATTATCGCTGTCTCACATGTGCTGCAGCTAGAGATGCCAAGCACCTCTTATGTTCAAATTCATGGATGTTTCCATTGCGAAATGGTCCATGCACTTGATCTTACACGTAAACAACGCTCTTGCTTATTTTCTGAGTTTTAATCTACAACATCTGAAATGACAAGGTAGAAGCAATGAAAATATTTGATGGTTGCATTCACATGATCTTGAGGCAGTATTTTATATCACAACACTGTAAATGCGAAAGTGATTGTAGTGTAAATAAGCATTATTGTATGACATTGATTTGAGATGTTTGTTAATTATAAGCATTGTTAGGAAATAAGTTTACACGGCCTCACTGAAACTGACAGTAGGAGCGGGTAACAATGAGCGAGGGGGTGAGTTGTTTATCAATTAGAAGAGACAAACAAATGACGTCAGATTAGCGCGCTTTTCTGTAAAAATGGAGAGAATTTCTTCCCTAGAGCATATGTGTTCGTAATTTTGATTGGATATAAAAATAGACGCTAATGTTGGCGCGTTTTATTAACCAATAGCAGCTCGGTTATAATGTTTAGGCATATTGGGGTGAGGGAGTATAAATTCCGTGCCAGAGACGGGTAACGCGCAGTTTGACAGAATAATTCACAAGGCAAACGTCGTTCAGTCCAACAGAATCATACAAAGGTTATACGTCGCACAGTTTAAGAGAATCCTTCACGCGTTATACGTCGCGCAATTCTACAAAATCTCTCGCGTTGTAAAGTTAGTTATAAATGTGAAATACGCGAATTAATAACGTGCAGTAAATAATTGATTATAGTGATATTAGAAAATATAACAGTTTAAGTCTGGCGTGTATCAAGAGTCAATATGTGAAATTAATTAATTGTGACGGTAATAAAAGTATAAAAACAAATTCTTTTATGAGTGTTATCTTTCAGTAACAAATCCTTTCCGTTTACACACCCTGTTCAAGAGATATGCTCGACTGATTAGTAATAATAGCTAGCCGGAGGACAAAGGACCCAACATTCAAAGTAGTAATACAATAACAGGCGCCCAGCAATAGATAACACGAAGTTACCGCGACAAATTGGCTCCCATACGTGGTGCAGATAAACATGAAGCATCTTCCAACTACCAACAAATATCATACTTCAATCTCTACTCGCTCTTCTAAAACTATTCTTATAAAAATATTATTATTCTATATATTCCTTGTTATTAAACCTTTATACATTTCGTTTTAAGATACAGTAGGAAAATTAACAGATTTTTAAAGAGTCTTTCCCTATGTGAAGGCTCTTTGCATGATCACGAGAAAAATAAAAAATAAAAAGGGAAATAAAAACGAACAGCAACTTCTCAGGTGAAAAAATATAAGCATTTGATAATTTAAACTAATAACACAGAATACATCCGAAGTGGTTGACTCCGAAAAAAAATTTGTTGACATAAATTGTATGTTTTAACGAGATCTACATTTTCTGTTCTGTGGGATTCTGACTATCTCTTACGGTTTACCAATTATACAAGTCATTCAGAATGAAGTGCACTTCACAGGCTATTCTCACAAAATGCAATACACTGCCTGGGAGAGATCATTACATTAACTTAAACTCGTATTTTACGTTTTTCGAGAACGTAAAATGCACACGCTGGCAACGCCGCAGTGTATAGCTGGTAGTGGGGCGTGACTCTCCTTTTCAAAATCAGAAGACGGTCAGCGCGTAAACAAGTTTCACTTTCGCTGTATGGCACGTAATTCTTAAGTATTAAATAAACGTTATCAAGGTACTCAGGATTTGAAAAGGCTGGTGTACGTATGATTATCCGCTAAACACACCTCGGGTCCTTTTATCACTAAACCTATGAGTTTTAATGCGTAGTACGATATTAGTCTAATAATGACTCAACTAGTGGAGCTCATATAAACATGGTGTTCTTTACAGTCAACGACCGCGAAACTCTTATCGGACGATGAAGGCATTCGTTCCATATATTAGTATAGGCAAATAGCTACCAAGTTGTACTTGTCATTTCACCAGCCTTTCGTCATGTTTGTTTGGATTAAGGCTCGTGTGGAAATCAAAACCGCTATCCCCCCACATCCCAATTGTTATACTGTACCTGTCCTCACACTGGCCTACCCTGACTTAGCAACGTTGCCTATGTCTCGAACCACTTTACGTCTGCAAAACGGTGATCGGAAAATTATATATGATATGATGTGATATAGTTACTAGCGTAACTAGCTAGAAATAGATTAATCTATCCCTGTTTTGCAAGTAAAAAACTATTATCTTCATACATTCTCGTGGAATAAACCAACTAATTTGGGAAAAACAACTACTCTTTTTTTCGAAAACGGCTGAGCACAGAACAAAATGCCCTTATACATTTTTGTTTGTAATATCTCTATGAAGTAATATTAGAAGAAATGTAATAAGTTCCCTTCCACCATGTATACATTTCATTTGTCATGCACATATTTTTAAAGTATGGAACTTTAATCAAATTCTTCAGAGACTTTTTCCATGTAAAGGGCACCTTGGTGTGGAGGAATTTTTTGAAATTCCTTTCCTCGTGGCGCACCTTGAAAAACCGAGCGGGATAACTCAAGCGGTTATGTCTGTGGCCCGTATTCTCTAGGTCGTAGGATCGATCCCCGGTGACGCCCACTATGACCCATAGATTTTTCGTGGTTTCCCCAGGTCGCCAGGCGAATGCTGGGGTGGTTCATCTTCTACCACGGCTTTCCTTCCTCTCATTTCCTTTACCCATCAACTTCCTTGTCATCTGTTTCAGGGTTGTAGGACCAGGCGACGATGTTCGGCGAGTTGTGGCTGGGCGGTGGCTTACGCTCTGTAAAGGTTTCTTCCCCGGCGTCGCTGCGGTACCACTCAGGTCCCTTCTAAGCGTGGGTCTCCACTCCGGGGGACCCTGGAGGTTGGTGGCTTGTGGGCAGTGACCGTGCGGCGTCTGATGCGTTCTATCTGGAAACATCAGATACCCGCCCATGCTTGCGCCTGTCAGCATCCGGAACTGATCGCCCTTCGGGTATCTCTCCTCATCCCTCCCTCCCAGAGGTCACGTTGTAAGCACAATGGGCCGACTGGCCTGCGTGCGGTGCTGCCCCGATTAGGGACCCTCCCGTACCTTTACCTTTACCTATAATTTCTAGTAAGCAATGGTGCTTTTACCAACCCTAGTCCACGCTATTAATCGTAAATATGGCATGATGGAGGACACTTTGCAAAGGATGGTTTGTAAGAGAAAGAAAATGCAAATGCATACCCATTTTAGGTTTTTATTTTCTTTCGTTTCCGCTTCTTGAAGATTGAACACTGTTTTTATGCGGTGGGAAATCTTCAATTATTGAGGGAAAAATTTAGAAAGTAGACATTTTGTAGACGTGCTGATGCTGAATCAATTTGTTTGAAATGCCTACCACAGACTTTGGCCCTTGTGCCCATCTGTCTCTTTGGCGAGAAATTACTATGCAGCATTTCATTTTTAGTTCATTATCTTCGGGGAATGCATGGAATGACAAGCCACATTATTTTTCTTGCCTCTCACTTACAGTAAAGTACACAACAGTAAACCATTTTTATTGATTTATGGCCTACATGCAAATACAAACATTTCAGTTTAGAGAGCTTAACGCACATACATAACACACACAGACATGCACACTGTAAAACCTATTACTTAACTAAAAGATGTTGCATGAAATCAAATGTCTGCTCATTGGAAAACTCAAAACAATACATTTATTTCCCGCCAGTTGAGTGGGATATATTTGCATCGGCATAGCAGGGAGAAAGGGAAAGTTACTTGGGGATGGATCTCTGTACGTATATTTATGTCATGTTTTATAACAACGGAAGTGCCAACCACTTATTATTGTATAATTGGAATCTACAACAATTAAAGGTCCATTTTAGTGGTGTATAGCATAATGAACATTAAATATATAAACAGGAGTTGAATTAAGTCACCAAGACTTCATTGCCATTATAACTGTAGGCTACAAGTTTAGGGAGTGGTTGAGTGCCTCTATCGGCAAAAATTGGCGTTGCGCAGGACCTGTTTTAATGTCAATTTTCACGCAGATGCCCCAGGTAAAATTGAATTGAGTGTTATTTATGGACGCTCTTTAACTTCTGTGGTCCTTAGCGTCCCATTCTATATTGGGCGTGAAAGATCGGTAATTTACCTCAGAGGCCTCTTTATCAGGCTTGAGGTTCTTTTACGTGCCGTAAATCTATGACACGGGACCACCGGCTTTACTTCCCTTCCGAAGGGAACCATGCCAAGGAGCTTTACGCCAAAAAAGAATACATTGCCTTCGTCGGGTTTGAACCCGCGATCTTGGTAACCAGAGAGTAATATGGTAACCACTACAGCACGGAATGCTCCAAGTTATGATATGTAGTAAGCAATGGTTTCTGTCAACGATCAATAAGACCATGGACATTTCGTAAACAACATTTTGCCTACATTTATTTAAGTCAAGAGAAAAATTCTCACCAGGCCTTTTCGTCGAAACATAACATAATGTTCGTCAATACAATAATAGTGGATGCGGGTTCTACCTTGCGCGTGCTTTGTAAAAACCAGTAAGAGGCAATCGGAGGTCGTTAGGCCGTAGCAAGACGCAGTGAAGCCACGGGGGTTAATTACATATCGCATTGCACTCCTTCCTCCACCAACAAAATCCACCCCAATATGTAGATAATGTTTTACAAAAATTCTTGGCTGAATCAAACAATAAACAAGAATATTATAAAAAAATTGTGTAGATAATGTAGATTAGGAAAATGGTTTAAGAAAAGTGGGTTAGCAAAAATGGCTACTGGGAAAAAGTGTTATTGGGAAACTCAGATTAGGAAGAACGGAATGGAAAAAATGACCTGAATTAAATATTACAAATCATATGCACATTTCATACTTCAATATTACCATTCTTTCTGATTAAATTTTTAAATTTGCATACCCATAATATAGACAAATTTCACAAACACTTAAAATATTTCTTTGACGAAATTTATTGTCGACATCCCTCTTTTCCAGCTTCTCAGTTGTAAATACATCATGGCAATTTCACAAAAAAGCAACATTTTCATTGACGAGATGTCTGTTGACGCATTGTCCACTAATTACACTAGTCTGCATGATATCGGATGACTGAAAACTAATAAGTGATTCTGACTCACTTGTTTATGCTGATTTCAGAACTGCTTTTAGTTTTTTTCTATCACGTACAGTTTTTCACAATTTCACTTAAAAATATAGAGATATAAAGATATTTCTTCCGCCACTACACTACACATAAAATTGGGCTTGATGAAGCAATTTGTAAGGGCTCTACCACAGGATGGACGCTGCTTCAAGTACCTTTCCAAGAAATTTCCCTTCATTACACAAGACAAATTAAAGGCTGGAACTTTTGTTGGTCCTCAAATAAAGAAATTAATGAACGATGACGATTTTGAGAAGAAAATGAATGAGAGAGAATTAGAAGCATGGACCGCGTTCCGATCAGTTACTGAAAACGTCTTAGGCAGTAAAAAAGATCCTAATTACAAGGCCATTGTCGAAACAATGTTGGAAAATTTCAAGAAGATGGGTTGTAACATGAGTGTAAAGGTGCATTTTCTGCATTCACATATCGACTACTTTCCAGAGAATCTGGGAGATTATAGTGAAGAGCAGGGTGAACGTTTTTACCAAGATATTAAGGAAATGGAGAGGAGGTACCAGGGGAGATGGAATGAAACTATGATGGCCGACTACTGTTGGACGTTGAAGAGGGACAGTCATCTTCAAGGATCTGCAAGGAAGTCAAAGAAGAGAAAGTTTGAAAAAAATTAAATGAAACACTTTGGCTTTATGTTTTGTTAAAATGTAGTCATGAAATATATTAGGAGAGTTCTTGAGAGTATTCTTAAAATGTTTCTTGAATAAAAACTTACCTTATGTGAAATGGTATTAATGCTTTCCTACGCTCATTAGTAAAATTGTCAAAACATTACTTATTTTGTGTAGAAACCTGACGTGGTAGAAGAAAAACGGAAGTTATTTCTGGAATCAGCATAAAAATTTGATTCAAGAACGCCTACTTTTAAGAAATCATCTGACAAATAGTTTGAAAATGCAGACTAGTGTTATATTTCTAATTTGTTCTCCTGCAGTACTTTTGCTTAGTGTTTCTATAAATTCACTGGTGAATATAATGGAATTGACAACAGTTTATTCTGCAGTGATGTTTCTGAACGGCATTACATTAATATGGTATACAAGCGTAAAAGCGTAAAACAAAGGCACGCGAAACTGCAGTTGTTTATCAACTAATAGCTTGCCAGGAAATATCTGCTATACCTCCTGGAAGAAAGAGGCACATGGTTAGTCCAAGCAGGTCAAGTTCAACTGACTTTGGTCTGCCGCTACACCGGCGTCTGACACTTTTTCCAGTGGGATTAATTTTGATGTTACACGTTAGAGAGTCAGACATATGTTGTAGAATAAGTATCAGAAGCCTCTAACCGAGCATGGTTAGGTTTTTAGGAGAGAAGTTTAAAGCTTAAGGCTGCATATAAGACACATTTATATATAAAGATGTAATTTAAATCAGAAAATAAGAGACTCTAACAGAAAACTTTATAAACAAAACTGTGGATGACGACATAGAACACTTTTGAACCATTCGAAGTGGAAAAGAAATTTAACCTAGAGCAGTTAACATAGAGCAGAAAGAAGCTTCGCCAAGTAACCCCAAGTAATCGGGGGATCGAGTATGGGCTCTCCAGATCAAAAAGATCCGCTAGTGCTTCCATGATGTTCACTAAAAATAAACTTTTAGCCGTAGTGTCTCGACTTGCAAATTCATTTAAAAATGTCGAGCGCTGGTACAAAATAAAGAAGACAGGTATCGGCTGAATGAGCTTCGGAAAACTTTAAGCCACAAACACAGACAAATCGATACGATTCGCGATGACGTCAGGCGGTGCTACCTGACAAGCATGTGGCTTACGTCAATGAGAGTGGTTTTTCCAGTGTGGGAGGGGTTAGCATCGATTTCTGTCCCTCTACCCCATTTTTGTGTCGTTATTTTGGGAGCATTCGCGCAGCAAACACCCCAAGTAATGAATGATTTCGACTGTTTCCCATCATCAGCGTCATCCACAGGCTGATTGATCGGAGAAACTGGCCTCGTGCGTCAGCGTTCTGCGTCAGTCGCGTCGTCCTGACAACAAACATAACAAAAGACAGAGATATAAATAAAGCCTTAAAAAGAGCTACTCAGGAGCTTTTCAGAGGCAACGTAATTCCAACACTAGTCACTGTTGGTGTGTTTTCTTAACATTTGTTGTTTCTGCTGTGAATACTCTAATGTAGCCAATAGATTATAAAAACTATTCCACTTTCAATACGTTATACTGCTTTAAAGCAATAAAACGGAAGAAAACTTTCAATTTCAACCAAACATGATTGACATTAAATCGATATCCAACAATAGTCATAGCATTTTCACTAGTTGTAATGTCAAAATGCTGTGCATAGTAATATAATAATAACAATATCTTCCCTTTTTGTCTAAACGTTTTCAAAAGGAGCTGAGAGTTATTGAATTACAGTGGCTGGCCGTGGCTTTTCTTAGAGGTTGGATTTTAAATAGTATTACATCAGTATGTTGAAATATTTTGCTTCTTCTAATCTTTATGCGCCGTTTTTAACCGTAAAACAATCCAATTGTAATAAGATACATATACGTTTTATTTTGTTTGAATAAATTTATAAGTGCTAGAAAATTCTCTAGTGAGATAACTACAGATAATAGCAGAACTTTCAAAAGTGTGGTTTTTATAAAAATACTGTCTAGCTTTGAGCTAACGAAGCTAATAGTGCTTACTCTTTCAAAAATTAAAGCGGTTAAATAAGGTACCAAAATAAGCCAATCACAAAAATGAATTATAAAACAATATCTGCTCTAGTTTTTAAAAAATTTTCTGTCACTTTTTTTCCTTGAGGACCAATGACACCAATGTAAACTGCTCCTCTCAGTCCTTGTTCATCGTCATCGATGGTGGCTGCACTGGTCTGCTACAAGTGGCGGGGTTGCCAGTAACAGTATAATCACTACCTTGTTCAGTGGTGGACAAATTGGATTCGGTTCCCATATTCCTGAATGAATTGCTGGTCTGACTACTGAAGAGTTACATTGAAATGTATTGATCCCCTTTAATTACCCTGAACACGTGTATTTTTGTTTAAAGTAATATTAATAAGCAATCAGATTTTATCAATAATAATGCATTTGTTGGTTTACTTTGTGGTGGTTTAAAGAATATTGCTTGTTAATTAATTGCATAATTTGAAGCACTTACACACACTAACAACAACGTTTAAGAGTAATTCTATTCTCTATTTGAAATCATTTAATTCGGGATATTTGCTAAGTAAGTAAAAAATGCATATTTATTGTAAAGATGTTACGTAGTTAATATCTTTTCATTTGAATGGTTGATGTTTCTAATAATGTATGCTTTTATACGACGTATATAGTCTAAAAGTCAACTAATCCTACAAAACACATTAAAGGCATGCCTTTATAATTTATTCTGCAATGTTTAAACGTATTGTCATGCCTTTAATGATGAACTCGTCCTCAAAAGCCGCACCTCTAAATTACTTTTCCACCACTACGCTTGAAGCATCAACGTAGGATATTTCAAACAACTTGTTTATGTTTCGAACCCAGACACTGAGAAAGATACGCTCGCCTCTAGTTTTGTTTACACCGAACAAGAATAGAATATGATGATGCATGCATATGAACACTAAAAATTACATAAAATGTCAAATTGAAAAATAAATGTCAAATTCTGTTGTGGAAGTAGCAAAAATTACTCGAAAGAAAATGGTTTCTCGTTACGTCAAGTGCCTGAATAACTGCGGTGACTATGTAGAGAAGTAGCGTAAAGTAATAATGATAATAAATTATTTGGAAAACAATGTTCTGCTATTTTTTTAAACAATCGTAGTTCTTCGATTGGTCCCAAAGAGCCTCGCGAGCTTGAGCGCATCCCGTACAACATCAAGATAATGATGATGATGATAATAATAATAATAACAATAATAATAAGCTATGGGCAGCGTTTGCCCATTTGTTGCTATACAGAACAGTTATGGTCGTATGGCTATGTACTTATAGCCATTTTTATGGGATTTATTCATTGCTATGCATTTATTTAGCTATTTTAAGGATACTAAATTATGCTAGAAAAATACTGAACTGTAAAGATTTTGGTACATAATAAGTTGTATTAGAAGCATTGTTGTACCAAATTTCTCTTCACTTCTCTGTATCTAGCGCTTATTTTCGTTAAGCATCGTCGGAGAAAAAGGAGACAACTAAGCAGACCATTTGATTTATGACCGGAGCGCCCCTAGAGGAATAAGGGTTAAATAATTGGTAGGAGAGTAGGCTGTAGCTGGTATAGATAGACACGGTTTCAATCCTGTTAACTTGTGCAAATAATCACTGAGAGGTATTGCAACCTACTAGTTGCTTCCACAAAATCCTCTCTGACTGTGAATACCTTAGTGGTTACATTTTAATTAAAACACTTAGATAATAACAGTCACATTTTTAAATTCAGTGGAAATCAGAGAATTTTGCCTGAGCAATAAAACATTAAACAGCCTCCGTATAAGGACAAATCATGACAAGATTGTTTACCTTTAAGCTAATGTTAAATTTACCGGAAGATTTCAACAGATTTTTACTGAAAGCGCAATCTTCAACATCTTGAACAATCTTTATCATTTTATAGCAATTATTCCCAACTGCAATTTCAACATGGATTAGTATTTTTAAAGCTATTTGTTAATGAGCATTTAAAACAGAATCAAATATACTTTTTGAGCTTCTGAGTGGAATTAGATTAAAAGTTTTGATTCAATGTAACTAGGAAAGTTTATTAAATACATGTAAAACTGTTTTTCTTCTAACTCGTGGGAGTTTCGGAGAATACCTGATGTTTTTCATTTTTTGCTTTATTTTTATTCCAAAAATTACTTTTAAAAGAAAACATAGCGTTATCGTAATGAAAATGCGCATAAATATTGCTCTGAAGCACTCTTAAAACTGACTTTTCGTTCCTGACTTGGCATTGTTTCCACGTGCATGTCAGATAAACATAGACACAAACCTCCAAGTGCAAACGGGGGGCTAAAACCGTAGTCCCCCACAGCATGAAACACCAAAGCGTAACGTGTTAGCAAACATCATTGTCAGTCATTTCGAAGAAAAAGTAAGGGTTGTTTCCTATGATGAGGTCTCGCTATGTACACTCTCTTATTAGGGGTCATGTAAATGAGGAAAACCATTGCCTGCAAGATTCTCTATGTTGTCAAAATTTGAAGAGATTTAATACTTATCATCTGAATATGAAATACAATTAGCTTACCTGTACGTTGCAAGCATGCTTTTCAAACCTCGAATTATAATTTAATGATGTCGTAAAGTCACTGTGATATTCTTAATAAAAGCGAAGATAGTCTTTTAGTAGTTTGGAAGTTGAAATTGTCTTATAAGTGTCAGGCCATCAAGAAGAAAAGGAATTTTTAATGACGTGTGTAATATGATTATGTGTCCTACCTGCAAAATGTGTCCTAATAGACGTAATCCAACGTTGAGTTGCAATCTGCAATACAAACATAAAAGAAGTATGAGATTAATCGTAACACTATAAAAAGTATGAAGAATACTAGCAATATATGTATAGATGGTGTCTCATAAGAATGTCAGTTTTTAAGCAAAACTTTATTCCCAACGTTTTCTAACAAGAAATTAAACTACTGTTCAAAGTAGTGACCATCAGAGTCTATGGTATTTAGCCATCTTTCAATAGGTTTATTATCCCGCGACTGTACCATGCCATGCATCGAAACAGATGGTAATCTGAAGGCGCAAGATACGAGGTGTATGCTGGAAGTGGTAGCTGTTTGACTCCTTCCAACTCCTGAATTTTGGTATGGTTGTTCCTGCAATATGAGGTTTTGCATTGTCCTGCTGCAAGAGAACTCCATTTCGGTTAAATAATGCTGGGTATCTCCGTCTCAAATTTTTCATGAACTCGTTCCAGTTGTTGAGAATGAAGATCCACAGTGACTGCACGCCCGTTTGGAACAAATTCACAGTGAATCACTTCTTGAAAATTACACCAGACACACATTACTTTGGGGCCAACTGATTTTTACTTTCTCTAGTACGTATAGTAAGTAGGGGAAGTAGGCTTTGTATTCCAACCAAAAATTAGATACCGAGATTTTACCGGAAATACAAGATTTGAGACCCCCTGAATCCAAGAAAACCATTTTTGGAAACATGTCCGTGTGTGAGTGTGTCTGTGTCTGTGAACAGCATAACTCAGAAATGAACAGTCGGATAAACACCAAACTTGGTATTTAGGTTCAGTATCTTCCAGAGATGCGACACGAAGGTTTTCAAGAAAATCCCCCACCCCAGACTACCCTTTACATGGAACATTTTTCGAAAATTTTAATTTTCTCAAAAATGGCTCTAACAATTTTGATTAAAATATCATATGTTTTAGATATTTTCATGACAAATGAAATGTATATCTCGAATTTTCTGGGAATATCTCCAAAAGTATTCTTCATTGTGAACGACTTTTGCATAACTGGTAAACCATAAGAGATAGACAAAATATTACTACACAAAAAATGTAGATCGCGTTAAAATACACGATTTATGTCGTATACATTTTTTTTTGTTGAGTGAACAATTTTCGAGATATTGCTTGTTATTCCCTTAAATTTACTTTTTCTCAAATTATACTTTTTCTTAAATTCGTTGTTCATTTTTTTATGTCCTGGACATGCAAAGAGAATGGAATGCGCCACAGAGCAATCAGCTCTTAAAATATTTGACTATCGCTTATAACCTACCATATTCCCCTTGCATCTACAAGAAAATTAGCAATAAGATTGACATCTCGATATCTCGATTAACATGAAGCATATGGAGAATAAGCGTTTGTAAAAATAGTTTGTACAAGAGTAGAGAAAGTCATGTTAGTGTAACACATCAGATTTTTTTATATTGCCCTTGCAAATAAAAAACAAGGGGAGCATAGTACGCCTTAAGCGATAGTCAAATATTTTTAGAACTGGTCGCTATGTGTAAAATGTAATTCTCTTTGCATGTCAAAAGATCGTTTCTGCAAATGTTTATCTCGATTAATATGAAACAGATGGAGAATAAGAGTTTGTAAAAATAGTTTGTACAAGAGTAGAGAAAGTCATGTGAGTGTAACACATCAGATTTTTTAATGATGACTAGGCAGGTTGATAGGGACTGAGCCACTTTCTCGAGGCGTCAGGGTTGCGGTAATAGACACATTTTTCGTCAAATGTGACAAATTCTCCTGATAAATCTATCATCCACGGGATTACCGATAAGATGACGACAGATATTCACTCTATTCAGGTGAACCTGTTGAGGTGTCAGTTCATGAGGTTACAAATCTACAGCTTCTGTTTTATTTTCCAAGTTTCTTAATCTGGCGATGTATAATATGTTTTGATGAACCAAGATCTTGACAACCTACGAGTACTTTTTTGCGGATTTTCTTCCAAAACACTGCGTGTATTCTAAATATATCCCATAATTTGGATCTTCCAGAGTGTGGTAAATCTTTAACGTATTCTTCTCCAGTGTTGAAACGTTGGAAGCATCCTTGTGCCACACGTCACTGATACCTTCTCCTTCCACTTTACATATTTTGGAGCCGCGACACCAACTTTATAATCTTGTTTCCAGTAGTGCTTTAGAGGGACTCTAATCTCAAACTTTGTAACTTCCATTTTGTGATTGACGACTGACACATTCTCGCAATATACGCAATACTAGCCAGGCATCCTCTATATAGCATTGGCGAACCAAAGAAAACTAATTCTGTATTATAAAACACCAAACGTAAAACCCGACATTACTTATGAGATACATAATACAGTTATAGTCCTATTAGATATTATAGTCTGCTGATAATTGTTGTACTTCGGTGTGGTTAAACTTTGGGAAGCATTTATTGCTATCCGAAAGCTACCACTTAAAACTTAAGGATTTGAAAATGCTTTTGTGTAATTAATTTCAGCAATCACTGTTTGAGATAAACTATTACAAAAGTTTCCTTAGACGTATTAACACCTGTGTATAACGCCGTGTCTATAACACATGCACTAAAAGGTTTTTCTTTGGTGCTATTTTTTAGGAAAATAATCTGTCTTATAAAACACCAAACGTAAAACCCGACATTACTTATGAGATACATAATACAGTTATAGTCCTATTAGATATTATAGTCTGCTGATAATTGTTGTACTTCGGTGTGGTTAAACTTTGGGAAGCATTCATTGCTATCCGAAAGCTACCACTTAAAACTTAAGGATTTGAAAATGCTTTTGTGTAATTAAATTCAGTAATCACTGTTTGAGATAAACTATTACAAAAAGTTTCCTTAGACGTATTAACACCTGTGTATAACGCCGTGTCTATAACACATGCACTAAAAGGTTTTTCTTTGGTGCTATTTTTTAGGAAAATAATCTAAAGCTTTTTGACTTTTAGCGATCTCTATGAAAATAAGACTACAATATTATGAATTTGAGGCACCTATGAACAGGTTTATAGTTGTTTCTCCAGAAATAGACTATTTACAAATAAAGTAATAAAAATGCTCCTAATGCATTAATGTTGATTTTCCTTCCTTTCTTTTGTAGTCAGAATGACAGGAATCCAACGTGCTAAAGAAATATGAGGGTCATTCAAATGAAATCCGGTCACTAGTGTAAAGTAACGGTAACGATTTTATTAACTCAAAAATAGTCGCCAAAACTGTTGGCACATTTATCCCATTGCGACACTAGCTGATCGGTACCATCTTTGGAGAAGCTAGTAGGTTGCTGTTGGATCCAGGCCTGGATCCATTCACACATTTCGTCGTCCGTTGTGAATCGATGCCGCGAATACTTGTTTTAGAAAGTCACACGGTGAAAAGTCTGGACTGTACGGTGGATGTTCCAGCGTTTCCCATCGAAACTGCTGCAATGTCGTCTTCACCGCTTTGGCAGTGTGTGGGCGGGCATTATCATGCAGGAGAATAACGCCATTGGACCACATACCTCGGAGATTCGACTTGATGGCTCGTCTAAGGTTCTGTAAAGTGATTTGATAACGCTGGGCATTGATGGTGGTTCCCCGTTCCAGGAACTCGACAAGCAGTGGGCGCTTGTGTTCAAAAAGGACATCATGACCTTACCAGAACTGGTGTGCACGGCCTTTGATTTCTTTGGAGGTGGTGAAGTCGCATGTTTCCACTGCTTGCTCTGACGCTTGCTTTCCGGTCCAAAATGGTGACACCATGTTTCGTCACCAGTGACAATATGCGACAGAAAGCCGTATTTCTCCTCATGATAACGTTGCAGATGACTCAAAGACTGCGCTGTTCGCCTTCAGTTGGTGGGGGACCCACTGCGCACAAACTTTTCGAAATTTCAAGTGTTGATGCATTATGGTGTGAATGGTGCCCGCGCTATTACCCAGTAACCGATCGATCTCGTCCACAGTGATTCTGCGGTTACGCAAGACTAAAGCATTCACCTCTGCAATCATTTCAGGTGTGATGACACGATGAGCCTGTCCAGGACGAGTATCGTCTTCCAGCAACTCGCGCCCCTCAAGGAATCTTTTGCGGCCATTCTACCACACTTGAACGACTCAGACTGTACTCACCGTACACAGCCTTCATCCGTCGATACATTTCACGACCTCCAACTCCTTCCGCCGTTAAAAATCGAATCACTCCTCGTTGTTCCTGCTTACTCGCCTTCATTTAAGATGCGCTGACTAGATGGCGTCCCAATTTCAAACTAAAGATCGTGGATCAACAATAAGCAATGAAAGAAACATTCATCTCATTCGCTCAACAATTCAAAATTAGCTTCAATCCATAGTGCAAAAGTCAGGAAATCAATCAATCAACTAAGCTTTACTAAGAAAAAACTGAAGATACAGCATATAAAATCGTCAATTTTGAAAAAAATAAAGAAAACCATTGAAAGAAAAATTTCATGTAGAAAATGCAAATTGAAAAATCACTATGATATCCGAATTAAAACAATTGTGAGCATTACATAAGGGATTTAAGTTAAACCGATCTTAATAATATCTTCAAATCTGGATAAGCTTACATTTATTGCTATATCGCGTAATTTATTGAACACGTTTTACTTTCTCTGCTACGTACAGTAAGTAGGGGAAGTATTGTATTCCACCCAAACATTTGATACCAAGATTTCACCGGAAATACATGTTTTGAGGTCTCCTGAATCCAAAATAAGTATTTTTGGAAACATGACCGTGTGTGTGTCTGTGTGCCTGGAACAGTATAACTCAAAAACGAACAGTCGGATGTACACAAAACTTGGTATTTAGGTTCAGTATCTTCCAGAGATGCGACACGAAGGTTTTCAAGAAATTCCCCCCCACCCCAGATTACCTTTACATGGAACATTTTTCGAAAACTTTAATTTTCTCAACAATGGCTCTAACCATTTTGATTAAAATATCATACGTTTAAGATATTTTCATGACAAATGAAATGTATATCTCGAATATTCTGGGAATACTTCCAAAAGTATTCTTCATTGTGAGCGACTTTTTCATAACTGGTAAACCATAAGAGATAGACAAAATTTTACTACACAAAAAATGTAGATCGCGTTAAAATACACAATCTATGTCATATACATTTTTTTTTGAGTGAACCATTTTCGAGATATTGCTTGCTATTCCCATAAATTTTCCAATACTTATACTTTTTCTCAAATGGAAATTCGTTATTCATTTTTTTTGTCCCGGTAATGCAAAGAAAATGGAATACTCCACATAGCAACCAGCTCTTAGAGTATTTGACTATCGCTTAAAGCCTACCAATTTCCCTTGCATCTACAAGAAAATTAGCAATAAGATTAACATCTCGATATCTCGATTAACATGAAGCATATGGAGAATAATCGTTTGTAAAAATAGTTTGTACAAGAGTAGAGAAAGTCATGTGAGTGTAACACATCAGATTTTTTATTGTCGCGTTCTGATTACTACAGGTTCGATAAATACTAAAGTTAAATATACACATTTTGCTTTGGATAATATATTGATAGGAACTGGTGTGTTACGGTGTATCATAACGAACGCCATTGTTGCGTCGGATATAATTTACTGATGCGCATGTTTTGTTTCACATCTTTGTTGCTCTAGGAACGCCGACTTCGTGTTAGGCCTCACCGACCTACGTCGATACCTCTCCTCAGTTCCGCACTCCGTGAAGAATGGGCTGCCATTCCCCAAGAAACCTTTCAGCACCTGATTGAAAGTATGCCTGCGAGAGTGAACGCTGTTGTCAAGGCTAAGGGTGGGCCAGCACCATATTGACCTCGAGCACGAACTTGTACGTCATTTTCATTAAGGAGTCCGGATACTTTTGATCACGCAGTGTAAGTTAAGACTGTACAGTATCTCCAAAACTAAACATTGTAGAAAGAAATGTCTTTAATAAATGTTGCTTGATATTGTGGGGGAAAGTAAATGCCATTAGTCGTGTTTTATTTGGTGGACGTTATGGTTATCTTAGGGTCAATTTAAGGTTTTAAAATGGGAACTTACAATTAGGGTCAATTTAAACAGACCCTTAAATGACCATCACAATGTCCTCCAAATAATACACAACTAATGGTATTTACTTTCGCCCATAATATCTAGCAACGTTTATCCAAGATATTTCTTTCTACGACGCCTAGTTTAGGAGATATTGTACAGTCTTAACTTAAATGGTCGACCCTGCATAGTGATAGTAGTTTAACGCCCGGACGATAAACTATAGGCACTGGTCATGTGTTGATTCAGTAATTTGTATCACAAATTATTTAAATGTAAAGAATGATTACAGTATGAATATGCATTATTATGTGACATTGATTTGAGATTTTTGTTGAGTGTAATTATTGTTCGGAAGTAAGTTTATACTGCCTTACTGAAACTGACAATAATAGCGTGCAATAATGCAGCGAGGGGGTGAGCTGTTTATCATTATTGGAAACGAGGAAGTTACGTAATGTTGGCGCGTTTTCCTTTAGAATCTGCTGGAACATTTCCCTAGAGCATATGTATTCATAATTTTCATTGGATATAAAAATAGACGCTAATGTTGGCGCGTTTTATTAGCCAATTGCAGTTCAGTTATAATCTTTAGGCATATCGGGATGTATGAGTATAAAAGAGCTAGGTTAGAGGTAGAGCCCGTCAGTTCATCAAAATTCTTTGAACACTACACGCCTTCAGTCCATCAGTTCGTCGAAAATATTTGTATGATACACGTCGCCTTCAGTCCAGCAGAAATATTACACGTCGGCTATTGATTCGCAAGTTACGCGTATAAGAGTTATGAAAAATCTCAAGTATGGTAAAGTTAATTACACAAATGGTTGAAGTACGTGGATTAAAAGTGATCAGTAAGAAGTTGTCATAACAGTTTCAGTTTGGCGAGTATCAATGTATAAATGTGATAGTGACTGTGTTTCGACAATAAAAGTGTAAAACAAATTCCTTCATCAGTGTTATCTTTGGATAAAATATTCCTTTCCGTTTACACAACCTGTATAAAGAGAAGTGCTCGACCCAAAAAGATCATAGCTAGCCGGAGGACAGTGAAACAAAACTAAATAAAAATAAAAGTAACATTCTTTCAAACAAAAACTAATACTGCTGCAAATTGCTAACACCAGATGGAGCTACAAACCTAACAAAGAATCACGTCACAAAATGGCTTCACCACATGAAGTAAACACACATACACAAATAACATTATAAATTTACCATCGCAAATTGGCTCCCAAATGTGGGGCTAAGAAATAAATAAACACAAAAGTAATAACACTTCAAATTGGCACCCAGAACGTGGGGCACGATGACCAGGAAAGGAGTAGAATAGCCAGGAAGGGGCGAAGGAACCAGGACGTGGAACGAATGGAGAAGTGAACTGAATTACAAGACGCAGATTCCAGAAACAACAGGGACGACAGACTACGCGGATGATTGGACATCGTAATTCCGAGATTAAAAGGCAACAGGGGAATTCAACTACAGAACACCAAAACGACGTAGATTCATCATAATACAACGCAGAAGCAACATAATCTAGGAGAGAGGGGCAGAAAGCTGGACATCAAAGCTACATCAGCAGATAGCATCAGAAAGGTTAGAAAAATGTTATGTTAATTCTAAAAAAAAAAGGGTAACAAATTTAAATGTACCTTAGGAGCGGTAGGATAAAGAAAACAATGTCCACTAATAATACAGAAGAAATAATTATGGAGGGAGATAGTGTAACAGTTAGCTGTAATTCAATACAGGTTACAGAAAATAGCTCAAACAATTAAAGATTTGAGGGAAGAAATGTCAGTGAAGAAAGTCAGAACAGAATAGCAGGAAATGTTCATTTTGATGCTAGTATGATGATGGAAATGATGAGAAATTTTGGCGAAACAGTAAATAAGAATATTGAGAAATTAGAGCAAAAATTAGATCAAAACAGGGAAGCTATGGAAAAGAATATTGAGAAATTAGAGCAAAAATCAGATCAATTAAAGGAAGATATTGATAGGAGTTTAGAACAGAAACTAACTCAGAATAATGAGAAATTGAGGGAAGATATTGGTAAGAGTATTACAGATCAATTAAGGGAAGAAATTGGTAAGAGTAATGAGAAATTAGAGCATAAATTAGATCAAAATAGGGAAGAAATTGAAAAGAAATTCATGGAACTAGATAGTAGTATGATTAGAATGAGAAATGAAAATCAGGAAATTATAGCAAATGAGATAGGGGAAGTTTCAAAGAAAATGTTGGACATGAGCAGGGAAATATCTAACCAAAAAAGTGAGGTTAATAATAAAATAGAGCATGTTGATGCAAAATGTACAGAGTTAGGTAGCCGAATGAGTAGCATTTCAAGTGAGTTAAGAGAGATGATGGAGGCTACAAATGCAAATTTAATTCAGGTGCAAGTTAATTTCAAAGGGGAAATATCTGGAATTCAGAAGGAGTCAGAAACACAGAGAAATAAATTGTGTGAGGAAGTTAAAGTTTTGTCTATAGATTTGAATCAAAAGCTAACTTCTGAAATTAACAAACACCAAGCTGTTCAAAATGAGAAAAATAAAAAATTAGAACAGACAATAGAAAATCTGCAAAGTACTGTAAATAGGTTAGAATTGAATTCAAGGGTAAATATATGTGATGTTAATGTATCTGATGTACAAAATAATGATAGAGGTAGTTCATCAGGTATGACAAATAATGTGAGTGATGCTGCAGCTTCATCTATAGCTAATGCTGAAACTCAGAGTGCACAAGTAACACTAGAGAATTTAAATATGGGAGTAGGGAATTTGCAAAATTACAATCATATCTTAAGTGATTTTCCACTTCCAAAATTTAATGAAAACTCCAGTCCAGTACAGTTTATTACAGACTTGTTAGAGTACTCTCAAATTACAAAGATACCGGAAGAATTGAAAATGACAGTTGTTAAAAGATGTGTTGTTCGGAAAACTTTAGATTGTTTTCAAATTATATCTTGGGGTGAAATTTCATTTGAATCCTCTAAGAGGTTATCCATGAACAAATTTTTGAAGGTTAGGATACAGCTACGAGTAATGCTTAGCTACAGACTATTTGATCCAGGAGGGTGAATAGCAATGAGATGTAAAGTAAATGCTGGATAGTTAAAGATGAAATGCAGAGCAATGTATTGGAACGTAAGAGGGTTAATTATGTATGTATGTCATAAGAAAGGCGAAATAAATTTAGGATATAACTAAATGTTTAAAAGGAAAATAACATTTTATTAGTAACTGTAACAGCATTTGAAATAAAGCATGATGTTATATTAAAGTAAAGTACGTAGATATAATTCCAAGAGTATTGTGAATATACAGTACAAAACAAAACAACAAAAATGGGGTAAAAGTCATTAAAACAAATATTTATGTAGCAAACAGAACATGTGAAACAGTGTCTAGATTTAAGAGATGTAAATATATTTGTGTAGAGGGCGAATATTTTTGGTAAATATGTTTAATAATTACAAAAATTCTTAAATGCACAAATCTTTGTCAATAACTTAAGAAAGTAAACCAATTTGTAACAGTAATTAAATAATTCAGGGTACAGTATTTGCTATAAAAAATTTGTAATGTCAGATTAAAGTCTAAACACATTAAACCAGAGCCAGTAAGTAGTGGCAAGATAAAGGAAAAACATGTCGTGTGTTAAATACGTGTGAAGTGTTAAGTGAAAGTGATAGCGTGTGTTCCAAGATTTAGGAGACTAAAAACCCAATTATAAAATTTCCAAACAAGTTGTAAATATTTATAATTATGTTTCTAGTGGGGCATATGATGCAGTAATTTGTATAACAAATTATTTAAATGTAAAGAATGATTACAGTATGAATATGCATTATTATGTGACATTGATTTGAGATGTTTGTTGAGTGTAATTATTGTTGGGAAGTAAGTTTATACTGCCTTACTGAAACTGACAATAATAGCGTGCAATAATGCAGCGAGGGGGTGAGCTGTTTATCATTATTGGAAACGAGGAAGTTACGTAATGTTGGCGCGTTTTCCTTTAGAATCTGCTGGAACATTTCCCTAGAGCATATGTATTCATAATTTTCATTGGATATAAAAATAGTCGCTAATGTTGGCGCGTTTTATTAGCCAATTGCAGTTCAGTTATAATCTTTAGGCATATCGGGGTGTATGAGTATTAAAGAGCTAGGTTAGAGGTAGAGCCCGTCAGTACATCAAAATTCTTTGAACACTACACGCCTTCAGTCCGTCCGTTCGTCGAAAATATTTATATGATACACGTCGCCTTCAGTCCAGCAGAAATATTACACGTCGGCTATTGATTAGCAAGTTACGCGTATAAGAGTTATGAAAAATATCAAGTATGGTAAAGTTAATTATACAAAAGGTTGAAGTACGTGGATTAAAAGTGATCAGTAAGAAGTTGTCATAACAGTTTCAGTTTGGCGAGTGTCAATGTATAAATGTGATAGTGACTGTGTTTCGACAATAAAAGTGTAAAACAAATTCCTTCATCAGTGTTATCTTTGGATAAAAGATTCCTTTCCGTTTACACAACCTGTATAAAGAGAAGTGCTCGACCCAAAAAGATCATAGCTAGCCGGAGGACAGTGAAACAAAATTAAATAAAAATAAAAGTAACATTCTTTCAAACAAAAACTAATACTGCTGCAAATTGCTAACACCAGATGGAGCTACAAACCTAACAAAGAATCACGTCACAAAATGGCTTCACCACATGAAGTAAACACACATACACAAATAACATTATAAATTTACCATCGCAAATTGGCTCCCAAATGTGGGGCTAAGAAATAAATAAACACAAAAGTAATAACACTTCAGTTTGCAACGAAATGATAACTAGAAAGGAAGTTTGCGGAGGAAACTGGTCTACTTTAGTGTACCTCTCCGACATTTGTCAGTTATGAGGAATTGTGAAAAACCTAGGATAAATCTTAGGACGACGGTCACGGCGTGTTATATATATATATATATTCAAAAACCAGTCTATCTTAACGAGATAACGTAAACAAAAAGAATGAGTACAATCGAAATACTCGTGCTTCCTTTTCTTCCTCTTTATCGTCTTCTTCATCAACTTCATTGTAATGTATTGAAATACAGTATTAAAAAGTGTTAACTAAAGCAAAAAGAGATAAAGTGGATGAAGCTGGAGGTGTAACAGCTTATAAGTATTACTTTATTAATAAAAGTGTTCGGGGTATGTTTCAAAAGTACCTACATCATAAATATTCATTCTTGCAATGTTTTCATTCAACGTGCTTTTATATAGAACAACATTCTTTCTATAATCATTTCGCTTGAAAAAAAATAGGATTCACATTCACATCGCTTTCTCTACCCTTTATCGCTTATTAGTGGATATACAAAATATTCTAACCAAAGCATATTTTTCTATCCACTTAATTTTAATCCGGGTATAATTTGTCTTAAAATTCCACACTGTTTCCTTGCAGTCGCGAGAAACAACTGAATGTTGAAAGAACGTTAAAGAATGACCAAGTAATGAACAATTCGAACCATTAATAAAGAACATCTCGGAAATGGCTAAGGCCACAAAAAGGGTTATTTGAAATACATTATGTGTTATAAAGAGATCTAAATTTCTTGTATAGTATGTTTTCGTCTATCGTTTAATATTTACCAGTTATACAAGATTATACAGAACTCCTTCCGAATAAAAGGAGTTCAAAGACTATTCCCAGAAAATTCAAGGTGTACATTTTATTTGTTATATAAATATCATTAATATGCGGTGTTTTAAACAAAATCGTAAGAGCCACTTTTTTGTAAAATAAATATTTTGAAAAATGTTCCCTGTAAAGGGTAGTCTGGGGCGAGGGTATTTTCTTGAAAAACTTGATGTCGCATCTTCAAAAGATACTGAATCTAAATACTGACTTTGGTGCTTATCCGAATCTTCATTTTTGAGTTATTCTGCTCAAAGACACACACACAGACATTCTTAAGGACCTAGTTCTAAAAAGCTTTTTTTTTTTGACTCAGGATCCTCTAAAAATATATTTCCGGTAAAATATCGGTATCGAATTTTTGGGTGGAATGCAATACCTTCTCTACCTACTCTATCTGATACAGAAAGTGAAAATGTATCATAAAAGTCTGATGTGTTACACTCACATGACTTTCTCTACTCTTGTACAAACTATCTTTACAAACGTTTATTCTCCATATGCTCCATGTTACTCGAGATATCGAGATGTCAATCTTATTGCTAATTTTCTTGTAGATGCAAGGGGAACATGGTAGGTTATAAGCGATAGTCAAATGTTTTAAGCGCTGGTTGCTATGTGGCGCATTCTATTCTGTTTGCATATCCAGGACATAAAAAATTGAATAACGAATTTGAGAAAAAGTGTAAGTATTGGAAAATTTAAGGAAATAACAAGCAATATCTCGAAAATGGTTCACCAACTAAAAAAAATGTATATGACACAAATTGTGTATTTTAACGCGATCTACATTTTTTGTGTAGCAAACTTTTGTCTATTTCTTATGGTTTACCAGTTATGCAAAAGTCGTTCACAATAAAGAATGCTTTTGGAGACATTCCCAGGAAATTCAAGATATACATTTTATTTGTCATAAAAATATATTAAACATATGATATTTTAATCAAAATCGTTAGAGCCATTTTTGAGAAAATTAAAATTTTCGAAAAATCGTCCATGAAAAGGGTACTCTGGGTTAAGGGGATTTTCTTGAAAACCTTCGTGTCGCATCCTTGGAAGATACTGAACCCAAATACCAAGTTTGGTGTTTATCCGACTGTTCGTTTCTGAGTTATGCTGTTCACAGACACAGACAGACGCACACACGGACATGTTTCCAAAAAAGCTTTTTTTGGATTCAGGGGGTCTCAAAACATGTATTTCCGGTGAAATCTCGGTATCGAAATTTTGGGTGGAATACAATACTTCCGCTACTTACTCTACGTAGTAGAGAAAGTAAAAATGAATAACGAATTCCCATTTGAGAAAATAAGCATTGAAAAATTTAAGGGAATAATCAGCAGTATATCGAAAATGGTTCACTCAACAAAAAAAAATGTATATGGCCTAAATTGTGTATCTTAACGCAGTCTACATTTTTTGTGTAGTAAAATTTTGTCTATCTCTGATGGTTTACCAGTTATGAAAAATCCGTTCACAATGAAGAATACTTTTGGAGACATTCCGGAAAATTCAGGATATACATTTTATTTGTCATAAAATATCTTAAACATATGATATTTTAATCAAAATCGTTAGAGCCATTTTTGAGAAAATTAAAATTTACAAAAACACTTCCATGTAAAGGGTAATCTGGGGTGGGGGGATTTTCTTGAAAACCTTCGTATCGCATCTCTGGAAGATACTGAACCTAAATACCAAGTTTGGTGTTTATCCGACTGTTCGTTTCTGAGTTATGCTGTTCACAGACAGACACACACGGACATGTTTTCAAAAAAAAAAAATTTTGGATTCAGGGGGTCTCAAAACATGTATTTCCGGTTAAATCTCGGTATCGAGTTTTTGGGTGGAATACAATACTTCCTCTACTTACTATACGTAGTAGAGAAAGTAAACAAATCTGATCTGTTACACTCACATGACTTTCTCTGCTTTTGTACAAACTATTTTTACAAACGCTTATTCTCCATCTACTTCATGATAATCGGGATAAACATTTGCAGACTCTATCTTATTGCTAATTTTCTTGTAGATGTAAGGGCAAAATATATTTATAAGGGCAATATGGAAAAATCAGATGTGTTACACTCACATGACTTTGTCTACTCTTGTACAAACTATTTTTACAACGCTTATTCTCCGTATGTTTCATGTTAATAGAGATATCGAGATGTCAATATTATTGGTAATTTTCTTGTAGATGCAAGGGGAATATGGTAGGTTTTAAGCGATAGTCAAATATTTTAATGCTATGTGGCGTATTCCATTCTCTTTGCATGTCCAGGACTTAAAAAAATGAATAACGAATTTGAGAAAAAGTATAAGTAGGAAAATTTAAGGGAATAACAAGCAATATCTCGAAAACGGTTCACTCAACAAAAGAAATGTATAAGACATAAATTGTGTATTTTAACGCGATCTACATTCCTTTGTGGAGTAAAATTTTGTCTATCTCTTATGGTTTACCAGTTATGCAAAAGTCGTTCACAATGATGAACACCTTTGGAGACATTCCCAGAAAATACAGATATACATTTCATTTCCCATGACAATATCTTAAATATATGATATTTTAATCAAAATCGTTAGAGCCATTTTTGAGAAAATTAAAATTTTCGAAAAATGTTCTATGTAAAGGGTAGTCGGAGGTGGGGGGATTTTATTGAAAACCTTCGTGTCGCATCTCTGGAAGATACCGAACCTAAATACCAAGTTTTGTGTTTATCCGACTGTTCGTTCCTGAGTTATGCTGTTCACAGACACACACACACACACACACACGCACACGGACATGTTTCCAAAAATGCTTTTTTTTAAATTCAGGGGGTCTCAAAACATGTATTTCCGGTGAAATCTCGGTATCGAATTTTTGAGTGGAATACAATACTTCCCCTACTTACTATACGTAGTAGAGAAAGTAAAAATTGAAGAAATTGTTATATTGTAGTTCAAATGTTGGGGAGCCGAACTTGCAGTAGTTGCAACCGCACGTATGTTACCCGCTGGCTTTCGCCCCAAGTTTAATAATATTAACTTTGTAATTTGACTGTTTCTTTAAATATTATATATTTATGTTTGCCTTGGCTGCATCAGTATTATTGTTAGAGACATGAATTTCTTTGCAGGGAGTAGTGTGGCTAAGAATGTAGGCTTACACAGATGATAATGTGTACTTAACTCCATTCATTAATTCTTTAAACGATTAAAATAACACTTCACTGATATAGAGAGAGAGAGCTGTGAGATATTTTATTGATTACTTGCACTTTTTAACACGTAAACTATTTTTGTCTCACACAAAATACGTATTAAACTTCTCGAGGACGCATCTAGCGTCCGCTTAGGAGCACTGTCTACAAGCAACTGACTTCTGAATTTGTAATAAATGTTGCTCCATTTTAGTTTCTGATTGGCTAATCCTTCATTTAACTAAAGCTTTTTCTGGTTGTTGATTGACTATTTTATAAACTGTCATAAAAATTACATTATTGCTTCCAAGAATCACAAGTAGCATTATTAAACTTTCAAACTTGTTATTGTCTCAAGGGTACCTCATTGATACTTCGTTGTTAGCAACTTTTAACCTATTATTCTCACAGATCCTACATTATTAAATTACGTAATACATTCACATAACATTATTAAACATGTACACAATAATATAAACATATACAATGACTGTAATATATACTTTTATAAATTGTTATATACACATATTGCTTTAAGGCTGGCTATTATTGAATTTATATATTATATAATTAAACTGAAATCATTTAAATGTTAAAAATACTGCCTCAAAATGTAACATTGTTTCTCATGTAATATGCATCCTGACTCGAGTAGCATAGAATCGCAACTATTAATACATTAAGATAAAGCCTATTCTGGCACTACATCGGTAAACTTTGGTTACTTGTCCACATTACATGGGGAAAAAATAAGCATTACGTCGCCGCAGTTCGCATGCTGAGGTGTTTTGAGAGCCGTGGCAGAGGCAGACGGTCCATTTGAAGGAAATTATCCGCTATAAAAAGAAACTGGCGAGGTCAGAGCTCATGAACTTTGCTTGGTCTTGACAATGGACTTCCAGAATAGAACTACCCACCATTACGGCCACTCTTTGATTGTCTTAAATGCTGAATCAATCAACATCTCTCCAGCAGATGGTATAAAATCAGCAGATGTCGCGAATCAAGAGGCATACGGGCTTGTTTCGCGATCATGACAGTGACACGACGGTTCAAATGAATACACTGTTTAATGGAGAGGCGAATCGGGGGGCTGCCGGGTTTTCAGAACATATGGGGCCGCCAGAATGAGGCCAATGAATAAACATATATATTTTTACTCTCTCTACTACGTATAGTAAGTAGGGGAAGTATTGTATTCCACCCAAAATTTCGATACCGAGATTTCACCGGAAATACATGTTTTGAGACCTCCTGAATCCAAAAAAAGCATTTTTGGAAACATGTCGGTGTGTGTGTCTGTGTGTCTGTCTGTCTGTGTGTCTGTGTGTCCGTGTGTCTGTGTGTCTGTGTGTGTGTCTGTGAACAGCATAACTCAGAAACGAACAGTCGGATAAACACCAAACTTGGTATTTGGGTTCAGTATCTTCCAGGGATGCGACACGAAGGTTTTCAAGAAAATCCCCCCACCCCAGAGTACCCTTTACATGGAAGATTTTTCGAAAATTTTAATTTTCTCAAAAATGGCTCTAACGATTTTGATTAAAATATCATATGTTTAAGATATTTTTATGACAAATAAAATGTATATCTTGAATTTTCTGGGAATGTCTCCAAAAGTATTCTTTATTGTGAACGACTTTTGCATAACTGGTAAACCATAAGAGATAGACAAAATTTTACTACACAAAAAATGTAGATCGCGTTACAATACACAATTTATGTCATATACATTTTTTTTGTTGAGTGAACCATTTTCGAAATATTGCTTGTTATTCCCTTAAATTTTTCAATACTTATTTTCTCAAATGGGAATTCGTTATTCATTTTGTTGTCTTGGATATGCAAAGAGTTATAATCTGTGGCAAAGGGAATGGTGCTGCACCTAGCAACCAGCTATTAAGAGATATTTATGTGCTTAAAGGCTACTGTTTTTCTATATTGCCCTTGTAAATATATTTTCCCCTACATCTACAAGAAAATTAGCAATAAGATAGAGTCTGCAAATGTTTATCTCGATTAACATGAACTAGATGGAGAATAAGCGTTTGTAAAAATACTTTGTACAAGAGTAGAGAAAGTCATGTGAGTGTAACACATCAGATTTTTTATGTCCTGGACTTGCAAAGAGAATGGAATGCGCCGCATAGCAACCAGCGTTAAAATATTTGACCATCGCTCAAAGCCTACCATATTCCCCTTGCATCTACAAGAAAATTACCAATAAGATTGACATCTCGATATCTCGATTAACATAAAGCATATGGAGAATAGGCGTTTGTAAAAATAGATTGTACAAGGGTAGAGAAAGTCATGTGAGTGTAACACATCAGATTTTTTTACATAAATTATATGACTTAACGCGTTCTTAATTTTTTGCATACTGAGTCTATCTCCTCTTACGGTTTACCAGTTATACGAAAACCTTTCAGAATGAAAAGGAAATCAAAGGCTATTTTCAGAAAATTCAAGACATACATTTTAATTCTCATGCAAAGATCTTAAACATATTATTTTAATTAAAATCGTTACAGATATCTTTGAGAAAATAAAAAATAATGAACAAGTTTTCATGTAAAGGTTAACTTGGGGTGGGGTATTTTCGTATCGCATCCTTGAAAGGTCCTGAACTTAAATACCAGGTTTCGTATCTAACTGACTTGTTTTTTTTAATTATTATGCTGTACACACACATACACACATAGATGTACATAGATACACAAAAATATTTTTATAAAAATGCCTCTTTATAATTCAGGGAGCCTCAAAACATGTATTTCGATGAAATATTCATATTTTTGGATGAAATATAATATTTTCTCTACTTAATATAGTTAAGTAGAAGAGGAAGAAATAACATTTGTACTTTGAAGATTGTTCTTTCACACTAGTTGGAAAACAGATTCAGACTTGAAAAATTCAATGCTACTTCCGGAACTAATAAGTTAGTAATTATGTGAATATAAACTACCAAATTTTATTTTCAAAATTAACTTAGATTATTACTTTTATGCAAGATATCATTTGTAGTTAACTACAGGTTTACTAAGATGTAAAGATTTTGTTCTGTGGATGCGTGCCGATGCTTCTCTCTCCTTTTTAAATACAGTTGATGTACACATGCGTACCAATAAAAAGGGACAACGCATCCCTTTCCTTACTATACGACTAAGTAAACAGAAAATGGTGAAAGAAAAATCTCATACCATGGAGAGAGAAGCAGCTTAGCAGCTAAGTATGGTGACTATTGCCTCCAAAGTTCTTTTCAATGTCGAAACCATAACTACAAAATTTACAATACGTACAACAAAATTGAGAAAATGTTTTAAAGTTTACAGAATACAATTAGTGTGATATTGGTTTACAAGTTACATAAGAGACTTGATAATGTAAGTGTAACAAATGTAATCAAGTTAAGAATTATCCTCCAGTATTACTGTAGTAGTAGTAATAGTAGTAGTGGTAGTAGTAGTACAGAGTGTTGTTCATATTCTATGTTAATAAACTTGAAAACCCCTCACCTTATGAAAAACCACGCCTCCACCAGCAGTGATGTTCTATCTGGCAGCCTTTAGTTTGAGCTATAAATCTGCAGCACAGCTTCTATTGGAGCAAACTGCTACGAAATACAGGGATGTCCAGTTTATCCCATTCCTCCTGGCAGCTTTCCAGAGACCATCCAAAGCTCGCAGACGTCTGCTTCCAAGGGCTATTTTCAGAAACCCAAATGCACAAAACTCCATCAGTGATGCATCAGATGGCTTAACAGGGATGTCGCTGAAAGGTATGGAATGTATTCCAATTTCTCTCTTTATGTTCTACAAAAATTTGTAGGTTGAAGCAGACGTATGGCTTGATGCCTTATCCTGAAGCAACCAGACTTTATTTTACATCTGCACCATAGAGAGCAGGGATTTCTGTATGGAAAATTGATATCGGTAGATTAGTCTCATAATATGCCGAGTTGATTTTCACATTTTTATGTACACGACGAATGGTCAATTTGACATTGTAACTGCACCTTGCCACTACCATGAAACCATTGGGGAAAGCTTCGTTAGTTTCCTTATATCAGCTTTCAAATGTTTTTTCTCCCGTTGGACGGTAATATATAGCCCAGGGTTTGTTGCAGTCACTTAGATAAACACATGCCTCATCTAAAGACAACAAACATCCACATTTCACCTGCTAGGTATCGTTCATACAGCTTTCTGCTGTTAGTGGCACGTTCTGCACTGTGTTTAGGCAAAAGCTTACATCCCCGGCTCTTATGGCACTTTTCTAGATTAAAATTCTGGTTGATTATGGTGTTCACAGTAGTAACAGAGGTCCCTAATTACAGTGCAATGACCCTCTGAGTTGCAGGAGTTGGTCCAGAGGCATGGTCCTTCACCTTCCAAATTATCTCCGGGGTGCGACTGGTGACCGGTCGTGGCTTTCCCTGTTTCTTGACCCTTGGAATAAGTCCTGATGTGGCCTCGCCTTTTTTTGTTGAGTGCACATGAGATCACTTTCTTGGATATGTTAAAACCACGCTTCTTGCACTGCTTAATAATCTTAGAATACAAGTATTTTGCATCAGAAAGGGCAATAACCTTATCAGAATGGTTCTATTTTTGACGCCATTTGATGTAGCAAGACCAAGAGCACATTACTGAGCAAACACTCATACTGCTGTCGTCCTCCGTGGACTAATGGTACAGTGACTGCTAGCTTCTCAACCCAGTCGTCTTGGGTTCCAAACTCGGCTAATGTTGGGAAAGAATTATTTAATTAGAATCATGCGCCACCCTCCTCAGAGTCTGGAAATATGAATACGATAATTTGTGTGTTGGTGGGGGGGGGGGGTTGTGGTTTACTATATGACCATAGAATTAATTAAAGAGGACTATATCATTAAACAAACGCCAAAAGAAACAACAGAACGAACAAATTCGTGTAAAGTTTGGTTTGTGTCGTAAATATTAAATCTTTTTCTAGCATTTTTAATCAATGTTGACTCATATATGAAATTGTGTGGTTATTCCCACAACACGGATTTCTAAAAGTCTCATGTGTTGCAATTATGCGAATCTAAGATTCGCTTTCATAGCTTCTGTTCAAATAAGTCATTCTCGAGCTTGTTTTCCTATGAATTTCCATTTATTCCTTAAATATGTTCCTCAGAAGTGGTTTATAAAATAGTATTGCTATAGGCGGGTATACAAACACGTTGGGGCAACCATTTGCTGTTAAAAACAAGTTAAAAAATGCAAGTCTTAATACTACTGTAGTTTCAAGGGCTGTTGAGAAACTAAAGAAAGGATATATCATTTCAAAAGTGTATTGCACAGAACATAGAGAAATTCAGATAAACAGCATGAATTATCTCTAAAACAGCTAACATGGGTAAGCATTAAAAAAATTAAGAAGCTTATTTCTTTCTTTCCTTTCTTTTCTTCTCTCCCCCCCCCCTCTCTCTCTCCTTCGTTTTTGTTTCATGGACTTTTAAGCATGTGTTTTCGGTGAAATTTATGGATGGAATGCAATGCTTCACCCACCTTGGATAACTAATCACGAAGAAAGTAAAGCGTGGTCTATATTATGAGAATATAACTTATAGAGTGTAAATAAACATTGAAAATCATATTTTATTGCTGTCATTTCTGTCCTTACTTTCACTATGCATCTCCATAAGTAATTATCTAAGTAAAATACCTCGTGTGTTACACTCACATTACTTCCTCTGCTCTGTACAAACTATTTTTACAAACTCTTATTCTCCATCTATTTCATGTTAATCGAGATAAACATCTGCAGAAACGATCTTTTGACATGCAAAGAGAATTACGTTTTACACATAGCGACCAGTTCTAAAAATATTTGACTATCCCTTAAGGGGTACTCTGTTCCCCTTGTTTTGTATTTGAAAGGGAAAAATAGAAATACAGTAGCATTTAAGCATAGATATATCTCTTAATAGCTGGTTGCTAGGTGCAGCACCATTCTCTTTGCCACAGATTAACACTCTTTGCATATACAAGACAAAAAAATCTGATGTGTTACACTCACATGACTTTCTCTACTCTTGTACAAACTATTTTTACAAACGCTTATTCTCCATATGCTTCATGTTAATCGAGATGTTAACCTTATTGCTAATTTTCTTGTAGATGCAAGGGGAATATGGTAGGTTTTAAGCGATAGTCAAATCTTTTAAGCGTTGGTTGCTATGTGGCGCATTCCATTCTCCATGCATGCCCAGAACATAAAAAATGAATAACGAATTTGAGAAAAAGTATAAGTATTGAACATTTAAGGGAATAACAAGCAATATCTCGAAAATGGTTCACTCAACAACAAAAATGTATATGACATAAATTGTGTATTTTAACGCGATCTACATTTTGTGTATAGTAAAATTTTGTCTATCTCTTATGGTTTACCAGTTATGCAAAAGTCGTTCACAATGAAGAATACTTTTGGAGACATTCCCAGAAAATTCGAGATATACATTTCATTTCTCATGACAATATCTTAAACATATAATATTTTAATCAAAATCGTTAGAGCCATTTTTGAGAAAATTAAAATTTTCGATAAATGTTCCATGCAAAGGGTAGTCTGGGGTGGGGGATTTTCTTGAAAACCTTCGGGTCGCATCTCTGGAAGATACTGAACCTAAATACCAAGTTTGGTGTTTATCCAACTCTTCTTTTCTGAATTATGCTGTTCAGACACACACACGGACATGTTTCCAAAAATACTTTTTTCGGATTCAGGAGACCTCAAAAGATGTATTTCCGGTGAAATCTCGGTATCGAAATCTACTTACTATACGCAGTAGACAAAGTAAAAAATCCTTATCCAGTAAAGCAATAGGGTAATGAAAGAATTAAAGCTTTAGTTTGAAAAAAACAGTAAATATCGTAAAGTATGCATTTTAGTACTAAAGTGTTGAAAAGATTATTTTTGTTTATTGGTAGAATTAAACAGGAATGGCGCAAGCCACTATAAAAGGCGTTGCTCGGAAGTTAAAGCTGACCTAACTAAACGTTCTTATATGTTGAGGTGTTGTACCCCTAGGAGCGCCACCAGTCTACGTGGCATACTGACACAGTGGGACTATCGATTGCCTTGATGTAGGTTAGTTCGTCGCCCTAGCACGGTCAAGGTCACCCCATGCGTTCGATAACCAGAATAGGGTGCAGCAAAACTTCAAAAATAGAAATGTCTCTCATTTTAAGCAGGTTCAAATAATGTGGAAAAATACACTATCTCAAACATTCTTTGCTTTCTTCATTCTGGGCTTAGATACACATATTTTCTACTTATGCTTTAAATCAATTTATTTAATATTAATAATAAATTATTAAGCATTCAGAATTCGTGGTGTTAGTGATGTCACAATTTCGTTGGGAATACCTATTAGTTTTCTCTATGCTCTATGTTGTTCATTTAATGACGATAACATATTGCTCTCAGAGTTGTTTGATCATCTTTAATTATTTGCAACCAGTACCTAACTACATTTAGTTTAGCAAATACAGCACCTTCCCAGCATCCTACCTCACAAAGAACTCCGTAATTTGAAGAACACCTCCCCAATCCTAGAATGAGCTTCCAGAAATTACATTGTACTTTATTTACATTATCCATCCTAGTTTTACACAAAAATTTTTGAGCTTTCTGTAAGATTCCATAGTGATTTATAGAAAACTTATGATTTTAGAACTTAAAATATTCCTTACCTTAAAAATTCTTACGACTTCGTGTATAAACAGACATATTTTATCTATTTATAAATTAGTGGGAATAGATTAGAAACACCGTTTTTAGTGACACATAATGTTTGGTTTTCAACCAAATAAAGCACAGTATTAGTATCAAAGAAACGACAACACCACAAAGTTATAATATTATCCTGAAATAATACGATCTATTTACATTGTGAAACTTCAGGATACCGCAGGGAACATTGACATCAAAACTTTGGAGCGTTTCCAGTGCAAAACACCTGGTATCTCAGGAACAAATGTATCTGTCGCCATCTAAATATACTCATAGTGGGAAAAACAAATTAGAAATTATACGATGAGATTGCAGGAGATACGACTTACGCATATTTTTCTGTCGAATACTTACAGATGAGAAATCCATAGTAAAGTGACTGTATTGTGAGAAAAACAAAATTATCTAAGAAGCAAATGTTATATACCCATCAGCAAAGAGATGCATCACAGTTTATCTTTATACAGGTTTTACGAATATAATGTTATGGCTACTTAAACTGGTTTACACTCCTCTCTCGCTATAAATATATTGAGTATTGGCAGAATAATATTTATAACCTATTAATTTTTATATTTTGTAAGCATTGCTTAACTAAAGGGAAGAATATAGACTGAAACTAAATTACAAAAATAAAATTTCCTAAATGCTACTGTTTACAGAGGATATAATTTTCAACAAATGAAAAAATCTGGTGTGTTACACTCACACGACTTTCTCTACTCTTGTACAAACTATTTTTACAAACGCTTATTCTCCATCTACTTCATGTTAATCGAGATAAACATTTGCAGAAACTATCTTATTGCTAATTTTCTTGTAGATGCAAGGGGAATATGGTAGACTTTAAGCGATAGTCAAATCTTTTAAGAGCTGGTTGCTATGTGGAGCATTTTATTTCTGTTTGAGAAAAAGTATAAGTATTGGAAAATTTAAACAAATAACAAGGAATATCTCGGAAATGGCTCACTCCACAAAAAATGTACATGTGACTAAAATTGTGCGTTTTAACGAGCTCTACATTTTTATGTAGAAAAATGTTGTCTATCTCTTACGGTTTACCAATTATACAACAGCCATTCAAAAACAAGAGGTCTTTTGGGGACATTCCCAGAAAATTCAAGTTATACATTTTATTTGTCATGAAAATATCTTAAATATATGATATTTTAATCAAAACCGTTAGAGCCATTTTGGAGAAAAACAAATATTTCGAAAAATTTTCTATGTAAAGGGTAGCCTGGGGGGATTTTATTGAAATTCTTCGTGTCGCATCCTTGAAAGATACTGAACCTAAATACCAAGTTTGGTACTTATCCGACTTTTCATTTTTGAGTTACGATGTTCACAGACACTAAGCACGCACACGGACCTTTTTCTAAAAATGCTTTATTTTGTATTCAGGTTGTCTCAAAACATGTATTTTCGTGAAATCTCGTTATTGAATTGCGATACTCCCCCTAATTACTATACGTAGTAGAGACAGTAAAACATTTCAACTGAAAAGTTAATGATATCTCTTTAAAGGAAAAACATAATAAGGTTGAAAATACTTTTATGCAATCCTACCATTATAAACATGTTTCTAATGCATTCAATATAGTGCATAATTAGTTTATTATGGCATGCGTGCCTGTAATAACAATGATGTATGTCCTATAGTAATGACGAATTAGCGGTATTTCAAGTTGCTTGGCTTACAAACAGAAGATAAAGCTATTTTGTGAAACTATTTTCTCTGAGCAAATGCATAAACGCCTGTACATTAGTAATTATAGAATAAATACGATCAGAATTTATAATTGCTTGCCATCTGCGCTGACAATAAGCTACATCAGAGTCTGTAACACCTGCTCATTTCTCTCCCCGGTGGGAATGCATGCAAGTTGCTTATCGGTTCAACACGGCAGGTAGTATTAAATGTAATGCAGAGAGAGAAGCTAAAGTCTCATTGCGAACATATTAAATACACTCTCACTGTCGATTCAACGCGCCGAGTAATAGATGAAATGCGGGGAGAGAACCTATCGTCTCATTTAAGAACATATAAAGACGCTGTCATTATGTCAACTATGGATGCCGAATTGTTTCATAATTTACTTCCTACAATTTATAATTCTAGGATTGTATAAAATGTTGCATTGAACCCGTAAATAATCTTAATGTAACACTCATGAAAATTCACTGTCGTTCATTTAACAAACATTCACTTGTGTCGTAAGCATCAAAATTATCCAAATGTTGCGTTAATTATTATTAAACCATAAAACGCTACAAGAGCTAGCAATATATAACCCTCTGGGTATAATATTCTTTTTATAAATTAGTAATAAAAGGAAAAATGTCAACTTTAACAAACATGTATTTGGTAGTCCAGCGAACGATTAAACTGAAAGAAAAATTCTTAAGTCCCTCAAGAAAGAGATTGGCATGTTGGGATCTACTGGCTGACCAGAGGAACTGGTAAAATATGCGCAATTTTTTGGCTAAAGTTCGCGAAGCTAGGTCAAATCTGTTCAGTTAGACAATACTAATTTATCTCTATTTCCCTTTTTCTTGTTCCTTTTGTTGTGTTTTTCTGTCTCTGTTGTTTATTTTGTCACCCTATTGTATCTTAAATATGCATGTACGGTCAATGACCCATGCACAAAATACTTGTGAAATAACTTCAATAATTTGAAACCAATAAAGACATAATGTGCACAAATATGGGATGTAAAGAAAAAGAATCAACAAAAGCTAATTGTAACAGAAATGGATTTCTAAGGAGTTCGGCAAAGAAAAAACCGTTGTACAGAATAATGGTCTAAGACAGATGATGGAAATGGATGAAGTGCAAAAGATTTCTTCTGTTATGGTTTAGACCCTTAAGAATTTAAATGAAGGAAAAAGAAATGAATGGACAATATAACTGAGGCAACGAAGTAGAGAAATTTGAAATGGAAGACACTCATGATCAGGCTAAGGATCCGGGACAACTTAAGAGTGAAGTGTACTGTGCATCGAGTATGGTGGAGTGAGGTGGCGCATTGGGGTGTTGTTTACCTGTGAGGCCGTGTACAATCCGCTTCGTGATTAGAGGTGCAATATACTTCTGTATCTCATTCCTTATGTCCTACTCCACTTTCCACTATCACTGGACTGTAATGTTTATAGTAGCAACTAAGGCAGCGCATTTGTTTACATCAGCAGTACTATATTTATGGTAAGTCTAGTAAGGTTGCACTATATTGTTTCCTAAGTTATCCCGGTTTCTTAGCCTGCTCATGAGAGAAACGGCACAAGACGTAGTGAAGTAAGTTAATCATTCGCCAGTTTACTTTCATGTCCAGGTTATGTCTTGACCCTATAGAACACGGTGGCTCTCTTTCTTTAGCCAGACACATCTACTGTTTCTCTTTATATTATTCTACCTGAGTGCCTCATACCCTGAGCAAAATTGCATAACCATTTCATACCCAATAGGGCTTGCCTTTCTCTCTGAGGCAATATTTTTATAGCTTAAATGATATCAGTCTAATTATATAATATATTACAGTCATTGTATTATGTTTATTTTATTATGAATATGTATAAAACGTTATGTGAATGTATATCTAGTTTAATAATGTGGGAGCTGTGAGAATAGAAGTAAGGTGCTTTTCGTAGCAAACATAGTTTTAAAATAGAAGCAGAAGGTTGCTAACAATAAGATAACCTTGAGACTACAATAAATTAGAAAGTTAAAAAAAGACTACTAATAGTGCATGGAACAATGCAAATGTGATGTTTAAAACAGTTTGTAAATAGTCACTTGGGTGCAGAAAGCCAGTCAAAGTAAAAATAAAGGTATTCTATTGGAGCAGGCTTAGCCAATCAGAAACTATACATATAGAAATGTACAAATACAAACGGTAGACGCTAGGAAGTAGCGTACCCAAGCAGTACGCTTGGGTACGTACCCAAGCAGTGGTTGTATGTAAGACGTGAGAATTCAGTGCAGTGCAGTGCAGATAATAAAAATGTTAACCTTTTAAAAATGTAACTAAGAATAACATCTCACAGCTCCATATTAAGAACGGCAGTTAAGTGTTATTTAACTGCCGTGAAAGACAAATAAAGAAGTGAAAACTTACAGTTATAATTTGTTTATCGTGTGTAAACATTATTCTTCAGCCGTACCAGCCCTATTTAGAGATACTTGCTCTAACAAATATTACTGAGACAGCCCAGGCATAGATAATAAATAAATAAGCATTAAAAATTATTACACATAAACTTCATTAACACACGACACCGCCGCAAAACTTGATTCCTAAACGTGGGGTAACACCGCCGCAAATTTAGCGCCTATACGTGAGGTCCTTCTATTGCATATCTCTCTCTCTCATGTGGTTACCATGCTAGCCTCTAGTTCCCAAGATCGCGGTTTCAAACCCGGCAGACGGCGATGTATTTTTCCGGGTGTAACAATCCTTAGCATGGCTTTCTTTGGAAGGGAAGTAAAGCTGGTGGTCTCGTGTCGTGAATTTACGGTACGTAAAAGAACCTCAAGCCTGATAAAGAGACCTCTGAGCAAAATTACCGTCTTTGGCGCGCAATATAGAATGGGACGCTAAGGGCCACAGCAATTAAAGAGCATCCATAAATAAAACTCAATTTAATTTAATTTCTCTCTCTCTCTTATGCCATCTTGCGGGCTTGCTAATCACTATGGCTCGGAAGTGAGACCTTGTGTGCCTAAGCGATCGGTATTCAATGTCAAAAATTACCTCCTACCACAGAGAGGTCGACATAATAATTAAAGAATAACAGTAATTCCTACTGATTAAACGAATAAAGGTACTTGGGTTTGGTTTAGGTGCTATCACTGAGTAGACGTTGTGTTCGTCCTTTTTACGTTATACCTGTAGCCCCAGTTAACCGCAGGGCACACCAAATTGAAATTGAGTTTTATTTATGGACGCTCTTTAACTACTATGGTCCTTAGCGTCCCATTCTATATTAGGCGTAAAAGACCGTTCAATTTTATTTCCTTTCGTCCTGCCTTGAATTCTTGGTACCTATTTCCTGTGCCTGCTAATCACTGTCTATTCTACCAGCAGGCATCAAGTTCTTCTAGAAGAACATTCACTGGTTACCTCGCTAGAAGTCCGTATGCCTCAAAGTTTGGGCGACAGAGTAGATGATGTATAACCCCATTAATGCTGTAATAATAATCTAAATTAAAACAGTATCGAATTACAAACACTATTTAATTTAATGTATGTCTTCCGTCTCTCACTGAACAAACTTGATTTGTGTATACCTAACGAAGCTGATGCCCTGGAATTTCCCACAGTTATCTTAGATCTTTGAGGGCATGCATATTTAATTGCCTTAAAATGAACAATTTGTCTTTTAAAGAAGCGGTGTCTCTCTTGTAGAATGGAAGAAGCGAAACAAGTGAAAACAGGTTTAATTCGATTTTTTCGTCGAAAAGGTATGATTGCCTTGCAATTGAGGTAACACAGTTCACAGCACTATAGTTTTAACTTGTGCTGTTGGTTTGCATCGCCTGAAACACAGGTGGTTAGTGATGACTGGTGTAAGGAATGAATAAATGTATTCGCTCCTAAATCGGATTAGAAGATGCAGCGGAAGATAAAAGTAACTAATCCAAGAAAAGAAGCATGTAGATAGAATGACAATAGTCTTACAGTACACTGACAGAAGTAAACGACCTTCAGAAGGCTTAAAAAGAGATTGCTAACATTAATAGGTTACACGAGGGGAGGTTCACCGTTTTGGAGACACCGATTTTCCTCAAATTTCGGAAGGGCCAAAAACTAAGCAGATACATGTCCGATAATTTTTCTCTTTGCCTCTTGTTCAGCTAGAACTGGCCCTTAAAGGTTAAAGGTCGGCTAAAATGTCAGGTAGACTTCAGGATTACATCGCCGGTAAATGTAATGGGAATCGTATGCAACTGTGTCTCTTCCCGCCGACAACTTATCTTTTTTTAAAGTTCCCTTGTTTACCCAGTTTATTATTACTGTGTTTTTACTGTATCCTTTACCGCTTATTACCGCAATTACACAACACACAAACACCCATGCCCATGGCGAGATTCGAACACGCGGCCCTCAGCTTGGCGGAGCGCCTAAGCCATACACTCAAGCGACTACGGCTAAGCGACCACGCCGCTCGTACAGCCATAATATAATAATAATAATTATAATAATAATAATAATACAAAAATGCTACATGAATTAGAATTTTTAGTATTGGTAATGAAAAATAACATCGAACAAAATGGCATCAACATGTTTTAAAAATGAAAAAAGAAGTATACCTCTGAATATTTTAAAATATAAACCTAGAGGTGTAAGAATTTATGACCGACCTAATAAGTGATGGATCGATAATTACTTAATTTAAATGGAGCCGGAATAGACTAGTAATAGACTAATCCGTGAGGAATGAAAATAATAATGAAGTGCTGTGAAAGAACCTTAAATAGATTTCCCAGTTATCCCTATTGTTAACCAACGCAAATGTTGACGTAAACTACTTCGATATATGCTCTTTTTTAGGCTTAAATTATAAGTCAACACTTAGTATGGAACAGATTAGATGCTCAGGAGGATTTCGGTATGGAATGTATTGTATCTGCTGAACCTACCGGAGGAAGGGGTAAAGTGAAGGACCCAGACCCGCGGTGGCAGGTTCGAACGAAAGTGGGGTCCCTAACGCCTCCAGATGTGAGATTCCGACCACGGCGGGAGCACCCACGTTAGTCTCCTTCCACAAGGAGGGTTCTCGCCGGGGGTAGGACAAGAAGTTACTAAAAGCAAATTCCACACCGTCCTCTCGCCTGATCCTCCGACCTTGAAATATGACAAGGAAATGAAATGACAGCAAATGGGGGTAGAAAACTTCCCGGCATTGCAAAAACCACCACAGAATTCGCCTACCGACGTGAAAAAAGCCGCGATAAAACTAAGGTCATTAGCGGGTCCAACGGGAATCGAACCCGGGACCGACTGAAAGCGAGTCTTACACGTTACCGCATCTTGCTCGGTAATTGGGACTTACTTTCGCCAATATAAGAGAAATACTATAATGTGTGTCTACAATTTTCTAAGTGAGATCCGAATACGTTGTGCATTACCAACCGCTGATACTAGAACTAGTAACGTTTGAATTGACCTTTACCTTTAAAAGGGTAGTTTCTCAATAAATAGCATCTAATGAGATCCTATCATACACGTAGCTGCTTATTTACGATCTAATGTAAAGAAAATGCTAATTGCTGCAACCTCATTAGTTCGCTGAAGTTTCCAATGACCTAGCGAAAGAATTCATAGCTAGCAGAAAACATTTGAACATCAGTTTAAAAATTCTAGCAATCATATTATTGAACAGAAGATTCTCATTTTAAATATGTAAAAGGAACAAACTACTGTACAAATCACGTGTACCAGAGACTTTTAAGGTTCATAGCTTTCCTTAATTTGTACCAATTTTTACTTTCTCTACTACGTATAGTAAGTAGGGGAAGTATTGTATTCCACCCGAAAATTCAATACCGAGATTTCACCGGAAATATATGTTTTGAGGCCCCTTGAATCCAAAAAAAGCATTTTTGGAAACATGTCCGTGTGTGTCTGTGAACAGCATAACTCAGAAACGAACAGTCGGATAAACACCAAACTTAGTATTTAGGCTCAGCATCTTCCAGAGATGCGACACGAAGGTTTTCAAGAAAATCCCCCCACCCCAGATTACCCTTTACATGGAACATTTTTAGAAAATTTTAATTTTCTCAAAAATGGCTCTAACCATTTTGATTAAAATATCATATCTTTAGGATAATTTCATGACAAATAAAATGTATATCTTGAATTTTCTGGGAATGTCTCCAAAATTATTCTTCATTGTGAACGACTTTTGTTTAATTCGTAAACCATAAGAGATAGACAAAATTGTACTACACAAAACATGTAGATCGCGTTAAAATACACAATTTATGTCATATACATTTTTCTTGTTGAGTGAACCATTTTCGAGATATTGCTTATTATTCCCTTAAATTTTTCAATACTTATTTTCTCAAATGGAAATTCGTTATTCATTTTTTGTCTTGGATATACAAAGAGTATTAATCTGTGGCAATGAGAATGGAGCGACGCATAGCAACCAGCTATTAAGCGTAATGTCTATGCTTAAAGGCTACTGTATTTCTATATTGCCCTTGCAAATACAAAACAAGGGGAACATAGTACGCCTTAAGCGATAGTCAAATATTTTTAGAACTGGTCGCTATGTGTAAAATGTAATTCTCTTTGCATGTCAAAAAGCGCTTCTGCAAATGTTTATCTCGTTTAGTATGAAATAGATGGAGAATAAGGTTTTGTAAAAATAGTTTGTACAAGAGTAGAGAAAGTCATGTGAGTGTAACACACCAGATTTTTTGTTTCTTTATGTGCGGTATTTCAAAATTATTTTCAAGCGTATAATAAAGCAAATCTTTTTGTGTAATATTAAGATGACACCCGTTGAATTTTCTGTGAATACCATGTGCATTCCGTTCCATTCTCGCTGAACCTTATATATCCAGGAAAGCTAAGCTTAATGAAGATGAATGAAAGTCATTTTGATATATAATAATGTACTAAAGACGGGACCGGGTCTGCCAACGCAGAGACCACACCCTCGCATACCCAGGAGTAAACTCGTGGGGCTTTCCATTAGGAGCGGTGCCTATTTTATATACCGCCCCCCCTGCCTGGTCGAAATCGGGCAAGGACACCTCCCGCACCGACCCTTCCAAGCAGGGACGGAAGTGGATACGCCACTTACGCGCGTCAGGCCAGCAGGGCGAACCCTAACTGGGGGAGACCGAGCAACCTCGGTGGGGCCGACAGTTTCTAGCTACCGTCTACCAGCTATCCCTCATGGCTGGTGCCGGAGATTCTCGAGGCGTCTCACAACCGCCTGGGTGGAATTAACATAGCCAGGCGTACCCAATCACCCATGGGTATCGGGAACCACTGCCCCGCCGAGTCCAACCCAATCCGAACAACTCCCATTCGGGAGGGGCTCAGATGTACCACGAGTGCTAAGGGTCCGCAGCGCCCGCACCACGTCAGCTGAAGGGGTCGCAACCCCCCCTTATGGGGATAATAATGTACTTAATAAATATACGTACAATCTGTACAAAATATATTTTTGTAGCGTTAGCCGCTTCCGGAACATTCCCAGTCTGAAGCCTATATTGGCCGTCATCTTTGACATTTGAAAATAAGTTATTCCTTTATGTTTTCAAACAAAAACGACACACGAATTTGAAAAACAGTATGTGTGAATAGAATAAAATATTCGCAACTTTACTTTGTTAAAATCGCATGGTTGTTAATAACTAGTTACTTTCTCTACTGCGTATAGTAAGTAGGGGAAGTATTGCATTCCACCCAAAACTTCTATACTGAGATTTCACTGGAAAACGTGTTTTGAGGTGCACTGAATCCAAATAAAGCATTTTTGCAAACATGTCCGTGTGTATCTGTGAGCAGCATAAGTCAAAAACGAAAAGTCGGATAAGTACCAAACTTGATATTTGAGTTTGGTGTCTTCCAAGGATGTGACACAAATATTTTCAAGAAACCCCCCCACTCCAGATGCCCTTTACATGGAGCATTTTTCAAACATTTTGATTTTCTCAAAAATGACTATAAGGATTTTGATTAAAATATCACATGTTTAAGATATTTTTTATGGCAAATGAAATTTATATCTTGAAGTTTCTGGGAATGCTTCCAAAAGTGCTCTTTATTCTGAATGACTTTCGCATAACTGGTAAACCGAAAGAGATAGCCAAAATGTTACTATAAAAAAATCTGATGTGCTACACTCACATGACTTTCTCTACTCTTGTAGAAACTATTTTTACAAACGTTTATTCTCCATATGCTTCATGTTAATCGAGATATCGAGATGTCAATCTTATTGCTAATTTTCTTGTAAATGCAAGGGGAATATGGTAGGTTATAAGCGATAGTCAAATCTTTTAAGCGTTGTTGCTATGTGGCGCATTCCATTCTCTTTGCATGTCCAGGACATAAAAAAAATCTGATGTGTTACACTCACATGACTTTCTCTACTCTTCTACAAACTATTTTTACAAACGCTTATTCTCCATCTCTTCATGTTAATCGAGATAAACATTTGCATATGGAGAATAAGCGTTTGTAAAAATAGTTTGTACAAAGTAGGGAAAGTCATGTGAGTGTAACACATCAGATTTTTGTGTAGTCAATTTTGTCTATTTATTACGGTTTACCAATTATACAACAGTCATTCAGATTGAAGAGAATTTCAGAGGCTATTCCTAGAAAATTCAAGATATGGATTTCATTTGTCATAAAAATATCTTAAACATATGTTATTTTAATCAAATGGTTAGAGCCATTTTTGAGAAGCTAAACATTTTAGAACATTTTTCAATGTAAGGTGTAGTTTGCAATGGGGGGATTTTCTTTAAAATCTTCTTGTCGCATCGTTGAAGGATGTTGAACTTACATACCAAGTTTGGTATTTTGCAGACTTTTCGTTTTTGAGTTACACTTTTCATGCGGACGCACCTTCTAAAATGCTGTTTTTGGATTCAGGGAGTCTCAAAACCTATATTTTCGACGAAATTTCAGTATCGAATTTTTGGGTTCCTCTACTTCCTGCAGATAAGCAGTAAATAAAGTGCTTAATAAATTGGTGTAAGAATGTTGCTATAAAGGGGACGCCAGTCACTGATTGATAATATAATAGACATATACATTTACATGTTATACATAAACGTATGAAGCAAAAACAGCACTTTCCTTCATTGTACTTATCCCACCGAATATAGACCCTAAAATACAGAGAGGGTTGCTCGCAATCTTTGGTAACAAACTTAAGACCCCTTTACCGAATATACCACGCCTCCACCAGCAGAGATGTTCTATCTGGCAGCCTTTAGCTTCAGCTGTCAATCTGCAGCACAGCTTCCACTGGAGCAAACTGCTACGAAATACAGGGATGTCCAGTTTATCACATTCCTCCTGGCAGCTTTCCAGAGACCATCCAAAGCTCGTGGCCGTCTGCTTCCAAGGGCTCTTTTCAAAACCCAAATGCACAATACTCCATCAATGATGCATCAGAGGACTTAACACGGATGTCGCTGAGAGGTATGGAATGTATCCCCATTTCTCTATGTTCTCGAAAAATGTTGTAGGTTGAAGTAGACGTATGGCTTGATGCCTTCTCCTGATGCAACCAGACTTGATTTACATCTGCACCATAGAGAGCAGGGGTTTCTGTATGGAAAACTGGTATCAGGACATTAGTCTGATAATATGCCAGGTTTATTTTCACATTTTTATATACACGACGAGTGGTTAATTTGCCACTGTAACTGCACCTTACTATTACCATGAAACCAATGGGGAAATTTTCGTTACTTTCTTTATACCAACTTTCAATTTTTTTCTCCCCTTGGTCGGTAATATATAGCCCAGGGTTTGTCTAGTCACTTAGATAAACATATGCATTATTTAAAACGACAACAAACATCCTGTTTTCGCCAGCTAAGTATCGTTCATACAGCTTTCTGCTGTTAGTGACACGTTCTGTAATGTGTTTAGGCAATAGCTTATATCCCCGGCTCTTATGGCACTCTTCTAGATTCAAATTCTGGTTGATTATGGTGTTCACAGTAGTAACAGAAATTCCTAATTACAGTGCAATGACCCTCTGAGTTGCAAGGATTTGGTCCAGAGGCATGGGCCTTCACCTTCGAAATTATCTCCGGGGTACGACTGGTGGCCGGTCATGGATTTCCCTGTTTCTTGACCTCTGGAATAAGTCCTGATATGGCCTTACCTTTTTGGTTGAGTGCAGATGAGATCAGTTTCTTGGATATGGTAAAACCACGCCTCTTGCACTGCTAAATAATCTTAGAATACAAGTATTTTGCATAGGAAAAGGCAATAATGTAGGTACCCTTATCAAAATGGTTCTATTTTTGACGCCATTTGATGCAGCAAGAACAAGAGCACACAACTGAGCAAACACAGTAATACACTCATACTGCTGAATTTTCATTCGGTTCAACATGTTTCAGCGCCTAGCTTGAGGATGTTATTGTTTCACGTATGGAAAAGCCGATTTGAAGTAGGAGTTGTATTATATTTCAACTATTGGGGGGCCGAACTTGTAGTAGTTGCAACTGCATGTATAGTAAACAGTTTCCGGTAGCCTTCTCCTCAAATGTACTTTTACTGTTTCTTTAAATATTATATATTTATGTTTGCCTCTGCTCCGTCAGTATTATTGTTAGAGACACGTTTCTCTTAGCAGAGTTGTGATGCAACAAGAATGCAGGATTACACAGATTATAATTTTACTTCACTCCTTTTATTAATGGTTGACACGCTTTAAATAACACTTCAGTGATAGATAGCTGTGAGATTATTTTATGAATTACTTGCACTTTTTAACACGTAAACTATTTTTCGTCTCACACGAAAACGTATTAAATCTCTCGAGGATGTGTCTCGCGTCCGGTTAGGAATACTGTTTGCAGGCAACTGAATTGATTTCAACCGCCTAAACTTGTACATTTCTGTATTTCAAGTCTCTGATCGGTTATTCCTAATCCAATAGAATACCTTCATTTAACTAAAGCTTTTTCTGGTTGTTGATTGGCTATTTTTATAAACTGTCACTAAAATTACATTATTGTTTCCAAGAATCACAAGTAACATTTAAGCTTTCTAATTCACTATTGCCTCAAGGTTACCTCATTGCTACCTCATTGTTAGCAACTTTTGACCTATTTCTCACAGCTCCTACATTACTAAATTACGTAATACATTCATATAACATTATTGAACATGTATACAATAATATAAGCATATACAATGGCTTTTACATACATTTTACAAATTGTTACATACACATATTGCTTCAAGGCGGGCTGTTATTGAATTTATGTATTATATAATTTGACTGAAATCATTCAAGTGTTAAAAACACTGCCTCAAGCTATAGTGATCGTCTGATACTGCTACCATAGATCATGAACAACCCTCCATATTTGATCATGTATTTCTTTTCAAAAACAGTTTTTGAGATATTATAAATCTTTTTTAAGCTCAGTTAAATTACCATATAACTCTCAACACTCATTGTAGTACTGAAGAAAATATTCATCTGATATATGCATTTGAGTCAAGTTTGAAATTTGTTACTCATTCGATTTCCGGTTTAGAGTTATGCTTTCAGAGACAGATAAGTAGACAGGCACAAACATTTTTGTTCTTGAGACCACAAATCGTGTATTTCCTTGAAATATGTATATCCTTATGCTAGACTCTTATTACAAGACGGCTGTAGAGAGAGTAAAAAATCTGACTATATGGCTTTCTCTGCCCTCTAGCGCTTATTAGTGGCAGTACAAAATATTCTTACGAAAGTTTATTTTCCTATCTTCTTCATTTTAATCGAGATGAAGCCTTCAAAAATAGCTGTATTACACATTTCGTTATAGATACAAAGGGAATAGTGGTAATAAAATGTTTAAGAACTAGACGCTATTTACTGAGGCAGTATTTTATATCACAACACTGTGAATGCCAGAGTGATTGTAGTGTAAATTAGCATTATTGTATGACAATGATTTTAGATGTTTGTTAGCTATAAGCATTGTTAGGAAAATAAGTTTACACGGCCTCACTGAAACTGACAATAGGAGCGGGTAACAATGAAGCGATGGGGTGAGTTGTTTATCAATTAGAAGAGACAAACAAATGACGTCAGGGTAGCGTGCCTTTCTTTAGAAATGGAAGGAATATCTTCACTAAAGCATATGTGTTTGTAATTTTGATTGGCTTATAAAACAGACGCTAATGTTGGCGCGATTTATTAACCAATAGCAGCTCTATTATAATGTTTAGGCATATCGGGGTGAGGGAGTATAAACTCTTTAACCATAGGCAAGTATCGCGCAGTTCTACAGAATCATTCATAAGGTAAACTTCGCGCAGTTCTAAGAAACCTCTTTCGCGAGTTACACGTCAGGCAGTTCTAAGGAAGCATTCATTAAGTACACATTATGCAATTCTACAGAATCTCTCGCGTCGTTAAGTTAGTTACAAAATGTGAAATTCGCGAATTAATAGTGCGCGGCAAATAAGTGATTGTAGTTACATTCGAAAATATAACAGTTTCAGTCAGGCGTGTATCAAGATTAAATATGTGAAATTAATTAGTGTGATGGCAATAAAAGTGTAAAAACAAATTGTTTTATGAGTGTCATCTTTTAGTAACAACTTCTTTCCGTTTACACACCCTGTTCAAGAGATATTTGCTCGACTGAGTAATAATAGCTAGTCGGAGGACAAAGAACCCAAAATTCAAAATAGTAAAACAATAACAGGCGCCAGCAAATAAGATAACACGAACAAGTACTGCGACAGTACTGGCCTTAAAATTCAATGCTCTTTGCGTGCAACTGAATATCGAAAACCTTAAAAAGAATGATAAAAGTTGAAGAATTCCAACCATTCTGTGCTAGGGGTCCGGGTTCAATTCCCGGCTGGGGGGTGGGAAATTATCCCTATCCAAGATTATTCCCTATCCTCCCCAGAGTGTGAATGTATGTGTGATCTAATGATAAAAACCTAAAAGTGCAAGAAACAACGAATACAAGTTAACATCATTGCCTTAGGCAATAAGTTCCAAAGGAAAGGCCGCCGATAAGACCAATGCAGTTAAAGGCGGGGTAAATGAAACTTAAATCCAACCATTAATAACGGATATCTCGGAAATGGCTGATGCCCCAGAAAGCTTATTTGGAGTAAATTGTGTATTTTAAGAGATTGCAATTTTGGTGTAGTACGTTTGCTTCTACCATACATTAAATTGAGATTTATTTATCCAGTAACAGCTGTGGTCCTTAGCGTCCCATTCTATACTGAACGTGAAAGACCGGAAACTTTACCCAGAGGCCTCTTTATCAGGTTTGAGGTTCTTTTACGTGCCGTAAATCTACGACTTTACTACAGACTTCCCTACCGAAGGAAGGGAAGGGAAGGTTCCATGCTAAGGAACTTTACGCCCGAAAAAAATCCATCGCTCTCCGCCGTTTTTGAACCCGCGACCTCGGGAACTAGAGGCTAGTATGGTAACCAGTACACCACTGAGGACGACGTTTCTTCTATTGCTTAACGTTTACGATTTATCAAGTTTAACAAAATTTTTCCCTTAAAAGTGGACTTCACAGACATTCCCAGAAAATTCAAAATGTAGATTTTTTTTGCAATGTGAATATCTTTAAAAATATGTCACATATTTAGAAGGAGCTGAACCTAAATACAAGTTTGGTATTTATCCAACATTTCGTTTTTGAGTTATGCTGTTCACAGACACACACACGGACATGTTTCCAAAAATGCTTTATTTGGATTCAGCGGCCACAAAACATGTATGTATTACCGGTTGGGTGGAATGCAATATTTCTCTACGTACTATGTACGTGGTAAACAAAAAAATCTGATGTGTTACACTCACATGACTTTCCCTACTCTTTCACAAACTATTTTTACAAACGCTTATTCTCCGCATGTTTCATGTTAATCGAGATATCGAGATGTTAATCTTATTGCTTATTTTCTTGTAGATGCAAGGGGAATTGGAGGCTTTAAGCCATAGTCAAATATTTTAAGAGCTGGTTGCTATGTGGAGTATTTCATTATCTTTGCATTACCAGGACAAAAAAATGAATAACGAATTTGAGAAAAAGTATAAGTATTGGTAAATTTAAGGGAATATCAAGCAATATCTCGAAAATGGTTCACTCAACAAAAAAATCTATATGACATAAATTGTGCATTTTAACGCGATCTACATTTTTTTAGAGTAAAATGTTGTCTATCTCTTATGGTTTACCAGTTATGCAAAAGTCGTTCACAATGAAGAATACTTTTGGAGACATTCCCAGAAAATTCGAGATATACATTTCATTTGTCATGAAAATATCTTAAACATATGATATTTTAATCAAAATCGTTAGAGCCATTTTTAAGAAAATTAAAATTTTCGAATAATGTTCCATGTAAAGGGTAATCTGGGGTGGGGGGATTTTCTTGAAAACCTTTGTGTCGCATCTCTGGAAGCTACTGAACCTAAAATCAAGCTTGGTGCTTATCCGACTGTTCGTTTCTGAGTAATGCTGTTCACAGACACACAGACAGGCACACACGCACAGACACACACACACACACACACACACACGGACATGTTTCCAAAAATGCTTTTTTTTGGATTCAGGTGCTCTCAAAACATGTATTTCCGGTGAAATCTCGGTATCGAATTTTTGGGTGGAATGCAAAACTTCCCCTACTTCGTATACGTAGTAGAGAAAGTAATAAAAAGAATAGGACATCATGGCACGAGATGTGCAAAGAGAAGTAACCGTTCAAGGAGTATTAATGAAATAAATTTTTCTACCAAATGAGCGCTTTTTATGTAGAACAGTTCTGCGGGATTCAAAGGCGCATGTTTATGAAAATTGTGAATCTAGAGCGCGATTTCCTAATGATTTTAGTCACGCCATTTCCTTGATCTGTAGAAGACGACAAGCAATTACCAACTATAACTAGCCACTTCCTCTCTGGGATCTTAAGTGTTCCAGATCTACACTTCATCAAAGATAAGACAGTAAATTGTTCACACTACAAGTGACAGAAAGGTCTGCAGCTGTTGCTTCTATTTACTTAGCGGGGTAGGAATTTTTTAATAGACATCAGACTAAAGATTCAAATGCGATTGTGTTCTTACATTTTCACCCTCTACCTATAGTTGATTGTAGGATTGTAGGAATATTCTTATTACTTTCTCTACTATGTATAGTAAGCAGGGGAAACATGTGCGTATGTGTGTGTGTGTGTCTGTGAACAGCATAACTCAGAAAAGAACAGTCGGATAAACACCAAACTTGGTATTTAGCTTCATTATCTTCCAGAGACGCGACACGAAGGTTTTTTAAGAAACTCCCTCCACCCCAGACTACCCTTTATATGGAACATTTTTTAAAAATTTTAATTTTCTCAAAAATGGCTCTAACGATTTTGAATAAAATACCATAAGTTTAAGACATTTTTATGGCAAATGAATTGTATATCTCGAATTTTCTAGGAATGTCTCCAAAAGTATTCTTCATTGTGAACGACTTTTGCATAACTAGTAAACCATAAGCGATAGACAAAATTTTACTGCACAAAAAATGTAGATCGCGTTAAAATACACAATTTATGTCATATACATTTTTTGTTGTTCAGTGAACCATTTTTGAGATATTGCTTGTTATTCCCTTAAATTTTCCAATACTTTTTCTCAAATGGAAATACGTTATTCATTTTTTTTGTTCTGGTAATGCAAAGAGAATGGAATACTTCACATAGCAACCAGCTCTTAAAATATTTGACGATCACTTAAAGTCTAGCAATTCCCCTTGCATCTACAAGAAAATTAGCAATAAGATTAACATCTCGATATCTCGATTAACATGAAGCATATGGAGAATAAGCGTTTGTAAAAATAGTTTTACAAGAGTAGAGAAAGTCATGTGAGTGTAACACATCAATTGTTTTTTATTTATACACGCTCCTTAACCGCTGTGCTCCTTAGCGTCTCATTCGATATTGGGCTTTAAGCACCGGTAATTTTGCTCAAAGGTCTCTTTATCAGGGTAACACGGGACGACTGGCTTTACTTCCCTTCCGAAGGAAGCCATGCTAAGGATGTTTACGCACGAAAAATTCCATCGCCCTCCGCCGGGTTTAAACCCCGCGACCGCGGGAACTAGAGGCTAGCATGGTAACCATACTCCACGGAGGACACTTTCTTTATCACATACATAATAGGTAGAGAAGCTATTGCATTCCACCCAAAAATTAGTAATCATGCTATCGTCGAAAATACATGTTGGGTCTATCCGTCTGTTTCTGAACAGCATAGGTATCTCAAAAACGAAAATTCGGATAAATACCAAACTTGTTATTTAGAGTCAGTGCCTATCAAGCATTCGACAGAGGATTTTCAAGAAAATCCGCCATTTAAAACTATTTTATTTTCTGAAGAATGGCTCTAACGACTTAGATTAAGATACCACACATACAATATATTTGCATGACAAGTAAAGCGTATATATTTTCTTTTCTGGTGATAACCTGTTAAATCCTCTTCATTTGTGGGGAGTTTTATACAACCTTGTATAAATGGTGAGTTGAGCAACAGACGAAAGCGCACTACACAAAAACACTGATGTGCTACACTCACATGACTTTCTCTACTCCCGTACAAACTATTTCTACAAACCCTTATTCCCCATATGCTTCATGTTGATCGAGATATCGAGATGTTAATCTTATTGCTAATTTTCTTGTAGATGCAAGAGGAATTGCTAGGCTTTAAGCGATAGTCAAATATTTTAAGACCTGGTTGCTATGTGGAGTATTCCATTCTCTTTGCATTACCAGGACAAAAAAAATGAAAAACGAATTTGAGAAAAAGTGTATTGGAAAATTTAAGGGAATAACAAGCAATATCTCGAAAATGGTTCACTCAACAAAACAAATGTATATGACATAAATTGTGTATTGTAACTAGATCTACATTATTTGTGTAATAAAATTCTGTCTATCTCTTATGGTTTACCAGTGATGCAAAAGTCGTTCACAATGAAGAATACTTTTGGAGGCATTCCCAGAAAATTCGAGATATACATTTCATTTGTCATGAAAATATCTTAAACATATAATATTTTAATCAAAATCGTTAGAGCCATTTTTGAGAAAATTAAAACTTTCAAAAAATGTTCCATGAAAAGGGTAATCTGGGGTGGGGGGATTTTCTTGAAATCCTTCGTGTCGCATTTCTGGAAGATACTGAACCTAAATACCAAGTTTGGTGTTTATCCGACTCTTCGTTTCTGAGTTATGCTGTTCACAGACAAACAGACACACACACGGATATGTTTCTATAAAATGTTTCTTTTTAATTCAGGGGGTCTCAAAACATGTATTTCCGTTGAAATCTCGGTATCGAATTTTTGGCTGGAATACAATACTTCCCCTACTTACTATACGTGGTAGAGAAAGTAATAAGCTTTAGTAAGATTAGTTTGTATACCCACTATAAACGACAGAGGCTACAGAAGTCATGTGATTGTGTCACGTTAGATTTTTTCATTGCATTTTATGCCGGCTTTAACTTTAGAAAACTTGTTTATCGACAGTGATATTAACTAATTTACAGTTTTTTAAAATCTTTGATTTTTATATTATTTTAGTTTTCTCTTGAACATTAAATTATGCAACACGTTAAATCACACTCTCATTCCGCCTTAGAGACTTTGGGAAGGATAGAATATAATCCTGGTAAAGAAAAATTTCACTTTCAGCCGGGAATTATCCTAGGACTTCTGGATTTGAAGGCTAGCATCTTGACCATCAGCTCAATGAGGCAGTCACAGGAATGTATTACGTTTCACCCAAAAGTTCGACATTGAGATTCCATCATAAATTTAGGTTTTGACGTCCCTGAAGGCCAAAAATTTTTGGAAATTTTTTTTCTCTCAATCTGCTCTTGGGCCCGCGTCTGTGTGTGTGTGTGTGTGAGTGTGAACAGTATAACACAAAAATTTCAATATCAAAATATATATTTAATTCAAGCAAGATTTTCGCAAAATTCGCCCCACTCAAAGTTATCATTTACATAACATTTTTTGTTATTTTTTATTCACTAAAAAGGGCTCTTAGGGTTTTTATTTTGCTATATATGTCCTGTAAATAATAAAAGAAGTAATTCGCGGACACTTAAATATATAAAACTTAAATGGTGAAATCATCGAAAATAAAAATAACTAGTACCAGTATATTAAGGGTTAATGCGGAATGAGTACCAAACATTTTATTAAATTGTATACCTAGAGGATATCGCCAAGTAGGAAGAGCAAGAAAAGATGGAATGATAGTTTAACTGAGAACGGATCAGGTCGACAGGCCTATACCTTGTGGAATGAGAAGAAGAAGTAAAAAATATCATATCTTGGCATGAAAAACAAAATACATACCTTATATATTCTCTAAATAGACTATGATAATGAAGTTCAGAGTATTTTACATACCTGGGAAATATAAGAGATAGACAGAAAATTTACCGCACAAAAAACTGTAGAATTGTGTACAAAATTTGTAGTAAACAATAATTTTTGCAAAGGTCGAATCAGACGAAAGAAAAATTCAATGCCATAGCCGGGATTTGAGCTCCGGATCTAGCGTCTCCGTCTCTAACTACTGAGCTATCATGGCAACATGCCGGTACGGCACTAAATTCTCCAACTGATTAGCATGTTTCCCCCGGTAAACCACAAGGAGATCTAAAATTGTTTTGACATGACATACGCCAATGGTGACTTACAATGTTCACGGGTTTAAGTAGGTAGTTTCTGCCCCACGTATGGAAGCCAATTTGAAGTAAATGGTTTGTTATGTTATTTGCATCACCCTTTAGGCGTCAATTTGAAGTAGTTCGTACTGAAGGAGTTGTATTATATTTCAACTGTTGGAGAACCGAACTTGAAGTTTGTTTGCAACCGCACGTATAGTACCCGCTTTCCGGTAGCCTTCGCCCCAAATGTACTTTCAGGTGGCCTTTGCCCCAAGTTTAAAAAAATATTAACTTTGTAATTTAACTGTTTCTTTAAATATTATATATTTATGTTTGCCTCGGCTGCGTCAGTATTATTATTAGAGACACGTTTCTCTTAGCAGGGTTGTGGTGCGACTTAAGAATGTAGGCTTTCACAGATTATAATTTTACTTCACTCCTTTTATTAATGCTTGATACGATTTAAATAACACTTCGCTGATATAGAGAGCTGTGAGATTCTTTTATTAATTATTTGTACTTTTTAACACGTAAACTTATTTTTCGTCTAACACGAATACGTATTAAATTTCTTGAGGACAATTTTTTCTTCTGGTTAGTAATGCTGTCTGCAACCAACTGAACTGATATCAACCGCCTAAACTGTCTCTGATTGGTTATTCCTAATCCAATAGAATACCTTCATTTAACTAAAGCTTTTTCTGGTTGTTGATTGGCTATTTCTTTTATAAACTGTCACTAAAATTACATTATTGCTTCCAAGAATCACAAGTAACATTATTAAACTCTCAAACTCATTATTGCCTCAAGGTTACCTCATTGTTACCTCATTGTTAGCAACTTTTGACCTATTTCTCACAGTTCCTACATTATTAAATTACGTAATACATTCACATAACATTATTACACATGGATACAATAATACAAACATATACAATGATTGTAATATACACTTTGTATATATTGTTACATACACATATTGCTTTAAGGCGGGCTGTTACTGAATTATATATATATATATTATAAATTAGACTGAAATCATTTAATGTTAAAAATACTGCCTCAGGCTCATAGTTTCAACCACTATTAGGACAATTAAAAGGTCGGGGGGGAAAATGCCAATCAGTTGGAGAATTTAATGACATGCCGGCATGTTGCCATGATAGCTCAGGAGTTAGAGCAACCAGATGGAGACCGATAGATCCGTGGTTTAAATCCCGGATATGGCATTGCATTTTTCAGTCGTCTGATTCTACCTTTCCAGCCTTGCCCAACACAGGCTTGTGTGGAAGAACAATTAATTCCGATCATTTTTGCAGTTTTGGTCGTTTGTAATTGTTTCCTATTATTGGTTTGAATTTCTAAATATTTTAAGCAATGTATTTCTGCAATATCAAGACCAGCTTATAGCTTCCTGCTGTTGAAACGTCTGACATTAGCTTTATCCTCCTAAATCCGTTTGTGCCGCTATACGAAATTTGTATTGAAATCATTTCTCTGAATGTTATCATGTTTAACCGGTAGTAGGCAAAAGCAAGTCTTTTCAACATAATTTTAAGAGTAGAAACAGAAAGATCCGTGATTTTAACGTATTGGATTTTTGCTGTCTTACGAACATACCGGCAATGCACACAAGATTGTGTGGTTGTCGTACTTTAATAGGACTATGTTATTTATGAAATAAATTATTTAATTTCTTAACTGTAATATTTTAATGTGATGATATTAATGCTGTATACTTACAGCTTAAACTTCAGAGCGGTTACTGCTTTCGGCAGATATGTAGTATTTCTCAAGGAAAACACGTGTTCTTGTGATGTTTTCTTTAAAAACTGTTTGGTCCAACTCATGAGTTCGTGGGAAACATAAGAGTTTAGTATTTGAAAATATACCGATTTAATCTGAGAAAACCTAAACGCTACAACGATTACTTCGGAAATGGATAATGCCAAAGGAAATAAAAACAAAAACATTGACATTAACTGTATACATTTTAATCAGACGTATGTTTTTATTCTTGCTTTACAGCTATATGAAGAAAGAAAAGGAATTTACAAGTATTTTAGGGAAAAAATAGACAATTGTACCTACAGTACAGTATATATTTTACACCACTAACGCAAGAAACATATTTTAATAAAATCGTTAAAATAACTTTTGCGGAAAATTAAAAGAGAAATGACAACCAAAGAATCATTTGAGACGGCAGAAATCGTATGAAAGTAATCTTCACTTTGCTTGCTTCTTAGCGTTGCAGTTCACACATACACAAACACAAATATTACCAGACTACACAGAATCGGATGATAAGGATTTGTAGTTTTGTTAGGGAAGCGGCCGCGGCAGCTCATTTATTAAGAGCTTCGTTGGATCTCCTATTTGCTTATAGAAGCAAAATCAAAACTACATATATATGTGTATAAATGCAGGCGTTTCATCTACTAGAAACTAAGAAAAATGCTTTAAGAGCTCCGCACTGTAACCTCAAAGAAGCAAGCTTACTTAATCCACTGTTGTAAAGCATCACCTTTTTTGACAGCAATTAAAAAATACCCATAGTATAAACAGGAGACTAATTGCGGAGGCTGGTGATAATATCTCGGTATTTAAGCGGTCCGATACAAAAAGGCTTTTTAAAAAAGCTACACTTTTCACTGTTGCCTTAATTGCTGTTCGTAATACCTCGGGCTAATTCGGAGGTTTCGATTAATTATTTAATGAGATGGTGCTCTTTAAGCTTCCCCCTTGATCCTCATGCAATTTAAACACTCCAATACAAAGTGCTTTATAAATGCATCCTTCACGCCTATTTATGCATATCGAAATTAGAAAATAATTGATCTCAATATTTCGTTGTCTTAGGTCAATGACTGTTCAGACATTTTTGTACTAGATTTTTTTAAAAAAAATCTGATGTGTTACACTCACATAACTTTCTCTACTCTTGTACAATCTAATTTTACAAACGCCTATTCTCCATATGCTTCATGTTAATCGAGATATCGAGATGTTAATCTTATTGGTAATTTTCTTGTAGATGCAAGGGGAATATGGTAGGTTTTAAGCGATAGTCAAATATTTTAACGCTGGTAGCTATGTGCTGCATTCCATTCTCTTTGCATGTCCAGGACATAAAAAAAATGAATAACGCATTTGAGAAAAAGTATAAGTATTGGAAAATTTAAGGAAATAACAAGCAATATCTCAAAAACGGTTCACTCAACAAAAAAAATGTATATGACATAAGTTGTGTATTTTAACGCGATCTACATTCTTTGTGTAGTAAAATTTTGTCTATCTCTTATGGTTTACCAGTTATGAAAAAGTCGTTCATAATGAAGAATACTTTTGGAGACATTCCCAGAAAATTCGAGATATACATTTTATTTGTCATGACAATATCTTAAATATATGATATTTAAATCAAAATCTTAGAGCCGTTTTTGAGAAAATTAAAATTTTCGAAAAATGTTCCATGTAAAGGGTACTCTGGGGTGGGGGGATTTTCTTGAAAACCTTCGTGCCGCATCTCTGAAAGTTACTGAACCTAAATACCAAGTTTGGTGTTTATCCGACTCTTCGTTTTTGAGTTATGCTGTTCACAGACACACACACACACAGACACACACACACACGGACATGTTTCCAAAAATGCGTTTTTTGGATTCAGGAGGTCTCAAAACATGTATTTCCGGCGAAATCTCGGTATCGAATTTTTGGGTGGAATGCAATACTTCCCCTACTTACTATACGTAGTAGAGAAATTAAAAATGAATAGATGAACTGCATTGAAAAGGTGTAAGCGAAAGGTTACAAGTAATTTTTATTAGTTAATAATAATATTTCCCTCGCTCCAACGTCAACATGCAGAGTCTTCTAAATCACAGAGTTCCGGGTTCAATTTCTCGCTGTTTGGGAGAATTTTTGTCTAATTAAAACCATTACCTAGCCCCATCACGGTCTGGAAAGTATAAACTAAGATTAAGTGAAAGCTGAGTTCAAAAGTAACTGAAAACTTTAGCATGTAGTGAATCAAGGCTTAGGACTGCCGATACCCCGCTGTAGTTAAAGGTGGTTTATAAATGAAACAGAAAAAATGACTTTCGATAGTCATTATTTATTTTCATAGCTGCTCTAAATCAAATTTCTACACCAAAGTTTTCCTTCTGTTTTTGCTTTCTTTCTTTATTTCTTTTTTATGCATTTCATACTAGTGTGATACATCTTTTATGGTAATTGTTCAATACAAATATGCTGAGGAAACACCCAGTTGTTTAAAAATCATGTGATAATTATGTAATAACCATAATCCTACATACTCTTTGATGAGCTTGAGAGAAACTACACAGGACATTTCAGAGTGTATCGCATAAAACGTGGAAACATTCAAAGGAAATAATTTTGAAATAGTTAATGTCACAAAGAATTTCATTTGACATAAATATGTTATATACTACGTAGGTTGCACCCTTAACGTTCTGTAAGTTTTTGTCAGTCTCTCAAGAATTCGCAATTACTAAAACTGAATCTGAATGAAGAGGAATTAATAGCCTATTTACGAGAATTCAGGGTATAGGACAATGCATTTTTTAATGAACATCTCAAGCGTGTGCTATTTTTTATTAAAATTCTCAAAGAAAAAACAACCAAACGTTTTTACATAACGGGTTTACGCAGTGGAGGAATTTTTTAAAAATCTTAGCCGGGGCTTAGGTATGAAATTTTGTATATCTACTCGTATGTCCAGCTTTTCATTTTTCAGTAATTTTATTCACACACACATACACACGAACAAATAAACAAACAAGCAATGCAACAATAAATAAATTAACCTCTAAAAGTTATTATATTGTATTAGACTACAACAAATGTGTATTTCGGATGAAATCTCGAGACTGAAGTTTTGGATCAAACGCAATGCTTGCCCTACTTAGGTAACTAAGGTAGAAAAAATAATAATAAAAATAATAAGAATAATTTTAAACCTGCAATATTTTTACTTTCTCTACCTTATAGTGTAATAAATAGAAGTAAGGTATTCCAAACAAATATTCCATCATATCGAGATTTCATTAGAAATAACAGGTTTGCAGCCCATTGAACTCCCATAAAAATAACTTATTTAAAAATCATTTCTCTACATATAAGTTTGTGTATGTGTGTGTATGTGAATAGCAACAAGCACAAGCTATAGTAACAGGATTTTATATAATATATACAGTTATAATTAACACAAATTTCTAACGTAACAAAGTGATTAATATAGGGTCAATTTTGGAAAGCGCCCCGAAGATTACAGAGCTCACTAACCGGCAACCAAGCCTGCTGTAGCCCAATTGCTTGCCGAAAGTGACCGGCTATCTGTGGATGAGCTGATAAAGAAAGCATGTTGTGAAATGTACAGTAGTTGCCTCTTACAGAATATTTTGGAAGTGTGTATGCATTGTTGACATCTGCAGATAAAATGTGCATCGACTCGGCCACTTATGTTATGGCCCTGGATACGGCGATTGAAAAGTAGGGTAGTTTTATTTGAAAAAATTTACGATAAAAAAGTTGTAGATAACCTATGGCCAGTCCATTCCTTCGATCTCACGCTTTTTGACTCATCTGATGTTAACTTAAATGACAAGCTCGCACACCGAGGAAGAATTAAAACAAAGCTATGAAATTTCGTTAATTCTTGTAAACAAACTGCACCGAGTCAAGGCAAAACTTTTCTGCAGATTTCAGCAGTGCATACAAGCCGAAGGACAACATTTCAAGCACCTTCTGTAAGAGGTAGGTACCATACATTTCATAATATGGTTTCATTAATATCGGCCCACCCATTCACAGCCGGTCATGCTCAGCAAGCAGATGGCTATAGCAGATGCGATCTATGAAATGTTCGGGGCGCGTGTCAAAATTGTTCCGTATATTCACAATATGATGAATTTTAAATAACATTTATTGTTGTTAATGTGTAACGTTATTTATTTTTTTATCACATTATATTTTTGTTTTTCTTCGTTTTGTTTTTTTTTTTGTGCTGACAGCGGTAGGAGAAGGTTGTGCGGAGCGGGAACTGACGCGACGATGAGTATAGACGCGGAAGTATATAGAGCGCGGATAGGCATCTTCGGGAGAAGAAAAATTACGAAAACGGGAAAGATAATGATAGATTTAAGAACGAGGAGGAAAGGTACAATAATAGAAAGAGTTTTAAAATTTTGGTTTAGATGTATGAAAATGGAGAAAGGTGATCTTAAAGATATGCCTGACTCAGCAAAAGGTTCTAAGAAACCGAAAAAAATGGGGTCAATAGGAATGGTGTATATATAGGGGTTGGAGGAAAGAAATACAAACGACTTTTGGAAAGTGGTAAGAAACAGAGATATTGGAACATTATATTTTATTTTTGGGGCATGAGCAGGAATGTTAGGAACATCTTTAAGAATTTTAATTCGAACTGAATTAGGGCAACCCGGATTTCAAATTCGAGATGATCAAATGTATGTCATTGTAACCGCTCACGGAAGATATAGAACGACAGGAGATATAGGGAAGCCCTGAAGATAAAATTTCATTAAGCATCCATAAATTGATAAAGAAGGAGTGGGGAAGAGAGAGGTACATTGATTGCTATAATAGACAAGAAAGAGAAGGTTTAGCATTGATGAGAACGGGATCAATGAATTTAAGAGGGATGAGAGGCAGCGGAAGAGCGATATGCGAGTTGGGTGGAAGAAGAGAAAGTACATAACACTGTATGACAGAGTGTAAGGAAATAAGGAGCTGGAGGGAAAAAGTGTGGGAGAAGAAGTGGGAAAATATGGATAGAAAAACAGTAGTTATAAAGTTATTGACAGGGAAAGAAGAAAAGAAAATCAAGGGCATGGGAGAATTTTTAAGGAAGGTAAAGCAAAATGGTCTAGAAAAGTAAGAGAGGCAAGGGCCGCTCAGTGAGCGATAAGCCCTGGGAGCCAAGCAATGTGAGTGGCTCAATAAGAAAACAAATACCATACATAAGATGTAAGGGTGCAGTGATATATTAATGTACATCGTATATATTGTAAACTAAATTGTAGAACAAATTGTACAATAGATTCAAATTCTTTTTACTTTCTCTACTATGTATAGTAAGTAGGGGAAGTATTGTATTCCACCCAAAAATTCTATACCGAGATTTCACCGGAAATATATGTTTTGAGACCCCCTGAATCCAAAAAAAAGCATTTTTGGAAACATGTCCGTGTGTGTGTGTGTGTTTGTGTGTGTCTGTGAACAGCATAACTCACAAACGAACAATCGGATACACACCAAACTTGGTATTTAGGTTCAGTATCTTCCAGAGTTGCGACACGAAGGTTTTCAAGAAAATCCCCTACCCCAGATTAGCCTTTACATGGAACATTTTTCGAAAATTTTAATTGTCTCAGAAATAACTCTAACGATTTTGATTAAAGTATTATATGTTTAAGATATTCTCATGGCAAATAAAATGTATATCTTGAATTTTCTGGGAATGTCTCCAAAAGTATTCTTCATAACTGGCAAACCATAAGAGATAGACAAAATTTTACTACACAAAAAATGTAGAGCGCATTAAAATACACAATTTATGTCATATACATTTTTGTTGTTGAGTGAACCATTTTCGAGATATTGCTTGTTATTCCCTTAAATTTTCCAATACTTATACTTTTTCTCAAATTCGTTATTCATTTTTTTGTCCTGGTAATGCAAATAGAATGGAATACGCCACATAGCAACCATCTCTTAAAATGTTTTACTATCGCTTAAAACTTACCATATTCCCCTTGCATCTACAAGAAAATTAGCAATAAGATTAACATCTCGATATCTCGATTAACATGAAGCATATGGAGAATAAGCGTTTGTAAAAATAGTTAGTACAAGATTAGAGAAAGTCATGTGTTTTTTTCTTTCTTTCTTTCTTTCTTTGTTAAGCAAATATATCTGTGTGCTCCTATAAAGTTTCCACCTCTCCCCGAAGTTTGGGAACCATTGCCTTAGGCAGAGAGGGACAGAAATTTAAGGCCTGATTTTAAAGTCTAACGTCATTGTGGAGGAATTTGATACACTCATATAATCTTGGAGATGCAACCGGTGAACCCTCTGGGTTAAACGGATCACGCTGTATAATGCAATATGTAGGAAATAACTTCAAGAAGTACATTTTTCATACTAACCTAACTCCATTCATATGACAGGTAACGAATTGACTCCCCGTAAGAAAAGGGCACGTCTTCAACGAACTCATTAAAACGCTGTTCTGCAACTTTTTATGTCATGCAAACACTTGGAGAAGAAAGAAAAAAAATTACCTGCTGATCTAAAATTAGTTTATAGTTGTACAGAAACTTGACCCGCCTGAAAGAAATCAAACCGGTTACTTGGCACTGATATAAACCGAGTGTTGAAGATAGCTCGAGATACGCAGAAATGCATGGAAATGGTGTGAGCGTTTTATGGCCTTAGAGGACAAAGGAATCAGCAGCCCAGACAGACCCTTGCGTCGCTCTTGCTCCCACCGGTCGCAGTTTATTTATATCCCCGCATATGTAATACTGGGCAAGAAGGTACACATAGCACAAGCTGTAAAGTCTAAGACATCGGGGGGAGATTCCCTCAACATTTCGTGAAGGTGTAACCGTAGTGTCCAGCAAAATAAAATATAGCTATGGTGGTTAAAATCTTTAGGCGTTCCATACACTTGGACATCTGATGGAAGGAAAGGGAGAAAAACTTTGACAGCAGTTCAACAGCACAACCTTTTGCTTTCTGTCTCAATTCCTAGTGTAAAGGAAATATTGCATTTGAGGCTGAAAAGACACAGTATCTCCCTTTCACATCTAGCCAGTAGAGGAGTTCGTCAAGTATGTATTTTATCGCCCCTGTTGTTCAATTTATTCATAAACGATATAGCAGACGTGTTAATAGTAAATGATGTTTGCATTCCTGTACTTTTATACGGAATGACATGACAATTTTGTCAGTGACGATAGAAGACTTACAGAAAGGTATTAACAGGTTGGAAGAATATTGTAAACAATGGGAATTGGAGGTAAACATTAATAAAACAAGAACAATAGTATTCAAAAATGGCTATGTGTATGGCAGAGGATATAACTACGAAACGTTAAATATTTCTCCTATTTAGGAGTAATATTTAATATGAGAGGAAAATGGAACAAACATCTATCAGTAACTAACTATAAAGCACGAGGGCAGTTAAATGAATTATTACGTACCATCTCGCGGGTACCGGATGTACCTGTAGATACATTAGAAGATATGTATAACTCTATGATAAGGCCGATTTTATTATATGGAAGTGAAATCTGGGGATGGGAAAGAGCAGAGCATATAAATAAAACGCAGGTAGCATTTTGGAAAAGAGCTCTTGGAGTTTCACAAGCACATTAAATTCGGGTGTATTGAGGGAGGTGGGATGTTATGAAGAGACAATACACTGTAAAATAACAACAGTGAAGTACTGGCTGAGGCTGATGCAGGGGGAAACTCCACACTAAGATCCAAATGTAATAAATACCAGCGAGAAAACCTGTCTCCTAAGCTTTGGGCAGCTGATTTGGAAAGGGGCTTGAGGAGAAGAGGAATGGGGTCAGTATGGCAAAGAGTTGAAACATATGGAAAGGTGTCAAAAGAAGACTAAGAGACACCAACCAACAGGAAATAGAATCGTATTGGAAAATTAAACCTTCTCTAAGTCTAGCAAATGAAATAAAATTGAATTGGGGTAAAGAGGCGTATATATTTAACTTAGGAAAAAAGGAAAGATCAGGAATGGCATGGTTTAGAATGGGGGGCTGGAGGGCACAGAAAATGACTGACGATTCTGGCAGGAGAATCTGCCCATTCTGTGATTTGGATGAGGACTGGGCACATATTTTGGCGGAATGTGTACGGTGGGCGAACCAGCGAACAATTAAACTCAAAGAAAAATTCTTAAGTCCGTCAAGAAAGAGATTAGCATGTTGGGATCTACTGGCTGACCAGAGGAACTGGCAAAACTTGGTTAATTTCTTGGCTAAGGGCGTGAAGCTAGGTCAAATTTGTTCAGTTAGACAAAGGTAATTTATCTCTATTTTCCTTCCTTTTTTGTTTTGTTTCTTTTTATGTTGTTTACAGACCCAGTTATTAAACATCTACATTCAAAACTAATCTTAATCCAACATCGAGGTCATAATATTTTTTTCAATAGAACTTTCAAAAAAATTATGCTGTTATCCCTAAGGTAATTTAATCTTTAAATCATTACCTACAGATCTTAAAACTTATTATAATATTAAACTCAAAAAAGAGTTCATTTTATATTTTAATCACCATACCTTGTATCTTAAATATGTATGTACGGTCAATGACCCATGCACGAAATACTTGTGTAATAACTTCAATAATTTGAAACCAATAAAGATACATTATCTATAGGGTCTTTCAACAAGAGTGTCCTATCTTTAACATGTGATAGCGGCCGTTGTTATTGAGTTACAGCAGTCATTTTTTTCATGTGGTTACAGTTGTTACTGACAAATAGCCGTGGAACGTTACAGCATTCAGCAACGCGTAGAAATTGCGAAAATTTATTATAAAAATGGATCATCTGTTCGCCAAACCCTTCGTGTATTGCCTGAAGTTTACGGCGTGCATAATCGTCCCTGCGAGAGAACGATTCGGCGTTTGATCGATAAATTTGCAAGAAATGGTTCTGTTAGCGAGCAAAGAACGCCTGTACGTAATCGACGTAAGCCCTCCAACGAAAATATAGGCGCCGTTCGTGAGAGTGTACGTGGGAACGGAAACAAATCAATTGCCGTCAAGCGCAAGAATTGGGGTTTTCGCCGACCATAACTTGGTGAATTCTGCATCTGGACTTGACGTTTCATGCTTAGAAAATGATGTTAACTCAAGAACTAAAGCCCAACGACCACGGATTGCGCCGTGTATTCGCTGACTGGGCTATAGAGCAATTGGAAGCTGACCTGGATTTTAGTCGAAAAATCATCTTCAGCGACGAAGCCCACTTTTGAATGGATGGTTGTGTTAACAAACAAAATTGCCACTATTGGAGCAATCACAATCCAATGCATATTCAAAAACGACCATTTCATCCCCAAAAGGTTATTGTGTGGTGTGGATTTTGGTATGGTGGAATCATTGGTCCATATTTTTTCCAAGATGAAGATGGAGAATGTCTAACTGTCAATGGAGAAAGATACCGGACTTTTATAAGGAACTATTTTTGGCCTCAATTGGATGGTATGGATCTCAGAAACATCTGGTTCCAGCAAGATGGTGCCATATGTCATATTGCTCTCGAAACAATCGATCTTTTGAAGGAGAAGTTCAGAGGTTTCATCATTTCCCGTAGTGATGATATTAACTGGCCCCCGAGGTCATGCGATTTAACGCCGTTGGATTACTTCTTGTGGGGTTATGTTAAATCTCGAGTTTATGTCAACAAGCCAGAAAAAATAAATGATTTTATGAATAACATCACGCGTGTTAGTCGTGAAGTTGGACCTAATTTACGTTCTTCTGTCATTGAAAATTGGGTCAACCGTATACGCGACACGTTTCACTATAGCAATGGATAAAGGTGCACACTAGTTAATAGTGCAACCAGCATATGTGCAAAAGAAAATGTGAGAAGAAACCATGTTATAACAGAATGCGCTTTCAATCTTATTAAAATAAATACAAACGAAGTAGCTATTTATATTTTCAGCAAACCAAAAGTCGCGGCGATCACTTAGCTGATGTTCTCTTCCACACGTAATGACACTAATTATGTTCCAAAATAAAAAAAGAGATAAAACTCTATCATTTACAGAACGTGTTTTATTTAAGTTCAAAGATAGCACATCCTTGTTGAAAGACCCTTTATATACCTATTTACATATTTTTATTCTACCATAAATTAAACAATTTGTGTTTTAAGAAAAAGTCTTATGTGCTACATTTGCATGACTTCCTCCACTGTTCTACGGACTAACACTATTCTTACAAAAGCTTATTTTTCTATTTCTTTTTAATAGAGATAAACTTTCAATACACATTTACACTTTTCGTTGTAGTTATAAGAAAAAAATTGTGATGTGTTACACTCACATGACTTTCTCTACTCTTGCACAAACTATTTTTACAAACACTTATTCTCCATATGCTTCATGTTAATCGAGATATCGTGATGTTAATCTTATTGCTAATTTTCTTGTAGATGCAAGGGGAATTGGTAGGCTTTAAGCTATAGTCAAATGTATTAAGAGCTGGTTGCTATGTATAGTATTCCATTCTTTTTGCATTACCAGGACAAAAAAATGAATAACGCATTCCCATTTGAGAAAAACTATAAGTATTGGAAAATTTAAGGGAATAACAAGCAATACCTCGAAAATTGTTCACTCAACAACAAAAATGTATATGACATAAATTGTGTATTTTAACGCGATCTACATTTTTTTGTGTAGTAAAATTTTGTCTATCTCTTATAGTTTACCAGTTATGCAAAAGTCGTTCACAATGAAGAATACTTTTGGAGACATTCCCAGAAAATTCAAGATATACATTTTATTTGTCATAAAAATATCTTAAACGTATGATATTTTAATCAAAATCGTTAGGGCCATTTTTGAGAAAATTAAAAATGATGAAACATTTGCCATGTAGAGGATAATTTGGGATAAGAGCATTTTGCAAAACCTTCGTGTCGCATCCTTAGAAGATGTTGAACTTGAACACCAAGTTTGGTATTTAACCACCGAGCGTGATGGCTCAGGCAGCTACTTCTACGGCCCGCATACGGAAGGTCCCGGGATTGAGCCCGGCGACCGCCCACTCAGGCCGATGGGTTTTTCGTGGTTTCCCCAGGTTGCTAGGCGAATGCTGGGGTGGTTTATCTTCTACCACAACTCTGCTTCCTCTCATTTCCTGTGTACATCTTCCTGTTATATGTTTCGGAGTTGTAGGACTAGGCGACGGTATTCGGCGGGTTCCGGCTGGGCGTTGGCTTGCCTCTGTAAAGGTCTCTTCCTTGCCCTCGCTGCGGTACCGCTCAGTAAGGTCCATCCCTAGCGTGGGGCTCCGACCCAGGGTACCCTGGAGGTTGGTGGCTTGTGCGCAGGGACTGTGCGGCGTCGAACGCATTCTATCTGGAAAGTTAGGGGCCCCATCCATGCAGCGCCTGTCGGCATCCGGATCTGTTCGCCTTCGGGTCTCTCCTCTCATCCTTCCCTCCCAGGGATCACGTTGGAAGCACACGGGCCCGACTGGCCTGCGTGAATTGCTCCAGGGGCTCCTCCATGATACGTATATTTTACATATAATTTTGGTATTTAATCGAGTTTTACCTTTTGAGTTGTGCTGTTCTTGCTCTTCACAGACAGACGGACACAGGCAAACCACAACCTGTTTCCTAAAGATGCTGTTTTTTACTTTCTCTACTACGTATAGTAAGTAGGGGAAGTATTGCATTCCATCCAAAAATTCGATATCGAGATTTCACCGGAAATAAACGTTTTGAGACCCTTGAATCCAAAAAAAAAGAATTTTTGGAAACATGTCCGCGTGTGTGTCTGTGTGTGTGTCTGTGAACAGCATAACCCAGAAACGAACAGTCGGATAAACACCAAACCTGGTATTTAGGCTCAGTATCTTCCAGAGATACGACACGAAGGTCTTCAAGAAAATCCCCCCACCCCATATTACACCTTATATGGAACATATTTCGAAAATGTTAATTTTCTCAAAAATGGCTCTAACGATTTTGTTTAAAATATCATATGTTTAGGATACTTTTATGACAAATGAAATCTATATTTCTCGAATTTTCTGGGAATGTCTCCAAAAGTATTCTTCATTGTGAACGACTTTTCAATAACTGGTAAACCATAAGAGATAGACAAAATTTTACTACACAAGAAATGTAGATCGCGTTAAAATACAATTTATGTCATATACATTTTTTTTGTTGAGTGAACCATTTTCGAGATATTGCTTGTTATTCCCTTAAATTTTCCAATACTTATACTTTTTCTCAAATGGGAATTCGTTGTTCATTTTTTTTTTGTCCTGGTAATGAAAAGAGAATGGAATACTCCACATAGCAACCAGCTCTTAAAATATTTGACTATCGCTTAAAGCCTAGCAATTCCCCTTGCATCTACAAGAAAATTAGCAGTAAGATTAACATCTCGATTAACATGAAGCATATGGAGAATAAGCGTTTGTAAAAATAGTTTGTACAAGAGTAGAGAAAGTCATGTGAGTGTAACACATCAGATTTGTTATATAGGGACCACCCGTCGAAACCTCGATTAAGAATTTTTGGGTGGAATGCAATACATGCTCTACCTTACCATAGGTAGGGGAGCGGGATGATGCAGCGGCAACTACGCCTTTGGCCCGCATTCGGGAAGTCCCGATCCCAATCCTCAGCGAACGGCCACACTGACCTAGGGACTTTTGGGTGGGGGATTCCCGGATCGTCAAGCGAATGCTGGAGTGATTTCTTTCAGGCCGCTATATTCCCTGTCCCTGCATTTCGTTCCATTCATCATTTAATTCATCCTTCATCCCCTTGGTCTCTTTCAGGGTCGGAAGTGTCGGCGTTCGGAGAACAATGTTCTCTGTGAACTCTCGGCCCTCGGCTGGCTGCCGGGGTATTCCAACTATCTTGAAGGGCATTGGTGAGGTGAGGTCCCCGTTCTGCCTGTCCGTTTGCCGGAGTGTCCACTTCTGGAAACTTATGATCCTGTCATTGCTGTAACGTCGCTCCTGGATCCGGCCGCCCTGTGTCTCCTTTCGCCTCATACTTCCTCCCGGGGACGCCCCCTTGTGAGGTGTAAGTACAATATCCCCTCAATCGGTTCCGAGTACCCTCTGTTAAGGTAGATAAAATAGGATATAATGGATAGGTTTTAGAAAAAGCAAAAATATGCATATTCGTTATAATGTACAATTTGTAATAAATAACCATTTAAATTAAGTATTTTTAGCAGGTGCTTTCTAAAATAGTTACTTGTCGGAATATTAAAGTGCCGAAAAATAGTAGCCTGTACCTATGCCTTGACATTTTAGTCAAATCAGTGCAGTGCGTTCCTTTTTACTTTCTCTACTACGTATAGTAAGTAGGGGAAGTATTGTATTCCGCCCAAAAATTCGATACCGAGATTTCACTGGAAATATATGTTTTGAGACTCTTTGAATCCAAAATAAGCATTTTTGGAAACATGTGCGTGTGTGTGTGTGTCTGTCTGACTGTGTGTCTGTGAACAGCATAAACTCAGAAACGAACAGTCAGATAAACACTAAACTTGGTATTTAGGTTCAGTATGTTCCAGAGATGCGACACGAATGTTTTTAAGAAAATCCCCCCACTCCAGATTACCCTTTACATGGAACATTTTTCCAAAATTTTGTAAAAATGGCTCTAACGATTTTGATTAAAACATCATATGTTTAGGATATTTTCATGACAAATAAATGCATATCTTGAATTTTCTGGGAATGTCTCCAAAGGTATTCTTCATTGTGAACAACTTTTGCATAATTGGTAAACCATAAGGGATAGACAAACTTTTACTACACAAAAAATGTAGATCGCGTTAAAATATACATTATTTATGTCATATACATTTTTTTTGTTGAGTGAACCATTTTCGAGATACTGCTTGTTATTCCCTTAAATTTTTCAGTACTTATTTTCTCAAATGGGAAATCGTTATTCATTTTTTTGGTCTTGGATATGCAAAGAGTGTTTATCTGTTGCAAAGAGAATGGTGCTGCACATAGCAACCAGCTATTAAGAGTAATGTCTATGGTTAAAGGCTACTGTATTTCTATATTGCCCTTGTAAATATATATTCCTCTTACATCTACAAGAAAATTAGCAATAAGATAGAGTCTGCAAATGTTTATCTCGATTAACATGAAGTAGATGGAGAATAAGCGTTTGTAAAAATAGTTTGTACAAGAGTAGGGAAAGTCATGTGAGTATAACACATCAGATTTGTTATTTTTAGTGCTTATTTAACTCCTTAACTGCTCTGGTTCCTTATCATCCCATTCTATATTGGGCGTGAAAGTCGGAAAATTTTGCCCAGAGGCCTCTTTATCAGGCTTGAGGTGCTTTTACGTGCCGTAAAGCTACGACGCGGGACCACCAGCTGTACATTCCTTCCAAAGGAAGCCATGCTAATGATTTTTACGCCCGGGTTTGAACTTGCTACCTAGGGAACTAGAGGCTAGCATGGTACCCCAAACCACGGAGGACGACACAGTGCCTTCTGATTCAATGTTCCAGGCTCGATAGAAGTTTCCCTGGGATTTGCACTCATTTTTTCACAAAACTAGGCGAAGCCTTTGATAAAAGGATTGCTTCAAATGCATTGTTATTTACAAATCAATCCGTATTCGTGGTAGCCTATAATTAAGAAAACAATTACCATTTAATTTAAAAACCACTGTTTTAAGCTGTAACTACCTCTTTCTTATGTTTGTTTTCTTTCATTAGTAACTTGTTACTATGCAACATAGAGTAACAAACATAATGAATACACAATGGCTATAGACTAATGAGTCATTTATTTAATTTATATAGATACATATTCTAAAACTGAACTTAGAATATATAATACATAACTTTAAATCCCATAATTTAGAGAGCGTTTACTAAAAGCTATAGGTATACACCATATACGCAAAAGTTTTAGCTGTCTTATCCCGTATTCTGAACTTCGGTTATGCCTCATTCGGAAATACTAAATTCGTCCGTTAAAGCCTAACTTTGCATACTTGATAAATAAATTGCTGTTTAAACATTCGTCGTTTACGCTTAACATTTCCAGATTTTAGTTTATCTACTTAATAGAAACTGGTAATGACGTTGCCATACATTTTTATGTCCTGGCAATAAAGATCAATATCAATATTTCTTAAAAGATATCCCTAGTTATGACATGTTTATCAAAATTTTAGTATTGTATGCTTACAAAAAAAATTTAATACTTTTGCACCCCAACTCAGCGTGGTCAACAAAACGCCACCCCCTTCCCAAGAATTTTAGGAGCGTTCTGTATGTTCGTGCAATAGTCATTAACACTTCACGAATACAAAATGTATTATGAATTACATTACTGTTTACATTTTTATACATTCTGTATGCAACAGTAAATATCCATGCACGTGTTACGTAAGATCGATATCAATAATACAGATGTATCATGAAGTAGTTATTTGTTGTATTGTTATTTGCCCCACGCTTTGGGAGCCAATTTTAAGTAGGTTGTTGTATTGTAGTTCAACTTTTGGGGAGCCGAACTTGAAGTAGTTGCAACCGCACGTATGGTATCCGGTAGCCTTCGTCCAAAATTTAAAAATATTAACTTTGTAATTTGACTGTTTCATTAAACATTACATATTTATGTTTGTCTCGGCTGCGTCAGTATTATTGTTAGAGACATGGATTTCTTTGCAAGGCGTAGTGCGGCTAAGAATGTAGGCTTACACAGACTATATTATTTACTTCACTACATTTATTAATCTTTGACACAACTTAAATAACACTACACTGATATAGAGACCTGTAAGATTCTTTTATTAAATACTTGCTCTTTTTAAACACGTAAACTATTTTCGTCTCATACTGAATACATATTTCTCGAGGACACATCTCGCGTCCGGTTAGAAACACTGTCTACAAGCAACTGAAATCTAAATTTGTAAATTTTGCTATATTTCAGTTTCTGATTGGCTAATCCTAGTCCAATAGAATACCTTCATTTAACTAAAGCTTTTTCTGGCTGTTGATTATCTATTTTTAATCTGTCTCAAAAATTTACATTATTGTTGCTCCAATAATGACTAGTAGCATTATTAAACATTCTTACTCATTATTGCCTCAAGGTTACCTCATTGTTACCTCATAGTTAGCAACTTTTAACCTATTATTCTCACAGCTGCTACATTATTAAATTACGTAATACATTCACATAACATTATTACATGTATACAATAATATAAATATATACAATGACTGCAATATACACTTTTTATATATTGTTACATACACATATTGCTTTAAGGCGGGCTGTTATTGAATTTTCATATTATATAATTACTGAAATTATTTAAGTGTTAAAAATACTGCCTCAATCATAATTGATAGCACAAACTTCATAAGGTTGACAGTATATACTCGTACAATTAGCAGCAAAATAGTTCTAGTAAATACAGGTCAGTATGCGGGCCTTTGCAAAATAATTGGGAATGTATAGTTACAAGTTCCTGTTGACTTCGTTTTAAACATGTTCCTATTAGGTACACAATTAATCTGAAATATAATTTATTTTGTGTAATTTTAAATCTTATTGGTCTCAAATGTCACCCACAGCGCATTTACAAGGAATTACGTTATTACTTTATTATATGTTATAAATTATCGCACACATTTCACACTAAAGTGTCGTTCTTGCATCTGGAGGCAAGACTGTACTCGTTTCTGCAGTGAGTTTCGAATCATTTCAGAATTGTTGACAAGCATCCAATTCAAGATGTTAACATCCAAACTTGCATATAAATATTTAACGGGAATGCTGCACGCTATGCTTTTGAGATGAGCCAGATAAAAAACCTGAAGGATTTAGATCAGGCGATCTTACAGACCAAGGTACAGGTCCGCCTCGACCTATCAATCTTATACTCGTTTCATACTATGATGTTGCTCAAGGAATCCTCAAGCAAACCCAGAAGATAGCGCTGCAAAAGGTGAAAGTATCTCCGTGCAATTAGGTTTTTGCAAGAATGTGTTGCCCAATGTGATCACTAGAACCTCTAATCATATTCAGTAAGAAACGTTGCTAATCTGGCGCCAAGTGAACAGCATGCGGGTTTACTTGAAACCAAAAATTTGAATTACGGTAATTAAAAATACCACCAAGTGTGAAGCTTCGTATAACATGCCACTTGCAAAAAGTGAGTTGGCTATACACTAAGACCAAAGTTGGGGTCTCTGAGACATTGAACTCCTTGGAGGTGTTAAGGATATAGTGAATTTTGATATAAACTTCGTCTTATATTACTGCGGCTTAGTAGATGAAAGCTCCCTATATTGAACCACTTGAGCCTAATTAGTAAATAATAATTATATTTTCAAATCAAAATTTTCCAAAACAAAAGCGTTAAAGTGACAAATTCTTGCGCTATAAATATCCTCAACACAATTTAAAATTAAAACAATTATCAAGTAAATAACATTTAAAAAGTGAGATGGTGTTAATCGGTTCAAATTAGGAACGTGGTCCTTAAATTGAACCACCCGTGTCTTAAAATGAACCACATACTTTTAAGTTTAAAAGTATTTTTATTAATACAAAATACACTTATTTTATTGTACATTCAAAACAAATGTGCTATCAGCAACAAATCTAGAGTCCAAAATTGCGATAAAAATAGCAATTTCCTTGAACATTTTGAATTTTTATATAATGACAATCACTTGGTTTTTGGAATAGGTATTATTTGCAAATATAGAGCTTTTACTAATTTTTACTCTCATACAGAAGAGTCCAATTATACACAGTCTTCAAAATAAAACACTTTTTTCTTGTCAATAACTTTTGCACACTTTTGGTGAAGTCATATCCTACAACTCACACACTACATCATGTCCATCATTTCAGACAATTCACATATTCATGTCATCCACTGTTTTTAACATGATTTTTTTTAACTTAGCATATTATGTGGATATTTATTCTCACGATATACTATTCGCAGTTGAGTAATCCTAGAACTTCAATAGGTTTCCTAAATTGGACCAGTTCAATATAGGGTTCAAACAGTGGTTCAGTTTACGAGTCATGCCATTTTGGAACCTTTAGCATCTATGTGACAAGGAGAGACGCTGCTGGAAAAAACGATGCATGAATATTGTTGCTAAATAAACACTTTATAACATGTAAAATATATATATATATAGATCATCTCAAATTTATCTAATTGATCCTATAAGCTTAGCTAGATGGGTCAAATATTACTTCTGAAGCATCAAAAAACACAACACTTCATACAACTGAAACCACAGCTCAGAATGCAAAGTCAAAAACTCCAAGCATTCATAGCTGTACACGCTACGCTTCTGCTGGGATTATGCTGCCATCTGTCGAACAGTTTGGAAAATATCGGAGCGGTTAATTTAAGAGGCGGTTCAAATTAGGGACCTATCCTTACATGCATTTTATGGCAATTCTCCTCGTCGAAGTTTCTGGAGAGATTAGTACTGCTTCCAACACCAGATCCTTAACCTCAAGTGTAGGTGCAGACCTACTTTCTCCTATTCCATGTGCAATGCTCCCCTGTTTTCTGAGACACTGAAGGACGTCTGTGTGTGACTTTCGGAGTGTATTCCATCAGGATGTGATTCTTGGTACAAGCGTGCAGCTTCCCATGCATTACCGTTAGCTCTGCCATACATGGAATGGATGTCCACATGCTCTTCATTACTGTAAGGTCCCATTTTGACTGCAGTACAGCACTACTAGAGTCGTGAGCACACGCGAAGGCGGGTCTAGGAAGCCATTGCGCAGAGAAACAGAAAGGGAGAGATAGAGCACTGTCTCTTTCTTTCATTTTCACTCTATGCGCTGGCAGGTGACGTGACTCACAGGAATGCTACTGCGCAACCCGCCTTCGTGTGTGCCTTGGACTCTAGCACTCCTCAGGCAGGTCACGTGACTACTACCTCTTTTTTTCCTGATTATCGGTACGCCCCTTTAGGAGTTAGTAGGAGATGAGAGAAGACTTCGTGCGGCGACAACCACGAATGACGGCAGAGCATCAACAGGGATCTCTACAGTTTCCAGATTGAGACGTCCCGGCAGTCGGATAGGTAGACCGGGGACCCCCACCCTACACACAGGGTCCAACACCACCATTCGAAGGGGCGGTGCGTTTACCCCCGCCAACCAGCCAAAAGCCGAGGGACAGAGAAAGTTCCACAGAGACCACCTCACCGAAACACCACAGCCGACACTTCCAACCCTGAAACAGACCTAACGAGGTGAAGGATGAATGAAGTGATGAATGGAGCAAAATGGAGGGACAGGAAATTCTGGGGCTGAAATAAACCACTCCAACATTCGCCTGACGACCCGGGAAAACCCCCAAAAACCCCAAATGGTCGCTGGGAATCGATCCCGGTAATGTGAATCGCACGCAATACCGCAGCGCCAATTCTCTCGGTTTACTACCGTTTTAGACTGTGTACTGACATCCGTCCTGTAGATTCCGTTGAATGAAAAACCACTTCTCGACAATGTTCAGTTTTGAAAATATAGGACACAACTCGGGCCCAGTCACGCAAGGAGTAAAGCCTACGATGTTCAAACAATGAAGCTACGGCGACTCATAACCACACATTTGTATTTGTCTCGCAAACAGCTCGTTTGCAGAGCTATGTTTGCTTCTATTTGCGTGTGCTTTCGCCCTATCGGTTTGCACTGTCAATTAAGATCAGGCAAAATGGTTTTAGTAGGTAATCAGAGCAATCGTGTTACCGCGAGGTTTATAGGTGACATTACGTATTGTGACTTTGCTCACCAACCCAACAGGCGGTTTCGTTGCGAATGTTCCATTCATTCGATACATATAGACCGTGAAGAACTGTGGCAATATGTCTAAAGTAAAGAAGAGTTCATACATCAAAAACATAATCACAATAAGCATCGTTTATAGCCAAATTTAGAATGGAATACCTCAGCACAAATGGTGAAACCATAAGATATAACACTAGAGCTCAAAGGTCATTTAAAACATAACGTTAACCTGTAATTCAGTGAAACACAAGGATCATATGACCTTGTTAGAAAACCTCCTCAGCTCCAAACTATGATCAGAATTTTTGAGCATCTGTGTTATAAGCTAATAAGAGCGAATACTTCTTTAAAAAAAATCTTCTGTATTGCACTCATATGACATTCTCTACTCTTGTACAAACTATTTTTACAAACGCTTATTCTCCATCAACTTCTTGTTACTTGAGATAAATATTTGCAGAAACTATCTTATTCCTAATTTTCTTGTAGGTGCAAGGGGAATATGGTGAGCTTTAAGCAATATTCAAATTTTTACTTTCTCTACTACGTATAGTAAGTAGGGGAAGTATTGTATTCCACCCAAAATTTCGATACCGAGATTTCACCGGAAATATATGTTTTGAGACCGCCTGAATCCAAAAAAGTATTTTTGGAAACATGTCCGTGTGTGTGTGTGTGTGTGTGTGTGTGTGTGTGTGTGTGTCTGTCTGTCTGTGAACAGCTTAACTGAAACGAACAGTCGGATAAACACCAAACTTGGTATTTAGGTTCAGTATCTTCCAAGGATGCGATACGAAGGTTTTCAAGAAACTCCCCCACACTAGACTACCCTTTACATGGAAGATTTTTCGAAAATTTTAATTTTCTCAAAAATGGCTCTAACGATTTTGATTAAAATCTCATATGTTTAAGATATTGTTATGACAAATAAAATGTATATCTTGAATTTTCTGGGAATGTCTCCAAAAGTATTCTTCATTGTGAACGACTTTTGCATAACTGGTAAACCATAAGAGATAGACAAACTTTCACTACACAAAAAACGTAGATCGCGTTAAAATACACAATTTATGCCATATACATTTTTTTTTGCTGAGTGAACCATTTTCGAGATATTGCTTGTTATTCCCTTAAATTTTTCAATACTTATTTTCTCAAATGGGAATTCGTTATTCATTTTTACTTTCTCTACTACGTATAGTAAGTAGGGGAAGTATTGCATTCCACCCAAAAATTCGATACCGAGATTTCACCGGAAATACACGTTTTGAGACCTCCTGAATCCAAAAAAAGCATTTTTGGAAACATGTCCGTGTGTGTGTCTGTGTGTGTGTGTCTGTGTGTGTGTCTGTGTGTGTGTCTGTGAACAGCATAACTCAAAAACGAACAATCGGATAAGCACCAAACTTGGTATTTAGGTTCAGTATCTTCCAGAGATCCGACACAAAGGTTTTCAATAAAATCCCCCCACCCCAGATTACCCTTTACATGGAACATTTTTCGAAAATTTTAATTTTCTCAAAAATGGCTCTAACGATTTTGATGAAAATATCATATGTTTAAGATAATGTCATGAGAAATGAAATGTATATCTCGAATTTTCTGGGAATGTCTCCAAAAATATTCTTCATTGTGAACGACTTGTGCATAACTGGTAAACCATAAGAGATAGACAAAATTTTACTACACAAAAAATGTAGATCGCGTTAAAATACACAACTTATGTCATATACATTTCTTTTGTTGAGTGAACCGTTTTCGAGATATTGCTTGTTATTTCCTTAAATTTTCCAATACTTATACTTTTTCTCAAATGCGTTATTCATTTTTTTATGTCCTGGACATGCAAAGAGAATGGAATGCGTCACATAGCAACCAGCGTTAAAATATTTGACTATCGCTTAAAAGCTACCATATTTTCCTTGCATCTACAAGAAAATTACCAATAAGATTGACATCTCGATATCTCGATTAACATGAAGCATATGGAGAATAGGCGTTTGTAAAATTAGGTTGTACAAGAGTAGAGAAAGTTATGTGAGTGTAACACATCAGATTTTTACTTTCTCTACTACGTATAGTAAGTAGGGGAAGTATTGTATTCCACCCAAAAATTCGATACCGAGATTTCACCGGAAATACATGTTTTGAGACTCACTGAATCCAAAAAAAGCATTTTTGGAAACATGTCCGTGTGTGTGTCTGTCTGTGTGTCTGTGTGTCTGTGTCCGATTGTCTGTATGTCTGTGTGTCTGTGAACAGCATAACTCAGAAACGAACCGTCGTATAAACACCAAACCTGGTATTTAGGTTCAGTGTCTTCCAGAGATGCGACACGAAGGTTTTCAAGAAAATCCCCCCACCCCAGACTACCCTTTACATGGAACATTTTTCGAAAATTTTAATTTTCTGAAAAATGGCTCTAGCGATTTTGATTAAAATATCATATGTTTAAGATATTGTCATGAGAAATGAAATGTATATCTCGAATTTTCTGGGAATGTCTCCAAAAGTATTCTTCATTGTGAACGACTTTTGCATAACTGGTAAACCGTAAGAGATAGACACAATTTTACTACACAGAAAATGTAAATCGCGTTAAAATACACAATTTATGTCATACACATTTCTTTTGTTGAGTGAACCGTTTTCGAGATATTGCTTGTTATTCCCTTAAATTTTCCAATACTTATACTTTTTCTCAAATTCGTTATTCGTTTTTTTTTCACGTCCTGGACATGCAAAGAGAATGGAATGCGCCACATAGCAACCAGCATTAAAATATTTGACTATCGCTTTAAACCTAGCATATTCCCCTTGCATCTACATGAAAATTACCAATAAGATTGACATCTCGATTAACATGAAGCATATGGAGAATAAGCGTTTGTAAAAATAGTTCGTACAAGAGTAGAGAAAGTCATGTGAGTGTAACACATCAGATATTTTTGTCTTGGATATGCAAAGAGTATTAATCTGTGGGAAAGGGAATAGTGCTGCACCTAGCAACCAGCTATTAAGAGATATGTATGTACTTAAAGGCTACTGTATTTCTAAATTGCCCTTGTAAATATATTATCCCCTTACATCTACAAGAAAATTAGCAATAAGATAGACTCTGCAAATGTTTATCTGAATTAACATGAAGTAGATGGAGAATAAGCGTTTGTAAAAATAGTTTGTACAAGAGTAGAGAAAGTCATGTGAGTGTAACACATCAGACTTTTTAAGAACTGGTTGCTATGTGGAGCATTCAATTCTCGATGCATGTCCAAGATATAAAAAAAAGAAAACAAATAACGAATTCCCATTTGAGAAAAAGTATATGTATTGGAAAATTCAAACAAATAACAAGGAATATCTCAGATAAGGTTCATTCCACAAAAAAAACTGTATATGACATAAATCGTGTGTTTCAACGAGATTTACATTTTCTGTGAAGTAAAATTTGGTCTATCTCTTACAGTTTACCATTTACGCCAAAGCTGTTCAGAATGAAGAGGACGTTTGGTGACATTCCCAGAAATATCAAGATATACATTTTATTTGCCATGAGAATATCTTAGTCGTTAGAGCCATTTTGGGAATATCAAAATTTTCGAAAAATGTTCCATGTAAAGGGTAGTCTAGGGTGGGGAATTTTCTTGAAAATCTTCGTATGGCATCCTTCGAAGATACTAAACTCAAATACTAAGTTTAGTATCTATTCGACTTTGTGTTTTTGAGTTAGGCCGTTCATAGAGAGACATACACATGGACACACAGTTAGTCAGACATGGACATGTTTCCAAAAATGCTTTTTTTGGATTCAGGAGGTCTCAAAACATGTATTTCCGGTGAAATCTTGGTATCGAATTTTTAGGTGGAATGCAATACTTCCCCTACTTACTATACGTAGTAAAGAAACTAATGACTTGTTTAAAAATATTTTCGTCCATATGCATGTAGGTGTGTGTGTGGTTTTCTTTTTATGGACGCTCTTATGGTTCATAGCGTCCCATTCTATATTGGGCGTGAAAGACCAGTAATTTTGCTCAAAAGCCTCTTTATCAGGCTTGAGGTTCTTTTACGTGCCGTACATCTGCCCCCCCCTCCTTGGGACAGGCGGCATTGAAAAACAAAGACAAGAAAGCGAGAAGCAAGGTTTATGAACAACTAGTTCGGAATTTTGCAATTTATTTCAAAGCTGGAATTGCATGCCATCTACGGCAAGTAAGGGTATTATAGATATAAAACTACGTACATGGTACAGCTTAGATTAAACTAATTTTAACTAGTGCCACCTTAACCAATAAGTTCAAAGTAAGGATTATGAACCGACAAGCACAAAAACAGGAACCAGTCACATTCATTAAACAGTGAGCAAAATAATTCACTTCCCTGAACTCTGCACTCGCGTAAGGAAGTGCTGACTATGTCCGCTACGATAGCTCTACGAAAATGTTAAGGAACTTAGAAATCTCGGCGTTTTAGAAATCACCGATATGTTAGCCGTGAATAAATTTATAGTACTACCAATTGTGACGATCGGGTTTTGGTCTCGATTAATGGAGTGCGCGTTCCAGAACGTGTAGCTATAACTGAATAATAAAGTTAACATTTATTACGCTCGATCTTTCATTATTGCCAAAGATACACTATTTTACTCTCCCCCCCCCCGCCGTAGACATTACGCTAGCCAGCCAAAGATGAAAAAATCTGATGTGTTACACTCACATGACTTTCTCTACTCTTGTACAAACTATTTTTACAAACGCTTATTCTCCATATGCTTCACGTTAATGGAGATATCAAGATGTCAATCTTATTGATAATTTTCTTGTAGATGCAAGGGGAATATGGTAGGTTTTAAGCGATAGACAAATATTTTAACGCTGGTTGCTATGTGGCGCATTCCATTCTCTTTGCATGTCCAGGACATAAAAAATCTGATGTGTTACACTCACATGACTTTCTCTACTCTTGTACAATCTAATTTTACAAACGCCTATTCTCCATATGCTTCATGTTAATCGAGATATCGAGATGTCAATCTTATTGGTAATTTTCTTGTAGATGCAAGGGGAATATGGTAGCTTTTAAGCGATAGTCAAATATTTTAACGCTGGTTGCTATGTGGCGAATTCCATTCTCTTTGCATGTTCAGGACATAAAAAAAATGAATAACGAATTTGAGAAAAAGTATAAGTATTGGAAAATTTAAGGAAATAACAAGCAATATCTCGAAAACGTTTCACTCAACAAAAGAAACGTATATGACATAAGTTGTGTATTTTAACGCGATCTACATTTTTTGTGTAGTAAAATTTTGTCTATCTCTTATGGTTTACCAGTTATGCAAAAGTCGTTCACAATAAAGAATACATTTGGAGACATTCCCAGGAAATTCAAGATATACATTTTACTTGTCATAACAATATCTTAAACATATGATATTTTAATCAAAATCGTTAGAGCCATTTTTGAGAAAATTAAAATTTTCGAAAAATCTTCCATGTAAAGGGTACTCTGGGGTGGGGGGATTTTCTTGAAAACCTTCGTGTCGCATCCCTGGAAGATACTGAACCTAAATACCAAGTTTGGTGTTTATCCGACTGTTCGTTTTTGAGTTATGCTGTTCACAGACACACAGACACACAGACAGACAGACACACAGACACACAGACACACAGACAGACACACACACGGACATGTTTCCAAAAATGCTTTTTTGGATTCAGTGATTCTCAAAACATGTATTTCCGGTGAAATCTCGGTATCGAATTTTTGGGTGGAATGCAATACTTCCCCTACTTACTATACGTAGTAGAGAAAGTAAAAATGAATAACGAATTTGAGAAAAAGTATAAGTATTGGAAAATTTAAGGGAATAACAAGCAATATCTCGCAAACGGTTCACTCAACAAAAGAAATGTATATGACATAAATTGTGTATTTTAACGCGATCTACATTTTTTGTGTAGTAAAATTTTGTCTATCTCTTATGGTTTACCAGTTATGAAAAAGTCGTTCATAATGAAGAATACTTTTGGAGACATTCCCAGAAAATTCGAGATATACATTTTATTTGTCATGACAATATCTTCAACATATGATATTTTAATCAAAATCGTTAGAGCCGTTTTTGAGAAAATTAAAATTTTCGAAAAATGTTCCATGTAAAGGGTAGTCTGGGGTGGGGGGATTTTCTTGAAAACCTTCGTGTCGCATCTCTGCAACATACTGAACCTAAATACCAAGTTTGGTGTTTATCCGACTCTTCGTTTTTGAGTTATGCTGTTCACAGACACACAGACAGACACACAGACAGACACACAGACACACAGACACACAGACAGACACACACACGGACATGTTTCCAAAAATGCTTTTTTTTGGATTCAGTGAGTCTCAAAACATGTATTTCCGGTGAAATCTCGGTATCGAAATTTTGGGTGGAATACAATACTTCCCCTACTTACTATACGTAGTAGAGAAAGTAAAAATCTGATGTGTTACACTCACATGACTTTCTCTACTCTTGTACAATCTAATTTTACAAACGCCTATTCTCCATATGCTTCATGTTAATCGAGATATCGAGATGTCAATCTTATTGGTAATTTTCTTGTAGATGCAAGGGGAATATGGTAGCTTTTAAGCGATAGTCAAATATTTTAACGCTGGTTGCTATGTGGCGCATTTCATTCTCTTTGCATGTCCAGGACATAAAAAAAATGAATAACGAATTTGAGAAAAAGTATAAGTATTGAAAAATTTAAGAAAATCACAAGCAATATCTCGAAAACAGTTCACTCAACAAAAAAATGTATATGACATAAATTGTGTATTTTAACGTGATCTACATTTTTTGTGAAGTAAAATTCTGTCTATCTCTTACGGTTTACCAGTTATGCAAAAGTCGTTCACAATAAAGAATACTTTTGGAGACATTCCCATAAAATTCGAGATATACATTTCATTTCTCATGACATTATCTTAAACATATGATATTTTCATCAAAATCGTTAGAGCCATTTTTGAGAAAATTAAAATTTTCGAAAAATGTTCCATGTAAAGGGTAGTCTGGAGTGGGGGGATTTTCTTGAAAACCTTCGTGTCGCATCTCTGGAAGATACTGAACCTAAATACCAAGTTTGGTGTTTATCCGACTGTTCGTTTTTGAGTTATGCTGTTCACAGACACACAGACACACACACAGACACACACACACACACACACACAGACACACACACAGACACACACACGGACATGTTTCCAAAAATGCTTTTTTTGGATTCAGTGGGTCTCAAAACATGTATTTCCAGTGAAATCTCGGTATCGAATTTTTGGGTGGAATGCAATACTTCCCCTACTTACTATACGTAGTAGAGAAAGTAAAAATACAACGGGAGAGCAATTCATTCACAAGCTGAGGAATTCTGACTACAATGTACAAGTTAAAGTGCTAAATTTCTGATTTCAAGGTGCTAAAAGTCACCACACATAATTATTAGGAATATCCGGATCTATAGGAAATTACAGTTATAAGGGATTCACCATAAAAATTCCCTTTCTCATTGTGCAATAAGTACAGGGGGAGGCAAATCAAATTAATTCATCATTAGTGTTTAAAAAGCTACCTGTGCAACGTCGGGTAAGACAGTTATTTAATATATTTTGAAAAGTTAGGTGTCAATTGTTTTGATTGTGATAGAAAAAAGGATTAACACTTGCGTTCCCGTATTTTAAGAACAAGTGGCTATTATTTTATACTCTTGCATATGCCAACTGGCTTTCCAGTCTAGCGTGCTAACTGCCGGCTTGGGCAGCAATTTTTACTTTCTCTTCTACATACAGTAAGTAGGGGAACTATTGTATTCCACCCAAAAATTCGATACCGAGATTTCACCGGAAATATATGTTTTGAGACCCCCTGAATCCATAAAAAGCATTTTTGGAAACATGTCTGTGTGTGTGTCTGTGAACAGTATAACTCAGAAACGAACAGTCGGATAAACACCAAACTTGGTATTTAGGTTCAGTATCTTCCAGAGATGCGACAGGAAGGTTTTCAAGAAAATCTCCCCATCCCAGACTACCCTTTACATGGAACATTTTTCGAAAATTTTAATTTTCTAAAAAATGCCTCTAACGATTTTGATTAAAATATCATTGTTTAAGATATTTTCATGACAAATGAAACGTATATCTCGAATTTTCTGGCAATGTCTCCAAAAGTATTCTTCATTGTGAACGACTTTTGCATAACTGGTAAACCATAAGAGGCAGACAAAAATTTACTACACAAAAATGTAGATCGCGTTAAAATACACAATTTATGTCATATACATATTTTTAGAGTGAACCATTTTCGGGATATTGCTGGATATTCCCTTACATTTTTGAATACTTATTTTCTCAAATGGGAATTCGTTATTCATTTTTTTATCTTGGATATGCAAAGAGTATTAATCTGTGGAAAAGAGAATCGTGCTGCACATAGCAACCAGCTATTACGAGTAATGTCTATGCTTAAAGGCTACTGTATTTCTATATTGCCCTTGTAAATATATATTCCCCTTACATCTACAAGAAAATTAGCAATAAGATAGAGTCTGCAAATGTTTGTCTCGATTAACATGAAGTAGATGGAAAATAAGCGTTTGTAAAAATAGTTTGTACAAGAGCAGAGAAAGTCATGTGAGTGTGACACATCAGTCAATTGCCTGAATAAGCATTTTCCGGGTTTTTCCTTATCCTGTAAAAGCAAATGTCGGACAACACTTAGCGTTTTGGTTCTCGGGCTCCTTGCACATTCATTAGCCGTTGAGATGCCATTCATTTCGCTTTATATCTGTGTTACAGGACTTCAAACACACACTCTCTCATTCTCTCTCTCTCTCTCTCTCTCTCTCTCTCTCTGTCTCTTAAAGTTTATGCAAATCATACTTTAAAGCCAAAAGTAATAAAATCCAAAGAATAGAACTGCAGCTTCGCTAGTTAAGGTGGCATACGTGAGTGCATGGAACAAAAAATGTGCGATTTTTACGCTTATCTGTTTATAAGAAGTCAGAATATCTAAATGGAAAAAGAAAGTTTTATGGCAGATTATTTTGTTTACAGTACAATTCGCTATGCTTTCAAGTTGAATTGCTTCATAGTTATGCAAATAAAATAAATAAATTTAAGAAGGTTAGGTAGGTAACCTTTCTGGAACACCAACCTCTAAAGGTACTCATTTTAGCCCTTAATGAACTGAAGTGTCAGGACGTGAAAATCAGTAGCACATTTTTACTTTCTATGCCGCTTACATATGGTTAGAGGAAGTACTGTATTGTGTAAAAGAAATTCGACATGGAGAATGTATGTGTGCGCGCTTGAAGTGCGTTTGTTTGTGTGTAGGGGCTGCTGCATAAGAACACAAGAGCACGCAAATACCCTAAATTTTCACTATTTTCAGATTTATTGGTTGTTTTGTCATTAAATTTTATTAAAGCAAGGTGTATGCGATATTTTAAAACATATGACGTTTAAATCTACGCGGTACTCCTCTAAAATCGAAAAAACAACAGAGTCCCTGGCACTTCTTAACTTGTGCAAGAGCGTATGCGCATGCGCAATTGGGGCAAAATACATACGGGTGGTGCACACTTGAAGAGATGCACTAGCGCGAACACAAGGATTTTCCCGCACTCTGTTTCCAATATCACTACAAGTTTACATCAATGCAACTAGGTAGTCGCACACTATGGCAGAGTTTAGAGTCTCTGTAGCAGAAGAGATAACATGCACAATCGGGAAGCTTCTCCTGGTTTCTCCATCCTCTTAAATACAATTTAATTTACACATTACTTCGTTTTTGCCCTAACACGGTGTACTTAATTATTACGCAACATCCACAAAACAACCCTTTCCTTCGTCAGACAAGTTAGCTATTATTATTATTATTATTATTATTATTATTATTATTATTATTATTATTATTATTATTATTATTATTACTGTTGTTGTTGGGAGCGGCTGCAGTCGTATCAATTTGTTCATAATCATCATATTTGAGGCAGTATTTTTAACACTTAAATGATTTCAGTCAATTTATATATTATAATTTCAATAACAGTCCGCCTTAAAGCAATATGTGTATGTAACAATATATAAAAAGTGTATATTACAGTCATTGTATGTGTTTATATTATTGTATACATGTAATAATGTTATGTGAATGTAATACGTAATTTAATAATGTAGGAGCTGTGAGAAATATGTCAAAAGTTGCTAACAATGAGGTAACCTTGAGGCAATAATGAATTAGAAAGTTTAACAGTACTACTGGTAGTTCTTGGAGCAACAATAATGTAATTTTTTGACAGTTTAATAAATAGCCAATCAACAACCAGAAAAAATACTTTAGTTAAATGAGGTATTCTATTGGAGTAGGATTAGCCAATCAGAAACTGAAATATAGCAAAACTTACAAATTTAGAGTTCAGTTGGTTGTAGACAGTGTTCCTATCCGGACGCGAGATGCGTCCTCGAGAAATTTAATACGTATTCGTGTGAGACGAAAATAGCTTTACGTGTTAAAAAGTGCCAGTATTTAATAAAAAAACAAATCTCACAGCTCTCTCTCTCTCTCTCTCTCTATATATATATATATATATATATATATATATATATATATATATATATATACATATATGCACTGCGTGATCAAATGTATCCGGACACCAGGCTGAAAATGACGTACAAGTTCGTGGCGCCCTCCATCGGTAATGCTGGAAGTGAATATGGTGTTGGCCCACCCTTAGCCTTGATGACAGCGTTCACTCTCGCAGGCATACTTTCAATCAGGTGCTGGAAGGTTTCTTGGGGAATGGCAGCCCATTCTTCACTGAGTGCGGAACTGAGAAGAGGCATCGATGTACGTCGGTGAGGCATGGCACGAAGTCGACGTTCCAAAAAATACCAAAGGTGTTCTATAGGATTCAAGTCAGCACTCTGTGCAGGCCAGTCAATTACAGGGATATTATTGTCGTGTAACCACTCCGCCACAGCCGGTGCAGTATGAACAGGTGCTCGATCGTGTAGAAAAATGCAATCGCCATCCCCGAATTGCTCTTCAACAGTGAGAAGCAAGAAGGTGCTTAAAATATCAATGTAGGTCTGCGCTGTGATCGTGCCATGCAAAACAACAAGGGGTACTAGCCCCCTCCAGGAAAAATACGACCACACCATAACACCACCACCTCCGAATTTCACTGTTAGCACTACACACGCTGGGAGATGACGTTCACCGGACATTCGCCATACCCACACCCTGCCATCGGATCGCCACATTGTGTACCGTTATTCGTCACTCCACACAATGTTTTGCCACTGTTCAATCGTGTAATGTTGACGCTCCTTACACCAAGCGGAGCGTCGTTTGGCATTTTCCTGCGTGATGTGTGGCTTATGAGCAGCCGCTCGACCATGGAATCCAAGGTTTCTCATCTCACGCCTAACTGGCGTAGTACTTGGAGTGGATCCTGATGCAGTTTGGAATTCCTGTGTGATGGTCTGGATAGATGTCTGCCTATTAGTCTTTACGACCCTCTTCAAATGTCAGTCAACAGACAAGGTCGGCCTATACGCTTTTGTGCTGTACATGTCCCTTCACGTTTCCACTTCACTATCACATCAGAAACAGTGGACCTAGGGATGTTTAGGAGTGTGGAGATCTTGCGTACAGTCTTCTGACACAAGTGACACCCAATCACCTGACCACGTTCGAAGTCCGTAAGTTCCACGGAGCGTCCCATTCTGCTGTTTCACGATGTCTAATGACTACTGAGGTCGCGAATAATGAGTACCAGGCAGTAGGTGGCAGCACGATTCACCTAAGATGAAAAACGTATGTTTGTGGGGTGTCCGGATACTTTTGATCATATAGTGTATATCTATCTATCTATCTATCTATCTATCTATCTATCTATCTATCTATCTATCTATCTATCTATCTATATATATATATATATATATATATATATATATATGTTAGTGAAGTGTTATTTAAATCGTGTCAAGCATTAATAAAAGGAGTGAAGTAAAATTATCTGTGTAAGCCTACATTCTTCAGTCGCACCACTCCCTGCTAAAACATTCATTGTTCTAAAAAAATATAAATACTGACGCAGTCGAGGCAAAGATAAATATATATATATATATATTTAAAGAAACGGTCACAATTACAAAGTTAATATTTTTTTTAAACATTTGGGGCAAAGACCACCGGAAAGTACATTAGGGGCGAAGGCTATCGGAAACTTTTTACCATACGTGCGGTTGCAACTACTTCAAATTCGGCTCCCCAACATTCGAAATATAATACATCTTCTTCAAACTGACTTTCCATACGTAGCAACAAAATAACTTCTTCATATTATGCAAGAGATGCTATACACATTTTCAGACTAAAATTATTTTGTTAGTACCCAAAACGTATACACATGAACCGCTCCTGTGTGTGTGTGTGTGTGTGTGTGTGTGGGTGTGTGGGTGTGTGTGTGTTTGTGTGTGTATGTATACAACAGGCTCCAAAGGAAAAGTCCAAGAAACATCGAACTTAATATTTAAGCGCTGCTACTGTGTGAGATGCAAGGTGAAGATTTCAATGAAATTCTCCCACCCTACGCAACCTTTTTCCTACCCATGGTGTAGTGGTTTGGAGCTTGCTGCTCTAGTTTGTGGCGGGCTCCAGCCTAACCATTCAGGATGGTGATGAATATGAATCTAGGACAAACTGTGGGGAAGGGGTTAGTACCTCGACCTACAAGATTTGTTGTACATGAAGCACCTGACGGGGTGCCCCCGGAAGGAAGGGAGGGGTGAGCTGAGAGAAGTTAGAGGGCCGGACCAGGAGGCACGATGGGACAGAGGGCAGGGTCCCTACGTTGTACAGATTGAAACTCTCCGGATGGCAGCTGGTGCAACCGCTAGCATGCAATGTCGAGACTCCCGCCGACACTTTCAGCCTGAAACAGACCAAGCAGATGAAAGATGAAGTAAAATGAGAATGTAGGTGAAATTGAGGAACAGGAAATTCGGGGGATGTAACGAACCTTCCCAGCATTCGCCTAGCGACCCGGGGAAACCCCCGAAAAAACCCAAGGGTGAGGCCGCGGGAATCGAACCCACGATCTCCCGAATGCGGGCCACAGACGTTACCGCCTGATTGGTGATGTATAGGTCACGAACATTAAAGCTGGCACTGGGTGGTGGTGACATCATTTCACGTATCGGTTGGATGACCGCCCATCTCTGCAGTGTACATGTCGGCCAGCAGTAAGATTAGCAGGCTTTTCTTTTATCAGTTGTCGTGTCACGGATTATTAAGCAGCATAATACGGCTGTTCCATCCATACGCCACGTATTTCGTATTGACCAATAATGGTTAGCCATACCACTCGCTTTCTCAAGGCTCACATTCGGGAAGTCCCTGGTTCGATTCCCGTTGGGCTGGCTGCCCTGACCTTAGATTTTTACTTTCTCTACTACGTAGGGGAAGTATTGTATTCCACCCAAAAATTCGATACCAAGATTTCACCGGAAATACATGTTTTGAGACCCCCTGAATCAAAAAAAAAGCATTTTTAGAAACATGTCCGTGTGTGTGTGTCTGTGTGTCTGTGAACAGCATAACTCAGAAACGAACAGTCGGATAAACACCAAACTTGCTATTTAGGTGAAGCATATGAAGAATAAGCGTTTGTAAAAATAGTTTCTACAAGAGTAGAGAAAGTCATGTGAGTGTAATACATCAGATTTTTTTCTTGTTTTCCCATGTCGGTAGGCGACTACTGGGATGGTGGACTATATACTACAACTGATTTTCATGTCGCTCATTTCCTCTCATGTCACTTCCCTCTTCATCATTTAGGGTTGCAGGTGGACGGTGATATACAGTGGATGTGCTTTCAGGAGAGAACCGCTTCTTCCTTGACATGGAATCTTCTGCCCGAAGCTGTTCGTGAGGATAGGGGGGGGGCACTGTAGGAGCGGCCCTGAATGTTCAGTCTGGGACTTAGGATCCCCTTACGCTGCGCCTGCTGCCATCAGATTTTCCGTGCCTGCTTCACTCCCTTCCTTCCGGAAATTTATGAAGCGCTAATAGGCCCAGCCTTGGTAGCAGTCCTGAGATCCTCCATTTTTATCAGTATTCCTATCCCTAGTTAGTAAAGAATGTCATGCGATTGTAGCATATCAAAAGTTTCATCTTATTTCAAGACAAGGAAACGCTGATTTATGAGTGCTGGTGTCGTTTTTAAGTCTTGCATACAGCTATGACAGAATAAATATGTTGTCGCGGTAATCTGTCGTGTTATCTTATTTGCTGAGCGCCTGTTATTGTTTTACTATTTTGAATTTTGGGTTCTTTGTCCTCCGGCTAGCTATTATTACTCAGTCGAGCAAATATCTCTTGAACAGGGTGTGTAAACGGAAAGGAGTTGTTACTAAAAGATAATACTGATAAAAGAATTTGTTTTTACACTTGTATTGCCGTCACACTTAATTAATTTCACATATTTAATCTTGATACACGCCTAACTGAAACTGTTATATTTTCGAATGCAACTACAATCACTTATTATTTGCCGCGCACTATTAATTCGCGTATTTCACATTTTGTAACTAACTTTACGACGCGAGAGATTCTGTAGAATTGCTTAATGGGTACTTCGTGAATGCTTCCTTAGAACTCGCGAGAGAGATTTCTTAGAACTGCGCGACGTTTGCCTTGTGAATGATTCTGTAGAACTGCGCGATACTTGCCGCTGGCTCAAGAATTTATACTCCCTTACTCCGATATGCCTAAACATTATAACTTAAACATAACTTATAATTAATAAATCGCGCCAACATTAGCGTCTGTTTTATAAGCCAATCAAAATTACAAACACATATGCTCTAGGGAAGATATTCCCTCTATTTCCAAAGAAAGGCACGCTACCGTGACGTCATTTGTTTGTCTCTTCTAATTGATAAACCACTCACCCCCTCGCTTCATTGTTACCCGCTCCTATTGTCAGTTTCAGTGAGCCCGTGTAAACTTATTTCCTAACAATGCTTATAGCTAACAAACATCTAAAATCATTGTCATACAATAATGTTAATTTACACTACAATCACTCTGGCATTCACAGTGTTGTGATATAAAATACTGCCTCAGTGTTTTGCCTATTTTGAAATAATTTATATGCGGATATGTTTTATCACAAATAAAGTTAATTGGATAAAAATCACTTATTAAATTAATAATGGCACACACGTAAAGTGGTAATGGATAGAGTAAGTCGTTTGGGATATTTAATAATAAATAAATTAGTTTTCTTCCCCCCCCTTTTAAGGAACACTCAGGGGTTAAAAAATCTGATTTTGTGAGAGTTTGTTTATTTTTGTTAATTTTAGATTTGGTTACCTTCGCATAGGCAAAAGAATTTGATTGAATTCTGCTTCTGTACATCTGAATGCCTGTGTAAGGCCAGGAGCGGGACTTGGCTCAAGTGAACGCTAATTCCCGAAGTTTCATTTTGTCTACAGTTTTGCCCCTACTCTTTATAGTAAATATTATTCAATCGTCTTAAATCTTTCCAGTATATTTAGCTTGCTTGTATGTTTAGTATCCTGTTTAAAACCACTAATTAGAGAAACAAATACGCAACTGTAAGTATATTTTAGCTAACAGAAATTTAACAAAACTTAAAAAATATAATATTTGATTCGAATTATTCATTCATTCATTATCTGTTTACCCTCCTCATATGTAGAACTTACACCCCCCAGGACTTACAGGCGGGTGCCTGGGGTCAGAGGCCCGTCGAGGAGCAGACACTCATGGATCAGACAGAACATCCAGGATGGGATGATGCCCGGTATGGGATGAAGGAAGTAGATGAAGCGAAATGTTGGTGAAATGGATGAAAGGAAAGGTGATGATGGAGCAGTTGGTGGAATGAATGGCGGGGGAAACCGGAGAACCCGGAGAAAACCCGCCCAGACGGCGTCCACCACAAATCCCACATGTAGGTCCCTGGGATTGAACCCGGGCCGCCTCGGTGGGAGGCGAGCGGTCTAACCACTCGGCCACGGCGCCGCTGATTCGAATTAATGTTTTGAAAAATCACTATCTACTTGGAGTTATTTCAGCAGGTAAATTGATGCAAAGCATATCCAAATCAGATGAATTTAATTAAATATTAACTTCTAAAAGCAAGGGTAAAGGGGAAGGCACGAATCAACGAAGGGTGTCCACGAAACCGGGGCAGTCGAATCCTTGTGCTTCTACCAGAAGAAGCAGGGGTAAAATTTGGACATCGTTTTCAAGACTGTTTTTTTTTTTCATTTTTTATTTGCGTTTAGAAATTCATTCTAGAGCTCTAGAAAAGTGTGTTGCATCAGTTATTTACTTTGAATGTATCACAATATTTTTATCAAATGTGATCAAATAGGAGAAAAGTCTTAAAATCTCCCGACTCATGTGCGTAAAGCCCCTTTTTTCAATTCAAGAAAAGAGTTTACAAGAAAAATTGTGAAATGTTTATCAATATGTGACAAGATTGGAAAAGACTTGGCAAGACCTGGCAAGACTTGACAATGTCAAAAATGTGTATTTACAAGTTGTCTCTTCGCCAAACTGAAACCCTTCAGAACACATTAATAATTTATCACGCGCAAAGCAATTTAGGATTTGCGTCACAGTATAACAATTCGCAATGAAATATTGTTCTTTACTAATATTCTGTAGCACTTTCACGCATTATATCCAATGAAATCACATTACGAGTGTGGAATACAATGAAAATAAGACCAACCGATAGATTAACCACACTATATACATTTATGTATGCTTAGTTCGAAAATCTGCCTGGCAATTATTTCCTCATAATCGCCTTCATCTGCTCCATCTTGTGATAATCCACGGAGCTCTCGATGTACAGACATGACCAGCTTATGTATAACCTAATCAGTTCGCATACGACATACCTTGGCCGGGTAGCCATTTTTGTTTATTTTTCGCTTTGAGCCATGTTGCAGATTTCGTGAGGCACTGTGAATACTCGCATTTCATTGGTCAAAGCCATCAAATCATTGTGAAATCTTGGGACCGTGGCGAAAACGTGACTCGCGAGTTATTTTGACTCGCAGGCTCCGTTCCCTCTCTGCAACCGTCCGTTTGATTTTCACATGCTGCTGAGTGATGCAGTGCGTGTTGCATATATGGTGGCTCGCGGAAGGAAGTCGTTTTCGCCACCTCTGGTTTAGAGCATGTCCTTATTTGCTTTCAAGATTTTAAAAGTATTGGAAGAAATTTGCTATGGCAACTCTTGAAAAGTCTTGTAAATTATTGAATTTGACAAAAATTTGATAGAGTACAAGCGGGTTTAGATTAAAATATTTTTATATAATCACCATAACTGAAAATAAGATTGGAAGTATAGGAAAAATGACAAAGAATGACCAGTAGAGTATAATATTTCAGTACAAGCACACAAGCAGCACCGTTGAGAGCGCTTAAGGTCACAAAGTGCTGTGGAGACCCTCACACACGTACCACAGCATCTGATATCGAGAGTTGAGTTGTTAGCGAAGGCCATGTAAGCTTTCATGACTTCCTCTGTTTACACTCGACGTGTTTTCGTGGCGATTGGCCGATAGCACTACGGTTACCGTGCATGCTCCAACAAGCACTCGACCGTTTGAGATGAAGCTGTGATTGACGTTTTCTGCTGCTAACAAGTGCCACATTCTTTGTTCTGTAACACCAGCTGTTACTAAACACTAAATATTCTCTTCTTATGTACTTGTGTATCTCATTCCATCCAAGATTGTTGAACGAACAATGTGCCATCAGTTTTTTCATAACTGTAAAAGTAATTTCATTTGATAACCAAAGAATCCCAAAGGTGAAAGAAAAAGGCTATAAAATGTAATTTTTTGTTCATTTAAGTAAAATTAAACCTAATGCTTTCTAAATTTGTGACAGTCATTTGCATTTAAAGTACCTGATCTGCGTTTATTCACCTGTTTACTGCATTTTCCATTATATTTTCGGCAATGGTCTTTTTAATCCTTTTTCCGATAAAAAAATCTGACGTGTTACACTCACATGACTTTCTCTACTCTTGTACAAACTATTTTTACAAACACTTATTCCCCATATGCTTCATGTTAATCGAGATGTTAATCTTATTGCTAATTTTCTTGTAGATGCAAGGGGAATTGGTAGGCTTTAAGCGATAGTCAAATATTTTAAGAACTGGTTGCTATTAGGCGCATTCCATTCTCTTTGCATGTCCAGGACAAAAAAAATGAATAACAAATTTGAGAAATAGTATAAATATTGGAAAAATTAAGGGAATAACAAGCAATATCTCGAAAATGGTTCAGTCAACAACAAAAATGTATATGACATAAATTGTGTATTTTAACGCAATCTACATTTTTTGTGTAGTAAAAGTTTGTCTATCTCTTATGGTTTACCAGTTATGCAAAAGTCGTGCTTATGGAGACATTCCCAGAACATTCGAGATATACATTTCATTTGTCATGAAAATATCTTCAACATATGATATTTAATCAAAATCGTTAGAGCCATTTTTGAGAAAATTAAAATTTTCGAAAAAAGTTCCATGTAAACGGTAATCTGGGGTGGGAGGATTTTCTTGATAACCTTCGTGTCGCATCTCTGGAAGATACTGAACCTAAATACCAAGTTTGGTGTTTATCCGACTGTTCGTTTCTGAGTTATGCTGTTCACAGACACACACACAGAAACACACACGGACACGTTTCCAAAAATGCTTTTCTTGGATTCAGGGGGTCTCAAAACATGTATTTCCGGTGAAATCTCGGTATCGAATTTTTGGGTGGAATGGAATATTTCCCCTACTTACTATACGTAGTAGAGAAAGTAATAAACTGAGTTTTATTTATGGACGCTCTTTACCTACTACGGTTCTTAGCACCCCATTCTATATTGGTCGTGAAAGACCGGAAATTTTGCTCAAAGGCAAATAATTTTATAGCTTCCAAGTTATACAGTTTAATCAACAATCAAGACTTCCCGGGAATCTTACAGAAAATTCAACATTCACATGGTAATGATTAGAACTATATAAATAATACATACTAATCTCTGGTAAATCAGTATCATTCGGCTGGACTCCGTCTCACGTTGGAATTCTGGAAAATGAATCAGCTGTTCAGGCAGGCAAAGAAGCCACCAAACATCCTCAGGACATCAAGATCCCACTCACGGACTTCATAAAAAAGACTTGCATTAATCAATGGAGACAAACATGGAAAACCACATCTAGAAGCAAGTTACACGATGTCTGCATTTCCGGGTCCAAACTTCAACACTATCATTTCAACCGCAAAGACCAAGTTGTATTAACTCGACTACGTATTGGACATACTTCTATAACGCACAAACATCTCCTCAACCGTGACCTTCCTCCTGTGTGCGACCTCTGCAGATCCAACCTCACAGTTCATCATCTCGTCACAGCCTGCCGTCGCTATGTACAACACAGAGAAAGATGTGACATCCCCAACAGCCTACCAGACGTCCTAAATTCAGCACAACAAAGAACTTTAAACCTAATGAAAACGACAAAATTGTATAACAATGTATAGCACACTTATCTAGAGAATTTAATGTTGAATGTGCATTATTGTTTTAAAAAATTGTATTTTTCATTGTAAACATGCTCTGTATTCTAAAGTAGTCGCGATATGACCTTATAGTTGAAGCACAATAAGAATATATAAAGTTATATAAACAAAAATTATTAGTACCGTTTCTACAAAGAAAGGTTGCGCTACCTTTTGTTTTTATCATAGCTACGCTGTTCACTCGTACACATGCGCGGAGTTTATATAGGCTCACTGCATAAATGGCAGGTGAAGTCAGAATCATAAATGTTTGAAGAAGAAGAAAAGAGAAAGAGTGTTTGCAACGGCTACACTTTAACCATACTGATTCATACTTATTTTGTGGATAAATAGTTTACACTTTGTTGAAATAACACAGTACATAAACCACTGACTCAAACATATTTATCAGAATTTAGCAATCGAGAGTAGGTCGCCCAGGTTTACCTGGACGGGATGTTAATCGCCACAGTATCTAGCCGAAAGTGCGGTTTAATGTTTGGGATATAAAAGCTGAATAAATATTTTGTAAGCTCTTATGTTGGTGGTCACTGGGAGGAGTTTAGCTTCCTACACAGCCATTGCCTGGGTCTCGGTGAGCCCAAATGGGCGGTCATGCGACCAAGTGATGACCAAGCCCAATACTGCTTAACTTTGGCGGCCGTTTGCGTGATCGTCAAGTTAAACAGGCCGGATAGCGAAACAGGATGGAATTTGGGAAAGGGTTTGAGGAATATCCAAGTTAGCAGGCCGGCGGGTCACTGCTAGATAGTCACTCATCCAGCTAGTGACCAAGCCCGAGGCCTGTGAAGCATAGGAGTGTTGGCCTTTAAGCCCGGGACCCAAAATCAAATAATAGAACAAAATGGCTCAGGCAGTAGTGTTTGTGACTTGCATTCGTGAAGATCCGGGTTCCAATCCTGAGTACAGTTCAATCTGGCTGGGACTTTTCGTGGATTTCCTCAGGCGGCAAAATACCAGATTGGATATATCAGTATTAGCATGCGAATATCCCATACAGAACAAAAGAAATAATATAGATTATTCAAGACGATGACTTCATAACTAAGGCCATCTATTAACTGAAGTAGATGATGCAGGAAGCCCAGGATGGCCACCATGTAGGTAACTAAGATCATCTGCCTGGCATCCACAGAAAAGTAATTCCATGATGCATCACATGCGATTAAATAAGTAGTAATAAAATAGATAGCAAACACCAGCTGACGCTGTCTTCCAAGCAGATAGTGCAGGCAGGCGACTGCACTACCAGGATTTAGTGTATGACAGGTGAAGAAGTTTTGTTGCTGTTTGAAGATGATGTATTATATTTCGACTGTTGGGGAGCCGAACTTTAAGTAGTAGCAACCGCACGTATGGTAAAAAGTTTCCGGTAGCCTTCGCCCCAAATGTACTTTCCGTGGCCTTTGCCCCAAATGTTTAAAAAATATTAACTTTGTAATTTTTGACTGTTTCTTTATATATTATATATTTATATTTGCCTGGGCTGCGTCAGTATTTATATGTTTTTAGAGATATGAATGTCTTAGCAGGGAGTGGTGTGACTGAAGAATATAGGATTACACAGATTATAATTTTACTTCACTCCTTTTATTAATGCTTGCCACGATTTAAATAACACCTCACTGATATAGAGAGAGAGCTGTGAGATATTTTTATCAATTACTTGCACTTTTTAACACGTAAAATATTTTTGTCTCACACAAAATACATATTAAATTTCTCGAGGACACATATCGCGTCCGGTTAGGAACACTGTCTACAAGCAACGCGTCCAGTTATGAGAGCTGTCTACAATCAACTGACTTGATTTCTACCGCCTAAATTTGTAAACTTCTGTATTTCAAGTCTCTGATTGGCTATTCCTAATCCAATAGAATACTTTTTTTTTAACTTAAGCTTTTTTCTGGTTGTTGATTGGATATTTTATAAACTGTCTCAAAATTTACATTATTGTAGTTCCAATAATGACTAGTAGCATTATTAAACTTTCTTACTCATTATTGCCTCAAAGTTACCTCATTGTTAGCAACTTTTAACCTATTATTCTCACATGTCCTACATTATTAAATTACGTAATACATTCACATAACATTATTGAACATGTATACAATAATATCAACATATACAATGATTGTAATATACACTTTTTATATCTTGTTAGATACACATATTGCTTTAAGGCGGGCTGTTATTATATTTTTTTATTATATAATTTGATTGAAATCATTTAAGTGTTAAAAATACTGCCTCAGAGATGCTTACTTATTTGAGCCAAAGAATCTAAAGAAGATTCCAAAAACTATGTTTAAAAAAATATCAGAAGCCTATTTATTCGTTTTGTTATTGAGAAGATTCTGAATTCAGACTGCATCATTCGTGCATCCTTAACGATGTGATGTAACTTGTCAAGATTCCCTAATTTCTCATTCCCATTTTCCATTTTTATTCAACAAAGTGCCTAAACAGTAAAATGGTTTGCAAAACGGGACAAAATTCTCTTCAGATACTGCAAATGGATTGACTGTCACTGTTTCGATACTAATCACTGAGAAGGTTTCTTCCTATGGGTCTTAACCAAACATTTTTCTAGGTTTCGAAGTGCAGATTATTCGGCCCAGTGACTAGTCCAAGAGTGTCCCCTTTGGAACACTGGCACTGGTCCAAACGTCCTCACAAAATATTAAGACAATATCAAATTGCAAGTAGCCAAAGAAAAGAGAGGAAAGAAGATAATTGCACCGGATGCTGCTTCTTGCTGGCTACGTGTGATGACGTGGCAGTCGTGGCCTGCGCTCATAGATGGCACCACGGTCTAATTAATTGAGAACTTTATAACATCCCTGGCGTTTGCAACGGCTACACAGAATACGGCGTGCCAAGTTTTTAAAACGTAATCATGTTCTTCTTTTTAATCCATTCATTCACTCCTCCCCACCTCCCTTCCAACAGTTTTACTAATGTCACACGAACAGAGGAAGCCATGTGTCAAAAAGAAGCTCTAAATTAAGAGTTGTGTGTGCAAGAAGATCTGAAGCAGACTTCTTTTTCTTCAATTCATCATTCTTCTTTTGTTTTGTGAAGGCTCACTTGGATGCGCTGCACGTTCGGACGGTGAAAATTTAAACTCTGATCCGCATTACAAAGCGGGACCACGCCTTTGCTTCTTTTTCTTCTGAAGAAGGTCGGACAGGTGGGCCCAGAACTTTTTTATTCTATATTTATATATCCTCCTTATTCACGAAACATGCTGTGGTTTATGCAGGCCTGGAAAACTAAAGGCAGTGCCTGTGGTTTTTCAATCTTTTCTTTTCTTTCTTCCCCTGCCGGATGCTCATTAGCATATCTTCGACTTCGGAATGACTCTAGACTCACCAAGGAGGCGAAGAGTAAACAAATTGCTCACGCATTTATATTTTCTTAAAAAGCATCATTATCACCACCTTCTTCAGGTAGGCCAACAGTAGCTCAGAAGCGTTCTGCCGGCCAGTGTTGCCAAACATAACAAAGCACTTAAGTAAGCAGTGGGCAAAAGAATGAACATTTGAATGGTTAAACTATTCTCATTTATAACAGAGAAAAACAATATACAAACCAATACTTTTCCATAAATGCCTCCCTCATGTCACACCTTTCAACATCTCTCTCTCTCTCTCTCTCTCTCTCTCTCTCTCTCTCTCTCTCTCCTGTTTCTGGAAAATAGTTTAGTTACTATTTATTTAATACACTACCGGATGAAGTTTTATAAAAAATTAAGGCAAAACCAACGTTTCTATACGGTTCCAAGGTTTGACATGAAAAAAGAAGGAAAATGCGATAAAAGCAGCTGAAATGAGATTTCTAAAGCACCTTGTAAAGTTTGCTTTTTTTTTTCAATTTAAGAGCTTACAAGAAAAATCGTGAAATGGTTTTCAATATGTGACAAGACTTGGCAATGTCAAAAATGTGTATTTACAAACTGTCTCTTCGCCAAACTGAAACCTTTCAGAATACACTGATAGTTTATCACGCGCAATCAATTTAGTATTTGCGTCACAGTATAACAATTCACAATGAAATATTGTTTACTAATATTATGTACCACTTTCATGTATTATATCCAAAGAAGTCACATTACGAGTGTGGAATACAATGAAAATAATACACCGATAGGTTAACCACACTATATAACACTGTATATTTAGTTCGGAAAACTGCCTGGCAATTATTTCTTCATATGACTTCATCTGCTCCATCTTGTGGTAATCCACGGAGCTCTCGATGTACAGACATGGCCAGTTTATGTATAACCTAATCAGTTCGCATACGGCATACCTTGGCCAGATAGGCATTTTTGTTTACTTTTCGCTTTTAGCCATGTTGCACATTTCGTGACGGACTGTAAATATTTGCATTTCAGTGGCCATTGCCATCAAATTATTGTGAAATCTTTGACCGTTTAGAGCATGTCCTTATTTGCTTTCAAGGGCTTTCAAAGACTTTAAATGTATTGGAAGCAATTTGACAAGAAAATTTGTGAAGTTGTGAGAACTCTTAAAAAGTTTTGTAAAGTATTGAATTTGACAAAAATTTGATCGTGTACAAGCGGCTTAAGAATTTATCAGTGGATGTAGTAGAATTGGATAAAAAGAGAAGTAAAAATTTAGGGTAGAGTTAAACACCTTTTGTAGAAAATAGGAACAGCTGGAATGAACATTTACGACGGATGAAACACTCTAGAATACCAAAAAAGATTTTAGAATACAACCCAGGACGGAAAAGATGAGAAGGTCACCCATATCTCCTCATTGGCCATGAGGACAAACAGTTCAGTGATGGACTAAACCGTGTAGACGATGATGAATGAAATATTCGTTATCCCAAGCTTCACTAGCAAATTAATCTGAAAATTAAAGGTGATTTCTTCCGCGGGGACACCCTAATCAAACGAATTTAGTAGATCATTAATTCTGTTTATAACGAAACCACTTGGAAATATTTTTTCTGTAAATTTTTAAAATTTGATATACAGAATGGACCATTTAAGTTGAAACTGTACAGGATCTCCAAAACTAAGCGTTGTAGAAAGAACTATTTTGAATGAAATATGCTTGATATTATGGGGGCAAGTAAATGCCATAAGTCGTTTTTTTGAGGACGTTGTGATAGACATTTGAGGGTCAATTAATTAATTTTTTTAAATGGGATCTTACAATTAGTGTCAAATTAAATTGGCCCTAGAATGACCATCACAAGTCTTCCAGATAAAACACGACTAATGGCATTTACTTTCCCCCATAATGTCAAGCAAGTTTTATTCAAGACATTTCTTTCTACAAACACTTAGTTTTGAAGATATTGTAAAGTTCAACTTAAATGGTCCACCCTGTATATATCTAGTGCAGAATGTATTTTCAACTACATGAAAAACTCGCGTTTAAAGTGTTTGTACATAAGTGCGTATTAATGTATATTTATTAGCCTGTAATTTGACTTGACAAGGAAGAACATATTACTATGATTATTTGTTTTAGCTTCGACTAACCGGGCAGGTCATATTGAACACTGGAATGGATGAAATTTTACTTAAATAATTCCGAAGTCAGAAGAGCTTAGAGGGAAAATTCCTGAAAAAACAAATACTTGTCCAGATATTCCATGCTATACGAGATTAAAACAGAACCTCTTGAATGTTAGGCAGACACTCTATGGAGACTGACAACATTTTGTAACATACATGAATTAGGCCCACATTAAATTACTTGTACATGACAACTTAATTATTTTCTTCGAGAAGGGGAATATAATAGAGCATAGAATTAATAACAAATTATCCATTATTATTATTATTATTATTATTAAGAAAGAGGCACTTCATAAATAAAATTAACCAACATAGAACGATTAATTTCCTCATTTACAAAGCTTCGACAGAATTTAATTATTTACTTAAGGAATTCCAACCATTATGTCACAATGAATTCAAACTAAAAAGACGCTTTTAATTGTTATTTTTAAGTGTGAGCGCCACTGCAGAGCACTCCCCCAATTTATATGCCATCTTTAAATGATATTCACTCGTTAACTATAGTGTCAATCTTTGGGTTTACTTTATAAATATTAAATTCACAAACACAGATTTACCTCTCACTCATACTTCCATACTCTAGGGAGGATGGGAAATAATCCTGGCTAAAGAAAAATGCCCACCCTTTATCGATTCCGGAACTAATGGATTTGCATCCAAACCACAAACCGCAGCGCTGGCGGCACTTGCTACAGGTATTTCCAGCGTCATTGTCTCCGTGTTGTGTCTACCCATAAAACAAATCTCGAATCGTTACTCTTTCGGAGTTGAAGTTTTATATACGTATGAGGGTGTGAAGATTTGTTGGAACACTTTACATTCGGATAAGGAGGTTATTCTGCATGAGTGATGAATGAAAATTATTATACCATTTTCGTCTTTCAGCAAAAGTAAATTTTTGAGCATTTTTCAGGCTCTCTAATTCGAATAAGGCACGATTACAAGTATTATTGAAGTACAGGATCACTTATGAAGAACTGAAATATTTCTTTCTTTAATTATTATATTCGAAATTCACTCAATGCCCCATTTTTAGCACCAAATTAGGCAGAATGTCCTGGAGTTTCGATTGTCTGTCACTAGATGCGCACACATTCATGTTTTATTTCTAGTTGTTAGTTTTATTGTCGGCAATTGTTTTTGAGATTTTGTTCTAGTCAACGTGAAAATGGAGTACACATTAAATGAACGACTCTTCCTTGTAAAGCAATACTGGATTACGAATTCAATTGCAGCTACTCAAAGGGCATACGAGAGAGAATTTGGTGTTCGGAATCCTCCCCAAAGAAACACTGGGACTGGTAAACAAATTGGAAACAACTGGATATCTGGTGAGTGAAAAAAGGCAAAACTCGTTCATCTAGGCTTCCCATGGTTGTTGACGTAAGAGCACGACTGGATCAGTCACCCAAAAAATCATTAAGACGTTTGTCGCAGGAGACAGGGTACAGCTACTCAATGGGTAGTATTAATAAAAGCGAGCCATGACTTAAAACTCGCAATTTCTGAGCCATGGCTCACTTCCGTATTAATAAAACGCAATGACTCGAGCTTAGCGTGACCTTCGACTTACCAACGACTCAAACCCTCCTCCTAGCCAGTCACGGCTCTAGCCGTGGTATTAATAAAACGGAACTGTGACTTCACTTTAAGAGCCATGGCTTACGATTTCTTAAGCCACCTCAGTAGCTGTCTCAAACTTGAAGGCGATGGCTCAGTTGCAAGTAAACGTCAACCTGAGAAAAGTAAAATACTATAAAATGCGCCGGGATTCTGAAGACTACAATTATAAACAACTTAATAGGTTTGAAAAAGAGAACGTGAGGTGGCTAGCCCGGCATTTCCTTCCGGAAACTGTGAAGACAAGAGGAAAGGACCTTACTAGAGATGGAAAAATGAGAATATTTCTATGCTACATTGGGGACCCCCACCAATCTGGCGTGGCAGAGGACGTTGACGTTTCACAAGGTACGGTTTAAAATATATTTTTGGAAGCTTCTTCTCGCATTAAACAAAAATCGAGAAACTGGATCAAATTCCCAGCAACCGCTGCAGCAGTACAAGCTGCTAAATTTGAATGACAGCGTTATTTTTCGTTATTGCAACCTCTCAAAAACAGCAAACCGTTTTGTAACCTTAATTATTTCATAAAACAGAGCTTTACTTGTATCAATAAACTGGATAATAATAGAAAGTCGCCCTTACTATTCTTACCTCTTAACGAAACTAAGATGAACTTGATTCCCCTTGAATAAGGTCTAAAAACTTGTTTTCCCAGTTTTTCAGGGTTATGGGCTTGTTGCCTGTCCGTCAGATTCAGATTCTCTTTTAGTTTTCACTGCACTTCGGTCATAGAAGAAGCCTTTTCCGCTTGTCCGCAGGCAGCTGAGATTTGCTCATTATCTCTTTGTGGCTGGCTAACAAGTTCACAAAACAAGATTTAAACTGATTGTTTTCTCCAGTAATTTCTGATACACATACTGCCACAAAAATACCTAAACTAAAACGAATGTTTACCGCTGCTCGAGAATAATGCATTTGCAATCAGTAAGAGGGAAAACACGAGTCAGAGACAAGCCATCATAGAGCCAAGGCTCAGTACGGTGGTGAAGTTTTTATTAACACCAAATCTGTGAGTACCGACTCGCTGCTACCGACGACTCGGTTTTGCTACAAGCCATGGCTCATGAATCACGACTCGCTTTTATTAATAACACCCCATGTGTCAAAGCGCCGTGAAAAGTGCAAGCTAAAGCCGTATAAGATTACGGTTGTCCATCAGTTACAGGAACCAGATAAGGATAGAGGACTGAATTATTGTCGTTTCAGGCGTTCATTGTGCAAAATCCTGCCATATGGTTCACAGATGAAGCACCTATGCACCCGGTTAAAATCGGTGCGCATTTTCCCCTCAGAGAATAGTGAAACCAATTTTTTCTTAAAACAATGTGAACACTGTAGAGTACCGACGGATTTCTAGTCGCTGAGCAACTAGACGATGTAGAACTGAGTCAAGGATATTTTCAGCAGGACGGTGCTACATGCCATACATCAAATGAATCCATGCCACTAATTGCAAGTTTCTTTGACGACCGGATAATTTCCAGGAACTTGTGGCCACTGAGATCTCCGGATTTAACATTGCCGGGCTTCTTTCTTTATACCACATGTCCCCAGACATTGGACGATCTGAAGCACACCATTACAACACCGGAGATTCAAGCTACTGTCAACAGAGTCCTCCAACGAGTGGCAGTAACATGAAACGATGTGTTAAGTTGCGCCTTATGCAGGATGGAGGACATTTTCAACATTTTCTATAGAGGTAAATAATCTCCTAAAATTCCTCTGCATTTCAGGTATAATAAGGTGTCACTAGCATAACCCATTTTGAAACAATTAAACAAATAAATGTGTCCGTTCTTCATAAATCACCCTGTATAATAGAAGAACAATGTACAATTTGTGTTATCTTGATTTTCTTCCAGTGGCCTACTTTCACCGCAATTTGCCTTTTTTGTTTTTTATAAATCGTAATTTTCGTGAGAGTTGATATGTTGCAACCACGCACCGAACGTTTACGCATACATGACTTAGCTCTCGATCCAGACACTTGTGTGACTAATGCTTACCTTCCGTCGTTGTTTTCGTTTATTGTAGCTTCAAATAAAGGTAAAATATTGCACTTTTTAGCCTCCTGTATCAAACGTTCTGTTTGATCTGTTGTAGAGCTATAACAACCAAATGAGCATTTTTGCTTTTGTTTGCTTTCAGTTAAAAAGTACTGTATCCAACGCATAAGTAGCTAAACAATTGATTTCCGTTCCTTCTCTCGTTCAAACTTAGAGCAAGTTCTTCCGGATTAGTTCCTTTTGTTAATGCACCACAAATTCATCTAAGAACTACCTTGAGAACGCTTCTATTAGAAATTAAAACTGTTTCTATAGTGTAGTCCCAATCGCTACGGGAACATCACCTAGTTTTATGTTGAGAGGTAAATGTAATCTAACCCACCAACACAAATTCTCATTTACCTGCAAAGTGAAACGAACGGTTACCAAATGTCTACCGTGCGAGATGAGTTTGCGTAACGTGTGAGGTCCCGTATTCAATTCCCGGTGGCCGCCCAATTTGACCATGGGTATTTCGTTGTTTTCGCTAGACGAATGCTGTAGTAGTGTATTCTGACACGGATTTCCTCTCTCCCCTATTTCCCCTATTTCATTTCCCTTTCATGCTTCAGGTTGACTCCGGAGCTGTGGTTCGGTCGGTGTCAGACAGATGGGTGAAGCTTGCAACTTGGAACTTCTTCTCGGGCCTGCTAGACGGAGACCTGTCGAGCCTTCACTCTTGGGACGTCTCCGAGCGACCATCTCATGGCCGGGTGGTCAAGCCTGGAACTATTAAAAAACTGCGCGAATCTGTCGACTTGCGCCGGCCTCGCTCTGCAACCCATACGTCTCCTGTAGTTTCCTCACCTCATCCGTTCCTCTCGTGGATGTACGCACAAACGATTCATTGGCGATCGAGGTGCTAGGTGTCCCCTTCCTTAACTAGCTCCACCCATATCCTGCCAAACGTCTCAGTTTCCAAAGTATTTTTGTAAAAATCAGTGAAAGATAGGCGTAAAATGCTCATAAATTTTCAATGTGCTTATCAGTATCTCTCTCTGATTTAAAGATTCTGCTTATGTTTTACGATTTTGGGGATTATTTCCCAAAATAATTGTAAGTTATGCCAAATTTTGTCATATATTTGCGTAAACAACTAAGGGTCTTAACGCTATGGGTATGTCTGTACACTTCTTATATTTATAATCTAGGTTTTCTCTGTCTTCTAGCCAGGTATAGAGTTGGTTAGAAAACGACGTTTCAGGAACGTACATCGTTCCACCTTCAGGGTTCTACTTGTTCTACTTTGCGAATTAAAGGTTGTAATAGAAACATGGAGGATTAATGATTTAGGTTGTTATCACTCGGAATTACTCATATTGTATAAAAGTATGAACTAGTAAACATGTAAGGAATCACATATCTCATACAATTTTTATTCAAAATAAGCATTAAGCTCCTAAAGAAGAGCATATAGTTATGCAAATTAAACTGAGTTTTATTTATGGACACTCTTTAACTGCTGTGGTCCTTAGCGTCCCATTCTATATTGGGCGTGAAAGACCGGTAATTTTGCTCAGAGGCCTCTTTATCAGGCTTGAGGTTCTGTTATGTGCCGTAAATCTACGACACCGGACCATCGGCTTTAATTCCCTTCCGAAGGAAGCCATGCTAAAGATTTAGCATGGTAACCACTACACCACGTAGAATGACTATATAGTTCTGTGATTCCTTACGTGTTTTCTAATTTCCAATAGAAGCTTATACTATAGTAGGGTAGATTTAGCGGTCCTGAAACAGTTAATTTATGCATGGCTATTCATATGCAAATGAGCTCCCCCACCTCCGCCCTCCCCCACCTCCTCCCTCCCCCTCCCCCCGCTGTGCCTTGTTAGTTTTAGCTGCACCTGCGGTCGTAAATCATGTTGAGTACAATGGAGGCTTGACAGTTAGGTAATTAAGGCTGTCAATCAACTGTCAAAACGAACAAAGGGGTCATAAATTTAAGGTTCTGTAACAAAGGCGAGATGTTTTTCCTACCCATTCCACATCCGGCCACTTCTGCACCTGGTCAGTTACCCGCCCCCACTTCCATTGTGTGTGTCGAACACGTGGCATACTCGTTCCACTAGCTTTTAACAAAAGAACAATGCTTGCCCTTCAGCTGTCAAAATGAATAAAGCCCATGATGAATTAGGGTTGTAACAAAGCCTGACCCTTTCCATTGTGTAAGAGATTCTATTGTGTGTGCCTTTCTATTGTCCGATGCAAGCATTCTTTAGAAAGACCACCTGGCAACCCAATAACAAAGCCTGACCCTTTCCATTGTGTAAGAGATTCTATTGTCCTTGGCAAGGCTAGTTTAGAAAGACACCTGCAGCGTTCCCATTGTTTGGCCACCTGCTAGTTTAACAAAAGAATTCGAGGGTTGCTTTATACTCGTCCTGTCCTTGTTTGTGTGAAAGAGAGAGAAACTTGTTTACCAACTCTGCCTGACGTCATACTTTAGAAAGACACCTGCAGCGTTCCCACAATCCAATAACAAAGCCTGACCCTTTCCATTGTGTAAGAGATTCTATTGTGTGAGCCTTTCTATTGTCCTTGGCAAGGCTAGTTTAGAAAGACACCTGCAGCGTTCCCATTGTTTGGCCACCTGCTAGTTTAACAAAAGAATTCGAGGGCTGCTTTATACTCGTCCTCTCCTTGTTTGTGTGAAAGAGAGAGAAACTTGTTTACCAACTCTGCGTGACGTCATAGTCGGCCATCATGATTTTGCCTGAGGGAGTTCTCTCCGATGTTTTACGATCTCCTACGAATATACCCGAGCATAGTTAACAAGCATTCTGTTTCAGCCAACGACTCCGAAAAAGCGCCTAATATCCATTACATTACGTGCATTAAACCTCTGAGTGATATCCATAGATCGGTGTTCGATACTTACTGTAATCAAAAGTTTATTGCTAATGAGAAATTAATGATTGATATTATTATATCATTACCCTAATTAATAAAAAGGCGTTCAGAGAATTCTAGCTCGAGTCTTACCAAGTGAAACTCTAACGCGTAATAACTATTAAACTATGCAAGGTCAGATTAAAAAAATGTATTTATCAATTATAATTTAATTTTTTATATATCATCATCCTAATTAATGAAAGACCGTTCAGAGGACCCTAGTTCGAATCTTACCCTGCAAACTCTAATGTGTAACATCTAGTAAATTACGGATGCGTGCTCTAAAAATATATTAAACACATGCGTATACTTAGGTATCCAAGTTGATATTTTCTTAGGGTAAAACATTATTATATCATTACCCTGATTAAAGCCCGTTCAGAGGTTTCTAGTTCGAGTCTTACCCTGCAAGCTCTATGCCTACTAACTATTAAATTACGGAAGCGTGCACGATAAGATTAAAATGTATTTAACAAATATAATTTAATTTTATACATTACGCTGTTTTAATGAAAGGTATTCTTAGGAACCCAGAAGCCCATAGTTCGAACCTTACCCAGCGAAACGCTATAACAAATACTAAATTATTGAAGAGTGAACGGGTCAGATTAAAATGTGTTTAACAAATGTAATTTAATATACACGACGTTACAATGTTTAACGAGCTGTATTCTTAGGAACCAGAGGTCCCTAGTTCGAATCCTGCCCTGCGAAACGCTATAATAACTATTAAACTATGCACGGGCATATTAAAAATGTATTTATCAAATATAATTATTTATATTAAACCCCTGCGTATACTTAGATATTCCGATGCCTAGACACGATTCTTTATTTTCTTTCTCCACAACTTGTACACATCCAGGCGCTCCCATATACACGAGCACATGTGCATACATCAACAGGCATACACAGGTGCATGCATGCACACACATGCACATACATGTAACGCAACAATTATCTCTTTCAAACAGAGATATCAAAAACCTTTACGTGCATTGCCTCTCTATAATAAAAGTTTTCATTTCCCTCACTGAATCATTTATTCTCTTGCATAAAAAAACACATTCATCTCCCCCCTCCCTATAGATCGCTTCCCCCACCGATCCTCTCTGCAAGTCATTACATGTGATAGAAGAACCGGTTTTTCTAGCCGCTATATATAAGCAGCCCTTCTTGCACTGCTCTGAATATTATTCGAGGAGTAATCGAGTCGATAATACAATGGACGATTTTTGGAGTGAATGCGGAGAAGAATCATACCATTATACATATTATCATAAAGAGTCGTGTAATGGCATCATGCATTCTATAGTATGTAACATGCCTTCCTATCATGACCAGATGACTTCTCGAGGCATATGCACAGACAACTGCCCTGTCTACAAAAGAAGCATCATGTAAGTATCGTTTTTATTATTGAATGCAAGCTCTAAAAAGAATGCAATTGTTCTCTAAAGAAGAGTGAAAAATTAAAATGGTTCATTCTATTGTACCTTCTTTCTTTCCAGAGAAACTGATACCGAAAGTGAGGGCGAGATGCTCAGCCTCATTTCAAATCACGGCTCTCTGTGGCATTCAGAGTACTGCAATGGGTATACTCACTCTGTACTGTGTGCAAAACCAGAGGTGCACGACAAGATGGCGTCATACTTTCCATGCAATGAGAGCTGCAGTGTATTCCTCTTCAGACAGAGAAATTTAAAGTGAGTACCTCTTTAAATATGTATCATTATTGTACATTGCTATTGTCATATACGTAACTTCAGAGAACATCAATGTAAACATTAATTGTATGCGATACTAACATACATTACATGCTACTATAGTACAAGAGCAGTTGTATACGACTAACACTGGAAATGATAATGACTTTTGCAGAATTCAAATGACGACACCAGCGCCTAAAACCGAGGTAGATTCCGATGATAAAGAACCAGAAGATATAGTGGAATATCCCATTGCACAGCAGTATGCTAAACACGTAGATGAGGAACAGGATTCCAATTCACAGCAGGTGGGGGATCTAACACAGACAACCTCCGAGTCTCCCCTTGGAAAGCCTGCAGAACTCGGGAAAATATTGACGTGAGTATTTTCACATATATAAAAATCATTGTTTCATTTTAAGTGTACACTAACAGAAATTTAATTCTTTTCAGGTTACCTTAACTTCACCCAAGCACTTTTCTAAGACCTTCATTGTGTAATGTTTCAGGCGGTGCAATAAGGGGAAGAAGAAGAAGAGGAACAGCTTTGCAGACCTGCAAAGGAGGCTGACGCTATTGGAGGATAGAATAAGCAACATCGAGACGCCCAAGAAACATGCCGGTAAGAAGCGTGTGCCGAGACGTCTACATCTCGAAAAGGCGCAGCATTAACATAGCATTCTTCTATGATCTTCCAGTGCTTTTAGTGCAAAACACAGACAAATTTGTATACATGACAATTCAAGACTGGGTGATAATTCGTGAGAGTCTTCCTACATTCAGTGCATTCCTCCAAACGAGAAAGTATCCGCGTGTGGAATATTGTGAAAATATTCTTTTTTCTTATAATATTGTTGCTTATATGCAAGAGACAGAAATAAAATTTTTGAACACTAATTTAAATAATTGTGAAATATTTTTAAATAGAGATGAAATTTGCAGGCTAAAAAGACTTGTACCGTTTATAGACTACCATTTAGGTAACATAACTGATGCAAATGTAATGCAATATTTTGGAACGAGGAGTTGGAGGAAGAAAGTGATGGAAATGCAGGATAAATAATAACAATAAAAAGATTGAAAGTATGTTTTACATAGTGTTTTTATTCATTAATAATCCTTACATTGCTAATGAAAAAACAAATCCTTACAATGATTAGTTTAAAATAAAAGCTGCATCACATGAGTCAGAGGTTTGTATGTAAATACTTTATCGTGAATTATCAAACAATACAAAGTGGTCTGTGCAGGAATATTTGCACTAGCTTGAATTTCTATTCTAATGTTAACAGCACCATTTACAACTTCCTCTGGTTGATGTGAGCAATCTATAACAAATATAGGAGCAAATTTAAGAAAATCTTTTCTCTTCAATAAAGGATAGTTCTCTTTTTCATAATAAGAGTTTTGAAACTTTGAGTACATGTCATACAAAGATGCAAATCTAGAGTTTCCAAAATCCAAATTCATGTCATGATAGGGATAACATTCGCTATTAAGATAAATTCTCAAATTAGTTATGTTACAATGATCAAAAAGAGAACCGTCTTTAGATGCATTACTCGATCTTAAAGTTTGAGCACCCAAAATGACAAATCTCGGCTTCTCCATTTTTGATGTGGTGGCGACATTCCAAGTGAATGATTTAGTTTGCGGCACAGCAGGTTGAGTATGCAGATCCATGGTCCTAAATGGGAGATACAGCGCCTTGTCCGACTTGACAATCTTGAGAATTTCAACCTTTTCAGCATCAGAAAGTCGTATCACTGGCATTCTCCACTCGATTCGTGCAAGTTTAACGCTTGCATTCTCTTCACCCTCAGACGCTATAACACAGTTTTTAGAGTCCTTGGATCGAATCAGCACCAACTCAAACTTGCTATTGAGTATGAGTTCCTTGTGGTCGTCAGCAAATCCCAGTAGCATCGAAAGCGGTACTATGGCGTTGAAGGCTCCATTTGCTGCATTCACAATGTCCATGTCTTCTCCAGGATAGCACCATCCAGCATTCAGCAAGCGATCAGACTCCATTGGATTGAGAGCAGCATAGTTGCGTAAAGTTGAGGCGATCCCGGGGTTCCTGGTTCGATCAATAGTTGAGCCGTTCATATCCAGTCGAATCTCCTCAAACATGAATGCAATAGCGTTATTGGTAAGCTTTGCAGTAGTAGCTGTTCCATTAGGTTTAGTAATACTCCCCTCGATGTATAGATAACTTCGATTAGGTAAAGTATATAAATCCTCAGCTTGACAAGGGATTCTAATTTCATCATTAGCGTCCAGAGCCGATGTATTATACGGTAAAAACACATGTTCCTCTTCTTTAGTGATCTTGTCATCGAATGTCGGTGCGCTGGTAACATTGAAGATGTCCATGATTATAGAAGTCTAAAGCCCAATACCTGGAGGAAGTGTCGATTGCGTGATGTTAACCCTCCGGGTGTCAAGGGTAGAGTATGATGTGTGCGTCGAATCACTCCCTTATTATATCCTCGACGTCGTTGACTTCTTCTAAAATCTATTGGCATTGCAACGGATGTGAAGCCTTATGCTTATATCCTCGTTTCTAAAGTCAATGATATTACCACTTTGGTCCACTACACGAAGACTAATTTGCTCTATAGCATTGGTGTTTATGATTGGAAGGTAAATTGGATTTGACGGCTCTTGAGAAATATGATATCCAGGCGGAACAGAAGGGAAAAACTCGTAGATCGAGTGGCCGCTTTTACCGTCGATGAAAGAGCCTGTTGCAATACTGCACTCGATTCGAATGATGCTCACCTTAAATATATTCACCAGGTAATCAGATTCAGACAGCTGATTAGCTGGAATAACTTTACCTCTGAAGCCCAGTAGTGAGCCTATAGAACGATCTCCGGAAAAATCAATAGTGAAAGGGCACTTAATTTCAGCCTTCATTGTGTTATTATTAGGTCTAATAAAGAAGACATTCTCATCTACACCTAGCTTATCTCTGATGTATTCATTAATATCAGAAATCTCATAAGTTCCATCAGGTATATCAATGATCTTAATTTCATCATTGTGCATGTAATGAAATTGATTATTACTCCAATCAACATTAGGAATTGAATAGAAGGTTTCAAAATTCAGTAGAGCAATCTCATAATGATACTTTGGATCTAACTGAAGAGGAGGATTCAGGTATGTAGTAAGCACAGACTCGTTGCCACTGACTGCAATAGTGTAACTCATTGCGATAGAAATTGCAAGCACAAGTGCCCACAGATGACTGAGCTGAAACTCTGAAACCTCTTAGTGTTATACAGTACCTTAACATCTCTGAGGTACCTTTCTATCTCTTTTGGAGGCTTCAAGTTTCCAAAGCTATCGAAATAAAATGACACGTTGCCATCCTTCTTTATAGCAACCCAATGAGTGCCTTCATTCTCTGAAGTATCGAGATTAACAATAATTCTCTCTCTGTAACGAGGTCTTGAGGGTAGCTGATCGATCATGTATACACCCCTAAAATGAGGAATCTTTAAACGTCGGGCATACAAGTCGAGGTCTATGTTACTTAATGCTTTTTCCGGGATAAGTATAGCCCTCTGCCGGAGTTTTTTGAATTTCCTTTCTTGCTCGGCCTCCTCTTCCTTTCGGTGTTCCTCGCCTTATTCTTCTTCTTCTTCACTCGTAGGCCTTTCCCTCTTGCTTCAATTTCTTTGTTATGTCTCATCATTTCAGCAAGTTGTTTATCCGCAGCCTTTTTCTTATTTACAGCAGAGGCTATTTGTGCAGCGCCTCCAGCGGCGGCTCCTAGTGCTGCAATAATTGGTATGAGTGGTAGAAATCCTCCTCGTTTCTTCTTCCTGGATCCCGCACCAACAGCTACCTTACCCTTCATGATGGTTGTTACTAGTCGGGCTGCCAACCTTTCACCTAATGTAGCATCAGATGATTGCACTCTTTTCCAGGCCTTTTCAGCCAAGATTTTGTCGGCAACGTTCCTCGAAGCAGAGTCCTTATGCTGTGCGTAGGCTATGTCGTGAAGCTTACACGCTTCGTCTAAAGGATTTATTCCGGGGTCTCCTCTCTTTAGTCTTTTTTCTAGTTTTGTCCCAGGTCCACAGTATCTGTAACCAGGCAAATGTGCTTCAAATGGCAGCAGGTTAATGAGAGAGTTAATTAAACCGGAACCTCTTGAGACCTTAACCCCCTTAGCGCTCATGGTACACTAATCGATTTTAATGGCACATAGTTCTTTTATACTCTGTCATTGCTACCATTTATTAGCATATATACATTAAGGATGATTTATTTTATTTTAGTTGCTACGATGGAGCTGGTGAAGCAAGATTGCTCGCTGCCTATCCAGGTGCTAGACTTTGAAAGTGGCTTTAGACGCGATCGTCACGGGAAGCTGTTTCCAGGCAATGTTAGAGCGCTAATTCTAGGTAGCTCCAGTGCTGGAAAAACAAATGTATTACTCAATATGATACTTCACGAGAATGGACTACGCTTTGAAAATGTGTACATTTATTCAAAGTCACTATACCAGCCAAAGTATCAATATCTTGTTAAGCTGCTTGAAAACATTGAGGGTATAGGTGTGTATACTCACGAAGACGGTGAAAGCCTCTTGCACCCATCAGAAATTAAAGAAAATTCAATCTTTATATTTGATGACGTCATCACTGAAAAGCAAGACAAGATTGCATCCTTTTACAGCATGGGCAGACATCGAAATGTAGATTCAATATATCTAGCACAATCCTATGCCAAAGTCCCAAAGCATTTAATTAGAGATAATGCGAACATGATTATACTCTTCAGGCAAGATAATTTAAACTTGAAACATGTATATGAAGATTACGTAAACACAGATATGACGTATACTGAATTTAAAGATTTGTGCAAAGGTGTTTGGGAGAGCTCTACAGAAGGAAGACCTTTTATGGTAATAGTTCCCGAATTTCCGATGAATGACGGTCGATATAGGTGCGGATTCGATGTATATATTAAAGTTGTTAATAAAGAAATTGCTCATTCATAGTTCATCATGAGTATTGACAGGTTTGGATCACAGAGGGCTGCTGCAGTGAAAAGATCGCTACATCAATTTATCATAAACAGAGATGGAAAAGGAAATTACCAATTCAGGAACAAGAGACTGTGCATTGTTCAGGATCCTGAGGAGGACGACGACGCAAGCACTAAACGCTACGTGGATACGCTTACGTCTTCTACTGAAAATCGAATGCAGGAGTTCACGGAAAAAACGACATATCAGCGCATGGGCGAACTTCAAACTACGCTTAGGGATCACATCCAGAAGTCGCTAGACGTGCAACATGATGCTTTAATGGAATATCTGAATAAAAATACCCTTAAACGCGACGATGGAAACAACATTATCCTGGATTCTATAAGATTGAAGATAATGCTGCCACCTCAAGAGGACTATGACGTACCAAATAAGAAGCATGTATTAGAATATATAAGTGCTAGAACACCACCGCTCGATTCAAGCGGTAACGTTTCATTCCAAAAAAGAAGGCTAATTGAAGTAGCAGATCCTGTCGATGACAGTGATGGAGCAACAAAAAAGTTTGTTAAAGTTCACGTGGGAAGGAAACAAAATGAAATGCGCCAAGATTTAAACAACAGACTTGGTGCAATAAGTACCACTGTTACAGAAACAGTGGGAAAACACATGGAAACTATGGTGAACCGCCAGAAATCAATGGATGGGCATCTGACATCTGCAATGGATAATATCAATACCCTTAAAACACAAATGAAAGTCGTAAATTCATTAGTAGAGCAAATGAGAGGGGAACATGTAATTACACTGCAGTCGTTGCCTTTCAGAGGGAAATCACAGAGGTACATGTTAACAACAGGTCTTGAATATTACAAATCAAGCGTAAACGGCGAGATTGTTTCTTGCTATATGACGTCACCAACAGCTCCTACTGTAAGACCTGATACAATAATTGAAATAAATAACAAGTCTCTGAGAGCTCTACCTGCACCAATTGCAAATGGTGATAAACTAGCCTTCACTGCTCCTGCAAATCGTGTAAGGGACGGCCATTTTCTAAATATCGAGCTGAAAATCTCTTATAAACTGAAGTCTGCTAAATAAATAGGGTATATATTAATGCGAAAGTCTAATTTCAGTGTCATTTCAAGATGGACAGCGAGTGCATACGACTTAAAGAATCTGTAGCCATGCACACGAAGGCTATAAGAGAAAAGTTACGTTCTCTTAAAGGTCAGCAGTTTGAAACCCAGAGAGTGATGAGTGAAGCTCTTCAACCAGTGACAGATCCTCTTCAAGATATACTTGAAATACAGAAAAAGAATACTACAAGCAAGGAGGAATCACCGCAAGACATGAAAGATGAGAAACTCTACAACTACCTTAATAAAGTTCGAAAGAAGGACAAAAATGAAATAGATTCATCATATGGAGTACGATATGAGGATGGTAGCTACATGCTAGGCAACAAGATTATTGATTTCATCAATAATAAAGTTCGAATAGGGGACGAAACGTATGAAACCACGCCTGGATTGAAGGAACTCATCTTCAAGAGAATACCTGAAATGCATGCATACACCGAGGATGACCTTGAAACATACAGTAAAATACTTAAAGCAACACATGTTCATCGAAGAAACTTCAGCAAGCAAGGGCCGCTGAGGTCGGGTAATTCCTACAAGTATAAAAGCGTTATACGTCCTCTAGTAACGAAACACAAGGGATTAGGACTACAGTGGAAAGAACATCGCCCTAATACGAGGCAAGACTACATCTACTGGACCGACCCTAATGATCTGGTGGATCGCCTTAGGCTACTTGTGGCATCCAGAGACGCCGGCAATAACAATCATACTCAAGAAATTGAAGAGATTATTCAAGAACTAAAAGCGGCAAAGGTTATAGCATGACATCAGTGAAGCAACATATAGCAAGCGAGCTCCATGCTCCAGCCCGGAGAAACTTCATGCGTCGAAAGATTATCAGCAAGGGGCTCCACGACTTGGTGCAGATCGACTTGGTGGAGATGATACCGCATGCAAAAATCAATAAGAATTTCAAGTACATCATCATTGCAATCAACTTCTACTCTAAAATGGCATATGCGAGACCTCTAATGGACAAGACAGGACTTCAAGTTGCAAAGGCTATGGAAGATATACTGCAAGAAATGATAACCCCACCCAAGAACATACAGAGTGATAATGGAAAAGAATTTTATAATAAACATTTTAAAAATTTAATGGCAAAATATAACATCAATCACTACAGTACCTATACCCATGTGAAGGCAGCTGCTGTTGAACGATTAATAAGAACTTTAAAAAATATGATGTATCGCGAATTTCTAGCAAATGGATCATACAAGTGGCTAGACCTTTTACCTCAGATCATTGCAAGATATAACAACACTTACCACTCCACTATTCGAATGAAGCCTATAGAGGTGAAGAACAATGATCTTCTTCTGACTGTTTACAACTACACTCAAGATCGAAAAGAGAAGAGAGGGGCAAGAAAGTTTAGTGTTGGTGATTATGTGAGGATATCAAAGGACAAGGGACATTTTGAAAAGGGCTTTGAAGCTAATTGGAGTGTTGAAATATTTCAAGTTGTTCATGTGAATCACACCAATCCCGTTACATACATGCTAAAAGGTAATGATGGTGACGAGATAAAGGGGTCCTTTTATGGTCATGAACTGCGACCTACACTGTACCCTAATACATTTCTGGTAGAGAAAGTATTACGCAGGCAGGGAAATAGGATTCTTGTAAAGTGGTATGGATTCCCTAATACTCAATGGATTGACAGAAAGGATTTATTGTAGAAAAGTAATAATGAAAATAAAGAGGCTTTCATTCCACAATAATACGTGTTTTTTATTTCACTGCATATATTGTGTTAAATAAGAAAATCATTATTTAAAAACATTTTGTGTTTACAGGGTTTACATGATTAGAAATCAATAAGTTGTTTTAAGTAAAAAAAATCATAAAACAAAAAAAAAATTACATATATATATACAACATTATCATTTGCATTTTTAGGTCAATCTTCATATATATATATATATATATATATATACACACACACACAATACATACATGATAAAACACTCGCTCACTAGACTGCATTTTTACATACATTTTATAAAACTAAAAATCAATAAATTAATAAATAGAAGAGCTAAACATTTACATTATCCATGTGCATATATAAATACACACACATACACAACCACTCACGCATACACCTATACACACGCATACACACACACATAAAAGCAATTTGTTTAAAAACTTCACAACTAAAAATTTACACAACTAGAAATTTACATATATACATCTAAGGGTCAGTCATACTCAGACAATAGTGACCCCAGGCAATTGTCTGGTCTGAACCTTCAATCAGTTTTCTCTTATCGTCTCTACCACAGAGAGCGACCTTATTCATTTCTATGGTCGAGACTTTATGTTTGAAACTTCGAAATGTTGTTGTTTTTTGTTAAAACTTTTTTTCTAATATCATTTAGACAGCCGAAATAGTGCTCAAAATTTATGTTACGCATGCCGGTCTTGTTGATGCCCTTTGCTTTCATCATAGTTTGGTCCTTGTATCTGTAAGCATATAACTTGGACCTTAGCCCAACATATTCTATCATAGGGACTCCTGCAAGCTCATCCTTGAACAGGCCGATGACTTTCTTGTTTTGCGGTGTAATTCCATAGCTGTTTTGTGTTTCGTAATTTGATGTGTCAAAATGCTCTTGATTTTCCTTAATAAATTTGTATATGTCGCTTGAGGTTTCCAGAATAAATGAATCCGTATCCATGTAATTTAAAATTAAATCTTCTAGGCCTGGCTTCAATATATTGTAATAAAAACTGTACATGATATGTTTGGATATATCAAGGATGGCTTGCCCTATGTAGATGGGTTTGTTCATGTAAATTTCCTCTCTGGCAAGTTCTACCCCTACAAGATTTTCCGCAAATAAAATGCTCCGAACGTAAGTTGGTCGCGCTGTCAATTTCTTGCATTGCTTCCAACTTGTAACGATACGGAAGTCATTGTATTTGCGCACATTCTCAATAAATTTGCCATATACAGAGTTGTTCATTTTCTTCCATAAATTCTGACCGAATTTGGAAGTTTCCCTTGCACGTCTCTCTGTATTTATATTGATGTAGGTTTTCAGGCATTCTGACTGATCATATGCAACCACTCTATGGATCTTCTTTAACTTCATGCCCAAGTCAATGCACTGCTGGAGGTTTCTATAGTGCAAGGTATATTTCTCTTTGTTCTCTAGTGTTGCCAGCAGTTTCTTGTATTGGCCTCCAGGTGGTATCTCACTTTTCGGGCAGAGAGGAAGGTTATTGTGCTCATCATGTAGGTGCTCAGGGTACTCGAGGTCGACTTCCAAAACGTATCCAGTTGGGGAATCAGGAGCAACAGCAAAGAAGTTTATGTTTAAAATTTCTTCTGGCAGAAGCCATCTGAGGTTCTTGTGTGGCATATGGCTCGCCATTGAAGCTCCATATAAATTGTTTATGTCGAGATATGCCAAATATAAGTTTTTTGTGTCTGTTTGTGTCCAGGAAAGTACTTGTTGTTTGCTTTAGCATGCCTCTTTGACACTGTGCACATTCCGCCCCTGATTCCTCCCTCAAAGAATTTGATCATTTCCTCATCATGGATGAGGTCAAGCTTGACCTGAGTCACCTTGAGCATTGCATCAAATGCAAGTCCTGGTAGGGTATAGTACCAGCAGGGGTCCAAGTTATATACCTCCAGAGAAAGGTCCCTAAACTTCTCGAATGCATCGGCCAACAAGAGCGTATCCGTTTTCAAATAGAGGTCGCTGTATTCGCCTAGATTGCTGATGTTGAAGGTGTTCCAGACTTTGACAGCATGGTTGTATTCCTCTTGTGTTATATTGTCAAAATTTTCAATTGAAGGGAGTGCTGTTTCCTCTAGTTTTGAAGGAGAGTCGACGTAACTGTAAGGGAATATTCCCTTAGATCTCACTAACTGCTGATGTTCAGGATCGGGATACTCAGAGTTTGTGATCTTGAACTCATCACTACTCAGCATGCAGGCTAAACTAGATAGCTTATCGTCCAAGAACTTAAAGCTATCTAGAAACCTGAAAAAGATAGTCCTGTACTTTTTGCTGAATGATATATATCGCTCAGAGGAGCTTGAGATACACGAAATGGGGTGATCATCATATGCCAGGTGTTGCATCAGGAAATGGCTGTCATAATTGCTAAGGCAATGAAAAAAGATGGGTATAAAGTCAGGTACCCGTCTATTTAAATTGCATGCATTATGAGCAGCCCCCAGGAATACACCGGTCACATGGCAGTGGTCACGTACCTTCAAGTCATCTACCTCAAACTCCTTCTTGCATATGTGGCAATGACGAGCATTATCGAAGTCAGCCACGTCCTGAGCAGTCAAGGCCATTTCTTCATTGCGGCTATATTGCTCAATAACCATGTCGGCTATTGACCTAAGTTCAATGAAGAACTCCTTGATTGCATCAGGACCTCTGAATAGCTTAAACATCGACAATGAATCGTCATGGCGACATACGAGCTTAAGCGATATAGAAATAGCCTCATGATGCTGGATAGCCCGAGTCCAGCTCTGATTAGCCGACGGTTCACAGGACTGAACTCGGGCTAACACGCTCTCAATATCGGCATACACAACAAAAAGGACAGGAGTACCCTTCGAGTATGATGAGAACTCAATCACTTCACCCTGATTAGGCATTTTGAGCACCTGGCACTGCATGCACTTCAATTGATGCTTTTTAAAAGCGCCTTCATTATTGAAGTGCTTCAGGCAGGGCTCGCATACCCATTGTTTCCCGTTATGTTTGCTGATTTGCCTTGAAATCAGTTTTGACATATCCTTAATCAGGCAGTAGTGAGATCTTCCATCTTGTTCAATTAGTAATAGGTTTACATTGAGATCTTTCCTGCTGCTGGTTTGGTATAGTGGTATAATTGCGCACTTCCTTTCTATTCCAAATACTGAAACTGATATTCCGTTGTTTTGCTGTTCAAAGTCTGGAATCTGGTGTAGGCTTACAGGGAAGTTTATCCCTCTGTAGTTAAATGCAGTGAATAACTGTTCTGCAGGGTATTTGCTCGTTCTTTGACCATTGCGCTTTGCAGGATACTTTGCAGCGAGCAAACACCATGCAAAACAGTATTCATCTTCATTTTGTATGTTTATTACAGCTTTCTTGGCCTTGATAGCATTGGGTAACTCTATGTATCGCGATGCATTCAAGGGATCATAGAAGCTAGTTCCAATAACAAGAGCCCTGACAGCGAACAGAGATTTTGAGCTTGCACCTCCTTCGAAATTCGAGATGTTTTCTAGCATTTCATCGACCATAGAAGTGTATAAGGCATTGAGATTACTTGATTGAAGACCCAGCTTTGTCTTACTATTGAAAAAGATGGTTTCTGCATGCTCTTTTTCAGGAGATTGTATTAGGTACGTGATCTCTATGGAGGCATTTACTTTAAACCCAGAAGAGCTTCTCCCGAGTACAGAAACCATCTCTCCCAATACAAGATGTCTGCATTCCTGCAGAAATTGACTGGGGTCAGCTATCTCTAAAGAGTTTTCTATGCGGCTATTGAAAAGGCGGCCCTTGAACGCCGATTCAATAACCTTACACTCTAGCTGAGTATGACTAACCTTTAGTTTTTTGGTGTTGTTCCCGTACTCGGTGTCGTCGCTATCGGAGTCAGCGGTGGTGGTTGGGTTGTCGCAATGCATGCGACCGATGCCTGATGGCCCTGAAATTGGTGATGGAGGAGCCATAGAAGATCCTGGGCGGGCGAGGGGGCTAATTGTTTGTCCGTGTTCCTCTTCAGCCTCGTGAAGTCTTTTGGTACCCCGGAGCATTGCATCCTCAGGTTCCGGGCACGTGACCACTATTGAAGGTTCTATAACAATAATAAAGTGGAATTAATTGGAATGTCAGTTGAAATAGAAATGCAAGAATATAAGTTTATTAAATCATTGAAGAAAAATCTTAAAGTCACATGTTAATGTCACGATAATTATTTATATAATTGTATATTTTAATAAATAATAAAACGAGAGAAAAAGTTGATAGAGAAAAGTTATGCGTTAACGTTACGATAATTATTATGTAATTGTATTTTAATCAATAAAAATGAGTAAAAAAATTTTTTTGAGAAAAGTTTTGCGTTAAAGTTACGTTAATTATTTATGTATTGATGTTACTAGAATAAATGAAGTTAAAAAAACTCACCATTCAATTCACGAAGCATCTGCAGGTACACGGTCCTGTATGCACAATTTTCACAAGTGCACACATCGATGGGAATAATCGCCCATGGATCCCCTACAAGCATCAGCGCAACATCCTCGAATCCAGGAGGCGGCGGGGTCAGGTAGTCCTGTGAAAAGATAGGCGAGGGCAAACTACCACAATCGTCCATCTCCCCCGCCCCGTCTGAAGTTGTTTCAGGAACTAGAACAAAGAAGCAAAGCAGAATTAGCTTCACATTGAATATTTTGATTGAAAGGTGCTAGTAAATTGAATGCTTCATTCCATTATTGAAGCTCTGAATTGTTCTCTGGTTATACATGGATTAATGATAAGGATAATATTTCTAGAAAAAGTGTAATAATATATCTAAACTCACCGTTCGCTTCGTTAAGCATCTTTATTGCAGCAACTTGGTATTCGCAGTTATTGCACATGCAACATTGCTCCGAAGCGCTGCCCATGCCTGCATTCACCCCTGTAACGGGAGTGACATCCTCAAAACCAGGTGGCGGCGGGATAATATAATCACCCCCCGATAAGATTGGTGACGGGGGGCTATTAAGCATGTAAGTGCCTTGCAGCGGCACATCTGGTATCAGGTTCCCCGCCAGGGGTGTCGGCATGTTGTACATTGTGCTGTTATTAGCGGGCTCTCTATTGACTTGCATAAATTGGTTAAGTCGAGAGCCCGCTCCTCTGACGAGTGCCGCTCTTGCGACTCCCATTGAGTTTGCAGTATTACCTGTGAAAAAGTTTAAATGTGTAAATTCAATTGTTTTTTTATAACTGATAAAAGATGAATGAGTAGAGAAAGACGTGTAATATGAAATAAATGAGTAGAGGAAATCGTATGAATGTTAATAGAATGCTTTGTGAAAAGTCGTATGAAGCTTTACGGAAAGAGGAACGTGTGGCGAAAATCATATAAATGTTACAGAAGAATGTGTGTTGAGAATATCATGTGAATGTTTATGCATGAAGAACGTGTAACGAAAATCATATGAATGTTAATAGAAGAACGTGATGAGAAATCATATGAATGTTATTAGAGGAATGTTAATAGAAGAACGCTATGAGAAATAATATGAATGTTAATAGAAGAAAGTGTAGCGAAATCGTATGAACGTTAATAGAGGAACACTGATTAGAGACTAAGTATGAATGTTTATGCCGGTATCTAAAGAACTATTTTTACACCATTGATGAAAGCACTACATTTTTTAACAATTCTGATGTTAATTATTAAAGAAATGAAAAATTTAGATAAACAATGTGGTATTCTTGCAATGATTCGTGTTTCACTTAGTCATGTAAAAAACTCACTCACCTTGCATTATGTAGATGATGATGAATGCAGTCTGGAAGACAATATCACTAAATTCGATGAAGCGAATCAATATACTTTAACTTAAAAGTCGCAGTGGCTTTCTTATGCGCCAGCGCTGGTTTATATAGGGAGCCTAGAGCCCCTCAGGCAATTTCAAGCGTTGGTGTGGCGGGGGGAGGAGGCGTGTTACACGTCACGTGATTATTGTATCCAATGACATCATCTCTTTCAGCGCATGCGCGCGTTGGCATTGCGGGGAGACATGTTACACGTCACGTGACATCGTCTCTTGCAGCGCATGCGCAGAGAGAAGTAGCCCTCGGGCAATTCAGGTGACGCCTGGAAGTCGGGGGGGGTGGAATGGGCCTGGCGATGCTTGTCTCGTGGGAACTCAAGGCTCTCTCTTTTCCCACAGTCAGTGCACGTAAAGGTTTTTTTGATATCTCTGTTTGAAAGAGATAATTGTTGCGTTACATGTATGTGCATGTGTGTGCATGCATGCACCTGTGTATGCCTGTTGATGTATGCACATGCGCTCGTGTATATGGGAGCGCCTGGATGTGTACAAGTCGTGGAGAAAGAAAGAGATAGATAGAAAGAAAAAGAGAGGAGAAGAAGAAAGAATGTTGTCTAGGCTTCGGGATATCTAAGTATGCATCAGGGTTTAATATAAATAATTATAGTTGTTAAATGCAATTTTAATCCGACCGCCCGCTGCTTCAATAACTTAATAGTTATTATAGCGTTTCGCAGGGCAGGATTCGAACTATTGACCTCTGGTTCCTAAGAATACAGATCGTTAAACATTGTAATGTCGTGTATATTAAATTATATTTGTTAAACACATTTTAATCTGACCCGTTCACTCTTCAATAATTTAGTATTTATTATGGCGTTTCGCTGGGTAAGGTTCGAACTATGGGCTTCTGGGTTCCTAAGAATACCTTTCATTAAAACAGCGTAATGTATAAAATTAAATTATATTTGTTAAATACATTTTTAATCTTATCGTGCACGCTTCCGTAATTAAATAGTTAGTAGGCATAGAGCTTGCAGGGTAAGACTCGAACTAGAAACCTCTGAACGGGCTTTAATCAGGGTAATGATATAATAATGTTTTACCCTAAGAAAATATCAGCTTGGATACCTATGTATACGCATGTGTTTAATATATTTTTAGAGTACGCATCCGTAATTTACTAGATGTTACACATTAGAGTTTGCAGGGTAGGATTCGAACTAGGGTCCTCTGAACGGTCTTTCATTAATTAGGATGATGATGTATAAAAAATTAAATTATAATTGATAAATACATTTTTTTAATCTGACCTTGCATAGTTTAATAGTTATTACGCGTTAGAGTTTCACTTGGTAAGACTCGAGCTAGAATTCTCTGAACGCCTTTTTATTAATTAGGGTAATGATATAATAATATCAATCATTAATTTCTCATTAGCAATAAACTTTTGATTACAGTAAGAATCGAACACCGATCTATGGATATCACTCAGAGGTTTAATGCACGTAATGAAATGTATATTAGATGCCTTTCGGAGTCGTTGGCTGAAACAGAATGCTTGTTAACTATGCTCGGATATATTCGTAGGAGGTCGTAAAACATCGGGGAGAACTCCCTCAGGCAAAATCATGATGGCCGACCTGACGTCACGCAGAGTTGGTAAACAAGTTTCTCTCTCTTTCACACAAACAAGGAGAGGACGAGTATAAAGCAGCCCTCGAATTCTTTTGTTAAACTAGCAGGTGGCCAAACAATGGGAACGCTGCAGGTGTCTTTCTAAACTAGCCTTGCACAGAACAATAGAAAGGCACACACAATAGAATCTCTTACACAATGGAAAGGGTCAGGCTTTGTTATGGAGCAGGTGTCTTTCTAAAGTATGACGTCACGCAGAGTTGGTAAACAAGTTTCTCTCTCTTTCACACAAACAAGGACAGGACGAGTATAAAGCAACCCTCGAATTCTTTTGTTAAACTAGCAGGTGGCCAAACAATGGGAACGCTGCAGGTGTCTTTCTAAACTAGCCTTGCCAAGGACAATAGAATCTCTTACACAATGGAAAGGGTCAGGCTTTGTTATTGGGTTGCCAGGTGGTCTTTCTAAAGAATGCTTGCATCGGACAATAGAAAGGCACACACAATAGAATCTCTTACACAATGGAAAGGGTCAGGCTTTGTTACAACCCTAATTCATCATGGGCTTTGTTCATTTTGACAGCTGAAGGGCAAGCATTGTTCTTTTGTTAAAAGCTAGTGGAACGAGTATGCCACGTGTTCGACACACACAATGGAAGTGGGGGCGGGTAACTGACCAGGTGCAGAAGTGGCCGGATGTGGAATGGGTAGGAAAAACATCTCGCCTTTGTTACAGAACCTTAAATTTATGACCCCTTTGTTCGTTTTGACAGTTGATTGACAGCCTTAATTACCTAACTGTCAAGCCTCCATTGTACTCAACATGATTTACGACCGCAGGTGCAGCTAAAACTACCAAGGCACAGCGGGGGGGGGGTGGGGGAGGGAGGGGGCGGGGCTAACTGTGCCACCTCTCTCATTGGGGGTGGGGGAGGGAGGAGGTGGGGGAGCTCATTTGCATATGAATAGACATGCATAAATTAACTGTGCCAGCTCTCTCATTTCTACCCTACTTACTATGCATTCCCCCAGTGTCGTCCTTTAAAATTGAGTCATCCACTACATCATGGAGTCCATTCACAGGCTTTTCTACTGTTTATACTACACTGAAGTATGTTGGCATTAATAAGGCATATAGCGTGTGTCACGCGGTATATTAGCTTATAAATTACGATATTAAAGACAGCACTCCAAAACTATTCTAAAGTAGTCCAAAACACAGGATGTTCTAAACAATGCTTCCAATCAATAACATATTAAAATCTTCCGGGCTGGAAGGCCGTGGTCTGAGGTAAAGTTTTTTACACCCGACGTTTCGGTCAACTCTTTGGTTGCCATCTTCAAGAGGATAGATACTTCTCAATTCACAGCTCATGACAAGGTCAGAACTGGCTCATGATTGGTGAGTCTGCAATCGTACCATCGCTGGTATCCATGTGTGGTTGAGTTTAAATTTTTCCTCTTTTTTATTGGGAGTTGTTGGAAAGCTTATACATTTCAATTGCTTCTCTATGAAGTCTAGCATGATAATATTTTGTTGAAGCTAATACTTTTGTGTCTTCTTAGAGGATATGAAGACCCATATTACGCTCTTGAAGATGGCCACCATAGAGTTGACGAAAACATTTATCGATTAACTCCAGCCGAAAAGCTTTCGCACTTATTCAATGTTTCCAATATTTAGAGAGGAGGTGGTATTAGGGGTTACCTATGAATCAAACCCACTGCTTCTTCTTCTTCTTCTTCTTCACTCCAAGGATTAGATTATCTATGCCTTCATCACAGTGAATTCATCCATCTCTTTCGTGCTCTCTCCGCTTCTACCCAATAGGTTTATAATTTGAGGATGTATTTTTAACACTTGAATAATTTAAATTAAATTATATAATATAAATTCAACAACAGTCGCCTTGAAGCAATATGTATGTAATAATTTTTAAAAATATATATGTAACAGTCATTGCAAATGCTTATATTATTGTAAACATGTTTAATAATGTTATGTGAATGCATTACATAATTTAATAATGTAAGAGCTGTGAGAAAAATAAGTTTAAAGTTGCTAACAATGAGGTAACTTTGAGGCAATAATGAGTTTGAGAGTTTGAATGCTATTAGTCATGATAGCCAATGAACAGCCAGATAAAGCTTTAATTAACTGCAGGTATTCTATTGGACTAGGATTAGACAATCAGAGATTTGAAATACAGAAGTTTACGGGTTTGGATGGTTGAAATATGTTCAGTTGCTGCAGACCTTGGTAGTAACCGGATGGAAGATGTGTTCTGTAAAGAAATATTACGTATTCGTGTAAAACGAAAATTAAGTATACGCGTTAGCAAAGTGCAAGTATTAAATAAAAGAATCTCACAGCTCTTAATATCATGTAGTGCTATTTAATTTGTGTCAAGGATTAACAAAAAGAAATGAATTAAAACTTAAAATCGGTGTAAGCCTACATTCTTGTCGCACCATGCCCTGATTAAGAAAAACGTGTCTCTAAAGTAATACTGACGCAGCCGAGGCAAACATAAACATAAATAATATCTAGAAGCAGTTTAATAACAAAGTTAATATTATTTTTTAAACCTGGAGCGTAACAACAAAAATGCATCTTCAAATCGGCTTCTCATACGTAACAGAATATTACGTAACAAACAATCTTCTTCAAATTGACGTCCATATGTGGAGCAAAAATAAACAATTCCAACCTAAAGACATTATACTTCTTCAATTTTGATGTCACTTGTGGGATTCTTATTTCTTCCATCCTTTGAACGTGTTCAAATCATTTACTTTACCTGTAATTTCTTCATTTATTTATTTCGCATTAATTTCTGTTCCAATTGAATCAACATTTATGTCATTCCACTTTTTAATTCATTTTGTTCTTTCTAAAGTTTCATTTTTATCTTCTCCAGGTAGTGGCCTAAGTATTACTACCATACAGTAAAACTAACATCGCCATTGTTGTGCTAATATTGCTAAATCACATCCTACTGGTTGGCTAGATACAGTTTGTGTGCTTTTTTGAAAGATTATTATATTAAATCACTCAGCGTTTATTTGAAATGTGTTCCTGAAAAAGTGACAATTTCAAAGCTTGTGTAAGTTTACAGTCACTTGTAAAATCGTTTGACAATCCCTTACATTATATGATAAAGTTGCTCCAATTTCTTAACAGCCAACCTGTCCATATATCGTGCTTCTTTTTAAGATGACCTGAGGAAAATCTTGGCAAATAAAATTTACATATACACAACATTTTCTACAAAAGTAAGAGGAACCTATAAGGTTTGTTGCTATTAGCAAATAAGATGAGAAGGGATTTAGGCCCGCGGCGTGATCTTATAAGAGTGGAGTGAAAATTTGTGCCTTCTGAGGTTAAAACGCAAAATATGCCCTCTTCATTGTTTAAAATAGAAAAGGATGGTCAGAGTTTTAGTATACTTTTCGCACAATTTAGAAAAGTTGCAAGCGATATGCCGCTTCTTTGTAACAGGCTATAAACGCAAACTTTCAACACGCCACTGTCTTTGCTGTAAGGGTTGAATCCTGGAGTCAAAACGAACTGAAGGTATTGTGGCCATATGTTTCCGCAAACCCTTTATTTATCTCTTTTCCTCCGTTTCTTACTTTTTCTAACGAACATTACTATGTTGTCAGTTTAAACAGTTTTCAGTTTCCAGTGGCATGTGCGTCTAGACTTTGGGAAACCGCAGTAAATATAGCATAAAATGTGCCCAACTTCTGTATGGCTGAATTGAGCAAAGAAATTCGGCAACATTGAGGCAGTATTTTTAACACTTAAATGTTTTAGTCTAATTATATAACATATAAATTCAATAACAGCCCACCTTAAAGGAATATGTATATGTAACAATATATAAAAAGTGTATTTTACAGTCATTGTATATGTTTATATTATTGTATACATGTGTAATAATGTTATGTGAATGTATTATGTAATTTAATAATGTCGGAGCTGTGAGAATAATAGGTTAAAATTTGCTAACAATGAGGTAACCTTGAGGCAATAATGAGTAAGAAAGTTTAATAATGCTACTAGTCACAATTGGAGCAACAATACTGTAAATTTTGAGACAGTTTATAAATAGGCAATCAACAACCAGAAAAAGCTTTAGTTAAATGAAGGTATTCTATTAGAGTAGGGTTAGCCAATCAGAAACTGAAATATAGCAAAATTTACAAATTCAGAAGTCAGTTAGTTGTAGACAGTGTTCCTAACCAGACGCGAGATGCGTCCTCGAGAAACTTAATACGTATTCGTATTATCGTGTGAGACGAAAAATAGTTTACGTGTTAAAAAGTGCAAGTAATTAACAAAAGAATCTCACAGCTCTCTATATCAGTGAAGTGTTATTTAAATCGTGTCAAGCATTAATAAATGGAGTGAAGAAAAACTTAAAATCTGTGTGAGCCTACATTCTTCAGTCGCACCACTCCCTGCTAAGACATTCATGTCTCTAAAAAATATAAATACTGACGCAGCCGAGGCAAACATAAATATATAATATTTAAAGAAGCAGTAAAACATTACAAAGTTAATATTTTTTAAACATTTTTTGGGGGGGCAAAGACCACGGAAAGTACATTTGGGACGAAGGCTACCGGAAACTTTTTACCATACGTGCTGTTGCATCTACTTCAAGTTCGACTCCCCAACAGTCGAAATACAATACAACTCCTACAACAAAATAACTTCTTCAACGTGGGCATATGACCAGTGACTGCCCAAGCTACAGGGCATTGGCACCATCCAATTGCAATTCTCTATAAGCTGCCATGTCATTAGTGAGGAACAGAAGCCTTATTCGCTTGTTCACTTCTTTCAAACGATGTATCGTTTGTACCTTTTCTAAACTTTGCGAGAAGTATGCCAACTGAATTTGCTGACCTCATTTATCCGCAGTATTTGTTTTAAGGTAAAATATATGAGGGCAAAACATGCATGAGAATTTTCTACCTGAATTTTTCATGACATTTTTGTGCAAATTAAATTCTATCTATATTACAAAACTACATTCAAGAAACTCCTAGAATGTCTATCGATCGCTTTAAGAAAAGGTGCACATGTTTTGCCAGTGACTCATTTTTGAAGCCTAAAAGTATCACATGTTTACAGTATAGCTAAAGAAAGAACGCCAAGTGAATTTTCTTACCGGTACAGAGATTGTATACGAAAGATTAGAGAAGAAATTCTTCGGTCTAATATTGGAAATTAACTGGGACATTGCCCGTAGTAAGAAAAGAGAACTTTAATAAATAGTTTTGGTTCTTTAAACTCTGGCAATAAGGGAACACAGTGTTTCAAAGCGTTCTCACTGATAATTATTTTGCCGAATTATGTTTAAGAAAGCATTAATCTCTCACACACAGAGTCAAAGTAGGACCAAAGGCCTCTATACTCTCAACGTATAAGTTATCCTTTCGAAAGTCTCACACGGTGCCGACGGATATTAACGGCATCTGGTGGTTAATTATGTACCACATTAAAATCCATTGCAACGTTGATGATAATAATATTGTTCGCAACGTTTGGGCGTCTCGTACTGTTAATTATAGAGCTCCCTTGGATATGGACAGCAGTTCAAGGTGTACACGTTGCCAGGAGAAAGGGGGAGGGTTTTAAATTCAAGGAGCCCATGCGTCCTCAAAGTCACGCGTAATTTATACTTCTAAATGCTCTCCCCTGCTTAAAATTATCTAACAGAGCCGATAGGTCATTTAGCTTGTTGATTATGAGCGGTAATCTAGTACCTCCCTTTGAAATAAAATCTGAACTTAGTGAAAGGAGTTATAATAGCAAGATTCTCTTTGTCAATTAGGGTATGGCAAACCCTCTTTTGGACGCTGCATTGCTATTAAATACTGAAAAGCTACACTTACATTGCTAAAACATGTTACATTCACATTACTTTCTCTGCCTTTATCATTTATTATTGGGTATAAAATATTCCTACTAAAGTTACTTTCCTGTCGACTTCATTTTAATCCAGCTAAATTTGTACAGAAATAGCTACAATAAACATTTTATGGATACAAAGGGAACAATGATAGTCAAATGTTTAAGAACTGGACGCTATGCACTGGCCTTAAAATTTCATGCTGTTTCCATGTATCGCGAGAAACAACTGCAAATCGACAGGACTTCCAAATAATGACAAAAGTCTTGAACAATTCGAACCATTAATAACGGATATCTCAGAAAGGCCTTATGCAACAAAAAATTATATGAAATAAATTGTACATTTTAATGAGATCTACATTTCTTGTGTATTACATTTTTGTCTATTGCTTAACGTTTACCAATTATACAAGATTATACACAATTTTTCCTGAACGAAGACTACTTCACAGGGTATTCCCAGAAAGTTAACATATACATTTTATTTGTCATGTAATTATCTTTAATATATGTCATTTTAACAAAATCATTATAGCCGTTCTTTAGAAAATCAAAAATTTTGAAAAATGTTCCATGTAAAGGGTCATTGTGGGTGGAGGATTTTCTTGAAAACCTTGTGTCGCATGTTTGGAAGATACCAACTTAAATACCAAGTTTGATATTCTTCGACTTTTCGTTTTTGAGTTATGCTGTCCACAGACACGCACACTCAGACACACACACACACACACACAAACACACACCACACCACACTCGCACGAGCGCTTTTCTAAACATACATTTTTGGGTGTAGGTACCCTCAAAACGTATATTTCCAGCGAAATCTTGACCTCCCTTACTTACTAAACGTAGAAGAAAGTGTAAAAATATAATGAAAAGCTGTGTTAAATACAAAATTTCAACATCTTTCACCAGGAACATGAGTTTTTAGACATTTTGAATTTAAAAAGAAAGCTTATAAAATTTCAAAGATGATTATTTTCAGCAAATCATAAAGACAATGAAACATAATTTTATCTTTGGAATCTGGCAGAGTATTCTAGGAACACTCTTAAATTTGAAGAGTATTAAGTAATCACGAGTCAAATTTGAAATTTAGATCAGGCAAGACACAAGAATGAAAAATTAAGTTTTGGGGAAATTTCCTCACATCTTTCGGGGACAGTTTTTCTGTTTTTAATAAAAGAAAATCTGAAGTCTTGCATTCACACTATTTTCTCTACTCACTGGTCTACAAGCCAATCTTCCTAAAGCTTATTCTTATAAGTACTTTCTTGTTAATCGAGATAAATTTCCATTACACTTTTACACATTCGTAGTAGGTATAAGCGAATGTATAGCTAGATATATGATGACCTTGAAACATAGCTCTATGTATGACCACGAGAAAAAACGAATAGTCACTTGCTATTTAGAATAAGTATAAACATTCGAGTTTTCAAACCAATAACAAAGAATATCTCGGAAATGGCAAATGCAACAAAATATTTTATTTCAGTCAAATTGTGTGGTTTAAAACAGCTCTACATTTTTCGTGCAATGAGATGTTATCTACATATATCTTTTAGTTTAGCAATTATACAAAAAGATTGAGAATGAAAAGGATTGCATAGGCTATTGCCAGAAAATGCAAGATATAACTTTTTCTTATCATAAAAATATCTTAAAAATATGGCATTTTAATGAAAATCGTTAGGTTCTTTTTGAGAAAATAAAAAATAACTAAAGGATTTCCATGTAAGGTGTAGATTGGGGTGGGGAATTTTCTTGAAAATCTTTGTGTGCCATCCTAGGAAGATATGAACTTATATACTAAGTTTGCGATTTATCGGACTATCGCTTTGAGATATGCTTTTCATAGACACACACACACACACGCACACGCACAATTTTTTTCCATAAATGCCTTTATTTTGGGTTCTTAGAGCCTGAAAGCATATGTTTCCGGTGAATATTTCCGGATATCGAATTTTTGGGTGGAATTTAATAACTACTCCCTCTGCTTATAGTAAGTATGTAGTAGAGAAAATGAACATTCATACGAGTAAACTGATCAGAAAAAAGGAAAAGATACTGATACAGGCAAAAATTTACCAGATGATGGATAGTAATACGAGGGCAGTCCAGAAAATCCCAGACGTTTTGGCCTATCGTGGCGATGAGTAGGGCTAGAGCCGCTATCTTGGTGTCAGAACATTCCTACATTCAGTACGCATCCAGCTGTGGTAGCATGGGGACTGTGCCTTCCTTATTGAGCTCTCTGTGAGTTGTTAAAATGTGCGCTGCACAGAAAATCCCGCCACTTGTGAAGTGCGGTTGGCTAAAAAGAATAAACCAATTGAAATTTATCGTCAACTTTTGATGTATACGGGCAGGGAATAATGAGTGAAAGCCGAGTCAGGCAATGGTGCATTGATTTTAAAAATGGCCGTACCAATGTTCACGGGAGGATCGCAGTGGTAGGCCTAGCCTTATGACTGATAAACTGTCAATGCAAATCAATGACAAAATTCGTGAAAATCGTCGCTTCACGATTACAGAACTTTCGGAACAATTTTCCCAAATTTCACGGAGTGACGCTGAACTGCATGCCGGTGTAAACCAGTGGTTGAAGTTGCAGATTTCTACAGAGAGGGTATTAAAAAACTTGTGCCACCTTATGATAAATGCCTCAATTTGAATGGCGATTATGTAGAAAAATAGCATAAGAGTGTACCTTTCAGATGTAGATATAAACGTTGATGTTTGCATTTTGTTAATTGTTTATTTCAAAACGTTTGGGACTTTCTGGAATAGCCTCCTAATATACGGGTTGGACCATTTAAGTCGAGACTGTACAATATCTCCAAAACTAAGCGTTGTAGAAAGAAATGTCATTCATAAAGTTTGATTCATGTTATGGAGGAAAGTAAATGCCGTTAGTTGTGTTTTATTTGGAACATTATGATGGTCATTTTAAGGTCAATTTAATTTTTTTTAAACGGGAGCCGACAATTTGTATGTTGCTTCCTCATTAGAAAATGGTTTATAGAAAGCTGTTTGTTTTGTGATGAGGAATAAGGAAACAAAATAAAAAATGTTGGTTCCCAATTACGAAACGTAACTTGATCCTCAAATGACCATCCATGGATGGCTAACCATTCATTGCGCTCTTCGTACACAGCCATTTGGAATTTTCGTTATTGTTTACGATGGCGTAAAACAATTGCAAAGCGCTTTATACAAATGTCCTTTAGCTTTTTATGAGTGAGACACGTGCTTGAGACACGTGCTTGAGACACGTGCAGAACAGCCGAATGAGGTCGATATTGAAAAGTGATTGTATATTAACCAATTAGCCCTTTCTATAAGAAAAAATATCATCTCTCTGAAATAGAGGGTACAGTATCTTCAGCACGGTATTTCAGTTTCTCACGCATACCCAGTACTAAAATGACTGATTTATATTGTTAGTTATTTTAAGCGTTTCTTTACGTTTCATTACTTTCTCTACCACGAACATAGCAAGTGAAGAAGGTATTGCATTCCACCCAAAAGTCCTCTCGTATATCGAAATTTCACGGGAAGTACATGTTTTGAGGCACTATGAATCCAAATAAAGCATTTTTGGAAACATATCCTTGTGTGTGTGTCTGTCTATAAGCCTGTGAGCACCATAACTCAAAAACGAAAAGTCGGATAAGTGCCAAACTTGGTATTTAAGTTAAATATCTTCCAGGAAAGCAACACAAACATTTTCAAGGAAATCCCTCTACCGCAAATACCCTTTGTATGGAACATTTTTGAAATTTTTTATTTTATCAATGTATCTCTAATTATTTTAATTAGAATACCATATAATAAAGATATTTTCATTACAAATAAAATGTATATTTTAAATTTTCTGGGAGTAGCATATGAAGTCTACGTCATTCGGAAAGAATTTTGTACAATCTTGTGTAACTGGTAAACATTAAGCAATAAACGAAAACGTACTACACAACAAATGTGGATCGCTTAAAAACACAACTTATTTAAAATAAGTTCTTTTATGGCATAAGCTATTTCCGAGATATCCGTTATTAATGGTTAGAATTGCTCAATTCCTTGTCATTTTTTTAAAGTACCTTAAACTTGCAGTTGTTTCTCACGATTGCATGGAAACAGTATGAAATTTTAAGGCAGCGTATAGCGTCAGTTTTTAAACATTTGCCCATCGCCATTCTCTTTGTATCTGTAAAGAAATGTGTAACGTAGCTATTTCTGCAAAGGCTTATTTGGATTAAAATGAAATAGATGGAAAAACAAGATTTAGTAGGAGTGGTTTATATCCCCACTAATAAACCATAGAGGGTAGAGAAAGTCATGTGAAAGTATCACACCAAATTTTTGTTGTGTATTTTTATATTGAATTTAATTAATTTTGAGCATGATATTGCTTTTTACTTTCTCTACTACGTATAGTATTGTATTCCACCCAAAAATTCGATACCGAGATTTCCCCGGAAATATATGTTTTGAGACCCCCTGAATCCAAAAAAAAGCATTTTTGGAAACATGTTCGTGTGTGTGTCTGTGTTTCTGTAAACAGCATAACTCAGAAACAAACAGTCGGATAAACTCCAAACTTGGTATTTAGGTTCAGTATCTTCCAGAGATGCGACACGAAGGTTTTCAGGAAAATCCCCCCACCCCAGATTACGCTTTACATCGAACATTTTTCGAAAACTTTAATTTTTTCAAAAATGACTCTAACAATTTTGATTAAAATATCATATGTTTAAGATATTTTCATGACAAATGAAATGTATATGTTGAATTTTCTGGGAATGTTTCCAAAAGTATTCTTCATTGTGAACGACTTTTGCATAACTGGTAAACCATAAGAGATAGACAAAAGTTTACTACACAAAAAATGTAGATTGCGTTAAAATACACAATTTATGTCATATATATATATTTTTTTTTGTTTAGTGAACCATTTTCGAGTTATTGCTTGTTATTCTCTTAAATTTTCCAATACTTATAATTTTTCTCAAATTCGTTATTCATTTTTTTTGTCTTGGTAATCCAAAGAGAATGGAATACTCCACGTAGCAATCAGCTTTTAAAATATTTTACTATCGCTTAAAGCCTACCAATTCACCTTTCATCTACAAGAGAATTAGCAATAAGATTAACATCTCGATATCTCGATTAACATGAAGCATATGGAGAACAAGCGTTTGTAAAAATAGTTTGTACAAGAGTAGAGAAAGTCATATGAGTGTAACACATCAAAATTTTATATTACTATTCACATTGTCCAGTACTGAGCAAGTTGGCTCTGTGGTAACGTGTGAAAGTTCGCATTTGGGAGATCCCGGGTTCCACTCCTGTCGACCACCCACTTTGAGCTGGGGTTCTTGGTGGTTATCCCTGGTTGGTAGGCGAATACTGGGGAGTTGTCTTCTCTATCAGGATTTCCATTCTCTCATTTCCCTTTCATTCCGTTTCCTTCTCTTGTTTCAGGTGTGCTTCCAAATTTCGTGGCATGGGCGGTGCCGGGCAGATAACGCAGGTACTTGCTCCAAGTAAAAAGCATACCTTGTGGACATCAGAGTTCTGCCTAGTTGTAGGGGTCGTTCATCGACTTCTCTGGACAACCCCAGTATTGGATCGGGTCTTCGAGCCAGGAATTGTTAGGGACTTCTTCGCATCTCTGCGGCCTCCTGTAGTTCCTGCACTGCATCCCTTTCTCTGGGGGAGTAGCCGGAATAGATCTGTGTAGATCACAGTGCGTGAGGCCTCCCCCTCCGTTGTATACCGTATATTGTCCAGTACTGGTGGAAGCTTTCGAATAACAGTAATGAAAATCATCAGTGTTTTTGAGAGAATAAAAAATAATAATTTTTCGGCATAAAGATTGTCTGGAGTGGCACCAATTCCATGAAAGTATACGCTTCCCAATTAGAGATACGCCATTCACATGCAAACAGACATACACAATCAAACACACCACACATAGAACATGTTATCTATTTTTTTGCTAGGTTGAATACAGAATGCTATTTCTGGTGAAATTGAATATCAATTTTAAATGCATTTTTTTTTATTCAGGAAGCCTCAAAAATGTATTTACAGTGAAATCTCGGTATCGAAATTACAGAAAGTAGTAGAGAAAGTAAAAGTGATATTTTTGGGTTCAGAGGGCCTCAAAACATATTTTCGATAACAGAATTCTAAAAATATTCTATTCAAAAATATTTGGAGTGGGAGGGATTATCTTGAAAATCTTCGTGTCGCATATTTGGAAGATACTGAACTTAAACTCCAAATTTGGTATTTATTCGACTTTTCGTTTTGAGCTATGGTCTTCACAGACTCACAGACAGACACTCAGGCGCGCGCGCGCATCTTTTTTCTAAAAATCTGATGTGTTACACTCACATGACTTTCTCTACTCTTATACAAACTACTTTTACAAACACTTATTCTCCATCTACTTCATGTTAATCCAGATAAACATTTGCAGAGTCTATCTTATTGCTAATTTTCTTCTAGATGTAAGGGGATAATATATTTACAAGGGCAATTTGGAAATACAGTAGCTTTAAGCATATACATATCTCTTAATAGCTGGTTTCTGGGTGCAGCACCATTCCCTTTGCCACAGATTAATACTCTTTGCATATCCAAGACAAAAAAAAATGAATAACGAATTCCCATTTGAGAAAATAAGTATTGAAAAATTTAAGGGAATAACAAGTAATATCTCGAAAATGGTTCACTCAACAAAAAAATGCATATGACATAAATTGTGTATTTTAACGCGATCTACATTTTTTACGTAGTAAAATTTTGTCTATCTCTTATGGTTTACCAGTTATGCAAAAGTCGTTCACAATGAAGAATACTTTTGGAGACATTCCCAGAAAATTCAAATTATACATTTTATTTGTCATAAAAATATCTTAAACATATGATATTTTAATCAAAGTCGTTAGAGCCATTTTTGAGAAAATTAAAATTTTCGAAAAATCTTCCATGTAAAGGGTAATGTGGGGTGGGGGGATTTTCTTGAAAACCTTCGTGTCGCATCTCTGAAAGATACTGAACCGAAATACCAAGTTTGGTATTTATCCGACTGTTAGTTTCTGAGTTATGCTATTCACAGACAGACACACACACACACAGACACACACAGACACACTTACAGATACACAGACAGACACACAGACACACACACGGACATGTTTCCAAAAAGGCTTTTTTTGGATTCAGGGGGTCTCAAAACATGTATTTCCGATGAAATCTCGGTATCAAATTTTTGGGTGGAATACAATACTTCCCCTACTTACTATACGTAGTAGAGAAAGTAAAAATGAATAACGAATTCCCATTTGAGAAAATAAGTATTGATACTTTTAAGGGAATAATAAGCAATATCTCGAAAATGGTTCACTCAACAAAAAAAAACGTATATGACATAAATTGTGTATTTTAGCAGGATCTACATTTTTTGTGTAGTAAAATTTGTCTATCTCTTATGGTTTACCAGTTATGCAAAAGTCGTTCACAATGAAAAATACTTTTGGAGACATTCCCAGAAAATTCCAGATATGCATTTTATTTGTCTTGAAAATATCTTAAACATATTACATTTTAATCAAAATCGTTAGAGCCATTTTTGAGAAAATTAAAATTTTCGATAAATGTTCCATGTAAAGGGTAATCTGGGGTGGGGGGATTTTCTTGAAAACCTTCGTGTTGCATCTCTGGAAGATACTGAACCTAAATACCAAGTTTGGTGTTTATCCGACTGTTCGTTTCTGAGTTATGCTGTTCACAGTTATGCTGTGTCAGTTCACAGACACACTCATGCGCGCGCACACACACACAACCATGTTTCCAAAAATGCTTTTTTTGGATTCAGGGGGTCTCAAAACATATATTTCCGGTTAAATCTCGATATAGAATTTTTGGGTGGTTTGCAATACCTTCTCTACCTAAGTACTATTTATGTGGTAGAGATAGTAAAAAGAAGGAAGTCTTTGTTTACGTTTGTTTCTTTTGTATTTTCTCTCCATATCTCTAATCTTTCTTCATTGTATTCGTATTTTCCTATTCCAGCATTCCGTTTGGTCCAGTGTTTTTTCTTACTTTATTATCCTTTCATCTACCGTTCTTTCCTTTACCAGACGAAGAAAGAAAAAGACAGATTATTGTCATCATTATCATAAGGTGGGTTTGTAAGTGATCCAATCTGACAGCAGCTGGAGTTGCCCACCTGGAAAGTAACCCGTATCAATATTTTGACACAACTCACAGCAACGTGAAGGATTTCTCATGCTTCCCACGTGAAGATCGTCAAACACTTCCACCTGTTGCAGGACCCGCCACGTGTCACTTCGCTGGAACGAAACGGTAGCTGGAAAAGTTATTAAATCGGCACCCAAAGTTATATTTCTCTACGTGACTGGCTTTGATTGACACAGCCGTGTTTTACTGCGTGAGGTACACAGCTGCGAGGCATGTTAATGATGCCCAAGGTGTCCACAGCCTTGCAAAGCTAATGATGTGTCACGCCTCACGTGAGTCGAATGTAATACTCGGGAAGGTGTCTTCGTAGACTTCACTAACCATTTCATGATTTGAGGGTAGGCTTTTCTCAGCTCTCTACCGGAAACAGTGCAGCCTCTGGAGAAAATTGACAGTCAGACGTAATCCTTTTCCCCTTACCTTATTTTGGGGATCCTGCATTCGATTAAAAATTTCCATAATGTTTTTTCACACAAATATGCAATATTGAAGCCCTCTTGAATTAAACAAAGAAAGAAAAGAGGTATTTGTAATGAAATAAGTGTCAAATTTCACAATTCGGACATCCTAAGATTTGTAATGTTCGAATCAGACTGAAAAATGCAATGCCATAGCCGGGATTTGAACCATTGATCGCTCAGTTTCCGCCCGGTTGATCTAACCGAGTTACCATGGCAACATCCCGGTAGGACACTAAATTCCCTAAATGATAAAAAAATCTAAAAACTGAAATTACAGCGCTTTAAAGGATTTCCATGCGTTAATCCCAGTTTTGTTTTTTTTTGCACTTGTGGTCACCATCTCAAAAATTCTGATGTGTTGCTCTCACATGACTTTCCCTACACTGGTACAAAATATTTTTACAAACCCCTATTCTCCATCTACTTGTATTTCATGTTAATCCAGATAAACATTTGCAAAAACTATCTTATTGCTAAGGGAATAAGCGATAGTCAAATCTTTAAAGAGCTGGTTGCTATGTGAAGCATTCCATTCTCTTTGCAGGTCCAGGACATAAAAAAGCGAATAGGGAATTTCCATTTGAGAAAAAGTAGAAGTATTTGAAAATTCAAACAAATAACAAGGAATATCTGGTAATGGTTCACTCCACACAGAAATTTATATAACAAATTGTGTGTGTTAACGAGATCTACATTTTCTGTGTAGTAAAAGTTTGTTTTTTCTTACGGTTTACCAGTTATGCGAAAGTCATTCAGAATGAGAGGGCTTTTAGGGTATTCCCAGAAAATTCAAGATATACATTTTATTTGTCATGAAAATACCTTAAATATATGATATTTTAATCAAAATCGTTGAAGCCATTTTTGATAAAACCAAAATTTTCGAAAAATGTTCCATGTACAGGATAATCTGGATTGGGGGTTTTCTTGAAAATCTTCATGTCGCATTCTGGAAGATACTAAACTAAAATACCAAGTTTGGTATTTATCCGACTTTTCGTTTTTGAGTTATGCTGTTCACAGACGACAGACAGACACACAGATGGACAGACAGATAGAAACACACACGGACACATTTCCAAAAATGATTTATTTGAATTCAGGGCACTCCCAAACGTATATTTCGGGTGAAATCTCGTATCGAATTTTTGGGTGAAATGCAATACTTCCCCTACTTACTATGAAGTTGGGCAAAATTGATATTAGATTCCTCTTGCTGGTGAGCTGTTGGTGTTTTAAATAAGTAACATACTTTATATTAAGCCTGTGTTCAAACGCAAGTGTAAAGTTTCCGCTAATACAAACTTGGCCAGAAGCGTGGGGGCGGAACATTTTAAACTCTCATCTGTTTTAGCGAATGCGCGTGCGCAAGAAGCTGGCACCGATACAACATGCCGTTTAATATTCCCTCTTCACTCCACGTGGGTGGTATACAGATGAAAAGTTACGTAAATGAGACTCCAACAGCTTTAACAACGAATGCTTTAGAAATTAAGAGAGTCTTTAGATTCTTCGCCCATCTGTAGCGAAAAATCCCTTTGCAAGGGGCTAAGAAAGAAACATAAAACAACGAAGACAGGAAAGGATTCTTGGAACGGAGATCAAAAGGATTCGGATTGGACAAAGCCAAGACCTTCTTCAAGGAAGATGCTATCATCTCCAGCTGTTTTAGGGATTGGTATTCATCAGGAAGGCAGTTTGTGCCACAGGTAACCAAGCATAGGGGCAGAGACTATATGGACTGTTACATCAGAGAAAGACAGAGAAGAAAAAAACAAACAAAACAAAGGAACGTGTATTTCGAATCCGTGAAAGATGATAGGAGTGGCACTACTGCTGCTGCTACTTTCTAACGGTTTCAGGATCTACATTGCGTCAAATATCTGTTATTAAAAAAATCTGATGTGTTGCACTCACATGACTTTCTCTACTCTTGTACAAACTATTTTTTACAAACGCTTATTCTCCATATGCTTCATGCTAATCGAGATGTCAATCTTATTGCTAATTTTCTTGTAGGTGCAAGGGGAATATGGTAGGCTTTAAGCGATAGTCAAATATTTTAAGAGATGGTTGCTATTTAGCGCATTCCATTCTCTTTGTATGTCCAGGACATAAAAAAAATCTGATGTGTTACACTCACATGACTTTCTCTACTCTTATACAATCTAATTTTACAAACGCCTATTCTCCATATGCTTCATGTTAATCGAGATATCGAGATGTCAATCTTATTGGTAATTTTCTTGTAGATGCAAGGGAAATATGGTAGCTTTTAAGCGATAGTCAAATATTTTAACGCTGGTTGCTATGTGGCGCATTCCATTCTCTTTGCATGTCCAGGACATAAAAAAAATGAATAAGGCATTTGAGAAAAAGTATAAGTATTGGAAAATTTAAGGAAATAACAAGCAATATCTCGAAAACGGTTCACTCAACAAAAGAAATGTATATGACATAAGTTGTGTATTTTAACACGATCTACATTTTTTGTGTAGTAAAATTTTGTCTATCTCTTATGGTTTACCAGTTATGCAAAAGTCGTTCACAATGAAGAATACTTTTGGAGACATTCCCAGAAAATTCGAGATATACATTTTATTTCTGATGTAAATATCTTAAATATATGATATTTTAATCAAAATCGTTAGAGCCATTTTTGAGAAAATTAAAATTTTCGAGAAATGTTCCATGTAAAGGGTAATCTGGGGTAGGGGGATTTTCTTGAAAACCTTCGTGTCGCATCTCTGGAAGATATTGAACCTAAATACAAGTTTGGTGGGTTTTTATTTGGGATTCAGCGGGCCTCAAAAATATATTTCCGGTGAAATCTCGGTATCGAATTTTTGGGTGGAATACAATACTTCCCCTACTTACTATACGTAGTAGAGAAAGTAAAAAATCTCATTTGAGAATCCCTATCCTATGCCAATTCACATGTAGGTATATCTTAAAATCTACTCCTCTGTCGTTTAAATTAATCAATATAAGATATATTAACTGATGCAGATTACACAATTCAGGTTTAATTACATCTAAAATTCAGAGCCAAATCTCAATTTTTGCATACATCGGAACTCGAACTTTGTAATAGGTGGCGAAGCCATGTGGAAAAATACTATATATGTATTTTCAAACAAGTTACATGTTGTAGCATGTTGTGTTACATTCACATAGCTTTCTTTATTCACCATCATTTATTTATATGATAAAAGTATGAAAAGTTCAATTCAAAAGCAACGAAGATCTCGGAAATGATTAACCTCGAAATAATTGTATTTCACATAAATTGGGTTTTAACTAGTTATGCATTTCTGCTAGTAAGTTTTTGTTTAGTCCTTGCTCTTTCCAAGTTACATAGAATTAGAGTGAACTTCACGGAAACGTCAAAATTTCATTCTTATGTTAGTATCCAAAATATACAATGTTTAATCAAAATCGATAAACCCTTTGGAGAAAATAAAAACAACGACATTTTTTTCTGTAGGTATAAAGGGTAGTTAGAAATGGGGGAAACTTCGTGAAAAATCTTCACATCACACTCTTGTAAGATGTCGGAATTAAATACTGAACTGATATGTATCCGACTTTCAGGTTCTGAGCTGTGCTGTTGACATATACGCTCGCACCCATACCTTTTTTGTAAAAATAATTTTTTGAGAATCTCAAACATGTATTTCTTGTGAAATTTGGGTATTAAATTTTTGTATTGAATACTTCTACCTACCATTGGAGAGCGGCAGAGAGAGTAAATATATTGGTAAATGTGAAAGCTGAAAAAATAATAAAAATGGCGAACATTTAGGAAAAGTAAAGGATAAGTAGACAAGGATTTTAGGTAAGGAGGTCTGTTTTAGTGATTGTGTTTCATTACACACAGAGGGAAGGGGAGAGAGAAGTATGCTGTTAACTTAATAACAAACAGAAAACAATTTCATTACGCGTTTTGAAAACATTATATGAAATGCATTGCACAGAGTGGAGAGAGAGGAGATGAATTCAAAATGTAGAGAAGAGTGTGAGAGATTGGAAAGGGAAGAAAGTGAGAAAGAGGGAGTGATAGAGAGAGGAATGAGAGGGAGAAAATGGGAAAGACGGAGAAAGACGGTGATGCAGAGAGTTAGAGAGAAGCAGAGAGACAAGGTTTTGGATAGACAGTAAAAAAGTGAGAAGGGGAAACAGACATTTAAGAGAGAGAGAAGAGAGAGACAGTGCAAAAGCGAGAGAGGTAGACAGATATTTAAGGCAATAACTGAGATAGCAGATAATAATTAATAATTACTATCTTCAACTTCTGAGAGAATTTTTTTCTGTTTGTCCATTGACATGGAGCGGATTTGCAGGAATTCATCGATCGGAAGATTATTAGACTTGCCAAACCACTGAAACTATTTCTGAGAAATCGTTTTGAAGATGATTACCATCTTCCCCGAAACAAACACTAACCCAAAAGTCCAGTACCTTAAGTTTAAGATAAAGACATTTGGTTTTAAAAGGTCATATGTTTCAAAAAGCACAAGCAATGGATTCCTTGACCTTTGTTTCATAAATATCATTTCCCGCCCCCCAAAACTGAAAAGTTGAAAAAAAATTCTGATGTGGTACATTCACATAACTTTCTCTACTCTCTATAGCCTATTAGTGCGTATAAAAACTATTCTTACTGGTGTGTTTTTAACCTCTCCAAACATATTATTTTGACTCATAAAACCAGAAATCACTTTGGCGGCTTCTTAACATTAAACTTAAAGCTGATTCGTCTCTTATAGGCATAATTTAAAGTCTTAAAATGTAAGAAGCGAAAACAAAGAACAGAAACTAAGAGCACTTGAAATTGGTACGATAACAAATAATAAGATATGCATTAATAAAGTGAAACAGTCTTACGAAATTGGTTCAATCAGCACTCCTCGAAGCAAAAGCTACTGAAAGAAGATTCACAAAATGTATCCTAATTAAAGTTACTACAGATGTTTATATTTGTTCACATTATCACGGCAGTATATTGATTTCTCAATGAAAACATTCAAATGTTTCATTCGTCGTACAAGCGCTTGTGATGAAAAGAAAGAGGATCCCCCAACTTCATGCATGACCTTTAGATGACAACTCGGAAAAGTGTAAAATTAAACCTGGAATATTTCTAAAACGTCTAACGATACGAAAAAGTTGTTAAACACAAAATGTGTGTTTTAATGGGCTCTACAATTCTTCTGAAGCAAATTTTTGTCTATTTGTTATGTTATTATAGTTATACAAATTTATACAAATTTCAATCAAATAAAAGGAATTTCACAAGCTATTGCCAGAAAATTCCAGACATGCATTTTATTTGTGATATAAGTATATTAAATATCTGCTATTTCAATAAAAAGTCCTTAGAGTCACTTTTGAGAAAATCATAAATTTTGAAAAATGTTCCATGTAAAGGGTAGTTTGGGATGGGGAAATTTTATTGAAAGTCTTCGTGTTGCATCTTTGGAAGATACTGAATCTAAATACCAAGTTTAGTATTTATCCGACTTATCGGTTTTGAGTTATGCTGTTCAAATACACACAGACACACGCATATGGACATTTTCTCAAAGCTGCCTTATTTGGATTCAAGGTGCCTCAAAGCATATATTTCCGGTGAAATCTCGATATCGAATTTTTGCTTGAATTGCATGAACTTTTAGATAGCACATTTTAGACTATGTATGCATATTTGCATACAAATTAGTCAAAACTAAAGTGTAAGGAATTAATTTTCATGCGCAAAAGTGTAAACTGAGAAAAAGCACTATATTGGTACAGAAAGCGTCCAGTGCGGTTAAAAGTGAATGGACGGGTGATTTTAACATATCGCTGGGGTTTAAAATATGGCGGATCGTGAAAAATGTTTGCCAAAAATGATATACACGTGCCTATCTGATGCGTTGCACTCACGTGACTTTGTCTACTCTTGTATAAATTATTTTTACAAACGTTTTTTCTCCATCTAGTTCATCTTAATCGAGACACACATTTGCAGAAACTATCTTATTGCTAATTTTCTTTTAGGTGCAAGGGAAATGTGGTAGGCTTTATGCGATAATCAAATCTTATTGAGCTGGTTGCTATGTACAGTATTCCATTCTCTATGTATGTCCAGGACATTTAAAAAAACAATAGCAAATTCCAATTGAGAAAGAGTATATTAGAAAATTCAAACAAATAACAAGAAATATCTCGGAAATGGTTCACTCTACAAAAAAAGTATATGACACAAATTGTGTGTTTTATCGAACTCCACATTTTTTGTCTAGCAACATTACGCTCTATCTCTTACGGTTTACCAGTTATACAAAAGTCATTCAGAAAAAAGAGGACTTTTGGGGACATTCCCAGAATCTGCAAGATATATGTTTCATTTGTCATGAAAATATCTTTAATATACATTTTAATCCAAATCGTTAGTGCCATTTTTGAGAAAATCAAAATTTTCCAAAAAGGTTCCATGTAAAGGGTAGTCCAGGGTAGGCGGATTTCCTTTACAATCTGCGTGTCGCATCTTTGAAATATACTGAACGTAAATACCAAGTTTGGTATTTATCCAACTTTTCGTTTTTGAGTTATGCTGTTGACAGACACACAAACACACACGTGGACGTTTTTTTAAAAATGCTTTTCTGGATTCAGGGGCCTCAAAACATATATTTCCGCTGAGCTAAATCTCGATATTGAACTTTTGGGTGAAATATAATACTTCCCCGACTTACTGTACGTAATAGAGAAAGTGAAAATGGTAAATTTTGTCATTTTCACCTAAAAACTCAGCTCCCAGTATCCCTTAAGTAACAACAAATATTTATATGTTAATCTCGAACTATGGTGAAATAAAGATTTAAAATGTATTTTATAAAACAATCGAGATAATGACTGAGTATCTATCTCTTGAATAATAAAACAGGTGTTCAATTGAAGAGCATTCGAATGTTGCTTTTGTATATTCGGTTAGTCTGTAATGTAAGTAGGTAGATGATGGAAAGTGAGAGTAATGTATGTGGGAGTTATTTCCTGCCTCTTATTGGAAATATTCAGCGGGAGATGTATTTTTAAATGTGTTTTTCCATTCATCGATTGCTGTCAGGCAAGAACCGTAAGGTGAGGATATAAAGGAGGAATCCTGCTCATCACGTTTGGTGCCATTTTTCACAAGGCCGACCTGTGATTTGTGTGTCATATTTTATCCCTATTAGACTGATGTATTTAAAGGCAGGCTATAAACGGAACATAACCGTAAGTAAATAAAGGATGTATTTTGCTCTGTGATTTTCTTGTTTATTACAGTTTGGTGCCTTAAACATTTTTTTTATAAAACGTAAATGTTATAGTTTTAATAATAAAAAGCTGATGTGTTACACTCACATGACTTTCTGTACTCTTGTACAAACTATTTTTACAAACGCTTATTCTCCATATGCTTCATATTAATCGAGATGTTAATCTTATTGCTAATTTTCTTGTAGATGCAAGGGGAATTGGCTTTAAGCGTTTAAGAGCTGGTTGCTGTGGAGTATTCCATTCTCTTTGCATTACCAGAACAAAAAAATGAACAACAAATTTCCATTTGAGAAAAGGTACAACTATTGGAAAATTTAAGGGAATAACAAGCAATAACTCGAAAATGGTTCACGCAACAAAAAAATGTATATGACATAAATTGTGTATTTTAACGCGATCTATATTTTTTGTGTAGTGAAATTTTGTCTATCTCTTATGGTTTACCAGTTATGCAAAAGTCGTTCACAATGAGGAATACTTTTGGAAACATTCCCAGAAAATTCGAGATATACATTTCATTTGTCATAAAAATATCTTAAATATATGATATATTAATCAAAATCGTTAGAGCCATTTTTAAGAAAATAAAAATTTTCGAAAAATGTTCCATGTAAACGGTAATCTGGGGTTTGGGAATTTTCTTGAAAACCTTCGTGTCGCATCTCTGGAAGATACTGAACATAAATACCAAGTTTGGTGTTCATCCGACTATTCGTTTCTGAGTTATGCTGTTCAAAGACACACAGACACACAGACAGACACACACACGGACACGTTTCCAAAAATGCTTTTTTTGGATTCAAGATCCCTCAAAACATGTATTTCCGGTGAAATCTCGGTATCGATTTTTTGGTTGTAATACAATACTTCCCCTACTTACTATACGTAGTAGAGAAAGTAAAAATGTTGGTATGCATTTTGAAGATTTTGTACTAATGTCTGTAATTAGTCTTCCGATTCGGCTAAATGTATCCGTTCATCCACAAACAATAAGGTATACAAAAGTATTTATTTATATTTAGTCCATACAAATAATCTCTTTGCCATTCTTCAATAGCGGAATCATATAGTGTGACTCCAGAAAGTATTAAAAAATATAGCAGCAAAATTAAGGAGACTAAATTCTAATTTTAATACGCCGAAACATATCTATGTAACGAATTGAAAAGATGGCATACAACAGTAATAAAGCTGCACAAAGAAGTATAAATACGAGGCGTATTCTAAAACTAAGGTCCGGTGAACAATATTTAACGGATGGTAGGCCTGAATGAGCTTTCACGCCTGCAGTGCTGTCTACCACTTCTAAGGAACCTACCGCAGTGTTGGTGTGACGCAGCAGGCGTTTCTCAGTCGGTAAGAACAGATCGCAATGGCCGCAACAATTTTAGATCCCACCAATTGTGAACTGCGCGGTGTGATTAAATTTTTGCTGGCAAAAGGATCGTCAGCTGCGGACATCCATCGTGAGTTATGCCTCATGTATAGACCGGACATAATGAGAGACAAACAGGTTCGACACTGGGGTCGAGAATTCCGAAATGCCCGCACAAATGTGCACGATGAACAGCGGAGTGGTAAGCCCAGTATTCGGACCGACGACATCGTTGAGCAAATGAACAAAAAACTTCGAAGTGATCGGCGTTTGACGATTAGTGGTCGGGTTGATAAATTCCCAAATGTTGCTCGAACCACACATTACAGGATTTTCACTGAACAGCTTGGATATCAGAAACTTTGTGCGAGGTGGGTGCCAAAACTGCTTACCGGTCAGCACAAATAGCAACGAATGTGTAGTGCACGACAGTTTTTGGAGCGCTATAGATTAGATGGAGATGATTTGTTTTCCCACATTGTTACGGGTAACGAGACATGAATAGCACACACCAACGCAGAATCGAAACAACAATCAATGCAAGGCGCAGTTCCGGTTCACCCATACCAAGAAGAAGTGTAAGCAATCGCCGTACACGAATCGCAAAATGATGGCTACCGTGTTTAGGACGAAAAGGGGTCCTTTAGATTGATTTCATGGACAGGGGTCAAAAATTACAGCTAACGTGTACTGTGCAACGCTTACCAAACTGAGACCTGCGATCCAAAATCGACGCCGCGGGAAACTGTCGTCTGGCATCATCCTCCTCCACGACAACGCACGCCCGCACACCGCTGCCCAAACCAAAGAGAAGATTCAAGAGTTTTATTGGGAACTCTTTGACCACCCTCCGTAGAGACCGGACCTAGCACAAAGCGACTATTTCCTCTTCTTGTATTTGAAACGATGGCTGAGTGTACAACGATTTCAAACCGACGATGAATTTAAGACGAGCGTTATCAACTGGTTCAAGTCCCAGGCGGCAGACTTCTATGCTGAGGGATTAAAGAAGCTGATGCAGCGTTACAGCAAGTGTATAGATGTGAACGCGATTATGTGGAAAAGTAAAGTATATATGTAGGAACGTATTACTGTCAATAAAAACTTTGTCTCATGAGCGATGTTGTTATTATGACCAAACGGATCTTAGTTTTGGAATTCGCCTTGCATGTTTCGCTGCGCTCGCTAATGAATTTATATAACAGCAAATGCACGTAGTACTATAAAACGAACGCGATAAAACGAAAACGACAACATTCTGGAGATAGGCAGCTAATAATTTTACATCAGATGAAGAAGCTAAATAGTCAAAGTAACTACATATTAAAGTTTTCTAACTTTGACCGCAAATCACGGTTAATATGTTATTCATTACAATGTTGATGATGCAGTAGTAGTGGAATGTGATATAAGGGTTAAAAGTAAGGTTTTATTTTACGAGTAGAATGTTTGCAAAACGAAGGCCGTAGGCATTGTTGTAAACAAGTTATGATGCATATATTCAACAGAAATGTCCATAATAGGTGGAGAGGACCAGCAGGAATGGGAGTACGGAATGTAAATCTTCCCTTTACGGACTACGTATATACACCAATACAATATTACAGCCACCTATTTGGGAAGGAAATCCTTCAATTTCTTAGTCAGCCTTAAAAGAAAGCTTTTGTCAACGGGGAACCTCATAATCTTGCTAGGCTTGTTGATAAATTGATAACTTTACAAAACAAAATGGAAGTACAATCCTACGAGAAAAATAAAACCACTTTTAATACGTGTAGCATATATTACTTTTTTAGAATATCATTAGCATTATATTAATTCCTGGAACTAAGAGAAATCGCGTTTAGAACGAGACTCTTGAAACAAAAGAAATGACGTTAAAAGGCGAGATGTCAGATTTTTTTTTTGATTCGCTAGCAATTATTTTTAGTGAAATTATTTTCACCAAGTTTTGCCTTACACCAGCAATAAAGCGGTTAAATGCTATATCATATTGCTTTCTGGGTTTTTTGGGTAAGTACTTCTAGTGTTTTTCTATCTGATATTTCTGTAATTTCACTTCCATTTCATTTGAATTCATAATTTCAGCCATTGAATCTTCATGTAGATTATCGATAAAAGAATGAACGTTTTAGATTCAAATAAAATAGAATATATACCTTAACTCTACAACGAATTGCGATAAATTGAAGTATGATGATTTCTATGTGAAGAGATAATGCGAGCGCCATGGGAAATTAATCGTTTGAAAAGATATAATGAAATGTAAAACCTAATCAAACAAAGTCGAGTTATTAAACATGTACAAATACGAAGAGTAATTGCTATGTGATTGGACTTGAAACCAAAGTTGGTCACAATGAGCTATTAGCTCGTGTGCACTGTGTTAGAAGCACTACTTTTAGGCCATACCGTCTAAAAATATAATTATATAAAAATGGAGACCATCACTGAAGCATATCCTGAGTACAGGGAACTAAAAATGTAGGAATATTCTGAAAATTTTTGTTTTGGGGGTTAATGTTCTTTAATCAGGTAATTCATACTGGGTATTGAATGAGATGACTGCGTAAGTTAATTATTATTAAAGTGAAGTCATACTCAAATACAACGGGTCCATAGAGCTTAAGATGTTCGTCTTCGAGATAAGGAGAAGCGCTTATCCAGGATGGGCCGGTTTGGTTTTTATTCATAAAAACATGCAACAAAGAAGGAAGATAACAATAAACGGTAATGGGTAGAGAAATTCATATGAGTCTAACAAATACACTTTTTTTCTAATTATACAGCAGAAGTTTAACGCGCAGGTGGGAAAAACCGATGCACCTCATGAGAATAAATATACTTTGAAATATCAAAAATGTTACGTTGTGCCTTTCACTTTTGTGGAATTGATAGCTTAATTTCTAGGTGTACGTTTCAGAACCAGTATGTACAGGGTTATTCATAAAGAATGAGCAGGCGCTAAATAGTTATTAATAATTAACGACAATGGATAGCAACATATAGGATACATCGCTGGCTAGAGGAAGGTTGAAGAAGGTGTTTTGTTACGTTATTTGCACCACGCTGGGCGTAAATTTGAAGTAGTTGTATTATATTTCAACTGTTGGGGAGCCGAACTTGAAGTAGTTGCAACCGCACGTATAGTACCCAGTAACCTTTGCCCAAAAATTTAAAAAAAATATAAACTTTGTAATTTGACTGTTTCTTTAAGTATTAAATATTTATTATAACTAATATAATTTTCCGGGCTGTTATGCCGTGGTCTGCTGAAGAAAGATTTCCCAGCAGATGGGAAATCTTTCTTCAGCAGACCACGGCATAACAGCCCGGAAAATTATATTAGTTATAATTGTGACACCGGCCGTGAAAACCTACGTACTTACATTAAATATTTACGTTTGCCTCGGCTGCGTCAGTATTCTTGTCAGAGACATGGATGTCTTGGCAGGGTTGTGGTGCGACAAGAATGTAGGCTTACACAGATTATAATTTTCCTTCACTACATTTATTAATCCTTGACACAATTTAAATAACACTTCACTGATATAGAGAGAGAGAGCTGTGAGATGTTTTTTATTAATTATTTGCACTTTTTGACACGTAAACTATTTTCGTCTTACACGAATATGTATTAAATTTCTTGATGACACTTTTTGCGTCTGGCTGTCTGCAACCAACTGAACTCTAAATTTGTAAAATTTTCACCTTTTCAGTTTCTGAATAGCTAATCAATAGAATACCTTCATTTAACTAAAGGTTTTTCTGGTTGTTGATTGGCTATTTTATAAGCTGTGACAAAAATTACATTATTGCTTCCAAGAATCAGAAGTAGTATTGTTAAACTCTCAAACTCATTATTGTCTCAAGGTTACCTCATTGTTAACTCATTGTTAGCAACTTTTAACGTGTTATTCTCACAGCTCCTACATTATTAAATTACGTAATAAATTCATATTTCATTATTGAACATGTTTACAATAATATAAACATATACAATGACTGTAATATACACCTTTTATATGATTCTATACACGTATTGCTTTAAGGCGGGCAGTTATTGAATTTATATATTATATAATTAGACTTAAATCATTTAAGTGTTAAAATACACCCTCAAGGTTCAAAGTTTTATTTTATGCATTCTACATGAGCACCATTTGTTATGCAAGGATGACCAGTAGTCTTCCCTTTGCATTTGCAACCATCTTCTATGAATGTTTTGTACCTCTTTGTTTAACTTACAAGAAATGCAGGCTGCAGTGAAACAGTGGATTCACTCTTTGCAGCACACAAAACGACTTCTTGAGGGGTCGCCATTTTCTCGTAAACAAACCACAGCGCCGCTATAGGCCTGTATTGAAATAATAGGTGGGGTCTTAAAATTTTGAACTTTCCTCAATCCAGTGATGTATCATATCTGTGTCTATCTAATGTCGTTGATTAGAGATTAATGTTTAAAATCTGCTCCTTGTTTTTGAATAACCCTGTATTTTAAGATTGATGTTGGACAATAGTTTCATTAGTTCCCAACCGTTACGGCTCACAGACCGAAACAGACAAACGTATTGCATTATAACTAGCGGGCGAAGGCGCAGTTGCAAAATATAGAGTTTATTTATCACAGCTGCTTCGAGCCTTAATAAGAATGAGACAACATTAAATTCCTCAGTCTAAAAGAAATGTAACTTAGCACCGCAGTCATATTAACATTTTTCGCCCTCTTTTAGTACAGAGGACATTGTATTCAAATGTACGCAGAGGAATCAAAAACACTCCTGGAATTCTAGAGATTTTTGGATGTCTACTTAAGCATCATATATCGTTTCCGCTGTTTACTTGTTCATCCTCCTTAAAGAGGTGTGGCACGCAGCTTTGAAACGATTTCTGTCAACGCAAAAAATGAAACTAGTTTTATCAGGATAAAAACTGGGAAAGAATGAGCTCAAGCACGCGCCGAGTCCCGAGAACCATCAATCCTTTCGACAAAGGGTATTTCTCGGACAAGTTGAGTAAAAAAGATGCCGCTACCGGTGAAGGAAGTTGTAAAGTGCGAGAACAGGCAATTGGCGAGGCACCTTCCCGCATCGATAGATCGATCGATCGGTGTCACTGAGTGACCACACACGTCGCGGCCACCTGTCAGGAAGACAGTTGACAACTGAATGCGATGCCGCCGACACCTCTGTTAGCAGTCCATATGTTTCCGAGGACAGATGATGATCAAATCCTTACATCGCCAAAGGGAAACTCAGAGTTCCATTGTGTTAGTGTGCTAGATTAATCATAGAGAAACAAAGCAAGACAGCTTTCACTTTAGGCCTTTTAGAGAAAATTATAAATAAAAATCCGATGTGTTGCACTCACATGACTTTCCCTGCTCTTGTACAAACTATTTTTACAAACGCTTATTCTCCATATGCTTCATGTTAATCGAGATATCGAGATGTTAATCTTATAGCTAATTTTCTTGTAGATGCAAGGGGAATATGGTAAGCTTTAAGAGATAGTCAAATCTTTTAAGAGCTGGTTGCTATGTGGAGCATTCCATTCTCTTTGTATGTCCAGGTAAACGAGTAACGAATCCCCATTTGAGAAAAAGGTATAAGTATTGAAAAATTCAAACAAATAACAAGGAATACAAATAACAAATGGTTCACTCGACAAAAAAAATTATCTGACATAAATTTTGTCTATCTCTTACGGTTTTCCAGTTGTGCGAAAGTCATTGACGATGAAGAGGACTTTTGGGAACAATCCAAGAAAATTCACGGTATACATTTCATTGGCCATGAAAATATCTTAAATATATGATATTTTAATCGTAGAGGCAGTTTTGAGAAAATAAAAGTTTTAGAAAAATGTCCAAGCAAAGGGTAATTGGGGTGGGAGATTTTCTTACAAATCTCCATTCTCATCCTTGGAAGATACTAAACTCAAATACCAAGTTTGGTATTTATCCGACTTTTCCTTTTTGAGTTATGCTGTTCAGAGACTGACAGGCACAAAGACAGACAGATACACACACAGACATGTTTCCAAAATGCTTTATTTGGATTCAGTGCACCTCAATATGTATTTCTGGTGAAATATCGGTATCGAATTTTTGGGTGGAATGCAATACTCCCCCTACATAGTAGAGAAAGTAAGAGGTCCCCAAAAAGGCAATGGCAGAAAGGATGGTAAAGCACACTTCTTACGAGAGGGATGTTCAAACAGTACTTGGCAGATAAATATGGTCAGGGAGGTAATACCATCCCAAGCAATGAAGATGTCCACAATGCAGTAAAATGCCCGTAAACAAGTTTGTGGTTAAAATAAAATACCCTGTTTATAACGACATAATATGCGTTTAATGCTTATTTCTTAAACTGCCACTTTATTTCAATGCTGCAAAGTTTATGGATGCGAAAACCGAATAAAGTTCCTTTATATCTTTTATACGTGTGGAGTAATTAAGTCCAACAAGAATAACCTATGTTAGACATATAAGGAAAGAAGCGTGTGTCCACACTATGGCTATAATTTACGACTGAGAATATTATTTGTTTTTGGTAGTCATAGATTACACACCATGTCCATAATTCTTTTTAATGGTAGACAGCAAATTGTTTTGTTTCATTTGTATATCTACTTTAACTTCTATGGTCATATCAGGGGCTACGACTCGAGAAACAACTTACTAGATGTGTTACCGAGCGGGATGGCCTAGGTGGTAACGTCTTGACCGCAATCCGGTGGTCGTGGGTTCGATTCCCGCGGCCGACCTTTCTGACCTATGGGAGTTTTGGGGGTTTTCCCGGGTCGCGAGGCACCCCCAAATTTCCTGTCCTTCTATTTCACCTCCATTCTCATTTTCCTTCCATTTTTATCTTCTTGGTCTGTTTCAGGATTGAAAGTCTCCGGGTTGCATGGTAGGGGAAAAGGATGCTCTAAGTAACCCTTGGTCCTCGGAATGGGGTGGTCTCCGAGTCTCAGGAATCTCAATGGGATATGCAAGGGGGAGGAGAGAAGGTGCCTACTGGTCCGGCCGACCTCTGTCTCCTATCACTTCACTCCTCCCTCCCAGGGGTACCCCTTCATGGACTTAGACACAAAAGATCTTGTAGGTCGAGCTGCTAAGTCCCCCTTGTCCTACTCCTACTGAAAGTGTTTTTTTTCTGAACTGTAGCTTTTGTTTTTTAACGTTGATTTCAACATCAACTTTTACATTCACTCCCGCATTCATGATACCAGACTCTACGGAGGATTGGGAATGATTCTGGATAAAGAAAATTTTCCATTTAACAAGAATCGAACCCGGGACCTCTGAGATAGAAATCTAGAACCCTGATTCCTCGACTACAGAGGCATTCTTAGAAATTCTACATAGCTACCAATTTCTGACCTACTTTTTTGAATGTTGTTCTTCTCTCCTTTAATCCGAAAATGTTTCGTCATTCAATAAATATAGAATTAGAGGAAGTTAATACACCTCCTCTCTTGGCAATCGTGGTCCACCTGTTGCCGAAGGTCCTCCTCAGTTCGTCTGCCAGTCAGGCAAAGGACCCGCTGGGCAGACGAACTGAAGACCTTCGCCAGCAGGTGAACCACGATACGTAAAAAGAGAAAAACTAGTGGACATAGCCAGTATGACAATAAACCAAAATTTGTCTTTCCAGGAATAGCCAACCGGGATTGCAAAATCCAGTTCCCTTTCACCTGAAAGAAGCTCATGCCCAAATAGAATCGTGAATTCTAACTAACTGCCATGCTACTGTGCGTTAACGGTTACAGTTAACGACGATCACCTATTAATGCCTTATTTTCCAATTGATTGTTACGGGTAACGGTAATTACTAGAATACACTGTTACAAGAAAATATCTATTACTCTGTAACAAACAGTTAATAGCCATGTGTCATTATCGCAACTTGAATCATGCACAAGTATTTTACCATAACTATTACAAACTTAGCATTTCAGATAACAAATTATACTCAGTATGTTTCCGTAATTACTTATAAAATTAAATACAGTTTTATTTATGGACGTTCTTTAACTGATGCGGTCCTTAGCGTCCCATTCTATATTGGGCGTGAAATACCGGTAATTTGGCTCAGATGCCTCTTTATTAGGCTTGAGGCCTTTTTACGTGCCGTATATGTACGACACGGGACCACTGGCTTTACTTCCCTTCCAAGAAAGCCATGCTAAGGATTTTTACGCCAGAAAAAAATCCATTGCCCTCCGACGGGTTTGAATCCGCGACCTGGGGAATCCCTATGCCCAGAATATTATTACGGTTTCGTGCTATGCGCTACGGGACTGAGTTGGGTTGCTGCCAGTATATGCTACGGGACTGAGTTGGGTTGGTTGCCAGTAGATGCTACGGGACTGAGTTGGGTTGGTGCCAGTAGATGCTACGGGACTGAGTTGGGTTGGTGCCAGTAGATGCTACGGGACTGAGTTGGGTTGCTGCCAGTAGATGCTACGGGACTGAGTTGGGTTGCTGCCAGTGGATGCTACGGGACTGAGTTGGGTTATTGACAGTATTTGCTACGGGACTGAGTTGGGTTGGTGCCAGTAGATGCTACGGGACTGAGTTGGGTTGCTGCCAGTAGATGCTACGGGACTGAGTTGGGTTGCTGCCAGTAGATGCTACGGGACTGAGTTGGGTTGGTGCCAGTAGATGCTACGGGACTGAGTTGGGTTATTGACAGTATTTGCTACGGACTGAGTTGGGTTATTGACAGTATATGTTACGGGACTGAGTTGGGTTATTGACAGTATTTGCTACGGGACTGAGTTGGGTTATTGACAGTATATGCTACGGGACTGAGTTGAGTTGTTGACAGTATTTACTACGGGACTGAGTTTAGTTGTTGACAGTATTTGCTACGGGACTGAGTTGAGTTGTTGACAGTATATGCTACGGGACTGAGTTGGATTATTGACAGTATATGTTACGGGACTGAGTTGGGTTATTGACAGCATTAGCTACGAGACTGAGTTGGGTTATTGACAGTATATGCTACGGGACTGAGTTGAGTTGTTGACAGTATATGCTACGGGACTGAGTTGGGTTGGTGCCAGTAGATGCTACGGGACTGAGTTGGGTTGCTGCCAGTATATGCTACGAGACTGAGTTGGGTTGTTGACAGTATATGCTACGGGACTGAGTTGAGTTGTTGTCAGCATGCGCTACGGGACTGAGTTGGGTTGTTGACAGTATATGCTACGAGACTGAGTTGAGTTGCTGACAGTATATGCTACGGGACTGAGTTGGGTTGTTGACAGTATATGCTACGGGACTGAGTTGAGTTGTTGACAGTATATGCTACGGTAACTGAGTTGAGTTGTTGACAGTATTTGCTACGGGACTGAGTTGAGTTGTTGACAGTATATGCTACGGGACTGAGTTGGGTTGTTGACAGTAATGCTACGGTAACTGAGTTGAGTTGTTGACAGTATGTGCTACGGGACTGAGTTGGGTTGTTGGGAGTATATGCTACGGGACTGAGTTGAGTTGTTGACAGTATATGCTACGGGACTGAGTTGAGTTTTTGACAGTATATGCTACGGAACTGAGTTGAGTTGTTGACAGTATATGCTACGGGACTGAGTTGAGTTGTTGACAGTATATGCTACGGTAACTGAGTTGAGTTGTTGACAGTATTTGCTACGGGACTGAGTTGAGTTGTTGACAATATATGCTACGAGACTGAGTTGAGTTGTTGACAGTATATGCTACGGGACTGAGTTGAGTTGTTGACAGTATATGCTACGGGACTGAGTTGAGTTGTTGACAGTATATGCTACGGGACTGAGTTGGGTTGTTGACAGTATATGCTACGGTAACTGAGTTGGGTTGATGATAGTATATGCTACAGGACTGAGTTGGGTTGATGATAGTATATGCTACAGGACTGAGTTGGGTTGATGATAGTATATGCTACGAGACTGAGTTGAGTTGTTGATAGTATATGCTACCGGACTGAGTTGAATTGTTGACAGTATATGCTACGGGACTGAGTTGAGTTGTTGACAGTATATGATACGGGACTGAGTTGGGTTGTTGACAGTATATGCTACGGTAACTGAGTTGGGTTGATGATAGTATACGCTACGGGAGTTAGGTTGTTACCACACGTTACCGCGGTGCCACCTCTCTCGATTCTACCTGCTAGTAAGTGGTATACAAAGCAATCATTTAAGCTCACACGTGAAGAAAAATAATATGGAAATAGATTATGCACTCTAAATCTTGGTCTCATCAATGTAAAGTGATGTTAGTGTTGCTTTCTTTTCACAAATTTGTACATCTTCAGTAGTGGCAGTAACAAAGGGTACTAGCACTTGATAGTCTGTAGCTGACTGTAAGCCGATACCTTCATTGGTACTATCCTATCCGTTTTATGCAGCAAGGAACAAGAACAATTACCTTATAACTGTGAAATGACGTTGATTATATCTGTAAATCTATAAGAGTGAAATATGAAGAGGATAATTTCTTTACGTTATTTGCCCCACGCTTTTGGGATCCAATTTGAAGGTGTTATATTTTTGTAGAAGTTGTATTGTATTTCGACTGTTGGGGAGCCGAACTTGTAGTAGTTGCAACCGCACGTATAATAAACAGTTTCCGGTAGCCTTCGCCCCAAAATGTACCCTCAGGTGGCCTTTGCACCAAGTTTAAAAATATGAAGACTGTAATTTAACTTTTCTTTAAATATTATATATTTTTGCCTCGGCTGCCACAGTATTATTGTTGGAGACACGTTTCTCTTTGCAGGGTTGTGGTACGACTAAGTATTTAGGCTTACACAGATTATAAGTTTTACTTCGCTCCTTTTATTACTACTTGATACGATTTAAATAACACTTCACTGATATAGAGAGCTGTGAGATTCTTAATTAATTACTTGCACTTTTTAACACGTAAACTATTTTTCGTCTCACACGAATACGTATTAAATCTCTCGAGGATGTGTCTCGCGTCCAGTTAGGAACACTTTTTGCAGCCAACGGAACTGATGTCAACTGCCTAAACTTGTAAATTTCTGTATTTCATGTCTCTGATTGGCTATTCCTAATCTAATAGAATACCTTCATTTAACTGAAGCTTTTTCTGTCTCAAAATTTATTTATTGCTTCAAAGAATTACATGTAATATTGTTAAACTTTCAAATTCATTATTGCCTCAAGGTTACCTCATTGTTACCTCATTGTTAGCAACTTTTAACCTTTTATTCTCGCAGCGTAATATATTCACATAACATTATTACACATGGATACAATAATACAAGCATATGTAATGACTGTTACATACATTTTACAAATTATTACATTCACATATTGCTTCAAGGCGGGCTGTTATTGAATTTATATATTATATAATTACACTGAAATCATTTGGTCTTAAAAACACTGCCACAATTATTGAGGCATTTAGAGTGAAACAAATTTGTAGCAAACCCATTACGGAAGAAATAAATTCAATCTACTTTATCCGAGAATGTATAGTTAGAGAGTGGAGATGGTCAACAAATTTGAGTGTTACCTGTGTAAAATGCAGTCTCACAAGAAACAAGATTGCTAAAGCTTGGCAAATGTATGAAGGTGAAGTCTGACAGAGAATGAAGAATTGGGTTAAGAATTACATATAGGGATTCTGGTAAATATTATGGCCAAGTTTAAAATGACCAAGATATTATGACGATTTACAAACCCACAAAATGGTAGCTCGTGTTTAATCATTTAAAAGAGAGTAGAAGTAACCGTTTGTGAATGCTGCTAATTTTTGCACATGATATTGCTATCATAATTATTCGGCTTATTATCCCTTCTAAGAAACATTTACCCTACAATCGTTTACAAAACGGGGTTTCATTCGCCAGTCATTAACTTATGTATAGTTTTTACTTTCTCTACTACGTATAGTAAGTAGGGGAAGTATTGTATTCCACCCAAAAATTCGATACCGAGATTTCACCGGAAAAACATGTTTTGAGACCTCCTGAATCCAAAAAAAGCATTTTTGGAAACATGTCCGTGTGTGTGTCTGTGTGTGTGTCTGTGTGTCTGTGAACAGCATAACTCAAAAACGAACAGTCGGATAAGCACTAAACTTGGTATTTAGGTTCAGTATCTTCCAGAGATGCGACACGAAGGTTTTCAAGAAAATCCCCCCACCCCAGACTACCCTTTACATGGAACATTTTTCGAAAATTTTAATTTTCTCAAAAATGGCTCTAACGATTTTAATGAAAATATCGTATGTTTAAGATAATGTCATGGGAAATGAAATGTATATCTCGAATTTTCTGGGAATGTCTCCAAAAGTATTCTTCATTGTGAACGACTTTTGCATAACTGGTAAACCATAAGAGATAGACAAAATTTTACTACACAAAAAATGTAGATCGCGTTAAAATACACAACTTATGTCATATACATTTCTTTTGTTGAGTGAACCGTTTTCGAGATATTGCTTGTTATTTCCTTAAATTTTCCAATACTTATACTTTTTCTCAAATTCGTTATTCATTTTTTTATGTCCTGGACTTGCAAAGAGAATGGAATGCGCCACAGAGCAACCAGCGTTAAAATATTTGACTATCGCTTAAAAGCTACCATATTTCCCTTGCATCTACAAGAAAATTACCAATAAGATTGACATCTCGATATCTCGATTAACATGAAGCATATGGAGAATAGGCGTTTGTAAAATTAGATTGTACAAGAGTAGAGAAAGTCATGTGAGTGTAACACATCAGATTTTCTTTAAGAAGTGTTTCTAGGGATAGGCGTTGTCGGACAGCTGTTGCGGATGCTTGTTCAAAGGAAAGCTACTTCCCGTGGACACTAGGGGGCTGTTTGGTCGAGCCCGCTCTCTAGGCAGCTCCAGCTTCGAGCCTGGGACTGTTAGGGACTTTTCCGCGTCTCTGTGACCTCTGCTTGCAGTCTGTAATCTCCTGTGGTTCCTTCTTCCTGGGGGGTGGCCACAATAAATTTATGTAGGTTGCAGTGTGCGAGAGGTCCCTTTCGTTGTGTAAATTATAGTACCTACATCTATAATATATTATCGTTTGAATTTGAATACACAAAAAAGTGATTATTTACTCTTATCTACAGTACTTTTTACACCTCAAATTGTTTGGTTGTATGCGGATAGCCATAAATGTAGATGAAAAATGAAAAAGAAAAATTGAATTTTATGAATGCATAAATCAAAGTATAATAAGTATTTGAAATTGATAGAGACATTTATGTGTCGTAGGAGCGTATGAACTTAGGTGAGTAGAAATGAAGATGCTGAGGTATTCTAAGAAGAATTACAAAAAGAAGTAAATATATGTAAAAAATCTGATGTGTTACACTCACATGACTTTCTCTACTCTTGTACAAACTATTTTTACAAACGCTTATTCTCCATCTACTTCATGTTAATCGATATAAACGTTTGAGACTCTATCTTATTGTTAGTTTTCTTGTAGATGTAAGGGGAATATATATTTACAAGGGCAATATAGAAATACAGTAGCCTTTAAGTATATACATATCTCTTAATAGCTGGTTGCTAGGTGCAGCACAATTCCGTTTGCCACAGATCAATACTCTTTGCATATCCAAGACAAAAAGATGAATAACGAATCCCATTTCAGAAAATAAGTATTGAAAAATTTAAGGGAATAACAAGTAATATCTGGAAAATGGTTCACTCAACAAAAAAATTTACATGACATAAATTGTGTATTTTAATGCGATGTACATTTTTTGTGTAGTAAACTTTTGTGTATCTCTTATGGTTTACCAGTTATGCAAAAGTCGTTCACAATGAAGAATACTTTTGGAGACATTCCCAAAAAAATTCAAGATATACATTTCATTTGTTATACAAATATCTTAAACATATGATATTTTAATCAAAATCGTTAGAGCCATTTTTGAGAAAATTAAAATTTTCAAAAAATGTTCCATGTAAAGGATAATCTGGGGTGGGGGGATTTTCTTGAATACCTTTATGCCGCATCTCTGGAAGATACTGAACCCAAATACCAAGTTTGGTGTTTATCCGACTGTTCATTTCCGAGTTATGCTGTTCACAGACACACAGACAGACAGACACACAGACACACACACGGACGTGTTTCGAAAAATGCTTTTTTTGGATCAGGGTGTCTCAAAACATATATTTCCGGTGAATTCTCGGTATCGAATTTTTGGGTGGAATACAATACTTACCCTACTTACTATACGTAGTAGAGAAAGTAAAAAACATCGTTCACATGTTAACATTAGGAGATTTGAATGCAAGAGTAAGAGATGTACTAATAGTACATGTTCTGTAGTTGCATATGGTGATACTGACAGAAAATTAAGCGATTTTATTATTTTCATTGAACATAAAATTACTAATTCTTTGAGGCTCATATTTTGTAATAGTTGACTACATAATAGCTACTAAAAGAATAGGTCACTGAAATATAAAATGAGAATTTAAAGTTCAACTTTCCAGGATAAAAGGGGCAAAAATCATATTAAACATAAACTTGCGCTAGAATTATAAACTGTTGAAACTAAAGAGAATATTGAGAAAGAATGGAGTAGGTTAAACAGTAAAGTTATAAATGGCTAATGATATGCTCGGTAAAAGACCTAAAGATATGGAAATCGCCAATAGTGTTAGAAACAACATGAGAAACACGCAAACAGAGGAGAAATAAAATTAATAAATTGATTAAAAAGTCATAATAAAACTTGGGAGAGTTTTATAGCTGACATTGAACATGATATTTACAGGACAGAGCGTCTAAGCTCATGATACATGTGAATAAAACGGAGAAAGATATGGGAAATATTTATATGATAAAAGAAAGTCAATGAATACAACAATATAAAAATTTATATGATGAAAACAATGGTGAAGATTATATTAGAAGGACACCAACATTCCTACAGATGAAATAGATAACGGAGAACTAGAAGCAGCTTTAAAAGAAAGAAAGAAAAAACAGAAAAGCTAGTGCTTTGAATAGAATTAATAAGTAGAGGGTGTAGATTATACAACGGAGGTGGACAACTCACGCACTCCGATCCACGTGAGGTTTATTGTGGCTACCACCCCCGTCTCGCGGGAGGAAGGGATGAGGGAAGTAACACAGGAGGTTACCGACGGCAGGCAGAAAGGCCACAGGGACGCGCGGAAGACACTAACAGTTCCTAGATCGAAAACCTGTCCCACCACTGGAGTTGCCAAAGAGGTCGATGAACGACCCGTTTAACCAAGTAGCCCTTTAGTGCATAGGAATTATTCTTTCCTTGGAGCAAGCATCCGCACCATCTGCCCGGCACCACCATGAAACTTAAAAGTGCACCTGAAGCGTCAGAAGGACGGAATGAAAGGGAAATAATGGAAATAAAATCATAGTAGATGAGAAACAGCCTCAAAATTCGCCTACCGACCAGGGAAAACCACGAAAAACTCAAGTCAGAAAAGGCTGTAGACGGGGATCGAATCCGAGATCTCCCGAATGCAAGCTATCTTGCTTGATTGGAATTAATACCAAACTGATGAAATACGGCAGACCGATACTGAAATTTCGTTTTCTCCATGTCGTTAACATGTACTGGAAGAATTGCTCAGTTCCTGTAGAATAGAGTATAGCTAAAATTACTTATTTATTTAAAATGGATAATGGAAATGGTACAGGGTATTATAGAGGAAAATGTTTGAACAGTGAAACGTGGTCTTTTGACCCAAGAGGAAGTGGATTAAGTTAGGAATAATGGCAGATTACTACTTGAAAATATATTCCATAAACTAATTAACAAGCCGAATTTCTTCCATTTAATAAACTGATACTTCAATTACATAGATAATTACAATTAACAAACCCTTATTCGTTCACCATTCTTTACGCTTTAATGTTTTAAATTAAATTACAATAAGTATAGAATTGCTTCCTGCTCTCACATTTACCGATATATTTCAAAACTAACCGCAATAAGTCTATAGTTCAGACGATCAATATTTTCCCAGTGAAGAATTACTAAAGAGAATTTTATAATACGTTAAGCCAAAAATAAATTTAGAAATACCATCCAGAATGCCTTCTATCTAAACGTTGTCCTGTTGTTTTCCTCGTAACCTAGCTCGCCGTCGAAGAAAGACTTATCAGCCTTGTGGAGAGGACGTTGAAGAAAGCTGGAACTGATCCGGCGCCTGCGCATTCGACGACGACAATCGCCTGACGTACTGCGTGACTCAAATAACTGCGCCCTTTCCGCTTGTTGATGTCGTCTGCTTGTGAACCACTACCATAGTCGTTTCCTTTCTGTTCCCGTACATGTCACACTTCCAGTACAAACCAGTCGCCTAAAGCAGATTTCTCCGGGGAGGGTCAATTTGGCACAACAGGTAATCAGGTAATAGCATTTATGGGAAATTTTAAAATCAAAGATTTGAAGCTATTCATGAAATAACAATACTATTTGAAAAGCAACCAGGCTTTAGAAACTGACACTCCTGTAATGAAAATATATGCATAATAAGATAAACTGGGGGCATTTCTAGCTAAGATTCAGCAAAGGATAAAAAGCTATGGAGAACGGGAGAAGATCAGAGGCTACATAAGAACAAGGGCCAGAGGACTGTAGCTTTATAACTTTATTTCGTTCTAATTCATTCTCATTATTTTTTTCTATAGGTGTAGTTTACAATAATTCTTCTTTAAATCATATTTAAACCATAATTTTTCATTTCTTATTAATACAACCCTCAGTGTTTGTGTATTTAACACAAAAAATGTGTGAGTTATTCTGTGTCAAAGGACAAACATTTATTTGTAAGGTCAGATATAAGATTTAATAAAATAAATTGTACTCTATCTCTTTTCCCATTATATCAGTCACAGTAACCAAATGTATATATTCAGTACTGTGCTCTTGTAAAATTCCAAACAGAGGAAAACCATGTACGGCCATGAAGGCAATGTGATTTTTATATTTGAAAGTATAATATGAAGCTACTTGGCGCTAAAAGTCCTTTTATTACTACTGTTATTAATACGATAATTGAAAAACGTCATAAATTTAATTTTGAGACTCACATAGTATTCATAGATTGTAAAAGCTTTTGACGAAATAAATAGGCCTTCAAAGAAGTGGTGAAACAGATGAATTCACCTAACCCTAAAAGGAGCACAAGAAAATATTTTGGGTGCTTTTCTGCATGTTATCGAATTTGATATTCAGAACTGCTATCCAAGTTCCACTGAGATAATAAGATAAACCAAAATAAAATGTACAGAAGGACTACCAAACAACTAAGGTCATCTATCAACAAGTTACCCAAGCAAATCTTGCAGGCATCACAATGAACAGTCTTTATATCCACTGAACAGCAATCACACAAGCATAAAAGTCCGAATTCTAACTAACTCACCAGCAACGAGCTAGATAGTAGTGCAAGTTCACTACGCAACTAAGGTCATTTATCAACAAGTTATCCAAGCAGATATTGGAGGCATCACGGAGAACTACGTTTACATAGGCACAGAACAGTAATCACACACTCATAAAATTCAAACTTTTCATTAACTCAACAGCAACTAGGTAAATAGTAGTGGAAGCTCACTACGCAACTAAGACCACTTCTCAGTATCCAAATATGGCCGTATATCAAAAAGTTACTCAAACAGATTTTGCAGGCATCACGGTGAACTACGTTTACATATCCACAAAACAGCAATCACACAATCATAACACTAGTCTGCATGATATCGGATGACTGAAAACTAATAAATGATTCTGACTCACGTTTTTGTGATGATTTCAGAACTGCTTTTAGTTTTTTTCTATCACAAACAATTTTCTCGGAATTTCACTTCAAAATATAGAGATATAAAGATATTGCTTCCGCCACTACACATAAAATTGAGCATGATGAAGCAATTTGTAAGGGCTCTACCACCGGATGGACTCTGCTTCAAGTACCTTTCCAAGAAATTTCCCTTTATTACACAAGGCAAATTAAAGGCTGGAATTTTTGTTGGTCCTCAAATAAAGAAATTGATGAACGATGAAGATGTTGAGAAGACAATGAATGAGAGAGAAAGAGAAGCATGAACCGCCTTCCGATCAGTTACTGAAAGCTTCTTAGGCAATAACAAAGATCCTAATTACAAGGCCATTGTCGAAACAATGTTGGAAAATTTCAAGAAGATGGGTTGTAACATGAGTGTAAAGGCGCATTTTCTGCATTCACATATCGACTACTTTCCAGAAAATCTGGGACATTATAGTGAAGAGCAGGGTGAACGTTTTCACCAAGATATTAAGGAAATGGAGAGGAGGTACCAGAGGAGATGGAATGAAACTATGATGGCCGACTACTGTTGGATGTTGAGGAGGGACAGTCATCTTCAAGTATCTGCAAGGAAGTCAAAGAAGAGAAAGTTTGAATAAAATTAAATGAAACACTTTGGCTTTATGTTTTGTTAAAATGTAGTCATGAAATAAATTAGGGGAGTACTTTAGAGTATTCTTAGAATGTTTGTTGAATAAAAACTTACCTTGTGTGAAATGGTATTTGAATACTTTTCTACGCTCATTAGTAAAATTGTCAAAACATTACTTATTTTGTGTAGAAACCTGACGTGGTAGAGTAAAAACGGAAGTTATTTCTGGAATCAGCATAAAAACTTTATTCAAGATCGCCTACTTTTAAGAAATCAACTGAAAAAAAGTTTGAAAATGCAGACTAGTGATAACCCAATTCTAACTAACTCAAATGCAACAAGCTAGATGGTACAGATACACTACGTGATCAAAAGTATCCGGAATCCTGGCTAAAAATGGCATACAAATTCGTGGTGCCCTACATCGGTAATGCTGGAAGTCAATATGGTGTTCGCCCCCCCCTTAGCCTAGATGACAGCGTTCACTCTCGCAGGCATACTTTCAATAAGGTGCTGGAAGATTTTTTGGGGAATGGCAGCCCATTCTTCGGAGTGCGGAACTGAAGAGAGGTATCGATGTAGGTCGGTGAGGCATGGCACGAAGTCGGAGTTCCAAAACATCCCAAAGGTGTTCTATAGAATTTAAGTCAGGACTCTGTACAGCCAGGCCATTACAGGGATGTTATTGTCGTGTAACCACTCCGTCACAGCCCGTGCAGTATGAACAGGTGCTCGATCGTGTTGAAAGATGCAATCGCCATCCCAGAATTGCTCTTCAACAGTGGGAAGCAAGAAGGTGGTTAAAATATCAATGCAGGTCTGCGCTGTGATCGTGCCACGCAAAACAACAAGGGGCGCAAGCCCCCTCCAGGAAAGACACGACCACACCATAACACCACCACCTCCGAATTTCACCGTTGGCACTACGCACGCTGGCAGATGACGTTCACCGGGCATTCGCCATACCCACAACCTGCCATCGGATCGCCATATTGTGTACCGTGATTCGTCACTCCACACAACGTTTTGCCACTGTTCAATCGTGTAATGTTGACGCTCCTTACACCAAGCGAGGCGTCGTTTGGCATTTTCCTGCGTGATGTGTGGCTTACGAGCAGCCGCTCGACCATGGAATCCAAGGTTTCTCACCTGACGTATAACTGTCATAGTACTTGAAGTGGATCCTGATGCAGTTTGGAATTCATGTGTAATGGTCTGGATAGATGTCTGGCTATTACTCTTCATGATCCTCTTCAAATGTCGGCGGTCTCTGTCAGTCAACAGACGAGGATGCCTGTACGCTTTTGTGCTGTACATGTCCCTTCACGTTTCCACTTCACTATCACATCAGAAACAGTGGACCTAGGGATGTTTACGAGTGTGGAAATCTCGCATACAGACTTCTAGCACAAGTGACACCCAATCACCTGACCACGTTCGAAGTCCGTGAGTTCCACGGAGCATCCCATTCTGCTGTTTCACGATGTCTAATGACTACTTAGGTCGGATAATGAGTACCAGGTAGTAGGTGGCGGCACAATGCATCTAAGATGAAAAACGTATGTTTGTGGGGTGTCCGGATTCTTTTGATCACATAGTGTATCTCAATACGCAACTAAGGCCACTTCTCAAAATTCATCTACGTCTCTCTATCAATAAGTTACTGAAGATGTGGCAGGCATCACGGTGACAACTTCTACATATCCACAGAAGCAATCACAGAAGGTAAAAAGTCCAATTTAACTACATGACTCAGCAGCTAAAAGCTCAATGGTACGGGAAACTCATTACGCAACTAAGGCCTCTTATCTGCCACACACTGAATCGTGTTTTATAGCTTCTATAAGTAACAGGCACGATATGACCTATAGTTAAGCAGCGTTAAAATACTTAGTACAGTAATGTCGAGAAATGCTTTATAGCATAGACCTTCCCCCCTGAGGGCATTCTGCTTCGAGTACAAACAACAAGTGAAGGCAGAGTGCGTGCCCTGACCTATAGGCTTTCTAATGCAGCGTATCATAAGTGCAGCATATACTTCAGTATTTAGAGTAAATTAGAATATTGTGAATGTTTTGTTAAGAAGACGCTTTGAATGTTTAACACCACAATTAGTTCGCGAAGGAAATTGAACGTGTTTACAATTAAATGAAATATCAAAATGTGTAATATGTGATAACTTCGTGTGAGAAAAATGTACGAGGTGTAGCACCGTTCCAGACACAAACATGCAGGTACCGATGATGTCATTTGAGAACATCGCAGAAAATAACTGCGGACCTTAAGATAAGTTATAAGTTATAATTAATATATATGTGTATGTATATATTGAAGTAGGTTTGTTGTTTCACGTATGGAAAAGCCGATTTGAAGTAGGAGTTGCATCGTATTTCAACTGTTGGGGAGCCGAACACTTGAAGAAGTTGCATCCGCACGTATGGTAAACAGTTTCCGGTAGTCTTCGCCCCAAATGTACTTTCAGGTGGTCTTTGCCCCAAGTTTAAAAATAATAGCTTTGTAATTTAATTGTTTCTTTAAATATTATATATTTATGTTTGCCTCGGCTGCGTCAGTAATACTTTACTGACATGAATATCTTGGCAGGGCGTGATGCGACAAGAATGTAGGCTTACGCAAATTTTTAAGTTTTAATTCACTCCTTTTTATTAATCCTTGACACAAATTAAATAGCACTTACTGATATCGAGAGCTGCGAGATTCTTTTTTAATACTTGCACTTTTTAACACGTATACTATTTTCGTCTCACACAAATACATATTATATTTCTCGAGGACGCATCACGCATCAAGTTACAAACACTGTCCGCAGGCAATTGACTAGATTTCAACCGTCTAAATTTGTAAATTTCTGTATTTCAAGTCTCTGATTGGCTAATCCTACTCCAATAGAATACCTTCATTTAACTAAAGTTTTTTCTGGTTGTTGATTGGCTATTTTATAAACTGTCACTAAAATTACATTATTGCTTCCAAGAATCATAAACAACATTTAAACTCTCAAACTCATTATTGCCGCAAAGTTACCTCATTGTTACCTCATTGTTTTCTCATTGTTAGAAACGTTTAACTTATTATTCTCACAGCTCCTACATTATTAAATTACGTAATGCATTCACATAACATTATTACACATGGATACAATAATATAAGCATATGCAATGACTTACATACATTTTACAAATTATTACATACACATATTGCTTCAAGGCGGGCTGTTATTTAATTTACTTATTATATCATTTGACTGAAATCATTTAAGTGTTAAAAATACTGCCTCAAGCGATGATGTCATATGAGAACATCGCAGAAAATAACTGGGGACCTTAAGATAAGTCTGGTTATAATTTATATTTATACATATATATATAAAATATTATATATTTTGTACGTTGCTTTCTCATTAGAAAAGTTTCATTAAAAGCTGTTTATTTTGTGATGAGGAATAAGGAAACAAAATACAAAATTTTGGTTCACAATTACGAAACGTAACATGGCCCTCAAATGACAATCCATGGATAGTTCAACCATTCATTGCGCTCTTGGTACACAGTCATTCAGAATTTTCGTTATTTTTACGTTGGTGTAAGAACATTGCAAAGTGCTTTATACAAATGTTGTTTATTTTTTTATTAGGAGTAAGAAAACTACCTAGAAAGTAGGTTTCTATTTAAAAAATTAAATTCACCCTTAAATGACCATCACAATGTCCTCTAAATAAAACACGACCAATTCCATTTACTTTCCACCATAATATCAAGCAACTTTTATTCTAGAGTACAACGCTTAGTTTTTGAGATATTGTACAGTCTCAGATATATATAAAACATCTTGATGACAATAAAGGAATCGTAAAAACATGATAACACTAAGAATGATAATAATACTAATGGTGTATCAAAGGGAAATTACTTGTTATGCTTTTCATAAGCTTGTTTATATTTATGCTTCAGAGAATGCCATTTGTGTCATTGCTCCTTCCTAGAGGGCTATCGGATATTTTTAGCTATTATTCTTGTGTATAGTTTATATTCATTATTTCATTAATGGTCCCAAGTGGGAGATAACGGCCGATCGTGTTTGAAAGAATGTTTTTTTTTCAATCAATCACGGTTCTGTTTCACTCAAGCTCTATCGAAAACTCATTACTACTCCTCCTTAAGTGATAAATAGTTCATTTTTAATGTTCTGAACAGGTCAGAACACTGCACTGCAACTAAATGCAGTACACCGTTCCGACATTATACACAAATTAAGAAACACTGCCTACTACTTTGTCATCTACAGTAAATATAGAAAACAATGAACAAAAGCGTCCTAATTTCTACAGATTTGATAATTGTGTATTCATTAATTGCGTCTTTAAGTCATATTCATTGCAATAAAGAAAAACACTAGTTATAATGTTAACTATTGCATTCTTATAATATCGCATGTCTACTTCTAGTTTTCCATACCAGATAACAGTAAATAATATTAAATTATCAAGTTGAACTGATCAAACAAAGGAAACTGTGGACAGATGATTATGATTTCTTTTCAAACAACACTGCTTACATTGCAGGTAAACGTAAATATTTTAGGGATGTATTTTAATGATCATCATTTTTGGGTAACTACTTCATCTTATTCGTGAAATAGTCTAGCAAATGCTATTCTTGATTTCCAAGTCCTCTAGATAAATTTTCTTGTGACTTCGTGACTCGGAAATTATAGAAGATTTAGAAATCATTCGTAGCATTACCTTTGATAATGTTGATTAAATACAACTTTTGGAAAACATAAAATAAAAATCTGATGCGTTACACTTACATGACTTTCTCTACTCTTGTACAAACTAATTTCACAAACGTTAATTCTCCATCTACTTCATGTTAATCGAGATAAACATTTGCAGAAACTTATTGCTAATTTTCTTGCAGGTGCAAGGGAGTATGGTAGACTTTAAGCGATAGTCAAATATTTTAAGGGCTGGTTGCTATGTGGAGCATTCCATTCTCGTTAAATGTCCAGAACATAAAAAAGGAATAACGAATTTCCATTCGAGAGAAAGTATAAGTATTGGAAAATTAAAAAAAAAAATAACAAGGAATGTCTCGGAAATGGTTCACTCGACAAAAAATGTCTATTTTGTCTATCTCTTACGTTTACCAGTTATGTAAAAGTCCTTCAGAATGAAGAGGTCTTTTGGGGACATTCCCAGAGAATGCATCATATATATTTCATTTGCCATGAGAATGTCTTAAACATATGATATTTTAATCAACATCGTTAGAAATATATTTGAGAAAATAAAAATCTTCGAAAAATGTTCTATGTAAATGGTAGTCTGGGATAGGGGATTTTCTTGCAAATGTTTGTGTCGCATCTTTGAATTGTACTGAACTTAAATACCAAGTTTGGCATTTATCCGACTTTTCGTTTTTGAGTTATGCTCTTCACAGGCACAGACACACACACACACTGAGCTTTTTCTAAAAATGTTTTTTTTTTGGATTCAGGGCACCTCAAAACATGCCTTTCCGGTGAAGTACTGTTATTGAATTTTTGGGTGGAATGCAATACTTTCCCTACTTACTATACGTAGTAGAGAAGGTAAAAAGCTGTTTGCGTTGAATAAGCAATCTTGAAACCTCTACCGCAAGGTGAAAAGTAAATGAAAACGAACTCTACGAGGACGTCGTTAATCCCAAGGATGACTATCAAGATGCATGGCGAATCCAAGAGGACAAGACTCCGTATCATCGCCTTAGAGACAAACCCAATCAGTCGCCACCACGCCTTAATTAAGTCCACAGCGAGAAAACTCAGAAATGATCCTTCGGCACGCGATGTTTTCTTCTCACATATCTCGATCAGGCTTTTCATTCATTCAGAAAATAATTAATTGCTGTATCTATAGGAGAAGGCGCGGCTTTTTATATCGGATGTTTTAACATGGGCTGATATGGCGCTAACCAGACACACCTAAGATGAGATAAGCGATTTTAAACGGCTTAGAAAGGTAATTAAAAGTGTTATTCTGAGGAGGGGGTGGGACGATATTCTTCACAGCAACCTAATGGTCTTGGGAGGCCACATGGAAAAACAGAACCTTGAAGCTGAAAATAAGAGTGGAGCGAATTGTTACTTAGAAATGTAGCTCAGAGTTTTGCAATTATTATCCGAAGGGTTCCAAGAAGCAAAATCTTGGGGTTATTGGAATAATGTTGAATATGATACTTTTAACAGACTATTCGAGCATTTAAACTGTTCTAATAATTTCATTTGAATTATTCTAACAGTTCTGATATTCAAATAGGCGTCATTCGTTTGTTAGATTCTAATACGAGGGCAGTGCCAGAAATACCCGACCTGACTAATAAATAGCGGTTATTGTTTCAAACAAATGACTATGGTAGAAAGTACCAACCTTATAAAGCTTAAGTTTGAAGTTTGACAATGCTACATTGTTCAGTAATTGTTTAACAGCATCAATAGTGAACGTTCTCAGCAAATTTGTAAACATGAATAAAATTGGCCATCGTTATGTGATACAATACCTTCATTTGAAAGGTCTTAGTCCAACTAATATTAAAACTGAGCTAAATTCTACTCTGGAGAAGTCTGCTCCCTCGTTTACAACAGTAAAATATGGTGTGCAGGGTGTAAGCAAGGCCGTACGAGTTGCCAAGACGAACATCGCAGTGGTCGACCAAATGAGGTGACCACGCCAGAAATTGTGAAGAAAATCCACAAAATGATATTGGATGACCGTCGAGTGAAAGTGCGCGAGCTAGCAGACATCGTAGGCATTTCAAAAAGTGCTGTACATCGCATACTAACTGAAAATTTGGACAAGAGAAAGCTGTGCACAAGATGGGTGCCGCGTTTACTCACAATGGAACAAAAACAGCGTCGTGAGGATGTTTCAGTCAAGTGTTTGGCGATGTTTCGCTGCAATAAAGCCAAGTTTTTGCGTCAGTTCATAAACATGGATGAAATATGGGTCCATCAATTCACACCTGAGACGAAGGAACAGTCAAAACAATGTATTGAAAGGGGAGAATCAGCTCCAAAGAAGGCAACAACAGTTCCATCTGCAGTCAAGGTCAGATTTTTGGGATACGCGTGGGATAATTTTCATTGATTATCTTCAAAAAGGAAAAGCAATCAATGGCGAGTATTACGCGAACTTATTGCAGCGTTTGAATGATGAAATCAAGCAAAAACAGCCGCATTTAGCGAAAAAGATAAGTTCTATTTCATCAAGACAATGCACCAGTTCACACATGCATTATCACTATGGCCAAAGTTCGAATTGTTTCCTCATGCACCCTATTCGCCAGATTTAGGTCCCTCTGATTATTTTCTGTTTCCAAAGTTCAAGAAATGGCTTGGTGCTAAAAGATTTGCAAACAGTGAAGAGCTGGAGTCCGCAGTTGATAGTTATTTTGCAGAACTCGACGGTTCTCACTATAAACAGGGTATCGAAGCTATTGAACATCACTGGGAAAAGTGTATCGAGCTGAAAGGAGTCTATGTAGAGAAATAAAGAGGGTTTTTTTTTCCCAAAATGTTTGCGTTTTCTGTGTTAGGTCGGGTACTTCTGAGACAGCCCTCGTGGGCAACAAAATGCTCCGGACCATGAGGTGGAGGAGCTTTATATGCCTATATTCCGCTCTCTCCACCCTACTCTTTGCTGTCAGGCGTCGCGAGAAGGGGAGAGAGAGAGAGAGAGGGAATCGTGATAAACATTGCAGAGATTTCATTACATATTTCGCTGTAGGTACAACAAAGGGGTTACAAGAGGTCGAAGCAATTAATGCTTAAAAAGCGGGTCCTTTTTTTTCAGCTCCACTTTAACTGCATTGGTCTTATCGGTGGCCTGTTTCCTTTGGAACTTATTCCCTATTGGCAATGGTGTTAACTCGCATTCTATTGTCGTTGGGTTTCTTGCAATTTTTGGGTTTTAATCACTAGATCTCTCTCTCACACACACGCACATTCACACTGTCATTCATACTCTGGGGAGCGTAGGGAAAAATTCCAGGGACCCTTCACATAACAGTCAGGCGCTCTACCAACTGAGCTACGGGACCAGCCCGGGTCATTTTGTGATGGTTTTGAAGTGCCATTCAGCATGATCACGAGGAGAGGGGGAGGGGAAGGGGAAAAAAGCTAATTAACGCTTGAGGAAAAAATAATATTTGAAAATTCATACCAGCAGAAAACAATACCTGGTAAATGGTTATTGCCACAAAAAATCTTATTTGCTATAAATTGTGTGTTTTAACGAGATCTACCTTTTTTGTTAATTAAGCTTTTGCCTACCTCTTACGATTTACCGATTAATCAAAATTATGGAAAGTTAATTCAGAATGAAGAGGACTTCACAGCCTGTTTACAGAAAATGCAAGAAACATATTTTATTTTTTATGTAAATACCTTAATTATACAACGTTTTAATCAAAATTGAAAGCAAAAAACAAACAGAGTGATGCTTTTCTTATTTACGAGTATAACAGGCCACCAGTTCACTACTTTCATACTTTTTAGATATACTAGAAATATAAGGATAGAAATTCACGAACACATAGCACTATAAAACATCGTAAACAACCGCAACATAATCATATAAAATGAACTTCCTATATTAAGAGTTCCAACCAAATATGGCAGCCGAATTTTTGCGTCGATTCATAACCATGGATGAAACATGGGTCCATCGCTTCACACCTGAGACGAAGGAACAGTCAAAACAGTGGATCGAAAGGGCAGAATCAGCTCCAAAATAGGCGAAGACAGTTCCATTTGCAGGTAAGGTCATGGCATCAGTTTTTGGAATGTGTGTGGAATAATTTTCATTGATTATCTTCAAAAAGGAAAAGCAATCAATGGCAGGTATTATGCAAACATATTGCAGCGTTTGGATGATGAAATCATGCAAAAACGGCCCCATTTATTGCAAAAAAATGTTGTTTCATCAACACAATGCACCAGTTCACACATCCATTACCGCCATATTTAGATGTTTACGTTTATCTACCCGAAAAAAGTAAAAAATAAAGTTTTTGACAAGTCTCTTATATTTTGTTGTTGCAAGAGAATTGAATCCAAGAATGAAACAATGATATTACAACATTGGTTGACTTATCAATATAGGTATAAACCAAGTGGGATGGTTCAGGTGGCTACGTCTGTGGCCCGCACTCAGGAGATCTCGGGTTCGATTCCCGGTGACCGTCCACTCTGACCATGGGGTTTTTCGTGGTTTTCCCTTGTTCGCCTTGGCGTTTGCCGGAGTAGTATATTCTACCACCATTTCTCCTTTCCCCAATTTTCTTTCATTTCATCTCTCCCTTTCACGTTTCAGGTGTTTTCTTTTTGGTCCTGCAGCGCTGGCGGTGTCGATCAGATGGCTCAGATGCGTGCGTATTGGAAAGATTTCTCCCCGTGAACGCCAGGGCTCGTTGTCCCGCCTGTCGCCCTCTCTCGGGATTCTGCGCCTTTACTGGTGCGCAGATGTTCAAACTGGAAATATTAAGGACTTTTCGCGTTGTTATGGGCCAGTCTGCCTGCGGATTCAGACCTCCTACGGCTTCTTTACCTCATCCCTGCCTCCCAAGGGGTGTAGCCACAATACATCAAGCTGGTCGCAGTGGCGAGATGTCTCTCATCCGATAAACAAACCCTACATTCTATCCGTATACAAGCCGGTCTGAACAAAACTGATAAAACCTGGCTTTCTATGGCTGAGGTTGCGGATTCGATCCCATTTGAATGTGACTATGCGACAATAGGCAATAGGCGTGCAAAATACAGTTTAGGCAATCTGGCGACACTAACACCATGCATGACACATGACATCGTTGCTATCATCGTCATCATTATCATTTTCTTCTTCTTCGTTGTCATCGTCGTCAAATTTTGGAAGTTTTGGAAGAAAAGCCAACAATATAGTTGTTAAATCGATATAAGGCAGTGGAGCAACTGAACAGCTTTATACAGGAGGTCCATTTAAGTTGAGTTGTACAACATCTCCAAAACTAAGCGTTGTAGAAAGAAATGTCTTAACTAAAGGTGGCTTGATATTATGGGGGAAAGTAAATGCCATTAGCCGTGTTTTATTTGGAGGACGTTGTCATGATCACTTTAGGTTCAATTTAAATTACCCTAATTGTAGGTTCCCATTTAAAAAATTAAATTGACCAAACAACTATCATAAAGTCCTCCAAACAAAACACGTCTAATGACATATACTTTCCCCCGTAATATCAAGCAACTTTTATTGGTGACATTTCTTTCTACAACGCTTAGTTTTTGAGATACTTTACAGCCCTCTCTGTATATTTGGGATATACCATAAACAGTAATACAAGCTGTTTTAAGAAGTAAAACAGGAAACGGGCATGATAAAGGAAAATTTTGTTATAAAAACAATTTTTCATTGGGTTTTTGAAGAAGAGATAAGGAAGGGATTAGTTATGAGCTTGTATAGTGTCTGGTATTGTTTAGTGCAGAAACTCGGACGCTATAAAAGGTGAGGATAAACGATTGGAAGTATTTGATATGTGGGAATAGAGAAGAATGGAGGGTAAAATGGATATAAAGAATAAATAATTAATCAATTTTGTAAAGAGTCAATGAAGGAAATGCTTAAATTAATCCTAATTAGGAGTTGGGAAATAAACTCGAGAGTACATTGAACGAGAAGAAACTTTTCTAAGAGGTACACTGGAATGAATGATTAATGGGGAGAAAGTTTCCGGTGCAGAATTGGTTGCTAGGTGATTGGTGTTATTAATATAAAAGGTTCATACCCGGACATGCAAATGAAAATACGAAAGAGGGAAGAATGAATTAGATTATGATAGAGTGAAGGACTTGCTAATGGACAGAAAACTGTGGCATTATTATTATTATTATTATTATTATTATTATTATTATTATTATTATTATTATTATTATTCGTCATCCAACGCTTTCAGTCATTGCATAAACTGCTGTAAAACAGTCGTCAGTAAGAAAAATAACGGATTTTTCATGTTCGGCAGCTTTCGGCTACGTTCGGGTCGGAATATCTTTCTCAGACCGCCTAAACACCTACTATTAGATAGTAATTCATTCACACGTAGCTCAATTTTTAAATTTTTATAATTTATTTAACTGTATTGCTGAATGTCGTTATGGTTGATTTATATCCTTATGAACATATCGTTACATGTATGTGTATGTTATGTGCGCTTAAAAGAAGTGACTATTAAAATGCACTTAAATTAGTGGGGATTTAGGAAAACAGTGCGTTTAGATGCATAGTCGGGATGAGAAATGGAACCTAGGAATGTTTCAAGCATTTGTGAACATTTGCTTAATAGCAGTTTCGAGAGCGACTTGGATTGCAATCAAGATATTCTAGAACAGTTGACCCTCTGCTAATTTGGGCACTGGTTTTGGCATCTGTAAACAAGCATCAAATGAAGGATTAAACGGAAGAAAAGTTGACAAATAGACAATAATAGGCTATTATATACTTTTAGGTGAATGAAAGGAGTGAATAATATTTAAAGGTCAATGACCTGTGTGTAGGTTGTGGATGCTTTTCTACAATACTGAACAATATCTATACATGTACGTAACAGTTACATAACCCGTAATTATACGCTTCAGTTGTCATGGTTCACGAGGTCTGGGAGTAATGCAGCTACATTTTCTCCAGTCCTCATAGGACAACGTTGTGTAACCCTCCGCTCAGTGGACTTTCGACTCATTTCAGTATCATTTAAGCTATTTACTTCGCCGTCTATGCAGACCTAAATTGTTAAAAAGGACACTTAACGCTTGAAAAAAAATTATATTTGAAAATTTAAACCAGCAGCAAAGAATATCTGGAAAATGGTCAATGCCGCAAGGCATAAATCGTGTACTTTAACGAGATCTACATTTTTTTTTTTTTTTTTTTTTTTTTTGCGAATTAAGCTTTTGCCTATCTCTTACGATTTGCCGATTATTCAAAATTACACAAAATTAACTCAGAATGAAGAGGACTTCACAACCTGTTTACAGAAATGTAATATTTTATTTGTAATGCAAAGATCTTAATCATGCAGTGTTTTAATCAAAATAGAAAGTAAAAAAGAAATAGGGTGATGCTTTTCTTATTTACGAGTATAACAGGCCACCAATTCACTATTTTCACACTTTATAGATATACTAGAAGTATAAGGATGTATCAGCTGTTTTATACAGGGTGTACCGTTTAAGTTGAGATTGTACAATATCTCCAAAAGTAAGCGTTGTAGAAAGAAATGTTATTAATAAAAGTTGCTTGATATTATGGGGGAAAGTAAATGCCATTAGTCTTGTTTTTGTTTAGAGGACGTTATATGATGGTCATTTTGAGGTCACCCGCATGTGGGATTTGTGGTGGACAGAGCGGCGTCTGTGCGGGTTTTCTCCGGGTTCTCCGATTTCTCCCACCATTCATTCTACCAAATGCTACATCATCATCTTTTCTTTTTGCAGTCTTATTTATCCGACGACATGCAAATTTTATGGTAGGCAGAATGTAACAATATTTCTTGTAAGTAGAATTCCCTATAAAAACATCTTCCATTTTATGTGTGCTCTCATTTAACGTATTATATATAGCTTACATTAATTAAGAAATGATTCTGCAATAACATTTTACATATGGTGCCAAACACAACTCAAAATATATTTTGAAAATGAAAGAAAAATTTTTAAACATGTTATATTTCACAGTTGAACATTCTAAAATACTCATTCGCAGTTCAGCTGGAGTAAAAAAAAACATTACCAGCAAAGGTGCAAAAAGCCGGCGACGGGGAATAAAACTGAGAGATAAAAATTTATACACGACGTTAGCAAACCAGAAATGCACAAGAAATGTGGAATCAGAATATTTATTGTATATGTTTCTCCATCATATTGTAAAATTTTGATCCTTAAATGTTACCTTACGGATTTAAAATGCTATGCTTGTGTGGGCTAGCTGTAAAATTGAAAACCATAAATGCTGTCATAGGAATTTTAAAGCAAAATAATTTTACGCCATTTAGGTTATAAAAATCACAAAAGTAATCCATTTCTTTACATCTAGATTCAAAGAAAATCCTTATTAAAGGAAATAACATTTTTGCCTGAGGCATGCAGCTCTGACCTATTACGCAACCAAAATGACAAAGACCTTATGCTGCTCCGAGATGCAAATTGAGGAAAACACGTTGCGTAATCTTTGAAATGTACCTGGGTGGGTTAGGAACGTCATCATGAGAACTAAAGCTGTTATTTCTCAAGTTAAGCGTGAAAAAGTCATATACCTAGCCTTGCAGAAATGACGGCATTTTCTGGCGTTTATTCACCCGACAAATGGAACTGTAGCAGTCGGTTGATAAATTTCTAGTTCTCTGAATTTCTAGGAACCATCAGGCGATCTATTACATTCGGTAGGTGGTATGCAAATAAAAATATGTAGCTATTTAAGAGGCAACGTTGCACTTACATGACTTTCTCTATTCTTGTACAAACTATTTTTACAAACGCTTATTCTCCATCTACTCATCTTAATCGATATAAAAATTTGCAGAAGCTATCTTATTGCTAATTTTCTTGTAGCTGCAAGAGGAATATGGTAGCTTTTAAGTGATAGTCAAATCTTTTAAGCGCTAGTTGCTATGTGAGGCATTTCATTCTCTTTGCATGTCCAGGACATAAAAAACGAATAACGAATTCCCATTTGAGAAAAAGCATAAGCACTGGAAAATTCAAGCAAATAACAAGGTATATCTCGGAATCGTTGGACAAAAAAAAATGCATATGTACATAAATTGTGTGTTTTAACGAGATCTACATTTTTTGTGTAGTAAAAGTTTTCTATCTCTTACGGTTTACCAGTTACGTGAAAGTCATTCAGAATGAAGAGGACTTTTGGGGACGTTTCCAGAAAATTGAACATATTCGTTTCATTTGCCTTAAAATATCTTAAAATATGATATTTTAATCCAAATCATAAGAGCTATTTTTGAGAAAATAAAAATTTTAGAAAAATGTTCCACGTAAAGGGTAGTCTGTGGTGGGGGGATTTTGTTCAAAATCTTTGTGTTGCAGCTTGGAAGATAGTAAACTCAAGTGCCAAGTTTGGTGATATCCGACTTTTCGTTTTTGAGTTTTGCTGTTCAGAGCTTGAGTTAGACACACACATGGACATGTTTCCAAAAATGCTTTATTTGGATTCAGGGCACTTCAAAAAATGTATTTCCAGTGAAACCGCGATATGGATTTTCTGGATGGAATGCAATACTTCCCCTGTTATTATACTAATAGAGAAAGTAAAAACAAAACGTAAAATATTGGTGAAAATAAGGTAACGAACACTCTTAAAGTACTTCCATTAAAATGCTATATCTATAAGGGCAGCAAATGTTGCGGCATTAGTCCAACGTTTTCAACATTGATGGCTAGAAAAGGCATGTGCAAAATTAACCGTTAATGCATAAAAATAACAAATTTTGCAAATCATAAAGCACAGAAGGTGATCAAACTTGTCATTCTATCTAGGGCATACAGTATCCTTAGTGAGATTTCATGTGATTTATCAAATTTGAGGCAGTATTTTTAACACTTAAATAATTTTTAGTCTAATTATATAATATATAAATTCAATAACAGCCCGCCTTGAAGCAATATGTGTATTTAATAATTTGTAAAATGTATGTAACAGTCATTGCATATGCTTATATTATTGTATACATGTTTAATAATGTTATGTGAATATATTATGTAATTTAATAATGTAGGAGCTGTGAGAATAATAAGTTAAACGCTGCTAACAATGAAGTAAAAATGAGCTAACCTTGAGGCAATAATGAGTTTGAGAGTTTAAATGTTATTTGTGATTCTTGGAAGCATTAATGTAATTTTAGTGACAGTTTATAAAAATAGCCAATCAACAACCAGAAAAAGCTTTAGTTAAATGAAGGTATTCTATTGGAGTAGGATTAGCCAATAAGAGACTTGAAATACAGAAATTTACAAGTTTAGACCGTTGAAATCAATTCAGTTGCCTGAGGACAGTACTCATAACTGGATGCGTTGCTTGTGCGTCCTTGAGAGATTTAATACGTATTCGTTTGAGACGAAAACTAAGTTTACGTGTTAAAAAGTACAAGTAATTAATTAAAGAATCTCACAGCTCTCTATATCAGTGAAGTGATATTTAATTTGTGTCAACGATTAATAAAAAGGAGTGAATTAAAACTTAAAATCTGTGTAATCCTACATTCTTAGTCGTACCAAAACCCTGCCTAAGAGAAACGTGTCTAAGAATAATACTGACGCAGCCGAGGCAAACATAAATATTTAAAGAAGCAGTTTAATAACAAAGTTAATATTTTTTTAAACTTGGGGCAAAGGCCACCTGAAAGTACATTTGGGGCGAAGGCTACAGGAAACTGTTTACTATATGTGCGGTTGCAACTACTACAAGTGTTTGGCTCCCCAACAGTTGAAATATGATACAACTCCTACAATACATCATCTTCAAACTGGCTTTTCATATGTAGCAGCAAACAACGTAAAGAACAATTCTACTTCAATTGGCGTCCATACGTAGAGCTAAATAAATAAACAACTCCTTCAATACAAACTACTTCAAGTTGACGCCCAAAGCGTGGTGCAAATAACGTAACAAACCACCTTCTACAAATTTCTAGTAGCATTTAAAACTACAGTGATGACTGATTAGTTCAACGCGCTAAGGAGAAGCGTGCGAATATAATAGTAGGCAGTTTTACTCAAGGCACCTTATTAGGGTATTAAGTCGTTTTACATGCGAATACATATCACACGGAACCAAGGGTTTTACTTACCTTTCGAATGAAACCATGCCAGGACACGTGGGGTTTGAACTCATGTATATGTGAACGAAAAGCTAATATAGTAACCACTACACCATGCTGGAGGACATAAAATAATAAGTATGCAAACTTTTTCATACCTTGGTTAAAAGTTTAAATTGCATTAATAATTCCCCGAATTTGTTTTAACTTGATCTTTTATATTTTTATATTGGCGTGTTTAACTTCTATATTTTCATATTTCGTTTTAGTTCCTTCGTTATAAAATATTTCTGCAACTAATTAACCAACCTTTGCAGCACTGTAAGAACATAAAAATAGAAATACTGTGGCGTATTAATAATTTGGAGGTTTCATTGTCATTACCAGATATATTTTTGTTTTCGTCTGTGATGACGTCAATTCTGACTGGGAGTTTTTGCTAGCCACGCGTGGTGGGGATACAGCGTCTGTCTTGCTGAGTATTCCGTGAGAAGCGGACCGCGCGTGCAAGCCGGCCTTTGGATCGGCGAAAATCTCCCTTCATGTTTCATATTTAACTATGTAGGAACCCCAAACGATTGAGAAACAAATCTAGGAATGTGTAAGTAGATCTGTGTTATGGATTTAGTACAGTGAAAATCCACGCTTTCCTCCTAACCTCCACACCACGTATCGGTCCTCCGCAGCCAAGTGACTATACATTTCCTCAATGTACGTGCTGGGTACTAAAAATTAAATTTAATTTTTCATGTGAACCTTTAGGGCTTTACCCAACATGCAACAATACTTTCAAGAGGTAGAAAAAATTGAGCTTTATTTATGGATGTTCTTTAACTGCTATGGTACTTAGCGTCCCATTCTATACTGGGTGTGAAAGACCAGAAATTTTGCTCAGAGGCCTCTTTATCATCCTTGAGGTCCTTTTACGTGGTGTAAATCTACGACACAGGACCACCGGCTTTACTTCCCTTCTGAAGGAAGCCATGCTAAGCATTTTACACAATGCTAAGGATTTTTATGGAATCCATCGCCCTCCACCAGGTTTGATCCTACGACCCCGGGAGAGGTAGAGGAACACAGGAGGCTATGCTGTAGGCAGACAGGCCACAGAGACGCACGGAAGTCCCTAACATGTCTAAGGTCGCAGGCACGTCCAACGCTGGAGCCGCCGAGAGAGGGGAAGGAACGACCCACCAGTCAAGTAGCCTTCTAGTGTCCACGGAAATACTCTTTTCATTGAGCATGCATCCGCGCCATCTGTCCGGCACCGCCATACGCCATGAAACCTAGAGGCACACCTGAAAGATGAGAAGGAAAGGAATGAAAGGGAAATGATGGAAAGGAAATCCAGCATTCGCCTACCGACCCAGGAGAAACCACGGAAAATCCAAATGTCAGAGTGGGTGGTCACTGGGGATGGAGCTCTGCACCTCCCGAATGCGAATCGCACACTATCCGGGCCGCGATCTCGCTCGAGAACCTCCTGAAACCTAAATTTCCCTTTCCAACAGCTATTTTGCCTCCCTAGAAAAGCATTGTTGTGCTTCGCAGGAACCTTTCCAACATCATTTATGAATAGTAAAGGATAAATGTTAGAATATTTTGAATCGTCAATACACAGGATGTTGGTGCATTTATTTTACAAGAAAAAAGTGCTTGGTATGGTTAAGAATTTAGAAAAAAGAAAACGAAAGCTGTGTTTGATATATGACCTCCATTAATGGAGATGCCTTTTGGTGTTTTAAGTTTACATAATAGTATACTAAACAGAATACCATAAAGAACAAAGCACTTCATTAACAGGTTGTCTTAAAAGCTGACGTTATGTATTTATGATTTACACCTTGTAATTAGATACGACGATAAATAAGGTTAGACGATATAATTAAGTAGTTTTTATTCCTAACCATAAATTGAATGAAACATTACATTAGTCCATTTATTATTTAGAACCTTTATTACTCTTATTTTAAAATTAATGCACTAATACCACCCTGAAAATAATTTATATTAGCTTTAAAAACATGTATAACATTTTTAGCCCCTGCACTATATAGATTTTTATAAAGTGAAACCAAGTGAGGGTAAGTGAAACTGTTCCTTTGTACCAACCGTGTGTAAGCACTAAGTTGGTAATAGCCCACAAGTATTCCCTCATGGTAGCTCAATGGCAAGAGCATCGGCACATAGAGCTGAGGATCCGTGATTCCAGTACCAGCCTTGGCAATGCATTTTTTAAGTCTGATTCACTTTCCCAAATTAATGCCTAGTGTGCTAGTGTTAAAGAATAATTATCGAACATCAATTAACCTTAATAGTGGTTAACAATAAAGTTCTCGAAATTAAACGAACTTTTAACATTGTAGGTTGCATTGGAGGTATGTATATGAAGTGTTGGAGATAGCCTTGTAGCTTTACCGGGATACTTGAATTAGATGAGAGAAGTTAAATGCAGTACATGTTAGGCCAGGTGTAAAAACATCGCCACGGTGATCCATGGTTCGGTACTAGCCATGGTATTTAATTTTTTCCAGTCTGGTTCAACTGTACGAATCAAAGTTATTGTTAGTTTCTACTCAACACGGAATGCAAGTCCATTATGAGATTTCAGTTTTCGTATTTATAAATTCAATGCTAGTTTTGTCGCTGATTCACTGAAACGCTATTTTTAATAAATATACTTTTATGGTACAAAGTTAAGAGGATATAGAGAAGGATTTTAATATATATATATATATATATGAATATATCTTATGCACAGTTTTTGTACCGGCACCCCGCCACAGAGATAGGCAAGTTCACCACAGACTCGACGCACGCTACATAAGCACCAGTATAGTGTTAATAGGAAAGTATATGGAAATAGTTCGCACAAGCTCCACAACAGCGCTGATGTACATTAAGTCAAGCTCAATAAACTAGATGGCACCACGGGTAATTAGCGCAGGAGTTACGACGTAATGGCCACGGTTCTGTGATGAATAGATCGATAGGCGTGGCAAGCAATTGCCAACGGCCATACCATGCTGAAAACACCGGTTCTCGTCCGATCACCGAAGTTAAGCAGCATTGGGCGTGGTCAGTACTTGGATGGGTGACCGCTTGGGAACACCACGTGCCGTTGGCATCAGCCACCCTTTTAACGTTTAACACAGAAATAATACTGGCATCAGTTTATAACCCTCCGGGAGATGTAGACACCGCGGACGTGGACAAAATTATGAATTTAGGGGCGAAGGTCATAGCGGCCGGGGACTATAACTGCAAGCATCAACTATGGCATAGCATACACCCGAATCCACAAGGAACCAAATTACTAAACTACATTAACAATACCAATTTTCTCATATGCGGCCCAGAAGAGCCTACTCACATCCCATATAACAACAAACATATGCCAGACGTTCTCGACATTGCCATTATGAAAAATGTTTCATTTAATGTGGAATTTCAAGTTTTAAATGAGTTAACGTCAGATCACTTACCGGTACTAATGGAAATTACGCTTCCGGTAGCTTTTGAAGCGGAGCCAATAAGGCTGAATTACAATAAAGTAGATTGGGAAGAATTCAAGTACACCGTTGAGCACTACCTCCCCGATTTAGAAATAAACTCGCCGCAATCGCAAGACGAAGCTGTAGACAAGTTAGACTTGGCAATAAAACTAGCAACACTTAATTGCGTACCGATAAAATATAAACATGCAATTAACGCCCAATACCCGACAGACATTAAATCATTGCATCAGAATCGCAATAGGGCAAGGCGCAAATGGCAAAGAACCAGAAATCCAATTCATCAACAAGAATACATCGAGCTCAGGAACGAGACAAAAGCCCGTACTAGGGAATATGTGGGCAACCAATGGAACCAAACCCTCGAAAAGCTTAATCCGCAAAATAACTCAGTTTGGCGCATAGCAAAATGCCTCACGCGTTCCAAAACCAACATACCTCCACTAATTAATCAAATTAACAACACGATAGCTGAAACCCCTCAGGCCAAGGCGGAGGTCTTTGCATCGAGTCTTGAAGATACCTTCAAGCCCAACCCCCTGGGGGGACAGGCCAATCAAATTCACGAAATTGAGAACGAAATAAATCTAACAGACTATTCGATCACACATAATAAAATGCGAAAAACAAATGCAGGCGAAATAGGGTGGATCATCGCCCACCTGCCCAACAGGAAGGCTCCCGGACCTGACGGAGTACCCAATATGGTTCTAAAGAATCTCCCGCGGGGAGCGCTACTGCTCTTAGCAAAAATATTTAATTACACCCTCGACAAAGGCAGATTTCCGCCTAAATGGAAAGTGGCAAAAATTATAATGCTTCCGAAGCAACACAAAGATCTGAAGTTACCCTCAAGCTACAGGCCAATTAGCCTACTATGCACAATTGGGAAAGTTCTAGAAAAAGTGATTCTGAAACGAATGAATTCACACATTCTCAAAAACAACCTTCTAGTCCCAGAACAATTTGGTTTTAGGTCTCAGCATTCGACGACGCTCCAACTGCTAAGATTAACCGAATTAATTACCAAAGGGTTCAATACCAATAAATCAACGGGTGCCATATTCTTAGACATAGAGCGTGCTTTTGATAAAGTATGGCACGCGGGCCTCATTCATAAACTCAGGGCACTTAACTTTAACGACTCCATGATAGCCCTTATCAGAGATTATCTTAGCGAACGACAGTTCCGAGCATCGGTGGAGAATTCCTCCTCCTCCCTTAGGCCTATCAGGGCAGGTGTTCCACAAGGAAGTTTGCTCGGACCGACACTCTTTAATCTATATATTAATGACATGCCAGAACTCACGCGTACTGAAAAATACATATACGCCGACGACACGGCATTAGTAACTCAGTCCACACAGCCCAAGATATTACACCTGCGGCTACAGAATGCCCTAAATGAGTTAGAGCCATGGTACACAAAATGGCGAATTAAAATAAACACCAACAAATGCCAATCAATAATATTTACCAAGAGAGTGCATCACAGACTACCGAGACATGCGCAGCCGCCCTTGGCATACAATGGCGAAAGAACAGAGTGGAAGAACCAGGTAACCTATTTAGGCGTTACAATGGACCAAGGTCTTACCTGGAAACAACACATAAATGGCGTTAGGGCAAAGGCCAATGGCCAACTGAACAAACTTTACCCTATCATAAACATCGACACACAACTTCAATTAAACATGGGTCTCACGATATACAAAACGCTAATAAGACCCATAATAACTTATGCAGCGCCAGTTTGGGGTTATGCTGCAAAGTCACACCTACATAGGCTACAAACACTTCAGAACAGAATCATTAGAGTTATAGCAAAACTACCGCCGGTGGCCCCGGCTCATCTGGTTCACGAGGAACTAAAGCTTCACTCCATAGAAGAGTTCATTAAGCTACAAAGCTTCAACCTATACAAAAGAAAGAACAAAAATTTCAACCCCCTAATCCGTGATTTGGGAAACTATGATAACGAAAGAAATAAACACAAAAGACCTCTCTCACTATTTGATAGAAACATTGGCCTGGGGGAACCAGAGATCAATATCCAAGACTTCCTAGACGCGCTAATACGAACGTAATTTAGAAACATAAAGCACACACACTAGCCATGGCATGGTCGCTTTCTAACTTGACAGTGGCCCTTGAAGTCCTTGCTCCTTGAGTCAAGGCGGTCCCGGGGGGAGGGGCCCCCCCACCAGAGTGACGTCTGAATGCAGCTGCTCCATGAGTAGGTAGGCTGTGTAAAAGGCGGGCACTCAATATTCGACCAAGGCAAATCAACTGGATATGATTGGAAAACACTAGATTAGTATAAATAGAAACACAAATTTTAATGACCCGGCTCATCGCCAAGGCAATTACTAAATAATTTCAGTGACGAGGCTAACAGCCGAATCCTAGCATTATACTAATCCTAAGCAACTGATTGTTTCAGGTTAACTACTGAGCTTGAGGCCCGGGCAATACGACGACCCCCGAGGGGGACATCATAGCATGTGTTTCAACACTGCCTGAGGTCTAAGCAGCAAACTAACTTCACTTAGTAAATAACACTAATGACTATGTCCATCTATTTTTCAGGACAGCAAACAAATTACGTCCAGTAAGGACAGAGTCTCCTTCCGGAGACGCATCACCCTAACTTAATTAATTCCTCACTCCGAATTCCCAAGGGCGTAAGCAGGGCTTAGGTCATGCTTACGTCCTGGCGCCTCATCTGCACCTGGCCTTGGCCCCAGCGGCCGGCCAATATATCCTCACCTTGAATACGCTGGTGCAACAGCGGTACAGCCGCACCATCACACTGAATTCCTCTTTCTCCTTCTTCCATGTTTTCCTTCCGGTGGAGGAGTTTTTAGTGGGTATGCCGACTATTGGTGATTCCCACACTCTCAGTCTCGACTCCCATCGGGGCTGGGGTAAGTGAATAAATCATTTTCTCCTCCACTCGAAAAAAAAACAAAAAAAAAACAAGCAATTTGTGCAAAGTACAACTTAACACCACTTTAAAGTTTGGGGATTGGATGACCAATCTGGACAGACTCCGCACCTCAATTCAACGAATGGTTAGGGACGAACACCTCTTCGGCAGGGAGCTTCACCAACCAGTCACAGATTCACCGGACTGGCCGGACGCAGCAACCAGAGGCCGCAACAGACACCGAAAGAACTACTAAGCAACACTGCACTCTACTTCGCGGCGGCAAACTGGCCATCGTCTAGCTTGCCTACCGCCACACCATCCCTCTCCTACTTTTCCTTTACATCTCACCCTTGAATTCCCAAGGCCGCAACTTGGGAACTGCGGCCACACTTCACTCCTGAATTCCCAAGGGGGCAAGCAGGGCCTCTGTGATGCTTGCGTCCTGGCGCCTTACCTTCACCTGGCTTAGGCCCTAGTGGCCGGCCAATATATCCTTACCCTGAATACGCCGGTGCAACAGCGGTACGGCCGCATTATCACTCCGAATTCCTCTTTTTCCTTCTTCCATATTTTCTTTCCGGTGGATTTAGTGGGTATGCCGACTATTGGTGAGTCCCACACTCTCAGTCCCGACTCCCATCGGGGCTGAGGTAAGTGATTAAATCATTTTCCCCTCCACTCGAAAAAAAAAGCAAGCAAGCAGTTTGTCTTAACTGATACTCGCTACCTATAAAAGTGACGTCATTTAATTTGGAAGGATAGTTGTCTCATTCGTCAGTGGAGTAAATCCTATGCCCCTTCTGACCATCTCCCGTCTCTCCTTATCCGTGGAGACCTTGGAGACGACTTGATGATCCCAGACAGCGCTTGAGCTCAGTGGTGTTACCACTAATGTGCCTCACCCTGTCAAAAGGAACCTTGTCCGCCCTACCGGGACCTCCATATTCAGCCGAGCTGAGATGAACCCGACTTGATCGCATAGAGCCACCTCACCTGAGGAAGGACCCGGATCCAAGCAGGCGGTGCCTTCTCCAATCGGCCGAACAAACATTCTCAGACCTCGAACCTCTTGTAGAGACAATACGGAACAATGGACGCATCACAGTCCACAACATTTGTTTTTAAATGTTGCATAATAATTAATCCAAATTATTTTATGGCTTAAATAATTCATTCTTAAAGTAACATATAATTACAATAAAATAAATCATTTTTATATTAATCACCTATGATATCTCCCCTTAAAACCGCACATTTATGGTCTAGTAATGTATTACTAAAAGAAAGTTTTGAACTCCGTACCCTTCGTCACATCTAAACCAAGAAATGGTTATTCTGAAATGTCGCTTAGGTAGGAATCCAAAGTAATATCCACATTGGAGATCGTACAAACTTAGAGAGAAGTACACCAAGTGGAATCTTTAAATCAAGAAGAAATTTCGCAATGGACACTAAAAGAAAAAAATCTGATCTGCTACACTCACATGACTTTCTCTACTCTTGTACAAACTATTTTTACAAACGCTTATTCTCCATATGCTTCATGTTAATCGAGATATCGAGATGTCAATCTTATTGCTAATTTTCTTGTAGATGGAAGGGGAATATGGTAGGTTATAAGCGATAGTCAAATATTTTAAGCGCTTGTTGCTATGTGGCGCATTCCATTCTCTTTGCATTTGCATGTCTGTGAACAGCATAACTCAAAAACGAACAGTCGGATAAACACCAAACTTGGTATTTACGTTCAGTATCTTCCAGAGATGCGACACGAAGGTTTTCAAGAAAATCCCCCCACCCCAAAACACCCTTTACATGGAAAAGTTTTCGAAAATTTTAATTTTCTCAAAAATGGCTCTAACGATTTTGATGACAATATCATATGATTAAGATAATGTCATGAGAAATGAAATGTATATCTCGAATTTTCTGGGAATGTCTCCAAAAGTATTCTTCATTGTGAACGACTTTTGCATAACTGGTAAACCATAAGAGATAGACAAAATGTTACTACACAAAAAATGTAGATCGCGTTAAAATACATAATTTATGTCATATACATTTCTTTTGTTGAGTGAACCGTTTTCGAGATATTGCTTGTTATTTTCTTAAATTTTCCAATACTTATACTTTTTCTCAAATTCGTTATTCACTTTTTACTTTCTCTACTACGTATAGTAAGTAGGGGAAGTATTGCATTCCACCCAAAAATTCGATACCGAGATTTCACCGGAAATACATGTTTTGAGACCTCCTGAATCCAAAAAAAGCATTTTTGGAAACATGTCCGTGTGTGTGTCTGTGTGTCTGTGTGTGTGTGTGTCTGTGTGTGTGTCTGTGTGTGTGTGAACAGCATAACTCAAAAACGAACAGTCGGATAAACACCAAACTTGGTATTTAGGTTCAGTATCTTCCAGAGATGCGACACGAAGGTTTTCAAGAAAATCCCCCCACCCCAGACTACCCTTTACATGGAACATTTTTCGAAAATTTTAATTTTCTCAAAAATGGCTCTAACGATTTTGTTTAAAATATCATATGTTTAAGATAATGCCATGAGAAATGAAATGTATATCTCGAATTTTCTGGGAATGTCTCCAAAAGTATTCTTCATTGTGAACGACTTTTGCATAACTGGTAAACCATAAGAGATAGACAAAATTTTACTACACAAAAAATGTTGATCTCGTTAAAATACACAACTTATGTTATATACATTTCTTTTGTTGAGTGAACCGTTTTCGAGATATTGCTTGTTATTCCCTTAAATTTTCCAATACTTATACTTTTTCTCAAATTCGTTATTCATTTTTTTATGTCCTGGACTTGCAAAGAGAATGGAATTCGACACATAGCAACCAGCGTTAAAATATTTGACCATCGCTTAAAAGCTACCATATTCCCCTTGCATCTACAAGAAAATTAGCAATAAGATTGACATCTCGATATCTCGATTAACATAAAGCATATGGAGAATAGGCGTTTGTAAAAATAGATTGTACAAGAGTAGAGAAAGTCATGTGAGTGTAACACATCAGATTTTTTTTATGTTCTGGACATGCAAAGAGAATGGAATGCGCCACATAGCAACCACCGTTAAAATATTTGACTATCGCTTAAAAGCTACCATATTTCCCTTGCATCTAAAAGAAAATTACCAATAAGATTGACATCTCGATATCTCGATTAACATGAAGCATATGGAGAATAAGCGTTTGTAAAATTAGATTGTACAAGAGTAGAGAAAGTCATGTGAGTGTAACACATCAGATTTTTTTATGTCCTGGACATGCAAAGAGAATGGAATGCGCCACATAGCAACCAGCGTTAAAATATTTGACTATCGCTTAAAACCTACCATATTCCCCTTGCTTCTATATGAAAATTAGCAATAAGATTGACAACTCGATATCTCAATTAACATGAGGCATATGGAAAATAAGCGTTTGTAAAAATAGATTGTACAAGAGTAGAGAAAGTCATGTGAGTGTAACACATCAGATTTTTGGAAACATGTCCGTGTGTGTGTCTGTGTGTGTGTCTGTGTGTCTGTGAACAGCATAACTCAGAAACGAACCGGATAAACACCAAACTTGGTATTTAGGTTCAGTATCTTACAGAGATGCGACTTGAAGGTTTTCAAGAAAATCCCCCCACCCGAGAAGATTTTTCGAAAATTGTAATTTTCTCAAAAATGGCTCTAACGATTTTGATTAAAATATCATATCTTTAAGATATTTTTATGACAAATAAAATGTATATCTTGAATTTTCTGGGAATGTCTCCAAAAGTATTCTTCATTGTGAACGACTTTTGCATAACTGGTAAACCATAAGAGATAGACAAAAGTTTACTACACAAAAATGTAGATCTCGTTAAAATACACAATTTATGTCATATACATTTCCTTTGTTGAGTAAATCGTTTTCGAGATATTACTTGTTATTCCCTTAAATTTTTCAATACTTATTTTCTCGAATGGGAATTCGTTATTCATTTTATTGTCTTGGTATGCAAAGAGTATTAATCTGCGGGAAAGGGAATGGTGCTGCAGCTAGCAACCAGCTATTAAGAGATATGTGTGTGCTTAAAGGCTACTGTATTTCCAAATTGCTCTTGTAAGTATAATTTCCCCTTAGGTCTACAAGAAAATTAGCAATAAGATAGACTCTGCAAATGTTTATCTCGATTAACATGAAGTGTATTAATCTGTGGGAAAGGGAATGGTGCTGCACCTAGCAACCAGCTATTAAGAGATATGTATGTGCTTAAAGGCTACTGTATTTCCAAATTGCCCTTGTAAGTATAATTTTCCCTTAGGTCTACAAGAAAATTAGCAATAAGATAGACTCTGCAAATGTTTAGCTCGATTAACATGAAGTGTATTAATCTGTGGGAAAGTGAATGGTGCTGCACCTAGCAACCAGCTATTAAGAGATATGTATGTGTTTAAATGCTACTGTAATTTCAAATTGCCCTTGTAAATATACATTCCCCTTACGTCTACAAGAAAATTAGCAATAAGATAGAGTCTGCAAAAGTTTATCTCGATTAACATGAAGTAGATGGAGAATAAGCGTTTGTATAAATAGTTTGTAAAAGAGTAGAGAAAGTCATGTGAGTGTAACACATCAGATTTTTTTGGATTCAGGGGATCTCAAAACATATATTTCCGGTGAAATCTCAGTATCGAAGTTTTGGGTGGAATACAATACTTCTCGTACTTACTATACGTAGTAGAGAAAGTAAATATATATATATATATATATATATATATATATATATGATGCGTTACGTGGACAGAATTTCTGTAGCTGTTCTTCAACAACCTATTCTTACAAAATGGTAATTTATTAATTAATTGATCATTAATTGACCTAATAGTGGTCGAAATTATGAAGCCCGGGACTTAAAGTACTTACAGCAATGTAAGTCGCCATTGGGGTTGACATCTCAATACGATTTGAGATCTCTCTGTGGTTGCGAATCAGTTGGAGAATTTAATGTCTTACTGGCTTAATGACATGGTTCCTCAGCGGTTGGAGCAACCGGACAGAAACCGGGAGATCCGTGGTATAAATCCCGACGATGACATTGAATTTTTCAGTCGTCTGATTCTACCTTTCCAACCTATTCTTACAAAGGTCTATTCTTCCTCTACTTCATGATTACCAAGATAAACATGTGCAGAAATAGTTTTATTACATATTACCTAGTAGGTACAAGGTGAATAAGGGAATAGTAGGTTTTAAGCGATAGTCAAATCTTTTAAGAGTGTGTCGCTATGGCTTTGAAATTCCGTTCTCTTTGCATGACTACGAGAGAAAAAAGAAAGAGAAAAACAGAATAGTAGCTTTGGGGTTGAAAAAGTATAAAATATTTGACAATTCAAGGCTATAAAAAATAATATATCGAAGATGCTTAGCTCCACAAAAGAATCTATTCGACATAAACAGTGATTTAACCAGATCTACATCTTTTGTCTATCTCTTAGGGGCCATTCACAATGAAAAACTAACATGAAACGCAAAACTTAGACATAAACTTAAGGCGATGTGTTGTCATTCACATTGACAAATGCAAACTTAAACAGCACCCAATCGCAAGATAGGGTTAAACAGCTAAGCTAATATGGCAACCTGGGAAGGAATCGTCATCAAAATTATGTACTTGTATCAAAATGAACAAGAGCTGGCTACCCGGTTAAAAGACTTTAAACTCACAAAAATCATCACCTACAACAATAATTTGTTTTGGAATTAATTGTTCTTCCACACAAGCCGTGTGCTGGAAAGGTTGGAATGGTTCCGGTTGACCCAAATCAAAAAAGTGTAAGCAATCGGCGAAAACGAATCGCAAAAGAAGGGCCACCGTGTTTTAGGACGAAAAGGGTGCCCTTTTGATTGATTTCATGTACCGTGGGTCAAGAATTACAGCTGACGTGTACTGTACAACGTTTACCAAACTGGAACCTGCGATCCAAAATCGACGCCGCGGTAAACTGTCGTCTGGCATCATCCTCTTGCATGACAACGCACGCCCGCACACCACTGCCAAAACCAAAGAAAATGCTCAAAAGTTTTATTGGGAGCTTTTTAATCACCTCCGTACGGTCCCGTTTTGGCACCAAGCGACTATTTCCTCTTCTTGCATTTGAAACGGTAGCTGGGTGGACAACGATTTCAAACCGACAATGAACTCAAGACGAGCGTTACGAACTGGTTCAAGTTCCAAACAGCAGACTTCTATGTCAAGGTGTTTTAGAAGCTGGTGCAGCGTTACAGCAAGTGTATAGATGTGAACGGAGATTATGTGGAAAAGTAAAGTATATATGTAGGCACATATTACTATCAATAAAAACCTTGTCTCATGAGCAACGTTGCTATTATGACCAAACGGACCTTAGTTTTTGGTATACGCCCCGTATATTCCAATAATACATATCCTAATTCCTCCATGTTTGATCTGTGCTGCCAGGAAATTCAAGCTCAAAGATTAAAATAGTATTAAAAGTTTTCTTTTGTTCCCTGCAGAGAATCATCTCCTGAGCAATTGGCATGTATACGCCTTACGTCCGTAAGCAATTAAGCAAAGTCCAAACATTGATGGTTTGAAAAATAATATGTATTAATAAAAAGCTCGCGAGAAAGTATGAAATCATTTTGCTAGTTATCTTGAACAAAGGCTGCTATTAAATTAAAGGCAGCACGTGCATTTCAGTCACTCTATCAAATAAATAACAAACGAGCTACAAACAACGTACAATTTTGTTGCGGTCAGTTCCTAACCACACGATTAGGCTGGTACTACGGCAACAAAGCAATTATATTCTTTTTCTTTCTAGGAAGAGCAGTCTCCTTGTGACGAGTAACTAAATTGTTTAATACGTGTTAACCAGTTCTGGCGAATGTCCCCTAATAGAGCGTTTAAAATCTATTGAGAAATTTGCTTCATGTATCCGTGCCCGGCAATAAGTGAACACCCTTCCTTCTAATGTGCAAGAGCTCATCAAATTATATGGCGACAGATGGCCCCACGGGTATGGGCGTCGCTAATTAGTAGTGTCCCAGTATATTTGCATTAAGCAGCACACAGATTATGGTACGAAGCGTTCAAACATGCACGACAGATATGTGCTATTATTTAAAACAACATCCTATTTACTATGAATGCCATGGGCTAATGTATTTCTGGAGTGGATATGTCCCTTCAATTACCAAAGTCACACTATGTCCTCAAGATTTTCATAATAAGAGCCACTTTTTAATGTTCTTTGTATTTTCTTATCATTGCTTTGCCTTGTTCCTGTTCTTAATCGTTTCCTTTTAATCTAATTAATTAGCACTTTTCTTTTCCTAGATGGCATTTATGTCAGGCGAAAGATTCCAAAAACGTAGAACTCTCAAGTTAGCGTATTACTGAAGGAATAGAATATTTATGTAGTGAAAACTATTAAAAATTCAGAATATAAATAAAAACAATGTGATGTGTTACATTCATACAACTTTCCCTTCAAACTATAACTTACTTTATAGTTATTCTAAAAATCTACATTAATACTATACATATAGAAAATGTGTGTGCATTTCTTTCACCAATAAACAATATTACTCTTCCAGACGATATAGGCTATAAGACATATCTAAATATTATAAAATTGAGAATTTGGAAAATTCGTTCATATTTATATCACCCAATTTCATTCAAAGGCAAATGTTTGTTTTACTGTTTATACCTGTTGATCATGGTAAACCTACCCAAATAGTTTTAATGGATGATCAAATCCTTAAAACGCAGGTTGCAGTAGGCTGAACTTGGTATATTATAATCTTTATACCAACTGTTGTCAAAAATCTGATGTATTACACTCATATAACTTTCTCTACTCTTGTACAAACTATTTTTACAAACGCTTATTCTCCGTATGTTTCATGTTAATCGAGATATCGAGATGACAATCTTATTGCTAATTTTCTTGTAGATGCAAGGGAAATTGGTAGGTTTTAAGTGATAGTCAAATATTTTAAGAGCTGGTTGCTATGTGGAGTATTCCATTCTCTTTGCATTACCAGGACAAAAAAATGAATAACGAATTTGAGAAAAAGTACAAGAATTGCAAAATTTAAGGAAATAACAAGCAATATCTCTAAAATGGTTCACTCAACAACAAAAAGGTATATGACATAAATTGTGTATTTTAACACGATCTACATTTTTTGTGTAGTAAACTTTGTCTATCTCTTATGGTTTACCAGTTATGCAAAAGTCGTTCACAATGAAGAATACTTTTGGAGACATTCCCAGAAAATTCGAGATATATATTTCACTTGTCATGAAAATATCTTAAACATATGATATTTTAATCAAAATCGTTAGAGTCGTTTTTGAGAAAATTAAAATTTTCGAAAAATGTTCCATGTAAAGGGTAATCTGGGGTGGGGGGATTTTCTTGAAAACCTTCGTGTTGCATCTCTGGAAGATACTGAACCTAAATACCAAGTTTGGTGTTTATCCCACTGTTCGTTTCTGAGTTATGCTGTTCACAGACACATACACAGACACACACGGACATGTTACCAAAAATGCTTTTTTTGGATTCAGGAGGTCTCAAAACATGTATTTCCGGTGAAATCTCGGTATCGAATTTTTGGGTGGAATACAATACTTCCCCTACTTACTATACGTAGTAGAGAAGGTAAAAATGAAAGCACATAGCATTTAAAACATGTTTTGCTTAAAATACTGAACAATTTAAACAAATCTAATGTAACACATACACATGTAACCTTCTCTACCCTCTATGGTTTATTAGTGGGTATACAAACTATTCTTTGTAAAGCTTATCTTTCTGTCTACTACATTTTAATCCAAATAAGCCTTTTCAGAAATAGCTACATTATACATTTCATTGAATTGAATTGAGTTTTATTTATGGACGCCCTTTAACTGCTGTGTCCTTAGCGTCCCATTCTATATTGGACGTGAACGACCGGAAATTTTGCTCAGAGGCTTCTTTATCACGCTTGAGGTTCTTTTACGTGCCGTAAATCTATGACATGGGATCACCGGCTTTACTTCCCTTCCGAAGGAAACCATGCTAAGGATTTTACACCCGAAAAAAATCCACCCTGCGTCAGGTTTGAACCTTCGATCTCGGGAACTAGAGGCTAGCATGGTAACCACTACACCACGGAGGACGACATACATTTCGTTATAGATACAAACGGAACAGCGATAGTCAAATGTTTAAGAACTGCACCTATATGCTGGCCTTAATATGCCATACTATTTCCATGTAATCACAAGAAACGACGAAACTCGATGGGACTTGAAACGATGACAAGTATGGATCAATTCGAACTTTTAATAACCGATATCTCAGAAAAGACGTATTTCACAAAAGAGCCATTTTAAACAAATTGTTTTAAAGAGCTCTACACTTTTTGTGTAGTACGTTTTCATCTATCGCTTAACGTTTACAAGTTATACAAGATAATATAAAATTCCTTCCGAACGCAGAGGACTTTATAGAGGGACACTATTTATATTTTGAGCCTTTGCAGCCCTGAATGTTGTAGATGCCATCTGACGTTTCCAATGGAAAGTTTGACATTTTTTACCATAATCTACTTCAAACATTTTGTCGATAGAGCGCCATTTGTTTTGTTTACACTAACTTGAAAATTGTGTGTCAACAAAACCATGGAATTAACTCGTGAAAATGTTCGTGCAATGATTTATTACGAGTTTCGACGTGGATTATCAAGACAAGAGTGCATCGATCAACTAACTTCCACATTTGGCGACGAAGCTTCTTTGCCACTGTGAAACGCTGGTATAACGAATTTAATCCTGGCCGCCGTTCGCTCAATCATGAAGTTCGTCCAAAATCAGTTGTTGTGCCAGAAAACATTGATGCTGTGCAAAAACTAATAATGAAAGATCGTCATGTGACATATTTTGAGATTGAGGCAACCCTAGGCATTAGTTCCTCCCAATGTGGCTAGATAACTAAGGTGAGCCACTCCGGGGTGGGAGCTGCCATTGGCTGCCCGCCTGTGACGTAAGTGAGAGTGAAGACGAGCGCGCGGAATACAAACACAGCGCAGTGAACACACTAAATTCCTCCCGATTGACTCCCAATTGTTTATTATTAGCACTTATTCCAGTTTTTTAAAAGGTATACTATTTCAGAGCATTCTACAAACATTGTGGGCTAAACATAAAGCAAAACGAATGGAAACTGCATTACATTAGTAATATATTTACGTATAAACAAAACTACTGGAACACATCCAGGACTTCAACGTAAACTGTAGGCGCTACAAGAGATTCAAACATACATTACTTTAGTACTAAAGGAAAATTTACAACTACTCTAAAGGAATCGCTAAATGGATATGCTGGTGTATTTTTTTTACCGTAAGAAATGAAAACAATAATTCCAGAATGCATTATTCTGTTACAGGATGTAAAACTGAAAAAGACATACCTGCAACATTCCACTTGTACTTGGACCTTCACTAAGTGCATATCCATGCCAATCGGGAATGAACTGCTACGGAACTGCATCTGGGAGCAGAATTTTCTTAACCGGCAAACCTAAAAGTTCACTCTTCAAATCCCGTTTATAGTTACTAGGAAGAAAGTGCACTGAACATACACGTGAATTATCAGCGTTAAATTTGTCAGTACGCTTACAGCGAGACACCCACACGCGCTTTAATTGCTCTTTTTTTTTTTTTGGAAATGTGTGATAATTCACACCAATCGTTTTAAAACCGTAATTACGGTATTGTGCTACAGCACAATACTTTCTACTCTTAACGTTCTTACTCATTGCACACCGACTTAAACACTTCACCAAAGCAGAGAAAACTGAATCTATACTCAAGATTCTAGTTTAAATATGTGTGTGCAACTTATTTGTTGAAGTGGGGGGGGGGGTATATGACTGAGTGATAAGGAACAATGTACTTTCGTACATCTGTTGTTAAGTTGTGAAGTTTCCGCCAACATAGCGAGATAAAGTAGGATAATTGTACGTGACTTTTAAAGCGAAGAGAAGCTCAATTAATATCTGTTGCCTTTTACGCAGTTGAGCGGCATAATTATTTCAAAGGAAATGCTGTTTGTTCTTACAGCCAAAGTTTAACAACCTTTTCCCGTTCACTGTGGTTCTGTAAAGGATTATATACCTGGAAAAGCTTGCCATTTTCAGGGAACCTTTGGCCCGCATTACATCTGTTTTCATGTTATGAGTCGGCCTACCTGCCAAACAGTAAGTTCTTTATATTCCTCAGGAATGCGTATTAAACAGTATATTATTGTGAGCAGAAGCTATTTGAAGACCAAGTATCATATAGGCATGATCCGGATTCTGATGACATGTTGTCTTTTAATTCTTGCAATAAAGGTATTGCTTTAGTGTACATAAATCCTTATCATGGGTCCCATATTAAGAAAATATGTATATATATATATATTAGGTCATTTTGGTAGTTTCAAGTTTTCTATTTTGGATAATGTTTTTTTCGATATTACATCATTAATTTGTAATTTCTTTGTCCTTTGCCGCTTTATTTGGTAACTTCCTTGCATAAGTATAGAGTATATAAAGATTATTGGTTGGTCTGGAAAGAGTTGCTTGTGGGTGGAGAGATGGTTAATGTCAGGGAAACAGGTATAACTACTGTTATGAATTCATGTCCAAAATTAGGGATGAGGAGTTCAGTTTTCCCTTTTTTGCTTAATAAGTGCGTATTGCTCTTATTTATGTATGGCATGGACTGTAAAATCCTCTTCATTTGCAATAAACATTGCATATTCTGAGTTCTCAAAAGAGTTAATGCTACACTTTTGTAAGACCTGTTCAAAAACACAATAAGTTAGAAAATTAATTGAAAATATATTTTTTCTATGTTCTTGTTTGGAGAATCTGAAAAGCAAAGAAAATAATGTTCTTACTTGTTTGAAAAATCTGAAAAGGAAAGTAAGAAAATTTTCTTTTCTTTTCAGATTCTTTGAACAAGAACATTTTCACTGCTCTTTTGCTTATTTTTTCTTCTTGTATAGGAGTTATATCAATATATAAATTAATTTATAACTTTCTGTACACTAATTTTAGTAAATCAAATAAATCTCATTTTAGATAATTTTTTGTAATTACAAAGTCATTTTGAAACAAATGTAGTCATTTTAAAACAAATGTAGTCATTTAAAAAAAATTAGTAATCAAAATCCGCGCCCTGCTTATAAAATACCGCTCTGACATTTTCTCTCATGTATTTACGTTCATCTCCCATGTATTTGCTCACAAAATATTGATTTGTTTCGTAAAGCCTCTCCTGCCAGTTTGGCGTGAAATGTGTCCATGTTTTATACAAAATAACGAAAACTAAGATACGAGTAAGTTATTGCACTTTCCTTGCATAAATACTAAATAATATAGGCACCTAATTACAATTGGCAAGTTCCTTAGATCTACCTCCTTTTAAAAAGATCAGTGTAATATGTTTCAGTGATCACCAGTGCAATACACTAATACACCTCCTTTTAACAACACCCACTTTCCCGTGGGTGAAAGCATTACATGTGTGTGCTTTTAAGGGTATTGGTTGCGAGCGTATACTAAAGTATACAGGAAAGGTTGTTCTAAAATTAATATCTCCAAAATATTAAGGCTAGACGCATCCTTGTTCTTACTCTTTCAAGTAGGAAGGATCAAATGGGCACTATTTACAATTAATTATTCATTAATTAAAAAATTAAAACAACTTTATACTAGTAATAATTAAGAAACTAGGTTTATATAAGCACATTCTCAGCCTAAATAATGAAGCCAAAATATCCAAATTCTGAACACATCATTCGAATGTACACTACTCTGTAAATTCGGTTTATTTGAAAATTGGAGGATATTTGCAAGACTTGCTGTGCAGATAACTGTTTTTCAGCATGTGTCCATTATCTACTTCAAGTAGTCGAATGTTATGTGAATTTAATTCATTTTGTGGAGTTACTCTCTTCTGCCAAAATAGTTATATTAATAAAATTCTTTTTAAAAAAATTATTTTAAATATGCATGTCGATTATTCATGCTTTTACCTAGACGCGAAAAAAAAGTCTCGGAAAACATGCACATATATCAAGTTTTCAGCTATCATGACTTTTAAAACTGCTATGTTTAAGTCATATTACATAATAGCATGATCAACATACAGTTTCTCTCATTAAGCTGCGTTTTTCACAATCCATAAACAAACAATACAATTTAATTTCGAATCAAAGTTTAAGACCCGATAGCGTATAACGTTGAACTTTATATAGCGTATAACGTATTTTATTTTCGTTGCTAAAATTGGCCGAATAATGTGTTATTGGTTTTCTTTAACATAATATAATTAAAGTCAAGCAATAGCATAAACTAAGAAAATGGTTTTAAAGCTTGCAACTTAGAGCTTCTGAACAACTTTAATATAACAAATATCTCCTTTATATCTACATATCTCTCTTTCTTTGAATAACATGTATGCTGTGATCAGACGCCTCCTTTTATTAATCTTTATTTTAAATGGTATCTACGTGATATCTATGCTACTCTTAGGTGAAGCAGGGAGAAAGCCTTCGCCCCAAAAGAAGAGACCAATACCTTCCTCATGAATGAAAATAACCGAAATACAGCTCGTTGGAAATTAATGGTTTGTAATTGTTGATTCGGCTTCAGCAAACAGAGCTAATCGTAAGCAAGAAACAAAGACCGATCTTGCACGCACTACCCGATGAAATTGAGCGGTGTAGCAATGATTACAGAACAGTACCAAAGTAATAAAGTACTCAAGGCCATGGAGAGTCTGCCCTCTTACAATAAATCTTCAATAACGAGTATATCCCTAACTTACACTTGGTTAAGCTAATGCACTATACGCATCCATGGATGAAAATTCTAATCGTAAGTATGATGTATACTTTCCATACGGGGAGCTTTGGCCATGACTCCAAGAACCATATTCCTGTGCCCTCAACAAGCAATTAAGTCCTTTCGAAACATAAAATATTTATGTCGGGTATTTCTAGAAATAAATAATGATACAACCACGAAAAATGGCGATTACTTGCTTATAAAGCGTATGCAAAGTGCTATGTATATCCATTTCTTACTTTTTTAATTCTTCTCCGATGTTATTTAAAGTTAGCCAAGAGCAAGCACGAAAAAATATCTTATTAATGAGTAACCCAAAAGAGTAGATTAGAATACTTTTAAACCTTTGTTCAACCGTTTAAAAATCTGATGTGTTACATTTACATAACGTTCTTAACCACAAAAATTATAGTATAGTAAATAGGGGAAGTATTGTATTCCACCCAAAAATTCGATACCGGGATCTCACCGGAAATACATCCTTTGAGACCCCCTGAATCCGAAAAAAGCATTTTTGGAAACGTCCTTGTTTGTGTCTGTGTGTCTGTGAACAGCATAACTCAGAAACGAACAGTCAGATAAACACCAAAATTGGTATTTAGGTTCAATATCATCCAGAGATGCAACACGAAGGTTTTAAAGAAAATCTCCCAACCCACATTACCCTTTACATGGAAAACTTTTCGAAAATTTTAATTTTCTCAAAAATGGCTCTAACGATTTTGATTAAAATATCATATGTTTAAGATATTTTTATGACAAATAAAATGTATATCTCGAATTTTCTGGGAATTTCTTCAAAAGTATTCTTCATTGTGAACGACTTTTGCATAACTGGTAAACCATAAGAGATAGACAAAATTTTACTACACAAAAAACGTATACAATTTATGTCGTATACATTTTTTGTTGAGTGAACCATTTTCGAGATATTGCTTGTTATTCCCTTAAATTTTCCAATACTTATACTTTTTCTCAAATTCGTTATTCATTTTTTTGTCCTGGTAATGCAAAGAGAATGGAATACTCCACATAGCAACCAGCTCTTAAACGCTTGAAGCCAATTCTCTTTGCATCTACAAGAAAATTGGCAATAAGATTAACATCTCGATATCTCGATTAACATGAAGCATATGGAGGATAAGTGTTTGTAAAAATAGTTTGTATAAGAGTAGAGAAAGTCATGTGAGTGTAACACATTAGATTTTTTTATGTAGTGCTACAGACTATTCCTACAAAACCTTAATCGAAATAGTTTCACCTTGCCGAAATAGTTTCATTAGCATTTCGTTGTAGGTATAAGGAAGATGCAGGAAACAGAATCTGTAGTTAGATGTTCTATATTCTGGCCTTGTAATTACGCTCGTTCCAAACATCGTGAAAAACAAGTGGAACTGCTGTTACTGTGGAGCCTCAAACATAAGCAATGTGATTCAGCTCAGGGTTAGATCGAGTACTCTAGGTTTTCAGATGTAGCACTCTGCTAAATTTACGATTCTGAGAAAATTCATTCGGGGTTTGTGTGAAACCTTGAAGAAGATATTCTTTTAGCTCCACGTTTGGGAACCAATTTGAGAAATTAGTTCTGTTTTTACGTAATGTATTAGCCTCACACTTAGGAAGCCAATTTGAAGTAGATATTGTCTTTACGTTGGAATTGTTTATTTTTCCTCGATATGGACGTCAATTTGAAGAAGATTGTTTGTTGGTAATATGCTGCTACGTATGTAAAGCTGATTTTGAAGATGTATTTTTTGTTGTTACGCTCCAAGTTTAAAAAAATAATATTAACTTTGGTATTAAACTGGTTCTATAGATATTATTTATATTTATGTTTGCCTCGGCTACGTCAGTCTTACTTTAGAGACACATTTCTCTTAATCAGGTCGTGGTGCGACAAGAATGTAGGCTTACACAGATTTTAAGTTAAACTTCACTTCTTTTTATTAATCCTTGACACAAATTAAATAGCACTACACTGATATGAAGAGCTGTGAGATTCTTTTATTTAATACTTGCACTTTGTTAATGCGTATACTTAATTTACGTCTCAGACGAATACGTAATATTTCTCTGGAGAACGCATCTTCCATCCGGTTACTATCAAGGTCTGCAGGCAACTAAACATATTTCAACCGTCCAAACCCGTAAACTTCTGTATTTCAAGTCTCTGATTTTCTAATCCTAGACCAATAGAATACCTGCATTTTATTAAAGCTGTTTCTGGCTGTTGATTGGCTATTTTTAAACTGTCACAAAATTTACATTATTTCTGCCCTAATCATGACTAGTAGTATTCAAACTCTCAAACTCATTGTTGCCTCAAGGTTACCTCATTGTTACCTTATTGTTAGCATCTTTAAACTTATTATTCTCACAGCTCTCACATTATTAAATTACGTAATGCATTCACATAACATTATTAAACATGTTTACAATAATATAAGCATATGCAATGACTGTTACATACATGTTTACAAATTATTACAGGCATATTGCTTCAAGGCGGGCTGTTATTGAATTTATATATTATATAATTTAATTGAATTTATTCAAGTGTTAAAAATACTGCCTTAATCTATTGGTACTACAGAAAATAAAGTGTAGAGAAAAATGGACTCAATCGATTTTGAGGTTTCTATAGGCTTAATCCTGCTTTAATTCCAGAACACATTACGTAGTAATGATACGATAAAGTCTCACATTACAAAGTCATATTTCCAATTAAATTCAGCCCTTTCTCAAACAGGTAAAAAGGTAAACACAATAGAATGCCTAGCAGGATTAGTACTAGCCTAAAAAGGTTAAGAAAGAAAGAAAAACAGAAAGAAGAAGAAAAAAAAACAGGGATGAACCTTAGGTGCATCAGGGCCAAGTGAAATGGCTCAGGTGGTTATGTCTGTGACCCGCATTCGGGAGGTTCCAGGATCGAACCCCGGCGACGGCTCACTCTGCCCTTCGATTTTTCGTGGTTTCTCCGGGTCACCAGACGAATCCTGGTGTGGTTCATCTACCACACTCTCCTTCCTCTCACTTCCTGTACCTATCATCTTCCTTGTCATCTTTTCCTGGGTTGTAGGACCAGGCGACGATGTTCGGCCGGTTGCGGCTGGGCGGTGGCTTGTGCTCTGTAAGGGTTTCTTCCCTGGCATCGCTGCGGTACCGCTCAGTTAGGTCTCTCCTCAGCGTGGGGCTCCGCTCCGGGGGATCCTGGAGATTTAATGACATGTGGGCAGGGACCTCGCGGCGTCGGATGCGTTCTATCTGGAAACATTATGCACCCTGTCCATGCTTGCTCCAGTGAGCATCCGGATCTGCTCGCCCTTCGGGTCTCTCCTCTCATCCTTTCCTCCCAGGAGTAACGTTGGAAACACAATGGGCCGATTAGCCTGCGTGCGGTGCTCTGCATCGGTTCCGGGGACCCTTTCGTGATATGTACCTTTACCTTTACCTTTTACGCGTATCAGGAGAGTACATACACCAACTCCTCAAAGTGTGTTTACTTCTTTATCTCCTGATGAAGGGCTAATTACGGTACGAAGTATTGCTTTTTAATGTTGAACGGTGTTGTTAATCTGTCTTATGTAGAACTAAGACGTAGAAAAATTGTAAAGAACAATTATTACATTAGGATGAACATGTAGATGAATGATTGCATAGTAGATTCCTCTAAATAGAGCATAATATCGCCGAATTCAAGTGGTTATAGAACGCAGCTATTATTGCTGACGTCAAGGAGTTAGTTAAACAACAAGACTTTCCTGTTCACGGATAACAAATGTTGATACAGAATCTGGAATGGTAATATTACAGAGAATCACTCAACAGCTTCAGATAGTTATGGAACATAACTAAAAAGTTTTCAATGCCACAATAATAACAATGCCTTTTTCTGGAATCAGATTATCCGTAAACTAAAATAATACTTAAAAATAACATTTTGGAATAGGCATCATAATGTAATTGCCTAAAGTGCGTTTGTTAATTTAGTAGAGATTTCTTATAAAAAAGAACTTAAATAACTATTTTTGTTTCAAGTATACATAAGGCTTTAGCCGACGAATTAAGTATTTCGGACGAGGTATAAGCCGAGTCCGCTAAAGCTTTTGCGTACGTGGTGTATGCAATAGTTTTTATCAAATTATAAATTATATTAAATACAATAAATATGTACTGTATAAATAACATATTCTCACATATTCACGTTAAAAACCTTACCAACGCCTTCTAGGAAGCACTGACCGTAAAATGCGAGATGCGGATATAGACGCTCAAACAACAAGCTTGTGGCTGAAAATATGAGTGCTAATCCCGAGAAAATTTCAATCCAAAATCGTAGCTGCTGCCAGCAAAATCTCGGCAGCAGTATGAAAAAATATATATTACATTTAAACTGGTGCAAGGTGAGCAGTGTTTCTCTTGTGAACGAAGGTGTGATACTGACTTATTTACATGAAAAATCAGAGACAATGAAAGCTAACATATATTTATTTTAAATGATGAATTGTTTTATGAAAAATTCTGTAAGAATTATAAATGTTGGCTTACATTTCTTGCTTTTTATGATCAATCATTTTGTTTCAAACCCTGCTAAATTGGTATGACTGGTCAGTGCCATCTGGATTTTATTTATTACACCGCTAATGATTTCCATGGCGTTAAAATACGCATTTCGAGGTGTTAATAGTCCGAAAGCACGTTTTTTAAAGAGTGTGTACTTAAAAAAATTAATAAATCCCAATGAACAACGCAATTAAAATTATATAAAACGTGGCCATTCGATTAAGAGGCTAACAATTTACCTTTGAACGGCTTGTTCAAAAATGAAATAGAATCAAGTAAAATAAACATTTCTGCAATGATAGTTACGTTCTACTAGGTCATCAAAGAAAAGAGAACATCCCACAAAATTATATTCTTAAACCTACGGATAGGACTGTGAATCAAAAATCCAATTTGTATCTAGAGTCAGACCGACTGCGCAGTGGCCTTGGACTGGACGAAATTTAACACTCACTATCCGAAATGAATATAAAGATCTGGCAAAGCAACTGTTTAAGCAAAGTAACTGAATGATGTACACAAGCCGTGTGTAGGCTAAATTTGGAAAGGTAGAATTAGACTGACAAAATTTTTGCCATAGCCGGGGATTGAACCACGGAAACACGGAAAGGTGAAGAACCATGGTTCAAATCGCGACTATGCCATTGAATTTTTCAGTATGCTTATACGTTTCCAAAGTAACTAAAGTTTAGACAAATAAAAAATTCTGATGTGTTACACTCACATGACTTTCTCTACTCTTGTACAAACTATTTTTACAAACGCTTATTCTCCATATGCTTCATGTTAATCCAGATATCGAGATGTCAATCCTATTGTTAATTTTCTTGTAGATGCAAGGGGAATATGGTAGATTATAAGCGCTGGTCAAATATTTTAACGCTGGTTGCTATGTGGCGCATTCCATTCTCTTTGCATGTCCAGGACATAAAATAAATGAATAACGAATTTGAGAAAAAGTATAAGTATTGGAAAATTTAAGGGAATAACAAGCAATATCTCGCAAATGGTTCACTCAACAAAAAAATGCATATGACATAAATTCCGTATTTTAACGCGATCTACATTTTTTGTGTAGTAACATTTTGTCTATCTCTTATGGTTTACCAGTTATGTAAAAGCGTTCACAATGAAGAATACTTTTGGAGACATTCCCAGAAAATTCGAGATATACATTTCATTTGTCATATCTTAAACATATGATGTTTTAATCAAAATCGTTAGAGCCATTTTTGAGAAAATTAAAATTTTCGAAAAATGTTCCATATAAAGGATAATCTGGGTTGGGGGACTTTCCTGAAAACCTTCGTGTCGCATCTCTGGAAGATACTGAACCTAAATACCAATTTTGGTTTTATCCGACTGTTCGTTTCTGAGTTATGCTGTTCATAGACATGTATTTCCGGTGAAATCTCGGTATCAAATTTTTGGGTGGAATACAACACTTACCCTACTTAGTATACGTAGTAGAGAAAGTAATAACATGGTTTACCTGTTCCGACATAATGCTGCTCCAGCTCACTGGACATAAATCGTCTGTGTCTGTCTGAATGACACGTTCGGCAGCAATAATATTGCTATCGAAATGGCAAGATTATGTGTCGTCCAAGTTTTCCATATCTCACAGTACCCGAATTCTTCCTCTAGGGTTTTGTGAAGAATGTTTCACGTGCACAGCGACCCATGAATATTCATGATCTTAGCGAAAATCTTTTCACAGCCTTTGGAGATGCTGGGTTACACGTAGGAGGAATTAATTGCCCTTATGGCATGAATATGACATGTATGTAATTGTCAGCACATGAAGTTTAAACTGAACTAAACTCCCTTCCTTCTGGAACATATTTGTACACTACAGAAGAATAAATAAATAAATATCAGTTTACAACGTTTATATTTTAAGTATTTCGCAACGGAAACCTTGTATTTTATGAAAGGGTGTATTCTTTTCCTACTCCAAAATCTCTGTTTCATCCCTTGTCTTGCAAGAATCTCAATTGTGATATAATGATGGATGTACTTTTCGCTAACCCATCGAGTTACTAATTGACATGGAGGACTGCCAAGGACGTCAGCGAATAGAGTAGATCTAATATACCTACAGAGTGATTCAGGATCTCTGTAACAAACATTGTGGAATGGTAGGTCTCATAAAAAGGATAATTTTTTATCACACAACCTATGTTGATGATGCGTTGTTTAGGTGCCACTGGATTGGGTAGTTAACCCGTACACTATGACGGTCCGTTCCATGATATGCACACTCGTTTCACCACAATGCTGCCTGCAAAGTTTCTCCCGTTTTACCATCTGAGTTGCTTCTAGCTTTAAACGGGGTGTATACCTTGAGGTACTTTATTGCCACATATTCAAGGAGAGTGTGTCCCTTGCTATGCGAAGATTACGTGGTTCCAGCATGACGGGGCTCCGCCACACTTCAGCCATGCTGTAAGAGAATTTCTCAATATCTACAGGGAGAAGTGGAGAGGTAGAGGAGGACCCGTTGCATGGCCATCGTGACTGCCCGACTTAATGCCACTTTACTTCTTTGTTTGGGGGCATGTAAATGTGGATGTCACCGCAGTTTACAACAGGGAAGAATTGATAGACCGCATTCGTCAGAGACCGCACATGTTGAAGAAGGTTCGACAGTTATGGAGCGGGGACACTTTGAAGGCCTTCTATGAATTATTTTTACTTTCTCTACCACGTATAGTAAGTAGGGGAAGTATTGTATTCCACCCAAAAATTCGATACCGAGATTTCACCGGAAATATATGTTTTGAGACTCCCTGAATCCACAAAAAGCATTTTTGGAAACATGTCCGTGTGTGTGTCTGTGAATAACAGAACAGTCAGATAAACACCAAACTTGGTATTTAGGTTCAGTATCTTCCAGAGATGCGACAGGAAGGTTTTCAAGAAAATCCCCCTCAGATTACCCTTTACATAAAAAATTTTGGAAAATTGTAATTTTCTCAAAAATGGCTCTAACGATTTTGATTAAAGTATCATATGTTTAAGATATTTTCATGACAAATAAAATGTATTTCTTGAATTTTCTGGGAATGTCTCCAAAAGTATTCTCCATTGTGAACGACTTTTGCATAACTGGTAAACCATAAGAGATAGACAAAATTTTACTACACAAAAAATTTAGATTGCGTTAAAATACACAATTTATGTCATATAAATGTTTTTGTTGGGTGATCATTTTCGAGATACTGCTTGTTATTTCCTTAAATTTTCCAATACTTATACTTTGTCTCAAATTAGTTATTCATTTTTTTGTCCTGGTAATGCCAAGGGAATGGAATACTCCACATAGCAACCACCTCTTAAAATATTCTACTATCGCTTAAAGCCTAGCAATTCCCCTTGCATCTACAAGAAAATTAGCAATAAGATTAACATCTCGATTAACATGAAGCATATGGAGAATAAGCATTTGAATAAATAGTTTGTATAAGAGTAGAGAAAGCCATATGAGTGTAACACATCATATTTTTTCGTTTAATTTGCATCGTTCTTACAACAATAAATGAAGTTATGTAGCCTCTGGTCAATCACGTGGCTCCTAAACAACTCATTAGCTATCTCCTTTGTGAGATCTATCATCCCACGAACTTTATTGCAGAAGTACTGAATCACTCTGTATTGAACAGGATCATAATGTTAATAGCACAATTCGGCATCACACCCTCTTTGATTGTTAGAGAGAAAACCTCATTTATGTTTGACTGATTCTAGCACAACTACTGAAAACAGGCAACGACAACATAAATATATAACTATATACCAATCAATGAGAAATTTATCCAAAAATTATTACATCTATTAGGAAAAAAATTATTAAACTAGAAAATTGATTGCTGGTTATGTTTATGAAAGGGTAAGGCAAATCCTATAATGAACTCTGAGTAAACTAATGCTGAAAGCCAATAAGCTCCTTCAAGAGCTTCAGGACCCAAAAGAGTATGTCACTTATAAGTGAAATGATGATGTAAAACTTTAGGCATTTAATGTTTATATTCGAGCTATTGTTTTAAAGCAAAAACTTGAAAACATTAATTTTAAGCTAACTATGACAAATTGCTTTAACTGTTTAAAACACAACAGTTGGCGTTGACAAGTCATTTCCATTGTACAAGCGCTAGTTCTCTAGGTGACGTCAGAATGGATAGTATGGAAGGCGTGACCTTTTAATAGGAGGTTGAGTGATTTATTGAAAATGAAGTAAGAAGAAAGTTCTCTTCTAAATAAAGCAATTTGCATATTATCAAAAGATATAATTGTAAAATCAAATGTGTGTGACTAACGAATGCAAATGTAGACACAATAGAGAACGTGTCTCTTGCTGTCAATGCAATGGGTATTAATTTATGACTTCAGAGGTCTCCTTTATTTCCTCGGCAAAAGACTCAATTAATCGCAAAGACTGTGTTGGAATCTCATAAAGCGTTTAACTCTCGTAGTTTTTTGAACACAAAACACAAACTTCTGAGAATAAATTAAAAATTAAATTGAGTTTTATTTCTAAAGGCTGTTTAACTGCTGTGGTCCTTAGCGTCCCATTCTATATTAGGGTCGTCCTACGTGGTGTAGTAGTTACCATGCTAGACTCTAGTTCCCGAGGTCGCGAGTTCAAACCCGGCGGAGGGCGATGGAATTTCTCGGGTATAAAAATCCTTAGCATGGCTTAGGAAGGTAAGTAAAGCCGATGGTCCTGTGTCGTAGATTTACGGCACGTAAAAGAACCTCAAGCCTGATAAAGAGGCCTCTGAGAAAAATTACCGGTCTTTCACGTCCAATATAGAATGGGACGCTAAGAACCATAATAATTAAAGAGCGTCTATAAATAAAACTCTAATTTAATTTAATTCTATATTAGGCCCGATAGACTGATATTTTTGTTCAGAGGTCTCTTTATCTTTAACGTGCCGTAAGTCTACGACACGGGACCACCAGCTTCACTTCCCTTGAGGCAGTGCTTTTAACACCTAAATGATTTCACTGAAATTATATAATAAGTAAATTCAATAGCAGCCACCTTGAATATGTATGTAATAATTTGTAAAATGTGTGTGACAATCATTGCATATGCTTATATTATTGTATCCATGTGTAATAATGTTATGTGAATACATTACGTAATTTAATAATGTAGGAGCTGTGAGAATAATAAGTTAAATGTTGCTAACAATGAGGTAACCTTGAGTCAATAATGAGTTTGAGAGTATAAATGTTACTTGTAATTCTTGGAAGCAATAATGTAATTTTAGTGAACGTTTATAAAATAGCCAATCAACAACCAGAAAAAGATTTAGTTAAATGAAGGTATTCTATTGGAGTAGGATTAGCCAATCAGAGACTTGAAATACAGAAATTTACAAGTTTAGACGGTTGAAATCTAGTCAGTTGCCTGCGGACAGTGATAGTAACTGGATGCGTGATGCGTCCTCGAGAAATATAATATGTATTTGTGTGAGACGAAAATAGTATACGTGTTAAAAAGTGAAAGTATTAAATAAAGAATCTCACAGCTCTCGATATCAGTGAAGTGATGTTTAATTTGTGTCAAGGATTAATAAAACGGAATGAATTAAAACTTAAAAGTCTGCGTAAGCCTACATTCTTGTCGAATCACGCCCTGTCAAGATATCCATGTCTCTAAAATATTACTGACGCAGCCGAGGCAGACATAAATGTTTAATACTTAAAGAAAAAATCAAATTACAAAGTTAATATTTTTTTTAAACTTGGGGCAAAGGCCACCTGAAAGTACATTTGGGGCGAAGGCTACCGGAAACCGGTTACCATACGTGCGGTTGCAAACAAACTTCAATTTCGGCTCCCCAATAGTTGAAATATAATACAAATCCTTCAATACAAACTGCTACAAATTGACGCCCAAAGCATGGTGAAAATAACGTAAATACAATATTCAACTTCAAATTGGCGTCCATAAGTGGAGCTAATAAAAACATTCTTCTTCACCCTTCCGAAAGAAGCCATGCTAAGGATTTTTACGCCCGAAAAAATCCATCGTCCTCCGCCGGGTTTGAATCCGCGAGCTCGAGAACAAAAGGCTAGCATGGTAACACTGTACCACGGATACAACTTCTAAGAATGTGCCTTACTCTCAAAACTATGTTAAAACTATACTTACGTTACCACACATATTGTCCCTGATGAAATGAAAATAAGAAATATAGCTACATTTATAGGTATGTATTTTGGCAGTTTTATTTCATAGTTTGTAGATATATTAAGCGCATCATCCTCATCTTTTTCTTTTTTACTTTCTCTACTACGTATAGCAAGTAGGGGAAGTATTGTATTCCACCCAAAAATTCGATACCGAGACTTCACCGGAAATACATGTTTTGAGGCCTCCTGAAACCAAAAAGAAAAGCATTTTTGGAAACATGTCTGTGTGTGTGTGTATCTGCGAACAGCATAACTCAGAAACGAACAGTCGGATAAACACCAAAATTGGTATTTAGGTTCAGTATCTTCCAGAGATGCCACACGAAGGTTTTCAAGAAAATCCCTCTACCCCAGATTACCCTTTACATGGAACATTTTCGAAAATTTTAATTTTCTCAAAAACGGCTCTAACGATTTTGATTAAAATATCGTATATTTAAGATATTTTCATGAAAAATGAAATGTATATCTCGAAATTTCTGGGAATGTCTCCAAAAGTATTCTTCATTGTGAACGGCTTTTGCATAACTGGTAAACCATAAGAGAGAGACAAAATTTTACTACACAAAAATGTAGATCGTGTTAAAATACACAATTTATGTCATATACATTTTTTTTGAGTGAACCACTTTTGAGATATTGCTTGTTATTCCCTTTTCTCAAATTCGTTATTAATTTTTTTGTCCTGGTAATGCAAAGAAAATGGAATACTCCACTAGCAACCAGCTCTTAAAATATTTGACTATTGCTTAAAGCCTACCAATTCCACTTGCATCTACAAGAAAATTAGCAGTAAGATTAAAATCTTGATATTTCGATTAACAAGAAGCATATGGGGAATAAGCGTTTGTAAAAATAGTTTTACAAGAGTAGAGAAAGTCATGTGAGTGTAACACATCAGATTTCTTCTTTTTGGTTTACGGTTAGGTTAAAAAATATGTTCCAGCTTCATTCGCTCCATTGTTTATGCGGTCTTCCTACAGTTCTCTTTCCACGTGGTGAATAATGGGATGCCTTGTACAGGATGCGATGGTCCGGTATGCCCTGTACTTGTGACTTCGATTTTGTTTTATATTGTGCAATTTTTTATACTGATGATTCTGTGATGTTAAGATCTGTTCTAATATCTTCATTTCTAAGTTTATTCATTCTTATACAACTCTTAACCGCTTTTAGCAATTTCATCTCACCAGCTTCAGTTTGTGGAGTTCCCTTATTTTGAGTTCCATGTTTCACTTCTATATAATTATTGTAAAACTTATTAATGTATGTTTTTAATCTTCCTTTTTAGCGTTCTATATATACTGAAAAGGGTGACTTTTATTAAGATTTCTATGCCGTTTTTATATGTTTTATCACAACCTAAGTATTTAAAGTATGCAATCTGTTATATAAATTTATTTGTTAATCCTATTTTTATGTAATAACTATTTTCCCCCGAAAGCCATTTATTTTAGTTTCATCTAAGGATATATTAAAATTATAAGATGACAAATTTGCTTAAGTTTAAAAATTCAACTTTGCAGATCGTCTTCATTATCTTTGATGATTATCAAATCATCTGCATACAATAAAACATTTAAATAAAATGTTCTTTTCTTATTATTTCATCTACGTAAATATTAAATTGCCCAGGCAATAAGCTACATCCCTGCCTCACAATGGTGCCTTAGTTCGTTGCTCATGATGCATCTTAATGCTGGTGCCAGCACTGTATAAATAGTTGCTTGATTTATTGTGATTTTCTTGCTAATGCTTCTTTATTACAACCCTCATATACGGTCTAACACCATATCTTAAATTGGACTTACCTAGCCGTAAGCCGACCACAAAAGTGACAACATAATAGTACTCCACTTAACCAGCTTATAAAATTCGTAATTAATTGAAAATAGAACAGGCTACACGAAGGACACCAGATCCTTAAATTAATTTTTAGAGACGCATTATTCTAAAGTGTATCACAAAATCAATATGTCGGCCCTCATAGCAGTGGTCGCTTGAGTGTATAGCTTCGGCGCTCCGTCAATCTGAGGGTCGCGGGTTCGAGTCCAGCCATGCGCATGGGTGTTTGTGTGTGTGTAGTGTGTGTAATTGCGGTAATAAGCGTTAAGGTAAACAGTAAACACAGTAATCATGAACTGGATAAAACAAGGGAACTTTAAAATAATAATAGAAATAATAAATAATGTTTACACAATTATGTTAACAAGATAGAACCTAATCTGAAAGAAATGAAAGAAGAAGGGGTAGTTTGGAAGGATGGTAAGGCGGGCGGACAAAATAATTATTGCATAGCAATATCAAATACAGACATGTAAAAGATATGGCATTAGCATAAAAGTAATTGAAACAATAAGTTATATCAGCAGAACTTTTGTATTTATTTTGTATTTCTGGCGTGATGGTCATGAACCTGAGAATATGATACATTTTATGAAGACTTTTTGGCAAATAAGAGACAGCCAAGCACAAACAATCAAGATTTTGAAATAACCAGCTCAATAAATACATAATGACCTACAATAAGTACTAGTATGCCACACAAATTCTGATGGCCTTCTTCATGGATAAAGTATGGTAACTGCTCCAAAGTAAAACACCATAGTTTAAATAGCTATGAATGTGCCCACAATAAATGGATACCTGGAACCTATCATCCTGACTTCTTGTTTCCTATATCAGAAGGTATGTTTCAGATGTTTCCAATTCATAATACATTCAAAATAAAAGAAAATTATCACGTAATATATACCTATTCTAACTTAAAGATAATAAATTACTGGATTCCAGTAGTAACTAAACATCTCTACAGTTCTTACACTTAAATTCTTAAGTCTACTAGAACTGGAAACCAGCACGCTCCTAAATATATTCGAAGTAACATTCATAAGCTCTACATTTTGCATACATGTTATTTATTTCCTTATAAAATCTTTTTTACTTTCTCTACTGCGTGTAGTAGGTAGAGGAAGTATTGCATTCCACCCACAAATTTGACTTCATCGGAAATATATGTTTTGAAGCCACCTGAGTCCAAAAAGAGACTTTTTACTTTCTCTACTACGTATAGTAGGTAGGGGAAGTATTGCCTTCCACCCAAAAAGTTGATTTCATCGGAAATGTATGTTTTGAAGCCACCTGAATCCAAAACGAGAATGTTTACTTTCTTTACTACGCATACTAAGTAGGGGAAGTATTCGATACCGGAAACGAACAGTCGAATAAACACCAAACTTGGTATTTAGGTTCAGAATCTTCCAGAGATGCGACACGAAGGTTTTCAAGAAAATCCCCCCACCCCAGATTACCTTTTACATGGAAAATTTTAGTTTTCTCAAAAATAGCTCAAACGATTTTGATTAAAATATCATATGTTTAAAATATTTTCATGACAAATGAAATGTACATCTCGAATTTTCTGGGAATGTCTCCAAAAGTATTCTTCATTGTGAACGACTTTTGCATAACTGGTAAGCCATAAGAGATAGACAAAATTTTACTACACAAAAAATGTAGATCGCGTTAAAATACACAATTTATGTCATATACATTTCTTTTGTTGAGTGAACCGTTTTCGAGATATTGTTTGTTATTCCCTTAAATTTACCTATACTTATACTTTTTCTCAAATTGGAATTCCTTATTCATTTTTTATGTCCTGGTCATGCAAAGAGAATGGAATGCGCCACATAGCAACCAGCTCTTAAAATATTTGACTATTGCTTAAAGCCTACCAATTTCCCTTGCATCTACAAGAAAATTAGCAATGAAATTAACATGTCGATTAACATGAAGCATATGGAGAATAAGCGTTTGTAAAAATAGTTTGTACAAGAGTAGAGAAAGTCATGTGAGTGTAACACATCAGATTTTTAGAATAAGGTCCTTGTATATCTCTGTGTGGATGTGTGTCTGTGAACAGCATAACTCAAAAACGAAAAGTCGGATAAAATACCAAACTTGGTATTTAGGTTCACTATCTTTTAAAGATGCGACACGAAGATTTTCAAGAAAATCCCCACACCCCAGACTGCACTTTACACGAAACATTTTTCGATAATGTTGATTTTCTCAAAAATTTCTCTCTTTGTTTAAAATATCATATGTTTAAGATACTTTGATGGCAAATGAAATGTATATCTTGAATTTTTTGGGAATGTCCTCAAAACGTGTCTTCATTCTGAATGAATTTTGCATCACTGGTAAACCGAAAAAGTTTACTACACAACAAAATATGCAGATCTCGTTAAAACAACAATTTATGTTATATACAATTTTTTTGTGTAGTGAAACATTTCCGAAATATTCCTTGTTATTTGTTTGAATTTTCAAATACTTAATGCTTTTTCTCAAATGGGAATTCGTTATTCATTCTTTAATGCCCTGGACACGCAATGCTCCGTATAGCAACCAGCTCTAAAAAGATTTGACTATCGCTTAAAACCTGTCATATTCCCCTTGCATCTACAAGAAAATTAGGAATAAGATGGTTTCTGTAAATGCTTATCTCGATTAACATGAAGTAGATGGAGACTAAGTGTTTTTAAAAATAGTTTGTACAAGAGAAGAAAAAGTATGTGAGTGTAACACATCAGATTTTTATACCATTTCCTTTTACGTAAACTAGTTATAATCATACAGTATTATATACATTACTTAAACTTCTCTTCTTTAGTGTTTTATTTACCATTAAATTTACTGTAACCATCTAAATTAAACACAAACTAAACCTCACTTAACTTATATTCATCTCCTTCTTCTCCTCTGGGATCCTGGAACAAAGTTCTGACATCAAAAGATGAACTCCATCTTCTTCTTCTCGTTCAAACTCTTCTTATTTATTCTTCTCCATTTCCTCTCATCTAGGCCTCATACTATTCATCTCCCCTATCCAATACTCAAACTGGATATCTCATCTTCCTTCTGCCACCAAAATTCTTCCATGTTGCATCATTTAATATCTTCTCCTCTTCATTATCTTTCTTACTCATTCCCTATTTTTCTTATATTCGTATCTCCAAAATTATTTCTTTACATTATCTGCTTTTTACTCATTCATTTCTATCTCATTTACTAATTTTCTCTACCATATTTCTCTTCTTTGAAAAAGGTTTCTCCAATATTTATTTTCTTATATGTTTGTTAATAAATGGAAACCAAAGTATTAGGAGGTATATCATTTTAAGACTTATAGCATAAATAAACGTCTGCTTATGTTATTAGCAATAATTAATGTGCAAATGCCAGCTTAAACTAGACTCGAAGTGAATGCCAAGAAACTTTGTGGAAATTTCAGTTGCAGAGACAGGGCAACTAATATTAAAAGTGAGATCAACACCATTTGCAGCATTTGTCAGTGTATCATTTTGTCCAAGTATACGCCACGACTTCTCTAGCAACGACAAATATATATGTTTATGTACCTTATAAACTACACATGCTGTCTTTATACATGAAAAATTATACAGAACAGCTTCGGATATTTTGTTTACTATTTTCTTGGCGACTAAGTTTGAAATATTTCTACTAATATGTAAGTTTCCTGGCGACCGTAATATCCGAGGTAATATACAAGATGCTATAAGTAATATTCCAAAATTTGCTTGGGCTTGTAACATATCAATCACTCGATCTATTAACTGCATTCCGCAGCTGTGGATATAATTAGAACCGGTTTATTCTGCAAAACCTGCTGAAATGACATTCTTGCTAGATGATGTCCCCAGCACATTTATGCTATTTAATTAGTGAGTGTACCACCTGCTATTCTAACATGCTTTATACAGTCCGGTTTCTTTGTCTGTGTAATATTAAAACAGAAACGGTTGCTTTCTTGAATGGGAATTTATTGCTAGTGATTCTTGAACACCATAATGTAAAAACGTAAACGTCCCTCGAGCAGGTGATGGGTTGTTCACACTTTAATTGATCGTGAATGAAGGTTAGCAGAAAACCAGCTCTACATAAATTTAAGAGAAAACCTTAATGTGTAACAGTGGCTAATGATAGGTTCGAAAAGTGATGCTAAAAGGAACTAACATCTCAAGTATTAAAACATAAAATTTAATGACCAACTAGTCGGCAGCGATGAAACATAGTCCCGCATAAACAAAGATATCATAGAATATAAAACCAGAATGCTACACAAACTCTGTATGGAGGACAGTATGAAAAACAATAAACATTTATGCAGCAGTGCTAAGTTTACTATAAACCTAGGAGTTTTAGGCGCTTAAAAACCAATTTTATGCAGCTAAAATATTCTCCAAAATTATCACATACAGGTGTATATTGGTGTCATATATTTGGGGGACGTGTTCCTAACATCAAAACAATAAAAGAAGTTCATATGTACATAGTTCTGAAAATCAACCGTTTCGTTGTTGTAGTTCAAAGAAAATTCCATGAGTGAACAGACGGATATGCACTACACGTATGGCCGTGCAGACGGTAATGCAGCACGAGCACGTGAACTTTATGCAGAAAGGTACCCTGACAGGCTGTTACCGTGTGCAAGAACGTTCAAATGAATTCACCAACGCTTGAGAGATAATGGCGCATTTGAGAGGAGTACTAGGGATGTTGGGAGATTAAGAGCGGTACGAGGCATTTAGCTAGAAGAACGAGTTCTTCGTGCTGTGGATGCAAACCCATCACAAAGAACAAGACGTATGGCTTTAAGGGAAAGAGTAAGTCATATAACTCTCTGGAGAATTCTGCATGAAAATCTTCTGTAGCCATATCACCTTCAACGTGTGCAAGGATTAAATGAGGCGGACTTTGAGCCAAGAAGACGTTTCTGTCAACGCATGTTACAGCAGTGCGCTGTGTTCATCAATTTCCTAGCCTGTATCTTATTCACGGATGAGTCTGGTTTTACTCGCGACGGCATCTTCAATTTTCACAACACTCATAACTGTACTTTGAAAATTCTATGAAGTACGACAGGACAACCATCAACAGAGATTCTCTCTCAACGTTTGGGGTGGAATCACTTATGATCACCTTATTGGTCCCTACTTCTTCCCTCCGCGTCTGAATGGACAAATCTATCTCCAGTTTCCCAGAAATGAGTTGCATCACTTAACTGATAATATGCCTCTGAGATTCTCTCTCAACGTTTGGGGTGGAATCACTTATGATCACCTTATTGGTCCCTACTTCTTCCCTCCGCGTCTGAATGGACAAATCTATCTCCAGTTTCTCAGAAATGAGTTGCATCACTTAACTGATAATATGCCTCTGGACATAATCCAACGAATGTGGTTTTTACACGATGGTACTCCAGCTCATTTCAGTATGATAGTTCGTAAGTTTTTGAATGATCGATTTCCGCAAAAATGGATTGGTCGAGAGGGATCCACTGCATGGCCTGCTCGATCGCCTGATTTGAATCCAATGGATGTCTTCGTCTGGTGGGCATTTGAAGTCCTTGGTTTATGCGACACCTGTAGCTGATGATATTTTGAGAGGACGTATACAAACTGGATTTGACCAAATACAAAACACACCAGGAATTTTCAACAGAGTACGCCAGAGCATGAAGCGCAGGCTTACTGCATGTTTCGAAGTAAGAGGAAGCCACTTCGAGCAATTTTAACTTAAGATTTTGTGTTGTAACCCTGAAATAAATTATTTTCAGACCCATGTTCAAATGAACTTTTTACTTTCTCTACTACGTATAGTAAGTAGGGGAAGTATTGTATTCCACCCAAAAACTCGATACCGAGATTTCACTGGAAATATATGTTTTGAGACCCCCTGAATCCAAAAAAAGCATTTTTGGAAACATGTCCGTGTGTGTGTGTGTGTGTGTGTGTGTGTGTGTGTGTGTGTGTGTGTGTGTGAACAGCATAACTCAGAAACGAACAGTCGGATAAACAGCAAACGTGGTATTTAGGTTCAGTATCTTCCAGAGATGCGACACGAAGGTTTTCAATAAAATCTCTCCATCCCAGATTACCCTTTACATGGAACATTTTTCGAAAATTTTAATTTTCTCAAAAATGGCCCTAACGATTTTGATTTAAATATCATATGTTTAAGATGTTTTTATGACAAATGAAATGTATATCACGAATTTTCTGGAAATGTCTCCAAAAGTATTCTTCATTGTGAACGACTTTTACATAACTGGTAAACCATAAGAGATAGACAAACTTTTACTACACAAAAAGTGTAGATCGCGTTAAAGTACACAATTTATGTCATATGCATTTTTTTTTGTTTGTTGTTGTTGAGTGAACCATTTTCAAGATATTGCTTGTTATTCCCTTAAATATTCCGATACTTTTACTTTTTATCAAATGGTAATTCCTTATTCATTTTTTTTATGTCCTGGACATACAAACAGAATGGAATACCCCATATAGCAACCCGCTCTTAAAAGATTTGACTATCGCTTAAAGCCTACCATATTCCCCTTGCATCTACAAGAAAATTAGCAATAACATTAACATCTCGATTAACATGAAGCATACGGAGAATAAGCGTTTGTAAAAATAGTTTGTACAAGAGTAGAGAAAGTCATGTGAGTGTAACACATCAGATTTTTTACTGTTTTGATGTCAGGAACACGTCCCCCAAATATATGACACCAATAAAGATACATCTTGTATATACTAGTACAATTTTAGGCGCCTGAAAGGTATAGTTTGCAAAAATTTAACATTTAATTTTATACAATTGGTGAGATTTAAAGATTACATAACGAGCGTCATACTGAAAGTCGTGAGCAGCTTTTATTGCAACTGAAATTCCAATAATACCGCGTGAGTTTTCTCATCCTGCGGATTGGTAACTACGCAACCCTGTATTTTACTGACGATGCGAAATTGCAGGTGCTGACACTGCATTCACTAGCCCGCTGATTATGGCTACGATGGTGCTCATTATTAACGTTAATATGCTGGAAAGTCATGGTGAAGGTCAGAAATTCAAATCACACCTACGAATAAATGAGTTTTTTTATTCATTTCAGTTCATGTTTCAGGAACGTTCTAGCAAATCATGATTTCTTTCCGAATGCACTAGGAAGTGGGTTTGCATATTTTAACAAGTAATAATTTGTTTTAATGAAATTCACATAATTAAACTAATTAAGTGAAACGACACCTCCATGCCAAACTACCAGTTCTCGTTAAATTTGCTAAACATAAAAAGTACCTTCAAGTTGGCAGTATTTGAACCTGGGACCAACGCGTACACTGCACTGATGAGCTACGAATGCAAATCACTGTATGCGCCGCGGTGCAAAGCAGTCATTTCGTCCGAAATTGATACCCGCGATGCAGTGGACAGTGTTTACGGCACAGTCTCTACAACGATGGGACTGCATAACTTCTCAATCCGCAGGCTGAGAAGACTCAAGCTGAGAAGACACATAAGACGCCATTAGCTTCTATCACGTGACTACATGCAATATTTGCAAAATGGTCGAAATCGATGTTTCATTTCGACAGCGTGCTTCATTGAATTCCTTATTAAAGAGAAAAACCCTACTGTTGAAATACATCTCAGACTTCAACATGCATATGCAGATGTGGTTCGTGGACGCCAGCAATGTTAGGAGATGGGTGAAATATTTCAAAAGTTGGGAACATCCAAAATAAGCCTCGAACTGCCTCCGTGGTACGCAACAAGGAAAAAGTTTATGGGTTCATTAGAGAAGATAGACGTGTCACTGAATAAAATCGCAGCAAAACTTGCAATAAGATACAGTGCAATGCAGAAAATGATTCAAAGTTTGAGTTATCAAAATGTTTGCACTGGATGGGTACCACGTTTATTGACCGAAAACCATAAAGTTTAGAGAAGAACGGTCACCAAAAGCCTTCTTCAAAGATTAATTTCTATTGAGTGTAGTGACAGGCGATAAAAGCTGTTTTCAGGATTATGAGCGTGATACAAAACGACAGAGTATGGAATGGCATCATTTAGACATCCGGAAAGCGGTGCATCAATGTCTTCATTCAGCCGGAACGGACTTCTTTAGCAAGGGAATTTTCAAACTTACACAACGCTGGGGAAAATGTTGCAAATAAATGCAGACTATATTGAAAAATGACAAAAGGCTTGTAAATTAAGCTGATGTGTACTTTGTCTAAAAAAGAATTGAAGAAGGTTTGTTGCTGCTACATATGGAAAGTCAGTTTGAAGATGTATTATATTTCGACTGTTGGGAAACCGAACTTGAAGTAGTTGCAACCGCACGTATGATAAAAAGTTTCCGGTAGCCTCCGCCCCAAATGTACTTTCCGGTGGCCTTTGCCCCAAGTTTAAAAATATTAACTTTATAATTTTAACTGTTTCAATAAATACGAGGTACGTCCAGAAAGTAAGTTCCGTTTGGTAATAAATTAAATTGTGTACAGATACAGAAATATTATTTATTGCACTCTTAAACTACTTTTCTACATAACTGCCGAAATTTTGCAGACATTTGTCATAGCGTGGCACAAGTTTTTGTATACCTTCTTCATAGAAGTTTGCCTCCTGTGTCTTCAACCAGTTGGAAACATTTTCTTTCAACTCTTTGTCATTGTTGAAGTGTTGACCGCCAAGGAAAGACTTGAGATGTAAGAACAGATGAAAGTCGCTAGGAGCGAGGTCAGGGCTGTACGGAGGATAGTCAAACACGTCCCAGCCAGATCCCTGTAGGAGATTTTGAGTCACATTTGCAGTGTGTGGTCGTGCGTTGTCGTGAAGAAAAACAACACCTTTTGACAGCAATCCTCCGCGCTTATTTGTATTGCGCGGCGCAATTTCCTAAGTGTCTCGCAATAAACATCTGCTTTGATTGTTAGACCACGCGGTAAGAAATCAATGAGTAAGATGCCTATCCAGTCCCAGAACACTGTGCACATCATTTTTCGAGGTGTCAAGATTTGTTTGGACTTAACCTTTGCTGGGGATGAAGTGTGCCTCCATTCCATTGATTGCCGCTTACTTTCAGGGGTGTCGTAAGAAACCCAAGTTTCATCTCCTGTGACTATCTGTGTCAGAAATTCTTCGCCGCCTTCATCATAACGGGTCAAAAACTGAAGTAAACTTGCTGTTTTCCTGGATCTTGTCATCAATCGCGTGAACCAGTTCTTCTGTAACCAAAGATGGATGCCCACTTCGTTCTTCATCGTGCTCTTCACTACGTCCTTCATTGAGCTGTCGGACCCATCTTCTCACCATTGAATCACTCATCGCATTTTGTCCGTAAATTTCGCAAATTTGCCGATAAATTTCAATTGGTTTCACTTTCCCAGCATTCATAAAACGAATCACAGATCTGATTTCACAAGCGGCGGGATTTTCAATCAACACCGACATTGTAAACAAGCACAACAAAGCGTACGTGGATGACAGCGATCTCAAAATGGCGCACGTTTCTTCTCCTTGATACAGAGCGTCTACCGCGTATGTGCGGAACTGCGATCGCAGCGCTGCAGCGGAGAGAAATTGAAACGGAACTTACTTTCTGGACGTACCTCGTATTACATATTTATGTTTGCCTGGTTGCGTCAGTATTATGCTTTTTTAGAGACATGAATGTCTTAGCAGGGAGTTAGTGCACTGAAGAATGTAGACTTACACAGATTATAATTTTACTTCACTCCTTTTATTAATGTTCGACACTATTTAAATAACATTAGTAGCATTATTAAACTTTCTTACTCATTATTGCCTCAAGGTTACCTCATGGTTACCTCATTGTTAGCAACTTTTAACCTATTATTCTCACAGCTCTTACGTTATTAAATTACCAAATACATTCACATAGCATTATTTAACATGTACGTAATAATATAAATATTAATGCAATGACTGTTACATGCATTTTATATATTATATTATACACATACTGCTTTAAGGCGGGTTGTTATTATATTTTATATTAGATAATTTGACTTAAATAATTTAAGTGTTAAAAATACTGCCTCACAGTGAGGCTTGGACCCTAAAGAAAAGAGGTACAAGCAGAATAACTGGAATTCATGCGGACTACTGGTTACACCAAATTGGATCTAAAGACCAATGAGTTTACTTTAAAAGAGCTTAACATGGACAGTCCTGAAATACATACAACATTATCAGAACAACTGGATACAACACCTGCATAGGATGAGTACAGAACGCATTCCCAAAACTGCAATGCAGTACATTCCTAGGGAAAAGAAATCACTCGACCGTCCCAAGAAGAGATGGAAGAAAACTTTCTTAGAGAGATCGTAACAGGCCCCATGGCCTAACACTTGGTTGGATGAAGAACATAAATTAAATTAGAAGGTATCCTGTAGCCTATGTCCTTCGGGAAAAACATTACTTTTAAACACACACACTTTCTCTTTATAATGTGCACTACTATATGGCTTGCAAAAACAAATCCTATAAATCTACATAATAGACATACAAGAGATTGTTAGCAGAGAAAGTTAGCATATTTTGACAGCAGCTTAAACTATAGTTAATATATGTAGTAAATAAGTAAAAAAATAGTGTGTCACATATTGCGCAAATACCAAACAGAATATGAGCAATTAATTATTCAACTTTTAGCAGGGTTTCTATAGGTACATAATGATTGAAGAAGAATTTAGTTTTATGTCTCCCACACAAAAAAGCATGCTAATGATCTGATGACAGCAATGAAAAATAATCAAGTAATTGTAGGATTTATATGACACTTAGAACAGCATTTTATGTAGCAATAGAATCAGTATTAAAAGGGTATGGTTGCTCCTTAAGAATGCAAAGGATTACTAGATAAAAGCAAACTCTGAAAACAACCATATATGAGGCGTATTCCAAAATTAAGTTCCGGTGAACAATGTTTAACGGATGGTAGGCCTGAATGATGTTTCGCGCCTACAGCGCTGTCTACTGACTCCTGAGAAACCTATCGCAGTGTTGGTGTGACACAGTAGGCATTTATCATTCGGTGAGAGCAGATTGCAATGGCCGCGATATCGTAGATCCCGCCAGTTGTGAAGTGCGCGGTGTGATTAGATTGTTGCTGGCAAAAGGATCGTCAGCTGCGGGCCGCTCCATCGTGAGTTATGTCTCGAGTATGGACCGGACATGACGAGCGACAAACAGTTCGACACTGGTGTCGAGAATTTCGAAATGGCCGTACAAATGTGCACGATGAACAGCGGAGTGGCGGGCCCAGTATTCAGACCGACGACATCGTTGAACAAGTGAACCAAAAACGTCAAAGCGATGGGCGTTTGACGATTGGTGGTTTGGCTGAAGAATTCCCAAATGTTGCTCGACTTTACAGGATTGTCACTGAACAACTCGGATATTGGAAACTTTGTGCGAGCTGGGTGCCAAAACTGCTCGCCGGTCAGCACAAAGAGCAACGAATACGTAGTGCACGACAGTTTTTGGAGTGCTACATACAAGATGGAAATGGTTTGTTTTTCACGTTGTTACGGGCGACGAGACACGGATAGCGTACACCAACGCAGAATCGAAACAACAGTTAATGCAGTGGCGCCGTTTCGGTTCACCCAAACCAAAAACGTATAAGCAATCGCCGTATACGAATCGCAAAATGATGGCTATGTGTTTTGATTGATTTCATGGATCATGGGACAAAATTGCAGCTGACGTGTAGTGTGCAACTCTTACCAAACTCAGACGTGCGATCCAAAATCCAAATTTGCCAAAACCAAAGAGAAGACTCAAGAGTTTCGTTGGGAACTCTTTGAACACCCTCCGTACAGCCCTGACCTGGCACCAAGCGACTATTTCCTCTTCTTGCATTTGAAACGGTGGCTGGATGGACAACGATTTCAAACCGACGATGAACTCAAGACGAGCTTTACCAACTGGTTCAAGTCCCAGGCTGCAGACTTCTATGTCGAAGGGTTAAAGAAGCTGATGCGCGTTACAGCAAGTGTGTAGATGTGAACGCGATTAGTGGAAAAGTAAAGTATATATGTAGGCACATATTAATGTCAATAAAAACCTTGTCTCATGAGCGATGTTTTGGAATACGCCACGTATAAAACTTCTAATGTGGTTATCCATCTTTAAGCCTAACTAACGGAAGTTGCACACCTCTACAAGATACGATGCCTACCTACACCCAAGTGCACTCTCTGTGAAGAAGATGTCATCCTGAACAAACAACATCTCGCCAAATACAAAGCGTTAAAAGTGATAATTTATAGACTTTACATTGCGAAACCAGAGGGAAAATGATGCAGATCAATTAATCCCCAATGCCATTGGTGAATAACAACAACACTACAGAAATGTAAGAAATTAACACTGATGTAGCAAAGTAATTCCCTAATAGTGTTCCTTGTGGGGAAAATTGGCAAAGATGGTGAAAAATTGATTTGTTTAAGCTATTTACTAAGTCTTATTCTTTAGGAAGGTTTTCGTGTAAACATTTTGTAATTTGAGTGAAACTAGGATAGTTATGCTACGATTTAAATACCCTTAGCAGGTGGGTGTGGCAGCTTTCCTGATACTTCAGGAAGTTTTCTTTCTTTTTCTTTCTTTCTTTTTTTCCTCCAGTTTTATAAAAGTGGTGATTGTAGGTTAATCATTTTCGAAACGGTACATTTTGAAACCAACATTGTGGCTACTTTATGAAAAATACATGAACAGAATTTCAGCTCAGTTTACACGGCGAACGCTCAAACGATTTTCCTAGTTTGTAGCTAATATTTTAGGCCTTTTTCATAATTTTATACACTTCTTACGATACAAATTTAAAGTTTTCATAGAGTAATTTTGGAAGTACTTTCCCCTAACTAAAACAGTTTTTACTGTAAGGCACACATTTTATAACACCAACTTCACCAACATTTTAGATGCATAAATTTTTTGTGAAGATTGAAATTGAAAACTGAACAGAAATTATTTTTAAGAATGTAATTAATTTAAACTTTATTTCTTAGCAATTTCTTATCCCAAGAAAGAACATAAATCTGAAATTTTATTTCAAAATTATGCGACAGAATGTAAGTGAATAATTAATAAACAACTATTAAGCTTGGTAATGAATAAGACTTTTTTGTTCCAAAAAGAATGTGTCAATGTTTATCAGAACATAAATATTATTAAAACTTTTTAAGATGAGAGTTTTTACACAATATATAATAATATGTGCATACTATGAATTGTGGTATTACTCAATTCTTATTCTGCCCCGTATTTACTACCCCTAAATCCGACACTTAATTTCTCTTCTTGCTAATACTGACGTACAATTATTTTCTATAGTACTTCCGAAGCTTATATTTCTAGCTGAAGTAAGAAACTATGAATTTCTGTGATAGTTGTTTGAGGCAGTATTTTTAACACTTAAATGATTTCAGTCTAATTATATAATATATAAATTCAATAACAGCCCGCCTTAAAGCAATATGTGTATGTAACAATATATAAAAAGTATGTATAACAGTCATTGTATAGGTTTGTATTATTGTATCCATGTGTAATAATGTTATGTGAATATATTACGTAATTCAATAATGTAGGAGCTGTGAGAAATAGGTCAAAAGTTGCTAACAATGAGGTAACAATGAGGTAACCTTGAGGCAATAATGAGTTTCAGAGTTTAAATGCTGCTAGTCATTATTGGAGCAACAATAATGTAAATTTTGAGACGGTTTAAAAATAGCCAATCAACAACCAGAAAAGCTTTAGTTAAATGAAGGTATTCTTTTGGAGTAGGATTAGCCAATCAGAGACTTGAAATACAGAAATTTACAAGTTTAGGCGGTTGAAATCAGTTCAGTTGGTTGCAGACAGCGTTACTAACCAGACGCAAAAAGTGTCCTCAAGAAATTTAATAAGTATTCGTGTGAGACGAAAATAGTTTTACGTGTTAAAAAATGCAAGTAATTAATGAAAGAATCTCATAGTTCTCTCTATATCAGTGAAGTGTTATTTAAATCGTATCAAGTATTAAACGGAGTGAAGTAAAATTACAATCTGTGTAAGCCTACATTCTTAGTCGTACCACAACCCTCCTAAGAGAAACGTGTCTCTAAAAAAAATACTGACGCAGCCGAGGCAAACATAAATATATAATATTTAAAGAAACAGTTAAATTACAAAGTTAATATTTTTAAATTTTTGGTCAAAGGCTACCGGGTACCATACGTGCTGTTGCAAACAAACTACAAGTTCGGCTCCCCAACAGTTGAAATACGATACAACTCCTACTTCAAATCGGCTTTTCCATACGTGAAACAATAACTTTCTCATGTTACAACTACCCTTCCTTGAAGTTCACAATTTCTCAACTCCTATTTTTGCGGAGTATAAACTTATTTCTACACACTCGTTCCTTATAATGCTGTAGCATTTCTGTCTGTGACTTCGGTACTCCCACGTCGATGAACAACATAAACGATATTATCACTGTGTACCTCACTTTTAATTTAAATAAAACTACTTCTCTTCTTAGATGCCCTAAAGTGATCTCTTAGCGTCTCTTTTTCTACGAAGTTGATTTTCCTTATAGTAACTTCTAATTTACATTTGTTTTCTTTTGTTTCACTAACGTTATAGTACTTCCTATCTCTCCCTATCTTAAGAATAATATTATCCATTCTCTTTTGATTCATTACCTATATATTGTTTTTTTCCTATCACAGATCGCATTGTTTTCGCGTGTTCATAGTTCGAATCCTGTTTAAATGCTAAAAGATCTATAGTACTTGACGTTTTTTTATAAAATACATAAACATTTTATTTAAAAGTGCGTAATCCAGAAAGGGTTTATATTCAATAAATCTTTTTCGCAGTTCTCAGATGACTTGTGTTATCTTATTTGTTGGGCGCTTATTGTTTAATTATTTTTTTAAAATTGGTTTCTTTGTCCTCCGGCTAGTTATTATAACTCCTTCGAGCACGTGTCTCTAAGCAGGGTGTGTAAACGGAAAGGAGTTGTTACTAAAAGATAACACTGAAAAAAAATTTTGAATCTAGACTTTTATTGCCGTCACGCTTAATTAATAATTGACATATTTAATCTTTATACACGCCTGACTGAAGCTGTGATATTTCCGAATGTAACTACAGACGTTTTAGTTGACGCGCACCAATTACTTCGCGTACTTTACATTTTTGTAACTAACTCTGCGACGTGCACCTCGTGAGAGATTCTTCAGAACTGTGCGACATTTCCTTATGGCTCGAGAATATACTCCTTCACCTCGAATTGCCTAAACATTATAATATAGTTGCTATTGGTTACCAAATTGCGCCAACTTTAGCGTCTGTTATGGTCAGCCAATCACTACTACAGACATATATGCTCTAGGGAAGATATTCCCTCCATTTCTAAAAAAGGCACGCTACCCTGACGTTAATTTCGGTTTTCTCTGCTTAGTGACAAACAACTCACTCCCCTCAGTTTATTGTTACCCACTTCTATTGTCAGTTTCAGTTAGGCCGTGCAAACTTATTTCCTAACAATCCTTATGGCTAACAAACATCTAATACAATAATATTAATTTACACTATAATCACTCTGGCATTCACAGCATGTTATGATATAAAATATTGCCTCATCTTGCAATAACAGTTTTTTATACAGGCTTAAGATTTGGTAAAAAAAATTAAATGCCACAAGACTACTTAGGGTTTTGAAAAATTCACAGATCGATTCACTTAAGTGAAGCATTACAAATAAACATTTTTCTAATTTTTAAATGTTCTAACTCATTTTTAAAAAATTATATATATATATATATATATATATATATATATTTCTAAATGACAGCTCTATAAATTATCATATACGTTTAATTTATTTGTATAATGGCACTGAAGAGTAGGGTATTCACAGGATTAGAAAATTTTAAGCAATTTGAATGAGGAGCGTTTTCTAATAAAGCAAGCGCACCCCTCATTTTATCAAACATTTGGTGATTCTAGGAGATAATATTAAGTTTAAATTTAGCATTACAGTACAGTATTATTTTTAAAATCAGTTTGTTGTTAATTTGAATTAGGAGATTTCAATGCTAGAGTAGAAAATGTCTCGTTATTTCGACACGATTTAACTCAACTGGTAGCCCACCAAGAAATCTAACCACCTTTCTCCGTATTAAAAATTACCAACATCCATCGCTGAATGCCAGGGCATTCCTCAGCCATATCGAGACAATGGACAGGCGAACTGAGGTGGGGACATCGTTAGGCTGTCCAGTGTGACCCCTTGAGGTGCCGTATATGGAGCAAACTCTTTCAAGCAGCTGTTTGCGCAGACAGTATCAACAATAGACCGGCCACCTGTGAGGTTGCACGCGACGCGAGGTATCTCCACAGCCAATCTTCTTGTTGATCGACACTAGGAGGGTGGGGGAATATCTCACCCCGTACATGGCGTTCGGTCGCTCCCTCAGACAAGGAATCTCTATTAAAAGCCCGCAGATTTATCACTCTCTGTACTCCTCTTCGCTTTCAGTGGCAAGAGATTAAGGTAAATATGTCGCTGGATGTGATGGGTTGCCATGTTTACTGCCGACACTCTGTGTAAACACTAAATTGTAACAAACAAAGAAGAAGCGCTTGGATACTTAAAAGGTTGCTGGAAAGCCAGCAGAACTGTGGCTTAGGTCGGTTACAGCGCTAGTCGTCTTAAATCCTTAATTTGGTGCCAAAATGTTCAAATATATCTTGTTATCAGGGGCGGCTGGTGACTCTGAACTTTGGTGGTTCACAACATTATCCTTGCAATTTGAAAGGTTTTAAGTAATAAATACGGAATAAGTTTCTCACTATAGGCTGATTATTTTACCCAAATAAACAAGAAATGAGAATTCACAATATATAACACATGCACATTTCATGAAGATGCTACAGATCATTCACTCCATCCATTGTCCATGTATCTTCACCACCAAATAAAACACAAGGAAAGCAAAACAGGGTGTTTTAATATCACAACCACTTATCCAATCACAATTTTCATATACATCGCTGTTAAAATTCCTGTTAAAACTTCTTGTTTTTGTTTGAACTACCTGAGTGATTTTTAGGTATGGTGTGGGCCTGCCGATGCGTTTAATTTCATTCTTTTCCTCCAAGTTTAGCGTTGAAAACGGTTGCATTAAAAGAGACTGAATGGAATTCATTGTTTCTCCTTATAGTAACGCTTACTTGTATTTAGCTAAATAAACCACTTTGATTCATAAATTAAAACCCGATACACACACCACGGCACAAACCACGTGGCATACAGGCAACGTAATTATCAGAGATGCAAGGTAACTAGAATATAGTCAGAGATGCAGTTCAGTAGATAGAAGACCGGAAGTGAGGTAAACTTTTACTGTGAATTCAATTGATGGCTCTGTGTATGGGACGAAACGAAAAGTATTGCTCCTGTTAATCATCCTATTCTATGCTCTCTGACTACTAGGTTAACCAACAACATGCAGCTTATGCCCCTCACTTCCCCTCCATACACCTCTGCGCTCCCTTGGTTCGTCATTTCCTATACTTCGCCATTATACCAATGTGGGTTGCAGCCGGGAGTGCACTACTTGGCACCTGCAAACAATACAAGGCTTGCCAAAGTCCACTCCATAAGATCATGTCAGAATGATAACCGAAATGTATGAATCGTATACGTTATTTACATTAAAGGGAGAGCCAGGACTTTGGTTGTAGCGCAAACGTGCTACCATATTAAGCCGCCCCTGCTTGTTATTTATGTTTAAATTAGAAACTAAATTCATTCTAATTAAGAACAAGGCATTTCAAAGCCGCGTGAACTGAATAGAGAGTTATCCAGTTGTAGCTAAAGTCCTTTCTGATTTGGTCATTTCTACCTGGGAATGTTACTCATCTGAAGGCACTCTGAAGGCACACTTTTCTGTTAAGATTTGGTTATTTAACCATTTTTGCTACACTGTTGTCTGAATCAACATAAATATTCAATCCTATAGAAATTTTTCTTAAGAAAAGCATAAGAAAGGTTTGTCGCAATAGTTTTCTATGACACATAACCTAAAAACATATCGAAAACCTTAAGGTTAATGCCTGCCTTCACATGAAGTGCGGAAATAATTTGTTTTCCTCAGTCTTCTTCCATGGAAACTAAAACGCACAGCCACATAGGTGATTACAATACGCGTTTGAAAATTGGACTCTAAATAAGGTAAGAGTTGGGCACAGAGAGGAGAAGTTAAATTTTTAGGAATAACACTTGGCTATACCTATTCTTCGTGGTGAGATGAGGAATGAAGTGAGGCAGTATCTTTAACACTTAAATGATTTTAGTCAAATTATATAAATGTAAATTCAATAACAGCCCGCCTTGAAGCCATATATGTATGTAATAATTTGTAAAATTATGTAACAGTCATTGCATAGGCTTATATTATTGTAAACATGTTCAATAATGTTATGTGAATGCATTACGTAATTTAATAATATAGGAGCTGTGAGAAAAATAGGTTTAAAGTTGCTAACAATCAGGTAACCTTGAGGCAATAATGAGTAAGGAAGTTTAAATGCTACTAGTCATTAGTAGAACAGCAATAATATAAATTTTTGAGTCAGTTTATAAAATAGCGAATCAACATGCAGCAAAAGCTTTAGTTAAATGAAGGTATACTTTTGGACTAGGATTAGCCAATCAGAGACTTGAAATACAGAAATTTACAAGTTTAAACGGTTGAAATTAATTCAGTTGCCTCCAAACAGTGCTAATAACCAGACGTGTTGTCTGCAGACAGTGCTCATAACTGGATGCGTTGCTTGTGCGTCTTTGTGAGATTTAATACGTATTCGTGTGAGACGAAAAATAAATTTACGAGTTAAAAAGTGTAATTAGTTAATAAAAAAAATCTCACAGCTCTGTATATCAGTGAAGTGTTATTTAAATGGTATCAAGTATTAATAAAAGGAGTGAGGTAAAAATTATAATCTGTGTAAGCCTACATTCTTAGTCGTATCACAACCCTGCCAAGACATCCGTGTCTCTAAGAATAATACTGACGCAGCCGAGGCAAACATAAATATTAAATATTTAAAGAAACAATCAACTTCAAATTGGCGCCCGTACGTGGTATAAATAAATTTAAAGAAATTATCTTCTTCAGAAGAAATAAGAAAGAAGGTCGAAGCATCTAACATAAAGCGGGGTCTTGATCGATTATGTGTAGATATAAAAATTCTTCTTGTGAAAGTTTATTTTTCTATCTACTTCATTTTATTCCAGATAAACATTGGCAGAAATAGCTATATTACACATATTGTTAGGATACAACGAGAACAGCGATAGTTTGATCTTTAAGAACTGGACGTTGTACGCTGGCCTTGAAATTTCATAATGTTTCCATGCAATCGCCAGAAACAACTGAAAATCAATGGGTCTTATAAAGAGAGCTACAATTTTTTGTGTAGTACGTTTTCGTCTATCGCTTAACATGTACCAGTTATACAAGATTATACAAAATTCCTTTCGAATAAAGAGGACTTAACAGGCTATTCCACAGAAATCTTAAAATATGCATTATATTTTTCATGTAAATATCTTCAGTGCCATTTTTAGAAAATAAAAAATTTCGAAAAATCTTCCATGTAAAGATGTACAATGTTACATTGCAAATACTGAACCGATATAAGGTAAATGCTGGGGCGTATTATACACTACCACAAATTTAGCAATCCCTCGATTCCTCTCTCCTCATGCTATTTGGACTTTCATGGTTGCAGGGCCGGGTGCAATGAATGGTGGTGTGCCGCGTGTGTGGCCTGAGGAGAGAAATGTTCTTTTCCTGGCACGGAATGTCCATGCAAATAGGGTAGCAACGAAGGGCATATGGGATAATAAATATGGAAACGTTAAGTACCCCACCGACCTGCGTCTGCCATCATCAGACCAACTGACCACCCTTCGTACTCTCTCGCTTATCCTTCCCTCCCGGAGTTTTAGTAGGCGCAATAGGCCTAACCTTGGCCGCAATACGGAAATCCTCCTCCATTTCTAATCTCTAATCCCTACATGCAAGACTGCTTCATACTAATATGAAGTTCGAAATTCTCTACCCATGCGTTTTACCTTCTCTACAGCTTATCTAAGGTATTGTATGTATTATTCCTATCAAGGCTTGGCACTTCAAGGCAGCCTTAAAATTAGGACACATTTAGAAATATACCCCTATTTGGTATGTTGATAGAAGGGCTTTTAGAATAGAAACACGCTTAGCCTAAATATATGGATTGAAGGAATCAACGGTAGGTAGATATTAAATAGAGCCCGTAGTGGCTGCAACATATACTTGCATCATTTAAGAAGCTGAACTAATGTTCAATAACATGTGTACTAATAAGAGCTGAAGGGATAATAATAAGCTCAGAAGGATTTATAGTAGTTGTAAACAAATAACAGAACAAGCGCGTTACCAGTCGTCACTTTATAGCCGTTGCCCTTTGGCAAATAAACCTGACAGCTTGTAATGCTCAAGCGAAACGAAACTGGAGGAATAACAGTTCATGTTACAGTACTTTAATCAATATGCAAAATAACTGTAACTTCAAGACGAAGAAGGTATTTGTTTCACGTATGGAATAGCCGATTTGAAGTAGGAGTTGTATTCTATTTCAACTTTTGGGGAGCCGAACTTGAAGTTTGTTTGCAACCGCACGTATAGTACCCGTTTTCCGGTAGCCTTCGCCCCAAATGTACTTTCAGGTGGCCTTTGCCCCAAGTTTAAAAAAATATTAACTTTGTAATTTGACTGTTTCTTTAAATATTATATTTTATGTTTGCTTCGGCTGCGCCAGTATTATTGTTAGAGACACGTTTCTCTTAGCAGGGTTGTGGTGCGACTAAGAATGTAGGCTTACACAGATTATAATTTTACTACACTCCTTTTATTAATGCTTGATACATTTTATATAGCACTTCACTGATAGAGAGCTGTGAGATTCTTTTATTAATTACTTTCACTTTTTAACACGTAAACTATTTTTGTCTCACACGAATACGTATTAAATCTCTTGAGGCTACTTTATGCGTCTGGTTAGTAACGCTGTCTGCAACCAACTGAACTGATTTCAACCGCCTAAACTTGTAAATTTATGTATTTCAAGTCTCTGATTGGCTATTCCTAATCCAATAGAATACCTTCATTTAACTAAAGGTTTTTCTGGTTGTTGATTGGCTATTTTTAAAACCGTCTCAAAATTTACATTATTGTTGCTCCAATAATGACTAGTAGCATTATTAAACTTTCTTATTCATTTTTGCCTCAAAGCTACCTCATTGTTAGCAACTTTTAACCTATTTCTCACAGCTCCTACATTATTAAATTACGTAATACTTTCATATAACATCATTGAACATGTATACAATAGTATACAATAATATAAACATATATAATGACTGTAAAATAGACTTTTTATATATTGTTACATACACATATTGCTTCAAGGCGGGCTCTTATTGAATTTACGTATTATATAATTAGACTGAAATTAATTAAGTGTTAAAAATACTGCCTCAAATAAACGTTCAGCCTGTCAGGCATAGGAACTCTTGTTCTGGGTACAAGCGTGAGAATAATTTGATCAGCCGGTGAAGAAAATATATAAAAACGTAACATATATTTTAAAACATTTAAAACAATAGCAACAAAGCTAAGTAAAAAATTCGGACGTCCTTAAAAAGTTCCTGTTATTAAATTAAAATTATATCTGTACTAATATCAGAAGTCTTAATGATTTTTACCCAGAATGAAATTTAGTTTTAGAAAAAGCACCTAAGTGGCGGCTTTCATCAAAAGTTTTCAGTTATTCAGTTGTTTTAAACCTTAAACTATATATTATGCAGAAAGAAATTAGCTACAAAACCATTTAAGGATGGACCATTTAAATTGAGACTGTACAATAAATCCAAAACTAAATGTTGTAGAAAGAAATGTCTTAACTAAACGTTGCTTGATATTAAGAGGGAAAGTAAATGTCATTAGTCGTGTTTATTTGGAAACGTTGTGATGGTCGTTTTAGGGTCAATTTAAATTGGCCTTAATTGTAGTTCCCATTTTAAAAAATATTGACTCTATAACGACCATCATAACGTCCTCCAAACAAAACGGCATTTACTTTCTCCCATAATATCAAGCGATTTTTATTCAAGACTTATCTTTCTACTACGCTTAGTTTTGGGGATATTGTACAGTCTCAATTTAAATGGTCTACCCTGTATATGAGTGTATATACCATGCTATCACATCACGGAATGTTAGAGGTTATATATTTGATTTAATTTAATTTTAGTGATCCAATTACAAATAAAAACTTATAAACATTAAATAACATATTAATACACCACATATATTTTTCGTTATTAAGTATATTACCAAAACAAGAGCATCTCTTGGAAAAAGTTATATTATATTACATTCACATGACATTCTCTACTCACTGTAGTGAGTATACAAATTATTGTTTTCGAAAGTACATTTTCCTATCTACTTCATTGTTTCATCTACTCAATCTACTTCAGTCAATCTCAATTCTGCTTCCTCATCTCTCAATCAATCTAGTCTACTTCACCTGCTAAAATGTTTAAGATCTGGACTATACTTACATACTTACGCAGTCATCTTATCTCCTCGTATGTAGGGCTTACAGCCCCTAGGACTTACAACCGTGCCTAGGGTCAGAGGCCTTTAGAGGGGCGGACGAACATTGAATCAGAGAATAAAGAACCCGGAACAGGGGATCGGCCCGTATGAGAGTGAGGGAAGAAGATGATATGAAATGAAGGCGAAATACGTGATATTTGGTATAAACTACTCGTGTATAGTGTGGACCATTATAAACCTACCAGCATTCTAGCGGGCCGTATGGCACGTGTTTACTGGGAGGAACCCAACACTCTCTCGCGGAAAGAAAATCAATCGCTACACACACCCTACCGACCAGCCGAACGCACATTCATTTTAACGCTTGATGGAAACACGCGAGTTGTAATAAATTCGTATGCATAATAGTGCGATACAATGTAGAGCAACGAATAATGTGGTTTTTATCCGTGTGGAGATGGGATTTAAAACAAAAAACGTGTGTAAACCATCCACACGCTGTTCAAAAAATTGGGAATGAAATCAGGTAACTGCTCAATAAGAAATGTTGCAGAAGCGTTTCAGAATTTTCTAGGTCTTGTGATCTTTGCATCCAGAAAGATAGACATAATTTTCAACATATGTTTTTGTAAAAAGTAAGATCAACGTTACGTTTTCTTATTAACTCCTGATGGCTTATTATTTGTTTGGGACGGTAGGGCTAATCTCCGCCATTTACCGAAAATGTGTTTTTATATCGTGCGAAAGTGCGCTAGCATCTCCGCAGTAAAAGCGTGCCGATGGACTCTCTATTACGCAGCAGGTTTGAAATGGTCCACACTGTATTTTAACAAACTCAGCATTTTAACTGTAGGAACTATTCAACTAACTCGTAGTTTTCGATTTATATGAAATTCAAAAGGAGGACTTAACAACCTACGTATAAAACATTCGTCGTTCTATTATCTCAAAATATTACATATTGTAAATTCCTTCGAACCATTTCATAGAAAATACAAAATAATGAAAGTTTGTCCAAATTATATAAAATAGTATAGGAATGATATTCAGAAAATTAAAATATGCTTGACTTAAGTACGAAACTATAGTTATGATACTAGGGGTAAAGGTAGGGTTTAATTTTGCAAGTATGAATGTCTGCGAAACGAAGGCCGTAGGTCTTCCTTGTTTCCTTCTTTTTTACTTTCTCTACTACGTATAGTAAGCAGGGGAAGTATTCATACCAAGATTTCACCGGAAATACATGTTTTGAGACCCCCTGAATTAAAAAAAGCATTTTTGGAAACATGTCCGTGTGTGAGTCTGTGTGTCTGTCTGTCTGTAAACAGCATAACTCAGAAACGAACAGTCAGATAAACACCAAACGTGGTATTTAGGTTCCGTATCTTCCAGAGATGTGACACGAAGGTTTTCAAGAAAATCCCCCACCCCAGATTACCCTTTACATGGAACATTTTTCTAAAATTTTAATTTTCTCAAAAATGGCTCTAACGATTTTGATTAAAATATCATACGTTTAAGATATTTTCATGACAAATGAAATGTATATCTCAAATTTCCGGGAATGTCTTCAAAAGTATTCTTCATTGTGAAGGACTTTTGCATAACTGGTAAACCATAAGAGACAGACAAAATTTTACTACACATAAAAAATGTAGATCGCGTTAAAATACGCAATTTATGTCTTATACATTTTTTGTTGTTGGGTGAACCATTTTCGAGATATTCCTTGTTATTCCCTTAAATTTCCCAATACTTATCCTTTTTCTCAAAAATCATTATTCATTTTTTTGTCCTGTTAATGCAAAGAGAATGGAATACTCCACATAGCAACCAGCTCTTAAAATATTTGACTATCGCTTAAAGTCTAGCAACTTCCCTTGCATCTACAAGAAAATTAGCAATAAGATTAATATCTCGATATTCGATTAACTTGAAGCATATGGAGAATAAGCGTTTGTAAAAATAGTTTGTACAAGAGTAGAGAAAGCCATGTGAGTGTAACACATCAGATTTTTTTCTAAAAGGCTTACTAAAATACAGCACTGTCTAATTTATTGCAAACTGGAGAGAAAAAGAGTGGTATAAATGATACGTCATTAATGGTTTTCGCTTAGATTGCAAGGAATTCTACAACAGAAATAATATATATGATCTAAATTATTTAAAAGAATTTTCAAGTAACGTTGTTACAAAACTTGGACCTGAAATGGCTATAAAGTTAAAAACATTTCTTTTTCTTTCTGCAGTCTGTACTAAACTCATTTTACAGATTATTGTAACATGTTAAGACCGAAGGAGAAGAACACCTCCAGTGTTAAGAACAAGAGGTCCTTTGGCCATAACTCGAAATATACATCTTTCTTTCGGAACTTGGAGTTGTGGACCTAGCCACTAATTGCTCCCTTCCGCTATTTTGTATGCAAGGCACGTTGCTTTCCATTCCAACTCATATGGAGAATACATGTAATCGTGCACCAAGCTCTCCTTATATGGTATACTTGGAGAAACCCATAATTCAGTATAAGGTATACTAACTCCGGTTATTGAGGTTCGAGCATTTGGTATAAATTCTTTAGATGCCGGCAGCAAGGTTATGTAGAGCCAGAGAAAACACGTAGAAATGTTAGACTTGAAGTAAGGAATTCATTGATTTATTTGGCCGGCTAATAAAGGGAAAATTTAAGGCACGTGTTTGAAATGAAATATTGGAAATATAAAAATATATAACATAATATAATCTTCAGGTAGCCAACTTAAATGGTAGAGCTATTTAAATCTGGCTGTAGAAATTATTTATAGCAGTCTTATAACAGTTTTAGATCAATATCACAACAAAAAGAGCATGTAGTTAAGTCTGAGAGATATAACCACACGAATTAATAGAAAATTATGCTTGTACTCTAAGCTGCAAAAGCCATTTAATTTATTTACTTCGTTTGCTCACGGAGTCTTGCTATTTCAAAATAATGTAAGAACTCGTATGTGTTACATATTCACACAGATTTCTCTACCAATTCATCTACAAACTATTCTAATAAAGACATTACTTTCTCCACCACATACATATTTATTTATTTATTTATTTATTTACTGTGGCAGAGCTAAGGTCAGTTGGCCTTCTCTTCCGCTCAACCACCTAGAACAATTCTGAATACAATATTACGATCATATTGATGGTACACAGATAATATCTAAAGGAACACAAAACAGAAATAACACAAATATTAGCAGAACAGTAAAGTTAAGTTAACTGAAAATATAGAAAAGCTAAGTTAATATAATGAATATATTAAAAATATGTGAAGCTGGCCGCGTCCTCGATGCGGACCATTTAAGTCTCTTCTTTCTCTCTGTAAAGCCTACAGGGGGTGGTAAAATTATATACGAGGGCTGATCAACAAAGACTGAGACTGATTTTTTTTCACAGATGTTTATTACTCCAATTCAATATTTATATGATCTTTTTCAAATTAGTCCTCTCCTACATCAATGCACTTTTTATAGCGTCTCTGCCAGCCCTTGAACACGTGCTGCAGAGCATTCTTTGTCAGGTCCTTGAGAATCGCCTCACTTTTCTTGAGCACTGCTTCAGAGTTCTCAAATCGAATACCCCTAAGCTTTCTTTAGTGATGGGAATAAAAAAAGTCACAGGGTGCATGATCGGCGCTATAAGGTGGATGTGGTACACGGGTTATGTTGAATCGAGCCAGAAACTGCATGACTTGATTTGCGACGTGAGGCCGTGCATTGTCATGATGAAGTCATGATGAAGTCCGAGAAAGCTCTGGTCGTTTCTTTGCAATGTGTTTCCTCAGTGTAGCCAATACTGACGTGTAGTATGCTGCTGCAACAGTAGGGTGAGGGGGAACTGCATGCTGGTAAATCATTTCATTATAGTCATAAATGTGATCACCATCACTTTCCCTGCAGATGGATCAACTTTTGCCTTTTTTGGTGATGGAGAACCTGGCGATTTCCACACTGTGCTGGCTTGTTTTCCTTCAGGATCATAATGGTGCAGCCATGACTCATCACCGGTGATATTCGATTTAAAAAATGCATCACCTCCATTGTCTGGTATGCGAAATGAACGTAGGGTCTACAAAATAGAGCATTACTACCAACCTACCAATACGAGAGTGCTGTCGCCTACCAACATTATACATAAAAACCCGCTCTTTTCAAATATTTATGTTCAGATACGAAACTATCACGGAAGGTACAGGAAAAAATCAGTCTCAGTCTTTGTTGATCAGCCCTCGTATCTATTGCCATAACAAAAACATCGGCTCTGATGAATATTACTCTATTATACTGTTATGTTACACATTTAGGAACGCGAGCCACCACTCCGTTAATTATCCGCGACTGACATAAAGATGATTTGTTAGTAGGCAGTATTAAGATGTATTGTAATGCTTTCCCTGCGTTCATAGCCGCGGCCTTACTTATACGGTGCTGAGTTCAGCTAAGAGAGAAGTTACTTGTATTTTGTGAATTTCGCCATGTCTGATTTCATCCCTATTCCGCATATGTCACGTGATTATTTTGTTCAATTTTCAATCATGTGACGATCTCCTGTTTTCGTATTCGCCAGTTTGTATTCTTGACATTCCATTTACTGGCTAAAATTTCAGCTCTGTTCAGCTTTCTCTTCTCACGGTACTATTTACAATTAGTTTAATTTATACTGTAGCACGTACGTATCTTTATGGCTTTAATCCTTTTCTCGGCACAAATATCATGTTTCTTCTACTTTGAAAAGAAATAGCACTTTCCTTTCCACAGACCCTTTTTAATGGCTCAGTGAATTTGTATACGTGCCGACAGACCTTTCCTGTCCCAAGAAAAGAGATGAACCGGTGGCCTGAACCTTACTTCCTCAAACAGTTGCAATATTGTGTATGGAGGTTTTTCCTATCGAGTTACAATATTAAATGTAACAGTTTGCACCTTTATTTAATCGATATACAATCAAATCAAATACCGGGCCTAGTTGAACCGTATCATATGGCATACATACACTATATAAACAATGAAAATAATATTTCTTCTGAGTTAACAATTATTTCTAACTAGAATTTGCAACTTGTGACGAAAAGCATATAAATTATGACAGCCCCTGACATCTTGTGGAAGTGAATTCCAGAGCGTAGCAACCTTCACAGTAAAAGATGATGAGTACATAGTAGGTAGAGAAGGTATAGCACTACACCCAAAAATTCAATACCGAGATTTGAACGGAAATACATGTTATGTGGCCCACTGAATCCAAATAAAGCATTTTTGGAAACATGTCCGTGTGTTTGTGCGTGTGTTTATGTCTGTGAACAGTATAACTCGAAAAATCTGATAAATACCAAACCTGGTATTTAGATTTAGTACTTTCCAAAGATTTTCAAGAAAATCCCCACCCTCATTATCCTTTAAATGGAAGATTTTTCGAAATTTTTGATTTTCTAAAAAATGACCTAACGATTTTGATTAAAATACCTTATATTCAAGATATTTACATCACAAATAAAATCTTGAATTTTCTGGAAATAGCCTGTGAAGTCCACTTCATTTGGAAGAAATTTTGTATAATGGTGTATAACTGGTAAACGTTAAGCGATAAACGAAAACGTACTACACAAAACATGCAAATCTCTTTAAAACATACAATTTAATTAAAAACAAGTTTATCGTGACATATGCTGTTTCTGAGGTATACGTTATTAAAGTTTTGAATTGTTCATTTCTTGGTTCATTCTCTTACATTTGACTATCGCTGTTCTGTTTGTATCTTTGTGTAATATAGCCATTTCTGCAAGGTTTATTTGGATTAAAATGTAGTAGATAGAAAACTAAGATTGAGTAAGAGTAATTTGTATATCCACTAATACAGGTTAGAGTGTAGAGAATTTTATGTGAATGTATGACATCAATTTTTTTTATCTACTCCTTATTAATCGATATAAATTTTTCCAGGAATTATTTATTAAATATTTGAATGTGGGTAGGTACAAGCAGGACACAGGGAGTGTAAGTGATAGTCAAATGCTTTGAAAGGGCCTCGCTTTATGTTTTGAAATTCCAGTCTTTGCATGAGCAAGAGAGTGGGAGAAATTAGTGACATAGCACTTATAAATAGTAAAAGACTTTGAAAATTCAAACCAATAATAAGGAATATATCAGAAATGGTAAACGCCACAAAAAATTATGTAATATAAATTGTGTGTTTTCACAAGATACCTATACATTTTTACTTGCTCTACTACGTATAGTAAGTAGAAGTATTGTATTCCACCCAAAAATTCGATACCGAGATTTCACCGAAAATATATGTTTTGAGGCCCCCTGAATCCAAAAAAAGCATTTTTGGAAACATGTTCGTGTGTGTGTCTGTGTGTCTGTGTGTCTGTCTGTCTGTCTGTCTGTCTGTGAACAGCATAACTCAGAAACGAACAGTCGGATAAACACCAAACTTGGTATTTAGGTATTTTCCAGAGATGCGACATAAAAGTTTTGAAGAAAATCCCCCACCCCAGATTACCCTTTAAATGGAACATTTTTCAAAAATTTTAATTTTCTCAGAAATGGCTCTAACGATTTTGATTAAAATATCATATATTTAAGATATCTTCATGACAAATAAAATGTACTCTTTTACGAACTATTTTTACAAACGCTTATTCTCCATATGCTTCATGTTAATCGAGATGTTAATCTTATTGCTCATTTTCTTGTAGACGCAAGCGGAATTGGTAGGCTTTAAGCGATAGTCAACTGTTTTAAGAGCTGGTTGCTATGTGGAGTATTCAATTCTCTTTGTATGTCCAGGACATAAAAACAATGAATAACGAATTCCCATTTAAGAAAAAATGTGTGATGAAAAATTTTAGGGAATAACAAACAATATCTCGAAAATGGTTCTTGTGTATTTTAACGCGATCTACATATTGTGTGCAGTAAAATTTTGTCTATCTCTTATGGTTTACCAGTTATGCAACAGTCGTTCACAATGAAGAATACTTTTGGACACATTCCCAGAAAATTCGAGATATACATTTCATTTGTCATGAAAATATCTTAAACATATGACATTTTAATCAAAATCGTTAGAGCCATTTTTGAGAAAATTAAAATTTTCGAAAAATGTTCCATGTAAAGGGTAGTCTGGGTGGGGGAATTTTCTTGAAAACCTTCGTGTCGCATCTCCGGAAGATACTGAACCTAAATACCAAGTTTGGTGTTTATCCGACTGTTCGTTTCTGAGTTATGCTGTTCACAGGCAATCACACACACGGACATGTTTCCAAAAATGCTTTTTTTGGATTCAGGGGGTCTCAAAACGTGTATTTCCGCTGAAATCTCGGTATCGAATTTTTGGGTGGAATACAATACTTCCCCTACTTACTATACGTAGTAGAGAAAGTAAAAATTTGGAGAAATACCTAACTTGGTGTAAAGTTCAGTGTCTTGCAAAGATGCAAGACGAAGATTTTCAAGAAAATCCCCTACTCCAAATTACCATTTACATTAAAATCTTTTTGAATTTTTTATTTTCTAAAAATAATTTTCTATTAAAATACCACATATTTAACACATTTACATGACAAATAAAACGAATATCTTGAATTTTGTTGGAGTAGCCTGTAAACTCCTCTTTATTCGTAAGGAATTATGTATAATCTTGTATAACTGGTAAACGTTAAACAGACGTAAACGTACTACCTCCAAAAAATCTTATGTGTTACACTCACATGACTTTCTCTACTCTTGTACAAACTATTTTTAGAAACGCTTAATCTCCATCTACTTCATGTTAAGCGAGATAAACATTTGCAGACTCTATCTTATTGCTAATTTTCTTGTAGATGTAAGGGGAATATATATTTACAAGGGCAATATAGAAATACAGTGGCCTTTAAGCACATACATATCTCTTAATATCTGGTTGCTAGGTGCAGCACCATTCTCTTTGCCACAGATTAATACTCTTTGCATATCCAAGACAAAAAAATGAATAACGAATTCCCATTTGAGAAAAGTATTGAACATTTAAGGGAATAACAAGCAATATCCCGAAAATGGTTCACTCAACAAACAAAATGTATATGACATAAATTGTGTATTTTAACGCGATCTACATTTTCTGTGTAGTAAAATTTTGTCTATCTCTTATGGTTTACCAGTTATACAAAAGTCGTTCACAATGAAGAATACTTTTGGAGACATTCCCAGAAAATTCAAGATATACATTTTATTTGTCATAAAAATATCTTAAACATATGACATTTTAATCAAAATTGTTGTAGCCATTTTTGAGAAAATTAAAATTTTCGAAAAATGTTCCATGTAAAGGGTACTCTGGGGTGGGGGATTTTCTTGAAAACCTTCGTGTCGCATCTCTGGAAGATACTGAACCTAAATACCAAGTTTGGTGTTTATCCGACTGTTCGTTTCTGAGTTATGCTGTTCACAGACACACACACACAGACAGACACAGACACACAGACAGACAGACACACACACGGACATGTTTCCAAAATGCTTTTTATGGATTCAGGGGGTCTCAAAACATGTATTTCCGGTGAAATCTCGGTATCGAAATTTTGGGTGGAATACAATACTTCCCCTACTTACTGTACGTAGTAGAGAAAGTAAAAATATATGCAGATATCTTTAAAACACATAGCTTATTTCAAGTAAATCTTTTTACATAGTTCTGTAAATATCTGATCCTTTTGAGATCGCAAAACTTTTCCTATCTTAATGTAAATTTTATTATCACTGTCTGCAAACTAACTTAATATGTCACAAATAACTTGAATATCACTTTCGAGTTTGTCACCTTCATTTCTGCAACATTCACCTGTATTGTCATCAATAACAACAATAATAATAATAACCTTATTTAGTTAGCGCAACTTTTATGTAAAAAACTTTCGCACTAGATACACTTTAAGCCATTGACTACGTTGTCTCTACAACGAATGCAGGTTGAGTTCACGGTCCCATTAAATAATCTATGACTGACACCCTTCACCAGTGACATAGAGAGAAGTTCGGAGCATGTACTCGCTCCGTTTACCACAGTTTCGGAAGCCATTTTACCAACTTTCTCTGCCAGCGCAGAGAAGGGTGTGTCTGAAGCGTTCTGCCTTTGTTGTTCGACCAAGCAGTGGAGTGTGTTAACTGTAGCTCACGTGAGGTATGCAAATATTTTGTAGGCGCATCGTGGAAGAATTGTGGGTATATGGGAAGCCAATTTCCCATTTGTAAACATTGCTAGGGCAACTCCATGCAGAATTTGCATGGACAGATTATTAAAACAAGTGTAGTAAATGTGTCCTCTTGGAGTAAAAAGTATAATGTATTTATGTTTTATATCATGTTGGCATTAAAAATATTTTTGTCGAATATTGTTCAAAACAAGGTTTTATTTATATATGGTTATTATAAGTGATGACATGTAAAGGTATTCCTCAAAGTTATAATTCATATACGAATAATAAAGAACTGTGGACGTTCTACATGCGCGTATAGTAAACACACACACACACACACACACACACACACACACACACACACATACACATCTCCTCTTCCTCCTCCTCCTTGCTATGTATGTAGTATATTCTACCTATGAAAGGCAGTATAATGCCGCCGGAAGCTGGGGTGCTGGTATAAATGGAAGCGAGTGTACATATCTTGGGTTTGTTTAGACTAAGAGTTGCTCAATACAGCTTACAGTAGCGACTATCGCTTATTTTTACATTCTGTACTATGTATAGTAAGTAGGGGAAGTATTGCATTCCCCCAAAAATTCAGTACTGAGATTTCACCGAAAATACATGTTTTGAGACCTCCTGAGTCCAAAAATATAAAGCATTTTTAGAAAAAAGTTCGTCTGTGTGTCTGTGAATAGCATAATCAAAAAACGAAAAGTCGGGTAAATACCAAATTTGGTATTTAGGTTCAGTATCTTCCAAAGATGAGACACAAAGATTTTCAAGAAAATCCCCCCACCTCAGACTACCCCTTACATGGAACATTTTTCGAAAATTTTGATTTTATCAAAAATGTCTAAAACGATTTTGATTAAAATATCACATGTTTAAGACACTTTTATGGCAAATAAAATGTATATCTTAAATTTTCTGGGAATGACCCCAAAAGTCCTCTTCATTCTGAATGACTTTTGCATATCTGGTAAACCGAAGAGATAGACAAAATTTTACTACACAAAAAATATAGATCTCGTTAAAACACACAATTTATGTTATTACATTCTTTCTTGTCAAGTGAACCATTTCCGAGATATTCCTTGTTGTTTGTTTGAATTTTCCAATATTTATACTTTTTCCTAAATCGGAATTCGTTATCCTTTTTTTTAATGTCCAAAGAGAATGAAATGCTCCACATAGCAACCAGCTCTTAAACGATTTGGCTATGGCTTAAAGCCTATCATATTCCCCTTGTACCTACAAGAAAATTAGCAATAAGTTTCTGCAAAGGTTTATCTCGATTAACATGAAGTACATGGAGAATAAACGTTTGTAAAAATAGAGTAGAAAAAGTCATGTGAGTGTAACACATCAGATTTTTAAGACATTAAACCGATTCTGTTTCATGTAGATCACACAAGGACCTGTCATATAAGAAAGCAACTTCAGTAGCCACCACTGCTTTCCAAGAAATATAGTTACACAGCAGCATACGGTGTCAGATTGACACTGCTGCGTTCAGCAAAGCCTACTGCTGTAACTGTATGAGCAACACCACCACAAACTGTAGCGGAATTTAACATAAGAGAGAAACTAAAATGACTTACCAAGGATGGAAATGACGTTAGTTTCTTTTTTTATTTTGCAGCACGTATTTACTCGCACTGCCATCACCTAAAGAACACTTTAAACGTATTATGAAAAAATAGCTACAAGCCGCGAAGCGCGAATGTGTCAATGACCTGCCATACTGTCATCTGACGAAAGTGGTCGATAACAAGAACAGACAAACGAAAGTGTATTAGAGCGGCAACTTTATTAAGCTAAGGAGAGTAACAGTAAGTTTATAATTATATAAAATGGTGAGGGAAACCTTTCAATGTGTGTGTGAGTGTGTAAAGAAGAAAAAAATTATTACTCATCCAAGGCTGAATGTTTACGAGCTTCTGAAAATTTGGGTGAGTAGATGGAAGTTAAGTTACACTAGAAATATATGTAGGTTAGGTTCTGAAGCATTGCAGCTTAATAAGATGTACTCAGAATACCTTAATATTTATCTTTGTTGAATACAATATTCACATTGCTTGAAAACTGAGTGTTCATGTATTATTGGAAACAAAATATTACTTGTTATTTGACGCGATAGAGAATCTAAATAAAGCTTAGGAATTGTATACTTTAGCACCCGGTGAGCAATTGTTTTTATACCTGCGTAATGTGTACTAAATAATTTTTTGGATGTCGCTTTTTGGGCTTAGGCTTAGTTAGGTTTCTACTATTTTAGTCTTTCCTCTGTATTTACTTATGGTTTTAGTGCTTAATCCATATATAGGCAATTCGCGAATCATGTTAAGTTTCATATTTGTATACAAGGTGAAACCAGGAGAATGACCATCTCGTTCTTTCCATCTAATCATTTTTAGAATATGCTCTTTCCTTTCTATTCAATTATCCATAACCTTTCATATTCCGACTCGCCATGATAAGCAAAGCAAATTAGGCCAATTACAGATATCTGCGCAGATAAAGATTGTTTAATTATCCCATGTCGACATCTTTTCTAAAACGCGTTCTGTATATCATCGTAATTTTTCATCATATAGAGTTTATTTATCCGTGTTGAAATCATTTCTCATAGTCTTAAAAGTTCATAAAACAGCTCCTGTATTTAGTATTAAAAATGTAAAAAATTACGTGTTTTTTTAAATATTTCAATTAAATGTTTACATACAAAAATTTAAAACATAACTCATTTTCGAATGATGTATTTACAATTCTATGTTGAATTAGTATTTATCTACGAGTGCTATCAGCTATTATAAGATATACCAGCGATTGCATGTGAGGATTTTCTAAGAAGAATCTTTAACTTTTGTGTTACATACCTAACCTTTTCATTCTGGGTCCATTTCTCATAACCCCAAAAGAATTTCATACTGTTTATCTTAATAATACAACTGTAAGATGTTTATAGTATACCAAATTTTCGCACAGCACTGATAAAGTTAGAATTGCTCATGACTACTAAAACATGTAAGTAAACAGACATTCGTTTTTCATTTTTCGTCTGCTAAGGGTAATGTGCAAAACACAAGTGTTTTTTAGAAAACACTTTTATCCTAACTTATAATCTTTTAATTAAATTCAATGTTTATTATTTTATCTTGTGACGTTAGAAGCTGAGAAAGGCTGCTAAATAAATAAACCGCAAAAATGTCTGTCCCAAAATATCGGTTGCCATTCGATCGTTAAAAGATATCTGTCTTGAATCGAACCAGAGTGATTATAGTGAGTGGTTACCCATTGGAATACACCTGTAGTAAAACCTCTGCAGATAACTTTCGGTGACGTGTGTAACGGACCTTATTATTATTCTCCCAATACCAGGCGCAAGTAATCGATGACAATAAATTTCGCGGCTCGGCTTTAGTCGCTCTGACGTTTACTTGCAATTAAAGTTGGTCATGGAACAGGCATTTATAAGCAGTATTTTTAAGGTTGGTACTGGCCAGCGCTTTTTGATACTTCAACAAGCTGTTGAAAAGTAACTAAATAGATAACATTACAATTAACAAACGATTGCTATGTGATACACATTTGTTAAGTGTATAACAGGCATGTATTATAGCCAAACTAAGCGTTTACCTAAAGAACATATCCCAAAACTCATTAGGTTATTATTTAGCACACATTAGAAAATATTTTAAACATACCGGCTACCTCATGTAGCGTAATTTGATACTCTGTTCTGGGTATACTAGACTTTAAAAATTGCATTTGGATTTTTTTAAATTATACACAAATTCCCATACATTAGTGTTTCATAAAATAGTGTAAATTCTCCATATCGATTCGATTATTATTATTATTATTATTATTATTATTATTATTGTTTGTTGATGTTGTTTTAGTAGTCATTAGCATCACTACTAATTACTGAAATTGACTGAACATACATTTTAAACTAAACTACATTATAAAAATATAGCGTTAGATGAACTTTACAAAATGCTGAAAAACCATTGTATGATTGTAAATCATGAAAACAATGTAGGTACTCAATTAGATTTTCTTGTATATAAGCTCCAGTCGACGATTTTTATTGCAGGCTTTTGTTTCAATGTTTTTAACATTTGATATTCCTTCAACACCCCGTTCCTTTTCCCCGCCAAAAAGCAAACACACTTTGTTGTGAATGTAACTGCCAGCTAAGCAATTAAATTTATTGTACTAGGATGTTTGAAATTTCCATTTTTGGTTCTTTTCCTGAAAGACAATGCCAAGCTTAGAAATTTGTCTTTTGCCTCTAAGTTCACGTTTTTCTCAAATGTTGAGTCGAAAACTGAGTTTTTAATAAATAATCCATTAAATCGATGGAATTGTCCATATTTCTAAAATCATAAATAAAACACACACAATCAAAACAATACACAGGTTTACTACATTGCACGGTTACACGCACATAATACTAGTTCACGAATAACTAGGAATGCAATGTTTATATGTTACACTGCCTTGCCCTACTCTTATCTCCAACCCCTGTTAAACTGATTTAACACTGAAGTTAACACAAATTCTGTTTCATCAAACAATGTTAACTTTAACAATCTGTTAAAGTCGGTGTTAAGTTAACATCCTCATACCCCTGTGTTAAGGCGTTTAACAAAAGTTAGAAATTGGAAAATCACTGCCGCAAACCAAGCTGTTGTTGCGAGTTTGCTACAATTGGCAATTTTGAATGTCATTCCTAACAGAAGAGTATTTGTACGTCATAATAAATTTGAAACCCTTAAAAAAGAGGAATTTTTAAAGCAATATAGACTGTCAAAGGGGACATAAGCATGGTTTTATGAAAAATGCGAGAGGTTAGAATACTACCAACAGAAGGATGCCTCTTTATCCTATGCTAAGTGTTAATTAGGTACTTAGATTTTATGCTAATAACATTTTTCATTTACTTGTGATAATGTTGAAATTTCCAAAGCTACCGTTTGTGGGTTTATTCGGAAGATTTCCAAAGCAATTAATTCAAGAAGCAAACAGTATTTTTCGGGTCTACTTTTCAATGCAGTGCCCACCACCAGTTTTAAACCGTCTTAAACACTCTTCGCACCTAACGTTTCTGGTGCTGCACTTTATGTCAGCTAAAGTTGTCGTAGTTGCTTACAGAACTTAGGGGAAACGCGTTCGCTCCAATTAAATTTTGTGTGGATTTTGTTCCAGGCTGCAATATTATCCTTTAATGTAACAACGTTAATTTTTTCGCACTTGACAATACGTCTGTACTTATTAACCAGATGTTAGTTAACGCGTTTCAAGCGGTGAAACATTTATTTCAGTTGACATCATGAGTCTAACCTCAAACAACTGGGGACATCACATGGCCATCGCAGAACACCAATGGCCATTGCCATGAATGTAAATAGTTGTGGGGTACTTACACAGAGAGCGCGGCAATACGTAGACAAAAGTGCATCGGAGTACGTTCAGAAGCAGAGCCTTCTCGAAAGCTGGCGTTCGCAGTTGTCTTTGACGTTAAAACATGTTAGCTAACAATTTGCTGTAAAAGGTTGATGAAACGCAAAACTTTTAACCTTATGTTAAACTTTGAACAACTAGTTAACAAACAAGAGGTTAGAGTATTTTTAACATCGGATGGTGAAACCGGTCCCTTTGTCCTGTTTCCGGATCTTGGATAGAGCAGGTACACAGATTCTAAACATCACATTAAACGTGTTAAGTCGCTGCGGCATGTTTTCCTACAACGAGAGGTGAAATTTAGTGGGAAAAGCTATATAAGTCCATTCTTGATGAGACTTGCACTCGCTCAGCCATTCCAATCTCTACTCCACTTTGCTGCGGCATCATGAGATTTCGAAGCTGCCTAAGTACGCAGTACTACAATCTGATACGAAGTAGCAGTAGGGGTTGGGTCGTTGGGGTAGCAGCGGTGAAGGTGATTGTATTAATTAGTTTTTCATCACATGTTTGAGTCTGTCTTTATTTACATGTTTAAAAATTTACCTAGTTTCTTGGCAATTTATTTAGGTAGACTCAGACTCAAAGTCTACCCTTACGCTACGCAACTGATAATTACCAAAACGATTAAAATTTGATGTGATTTTAGTTCATTTTCAGTTAGTTTTATTCCCTGTATTGCTCACAATTCCCTGTAATTGCACAGCATTAAACTTGAGGTGCCGGTTTTGTGTTAATAGTTTGATAGCGCTGGGAACTTTTACTACGAATATTTTTGAAAACATTCTTAAAATTTGTAAAATCTTGGTGGCTCTTCTTAATAACAGCTGTTTAATGTCTACATTTTCAGCCCACTCTGAAGTGTGTCGACATAAAAGACTCCAGAAAATATTCTCTTCCACTTAAAAAAAAATAAATAAAAACAAAACCTAACAGCCAAATTAACGAAAGGGGGAGATTCTAACTTCGCTACTGAAGTAACTAAAGTAACAACTTGCATCGCGCACATACATGAAGTATTTTCTACGTCAGTTCCCTGAACTGTGTAGGCGTCACAAATCGACGAACTCATTGTGTGTCGGCGCATGGGATGTCCGTGCGGGCATTTTAAGGTGAGGCCACAGACCGGCTATATGCGTAACAGGCTGTACTGCAGTGAACTCTGTATTTTTCCAATGCGCAACTGGCGCGCATGACGCGCTCAAGGTTATCTTTATCAGTTATGCTTCAGTCGCTGCTTTGTTTTCGTGCTGCAAGGAGAATTATGCTTGTGTATCTTAAAGCCGAAAGTATGTGATTAGCTTAAGAGAGTTAATATCTTGTTATCAGTCCACTGCAGACAAATGTACGCTTGAACAACGAATTTTTATGTACGATACATACGTAAAAACCGAATCATGTAAACAGGTGTGAAGGCAATTTCAGGAGCAATTTCCTGGTATTCCAGTTCCAAGTAGGGAAACCGTTAGACTCTGGTTAATAAGTTTAGGACAACGGGATTGCTAAACGGTAAACATAAGAAGCGAAAACGAAATGTTCTAACGCAGAAAAAAATTGACGTAAGTGGTATATCTAAATGTGGGGAACCCTAAAAATAAGTTTATAGGAACAATCCCCACGCCATAAACGAACTTAAGGACAATATAAAAACAGAAATTATGAACATTACGCAATAAGAACTTATGCGTGTGAAGGGAAATTTCATTCGAAGATGCCAGGAATGTCTTCACGCAGATGGACAGCACTTGCAACACACTTATAACAAGGTTAGTACTCATTATATTGCACGTTACCATCACTCGTAAGTAACGCGGCATTTACGGAACGAAAACTCCCCAGTGTAATATACAGTATGCGGCGCACACATATGCGCGATCCATGTCTTCACCATAAAACGATCGCACTGTATTTACTTTGTAATGTTGGCAGCAGAAAAGCGACACAAAGCCGAGCAGTATTCAAGCTGGTTTATGTGACGATTAATTAATAAACTTTGGCTTCTGTAGAGAAAAGGTGTTGTAAAAAAATGAAATGCGTTAATAATAGCTTCCAAGATCTCGGACGCGAAATAGAACATGAGAAATGTTTTCCCTTAAAAGAGCTGGTATACATCGTCATGTATTATTTGAATTATAATTATTATCATTACATTTATAGTCCGTATTTTATAGCGAATTAAAATCCTCTAAAGCGAAGCTTAAAAAACGCTTAATGATGAGATTATTTCGCGATAAATGTATTAGTAATAATAGTAGTGGTAGTAATGTATTAAAAATTATATCATCAGGTATTTCATAGGTACTATTTACTTCCATTTGCTTTGTCTCTGTCCCAGTAATCGTTCTTGAAAGAGAATAATATTTGTGTTGAAGTCGACCCAAACAAACAAAGGCAGAATTCAATGATTTTGGGCAAGCTTTCATGGAAATTGCTTCTTCTTTTTTTTTTTTTTTTTACTTTCTCTACTACGTATAGTAAGTAGGGGAAGTATTGTATTGCACCCAAAAATTCGATACCGAGATTTCACCGGAGATACATGTTTTGAGACCCCCTGAATCCAAAAAGAGCATTTTTGGAAACATGCCCATGTGTGTGTCTGTGAACAGCATAACTCAAAAACGAACAGTCGGATAAGCACCAAACTTGGTATTTAGGTTTAGTATCTTCCAGAGATGTGACACGAAGGTTTTCAAGAAAATCTCCCCACCCCAGATTACCCTTTACATGGAACATTTATTGAAAATTTTAATTTTCTTAAAAATGGCTCTAACGATTTTGATTAAAATATCATATGTTTAAGATAATGTCATGAGAAATGAAATGTATATCTCAAATTTCCTGGGAATGTCTACAAAAGTATTCTTCATTGTGAACGACTTTTGCATAACTGGTAAACCATAAGAGATAGACAACATTTTACTACACAAAAAATGTAGATCGCGTTAAAATACACAATTTATGGCATATACTTTTTTTTTTTTTGTTGAGTAAACCATTTTCGAGATATTGCTTGTTATTCCCTTAAATTTTCGAATACTTTTTCTCAAATGGGAATTCGTTATTTATTTTGTTTTATGTCCTGGACATACAAAGAGAATGGAATGCTTCACATAGCAACCAGCTCTTAAAATATTTGACTATCGCTTAAAGCCTACTAATTCCCCTTGCACCTACAAGAAAATTAACAATAAGATTAACATCTCGATACGTCGATTAACATGAAGCATATGGAAAATAGGCGTTTGTAAAAATAGTTTGTACAAGAGTAGAGAAAGTCATGTGAGTGTAACACATCAGATGTTTTTTTAAATCTTTGAAAATTTCTAGCAGTTTTAAATTAATGATGCTTAAATTTATCCTTAGTGACTTAATTCTTGCCATAATTTACCTACTTCAGTATGTGAGGTTTAAGCTGAAAATACCATTTTGACACTACATGAACGGTCTATGAGGGAAGGTGCGTTAATGACAGTCGGAGTTCTGAGAAACCCTGCCACAGTCCATCTTCACTGCCTAGTCTCTCAGTATCAGCTGTAGTGTTGTTGCCAGTTGCACTTTTGGCAGTGAAATATGCAAAATATCCTGATATCTACGGCCGTCCTTGCTTGCTGGCTTTCGTATTGCTACAAGCGGGTGTTGGTTGTTCTCTTCTAAATTTCACGTTTCAACTTAACCCAGATTTTAAACAGTAAGTTACAAATGTAAATATTTTGACATTAGGCAGTAAAGTAGAGGTACGTATCACGGAGGGGCCTCCGTAACCGGAACAGAGCACCGCAAGTAGGCCAGTCGGCCCTTTTTGCTTCCAACGTTACCCCTAGGAGGGAAGGATGAAGGGAGAGACCCGAAGAGCGACAAAATCTGAATGCCGATGGACGCAAACATGGACGGGGTCCCTAACGTTTCCAGATAGAACACATCCGCCGCCGCACGGTCCCTGCCCACAAGCCACCAACCTCCAGGGTCCGCCAGAGCGGAGCTCTACGCTAAGGAGAGACCTAACTGAGCGGTACCGTAGCAACGCCAGGAAAGAAACTTTAACAGGGCGCAAGCCACCGCCCAGCCGCAACCCGCCGAACACCGTCGCCTGACCTTACAACCCTGAAGCAGATGACGAAGATGCTGCGTAGAGGAAATGAGAGGAATGAGAGTCGTGATAGAAGATGAACAACCACCCAGCGTTAGCCTGGCGACTCGGGGAAACCACGAAAAGCCCACGGGCCAGAGTGGGCGGTCATCGGGTATCGATCCCAGGACCTCCCGAATGGGCCACAGACGTAACCGCCTGAACCGCTCGGTTATACTTTAAACAAATTTACGTCATGTTTCTTGCTTACTTGTTTGAATAAGTATTGTAATGTTGAATGTAATTACTAGACCCAAATACAAAACTGTTCCCTAAAATATGGGTCTTACGGATGGCCATATTATTTGCAGGGGATGGGGAATGAGGGTTATTTTCATGTAAAGTATGTAAGCACACCCGATTTCGTGTCGGAGCCTCAGAGAGGAAGGACGTATAGTTACCTCTCTCTCTATCTCGCTCTTTTTGGTGTGTACCTCCGATCAACTTGGAAATTATGGTGAATGGTAAAATGCCGGCTTCCACTGCTCTTACAGCAGCGCAGTATTCGTACACTACTGAAACGTTATGAAAAATGAACATTCCGAACAGTGTTTAATTGATGATTTGAAATTTGTAGAACCAAATGACGTATATTCAGCAAGAATTTATAAACAGCAAGAGAAATTTATAAACAAAATGTCAGTTCCATAAAAATTAACTTAACCTGGAAATTCCTCAGCCACAAAAAGTAATCGTACACTTACAAAAGCAATACATAGTACTATAAAATATTGGCATTCAGTACTTCGTAGGGTACCCTTTAGTTTTAATTATAGCATCTAGTCTTGTTGGTTGGGAATCGACAATTTTTTCAGCCTCCGCGTTTGATATTTGATTCCATTCTTCCAGTTTTCAGTGCTTCTTTGTTGGAAATTGCGCTTTTTCTTCTGCGTCTCTCCAGGATGTCCTACACTTGTTAATATCTGGAAACGGGGAGGGGTATGAAGCTGTTTTGGACCATTATCCTGCATAAACATCCAGTCTTCTTGGAGTCCTATTTTCTCCACACTGGTACGCAGCTCTTGCTTAAGAATGTACAAACAGCACCAAGAAAACCTTCGGCGGATGTTGTATCGTTTTCTGAGGTCTTTTGAGGCGTGTCCTTCACCTTACCTATCGCAGAGCGTGCTGGCTTGATAACACAGCAATAAGGGGAGAAAGAGGGGAAGTTGATGCCTTTGCTTTTTCTGGTGTTACTGAAACCAAAACATGCTTATTGTCTCAGAAGCAGTCATGACGTATACTAGCGAAATTGCTAGTGGACGTATCGTGGGTATGTGGGAGGCTGGTCGCACTGTTACAGCAATTGCAACGGCAGTGCATAAAAGTGTTTTTATAGTAAATTGCTGGATAAAAATATTCCAGGAAAGTGGGGAAGACGGTCTACATACTCGTCAGAAAGTGGGCACTCCCCGTAAAACATCCGCAGATGATGGTATCCGTTTACTAAATGCAAATTACTCTTTCGTTATAATTGAAACTATTTAGAAACTATAAATAAATATGTATATGGTTTTCCGAATATGACATACATATTATAGCAATAAAATTGGATTATATTTTTGTCTATAATCCTGTTGTATTCCTGTGGTCAGCAATATGTTAATAAAGGTATATTAACGAATTGTAGTTTGAATTAGAGGGAAAACATGCTGCTTGATTTATTTATTATTTAGTTATGTTTGCTTCTGTGCAGCAACAAGCATTGATACCACTGCGAGAATACAGTTCGGTTTATTTTTTGTTATAAAGTGCTGCCTTGCTATGTATTTAATGATTATCTTTAAAGGTTTAATTTGCACCCCCTGAAAATTTTCTCAGAATACACATTCTACATTTCGCTAACTTGGGCGCTCACCAAGTTTTCCCCTTAGCTTTTAACCCTTTCAAAGGCGTGTCCTGCACTAACCGATAAGGTATAGGCTACCAATCACGATAAGAGGTCTGTGTGACGAACTGAATGCACTCACTCTGTTTCTCCTTTAGCCAATACGATCGAGAGTGTAAACATATATTTCGTTTTTACCCATTTTGTAACCTTTGCTGTGGTTATTGATGCAACCATTTAGCAGAAGGACTGGCGCATCCTTGCACCGTGGCCTAAAGCAACCAATTATGGCCATGGCTTCGCAGGGCCACAACGATAAATAATGTGACGAAGACGTGAGGTGCAACGAGGTTTTCTTTGGCGCGCTTTGTGCATGTACTTCCTATGGTCCATTATTCCCTCGATAATATGGAGATTACCAACACCTGAGGTGGTTATGCAACCTCAGACAAGGATGGACCCTCCGCCGTGCTTCATTTTTTGGCTCCAGTTCCGTATTTTTTGGTTTCTTCCTCCAGAGTTTGCGACTGCGGTCCAAGCCAAACACTTTGAATAGGCTCGCGTCTGTTTTGCCAGAAGTCTACACCCTTATCACGGTACTTAAGAGAGAATCCTAGGCGTCTTTTTCCTGCTCTGTGGGCTGACACAGAATTTCTTATGTGCCACTCTGCCGTTGTACCCTTTGTTATTTTAATCAGCTCTCACAGTGCTTGCTGAAACATCCATTCCTGTCCTCTGGAACAATCCGGGGAGCAGTTATTCTTGGATCCTTTTTTATGCAGTGAAGAATATTGTTCTCATCTTTATCCGTGAGGATTTTAGGTCGGCCACTTCTGGGTGTATTCAGGACAGATTTTCTGACTCCTACCCTGTCGATGATAGATTGAATAGTTAACCGTGGTTCTCTCCACTATCTGAGATAATATATTGGAGAGAGTTTTGAGATCATTGTGTAGTCTAATTATTATTTTTCTCTCTTCGGCAGTAGTTTCTTTCCTTCTTCTGCCCATTTTACTTTATCTCCGCAAGCTGTGTTCGATGTTAGTCTTGTACATTCAGACCACTTGCTATGAGACAAAGGAATGCAGTTTATCCAGAAAGGAGAGGTAACATGTGATATAACTACACTTTTTAATCTAGTTACCTTTGGTGAAAATTACTTTTTGTGCCAAATTTACGGTATTATCCTGCACTACTGTGTAAAACTATTGAATTTAGAAAATTTCCATCAAAATCGTAGGTGGAACCCTGTAAGCAAATTCATTAACCATATAATTTTATAAGCTAAGTTTACAAATAATTATTTTGCATCAGCACATGATATTTCTGCATTTAGTTGGTATATCATACTTTCTGTGCTGACTGGACATGTAAACGATGTTAAATGTTGTATCTGTGAAAGTTTATTGCGCAGGAGTTATGCTAAAATATTAAATAATGTGGAATTTATTGACGAAAACAGGTGATAAAGTAAAGTGATAATGATTGCATAAACAATAAGGACGCTGCATTGTGCGATTTACTGATTCAATTTGAGGACAAGGAAAGTAAAATTGATATCAAATTATTTAAATAAACTCTATCAGAAAGAGAAAATCATTCAGAAGTTACGTGAGAAGGTGAGTATTTTAACAACACATGTGGAATTAATTAACAAATGTGAGCAAGACACAATGAAAATGGAAATCTTTTAATGTTAGAAGTAATAATAAACATTATGAATTTGCTAAAGTAAACGTAGGAATGGATAATACCCGATCCGTGATAAATGCTAAAACATCAGGTAAGATTTAATAGCACCAACAGTAAAACTAGTTCAAATGAATTCAGTTCGGTTGTTAATTTGGCTTCTAATAGGCAAAGCAAGAAGAGATTGTCAGTCGTCGTCTACAGAAACGTGGTTAGAAATAGTTAAATTGTATGTACATATAAAAGACAAAGAAGGAGGAAGAAGATACATGAAAGTTACGTAACAAATCTAATCAATTCGTTAAAAAAAAAGAAATATTAGCTAACGTGACGTTGCGAAACAAAATCTCAAAGAAACAAAGGATTTTAAAAGAAGAGTCTATTTGAAAACGGAGGGAAACTAACAATATGTTCGCATTGTAAAGGTAGGGGAAGAGCAGCTATGTTTTAGGAGACGCGAGAGTGAGCTTACTCGCAGCAGATGTATTAGATCAACGCAGAAGAGCAAGACGTATAGTATAGTGTTTAATATTGCGAGTGATTGAAGGGACGAAGAATTACTAAAAGTTAGATTTAAACTTATGTGGGAAAAGGCTCCGTAAATAAGTTGTGTAAAGTGAAAGATATATTACGTCGAGAAGTACCTGGATTTATCTAATCACGAAGTGTATAACATAATTACTCTCGCGCATTATTGGAAATAAGTCTGAAAAGCTAAATTGCCTATAATAATAATATTATTATAATAATAATAATAATAATAATAATAATAAAGTTATTAAGTGACTGCTGCATCCAAAATGTAGCGTCACATCTCTTACACTATCCAAACAAGGAATACTTTTGCAAAATTCAGCAGAATTTTGTCGATACTTGGGATTTTGTTGGTAGGAAGCAATAAGTAAAAACTAATTAACCATTGTGAAAAGTTAAAAATTATAATTATATTGCATTGGTAATTTCCGTGAATTAAAGGAACGGATTACTTAATTGTTGTTAAAATTTATGTTTTAAAAGAGCAAGAAAAACATAAGAATTTAGTTGACAATTTTAAAAAATCGCTTTAAATAAACGACAATATAAATATTACGTTACTTGAGCTCTTATTAAAGTAGTTCAAAAACCAAACGTTCCTGATACCCAATTTGGTGCCAGGAGTCTCATTAACCAAATATCCGACCAGTTAAATAAATAAATATCAATTGTAAAAATTATTTTACAATTGGAAGTCGACAAATAAATAATATTTTATTTGCACCACCAAATCATCTTCATCATTTAATGGAGAATATCATAATCGATGTACTGCGACATATTGAAGTACCAAGGTTTCTGACCCTTGTCCAGGTGTGGTTCCTAACCAACCACGCACGTCCTTCAGACGCCCTCTTGGTGTGGTATCGCATATTCACAAATCTCCAGGGCGTCAAGTAAATATCTGTCTATCACAAGAACAACAGGAACTCTTTCTTCTTTTAACGGGAAACTAAAGCTGCAACTTTAAAATCTTACACTTTATCTCCCTTGTTCGAATACGAGCTGCGCAGGAGACAGATAAATAGATTAAAATAATAATATAATAAACTCTACTGACCTCAAAACAAAACCGGAACAGTAGCCATCCAATTTAGATAACCATAATCAGGCCCGTATTTATTAATTCTCTTGTTCTAGGACAAATGCTTGTCCTAGATTCTTTGGATTAATTTCTAAGAACAAGTTTAACTTATTCTTTTCTGACACGTAGTTTTAAATGCGAAATTTTCTTGCAAAAACAGGCCCTTTATATGTTTTATTCAATTGCGGATCTAAGAGCGCTAAGAGGTAACTGGAACCTGATTCGTATGCTCTCAATGAAGCAGTTCTTTTCCTCTCTTCTTCTCATTGTTAGTCTAGGCTAATAATAATAATAATAATAATAATAATAATATTATTATTATTATTATTATTATTAAAGCATGTGTAATACTTTTACATAAACCTTCGATATTTTTAAATGTTTACGTTTTGCATTATTGAAGGTTTTTGTGTTATCTTTACGCTAGATAAGGAATGAAAGGAATCCTGAACTTCGCGAACTATAGTTCTTGATAAACCTTGAATATGTTTCCTGTGGGTGAATCAATGCAACATTCCATAGACTCTTGAGTCTGAATGAAAGCATACAAAACAATGGGAGCAGGAGTAGAGGTACTCTTGTAAAATGCAGCGTTAACTGAGTTATGACTGAAGCCGATTTGGTTGCACTAAATTACGTTTCTGCAGTAGCCATTAATTTACCCACTCCGGTGACCAAAATCTGTGAATCCAGCAGAAACAAATGAGAACTTAAGAACGTGAGATAATATAGAGCTTGGAAATGTGTCCTTCCATTGTTAGTTTGTGTTTACTGGGTCACGAGTATAGCTTACGGGTATACCGTACGGTTAATTTCCATACTATGGATAGAAAATTATTTAAAAGAAAGCTTTCAGTACAAAAATATGGTTACATAAATAGGAAACAAATTTTTTTATTATTGTTATTCTTATTATTATTATTATTATTATCCTAGACTAACAATAGGAGGTATACAACCTGTGGTATTATCAAGATAAAAAACAAAGCTGCAAATTGGAGAATGTCAAAAAGGAACAATTTCGGAATTAGCATACAATGCAAAATTGGTCACATGCGTTTTTAGAAAACTACTAACAAGAACATAATTCAGTGAAAAAGCATCGCCTTTTTTATAAAGTAAGTATCGAGTATCGGTATAGAGTACCGAGTATCGAGAAAGAGTGGTATAGTCCCATTATTATTATTATTATTATTACTACTATTTTATAGTATTAACTGAATGTGTCATATGGACTTAGAATGAATGAATTGGTTAAAGTAATTCTCAAACCAACCAGGGGTCCATGCAAGGTTGAGGTATTTGTCTTCTGAGAATAAATCAAAACACCAGAAAAAAACTTTATCCATTACAACCAGGATTTGAAGTCGGACCCTCTTGATGCTACCTACACACAATAGAATTGGGTACCGGTGTTACTATCGCCGCTCACACTACCATTGCTACCTTAAACTCTACTTAATATGCTGTTGCCACTTTGACACCGCAAGTAGTTGAACGTAGCTATTACTTGTGAAAAGGCAAGCACCAGTTAGTTGAAGAGGAAATTTTTTCGCAGAAAAATGATGTGCTGTTCGAGCTCTAGGACAGAGTCAGCCAAATCAATTGCTTGTGACGTATCACAGTCGTATGATGCAACACTACTTGGGGGATTCATAGAATGATAGGGAAGGGAAAGGTAGGCTCTGTGCCTTGTAACCATGTAGGTAGATACAAAGTATAGCATGTGTTTCCCTTACCCGCTAGTACTTCGCTAGAACCTATCATAACACTTCTCATTAGTTTTTCGCTGAGAGCTGGGAGAAAGAAGACACTTTGACGTTACAGAGTATTCACTTAGCTGACAATACTCTAGAAGATAACCGGTCTCAGAATCAATGCCACGTTTTTTGATAACTTAATACAGCGTTCCCAAAATATGGGAAGCCTACCTCCCTCGCCGTCAACTTACGGGTAACATCGGTAGTGCATTCGCTTCCATTTATGCTATCACTGCAATTTCAGGTGGCATTCTACTGGCATTTACAGGTGGAGTATGTATAGCAAGCAAACATTGCGCGTATCTGTAGCGTCTTGTTTTATGTGCACAGTTCTGGATTAATCGCATTGAATATACCTAATAACTTTGAGCAATAGTTTTACTCGTCATCACTTACAATAACCATCTTTAAATATATAACTAAATAAAACCATGTTTTGTATAATGTCTCCTCGAAAGAATATGTTAATGGTAACATAATGTAGAACTGAAATACATTCTACTTTTTACTCTCAAAGAGGACACATTTACTAGATATTATTGGAATCATCTATTCAAACCAAATATACACTAAATAAAACACTGTTTTGCAGAATTTATCCATCTTGTTTGGTGTGGTGGTAGTGTGTCTGCCTCATTCAATAGTCCCGAGTTCGAATCTCGATTAGGATGCGTTACGGATAAGGTTTTTTCGGGTTTCCCCTTATTCTGAAAAGGAGAATGTCGGGTAACTTTAAGCTCTGTGGACCCCGGGTTCATTTGAGCATCATTTTATTCATTGTCCGCCATGACCTAAACGGTAAGAGGATGCTAAACCAAAAAAAATTCTCCATGAAATAGTATTTTTAATGACAGTAATTATAATTTAAAACTGAAGTAAATTATAATTTTTACTCTCAAAGAGGACATATTTACTTTCAAAGAGACATTTTCTAGATATTATTTTAATAATCTGTCCATGTTAATGCTGCATGGAGTTGCCCTAGTAATGTCTTCAAAGAGCAAATTGGCTTCCCACATACCCACACTTCTTCCGCGATGTATCTCCGAAATATTTGCATATATCGCGTGAGCTACAGTTAACACACACTACTGCTTGATCGAACAACAAACGCAGAACGCTCAAGACACATCCCTCCCTGCTATGTACGCACCCACTGAGAAGGTTGGTAATGCCTCCCGAAGCTGCGAAGACATAAATAAATGGAAACGAGTGTACAATCGGCAACGATATCCAATGTTGGCAAATCGAGTTTACATACCCATGTTGGTTATCATATTATTCGCCTTACGAGTGTAAGGAAAAACTCCGGAAATACTTACAGCTGAGATTCGAACTCCGGATCTCTGGAATGTGAGACAGACACGGAAATAGACACTACCCGCGTTTTTGGGTTAAATGCGGAGATTTTAATCCCTCACTTTTACTACCTCTCCCACTCTAAGTCTATGAAGAATCTCAATTCTTCTCTTCCTTTATCTTTACTTTCTTTATTCCCCTTGCTTCCATTTCGCTTTTCCCTACTACATAGCCATCTCTCTCCTTTTGTGCGACTTAACTGCAATTTATGTTCTGAAAACACGGTACAGCTGCTCCTTCAGGGGTGCTTACTAAAAATTAAAACACTAGTACTATATGATTGAACAGTACACAAAAGTGTGCCTCTTCTTTATGCTTGCGGGTTACCGGTACTAGGCAACTGGTTTACTATGCAAATAATAGTGACAAAAATAGTTATAACCTTTTAAGGGTGCTCGATACTGAAATTTCTAATGTCTACAAACCTCATCCAGTTTAATTAACATTTTTATGTTGGATTTGTTCAACATCAGAAAATTAATTATCTCCAAGAACATATTTTTTTTGTAAAATGAATGTCAACTGTCTTTCGTCATGAAAATTTGAAGAAAAAAACTTTAACTGCTGCATATTATTGCTCGAATATAATTTCTTTACAATCAAAGATTGGGCTTGAAAACTTTTGCTGCAAACAAAGAAATACTTAACACTTATTTTTTAAAATTACTCATATGTTAAGTTATTAAAGATCTCTTCAGCCACCCTCAAAGAACATATAATGAAAAGTTTAAAGAAATTAAATAAGAACCTCAACAGGAACATTTTAAAGCGGTAAAAATGCAAGAAAACATCTTACAAGAATTAAAGTTTTAAAATTTCTCAGGCTGTTTGCTCATATGTAAACATCGCGTTTGAACATTTAACTTTCAGACTGCTGTGCGGAGTCCAGATGGACCGCAGTGTTAAACTTGTTGGTTTTTATGAGCGAAATATACAATTTAGAATGTTGAAATTTTTGTAATGTGTTAAAAATTTATTCACCTATATTACCATAAAATAGTTATGTAAAATGTTCAATAAAAGCAACTGTAAAGAAATAAAATAAACCTTGTGGTCCACTTGGGGTCCACAACATAGCAGTTTATGTCTTATAAAATGTTTTACAACTTGAGAGTTTTATTTTGGCTGTCTTGTGTTTTTCAGTTATTCTAGCATGCATTGTTGGTTTGAAATTGTGTGGTAACAGTTCAGTACTCTCCTATGTGAGAGAAGAATACAGAAGTTGCAGGAGACCACTGAAACTAAAAAACCGATGTCAGTTATGTCCAATAAAAATGATAGAAAAACTAGAACAAATTGTGAGAGTTGCAAGAAACTCATTTGCAATACTCACTATAAGAAAATGCAGAGAGTAGAGTGTCTTGGATTTTATACTTGGTGAATATGAATTGTAAACCTCCATGTAAAGCAAACTTAAATGGTACTGGTAGAACATTATAAAAATGTTAAAATGCAGTTGTGAATCCCAGTGAAAACTAAAACATAAAATAAAGTGAAAAATAAAACAAATTATTTCATTTGATGCCATAGTTCTGAAAAATAATATTGTAATTTTAAATTCAGTTGTTTGTTTGATAATGCCAATTTTGAGCTACATTGTTGGTAAAAACATGTTGAGACATCAGAATTGTTGTTTTAAAATTATTTTATTTGTTCTAAGTAAAACATAAGATATTATATTCTGTTAATTCGAGTTTTCTGCCTGGGCTCCATCTAGACCCCTCTCAGTGGTTTAAGGAGGAACAAAAGCATAGCAGTCTCAAGGTTAAATGACAGAAGGGTAAAATTGTAATTGTGTACTGGGACTAAAATTTATCAGGAACTTTTCTATCAAGAGTTTTAAGAAATGATTTTCTGGAGAAATTATTGAAAATTCAGTACTGGGTGCCTTAAATAATCAGCCTGGAAACCCAATGCTTGTAAATTTTGCTACGTAACATTTAAAACAACTTTAAATATAAGCCTTGTATTTCCATTTTTACTTTCTCCCACTACTTACTGCTAGTATTGCATTCCCCCAAAAATTCCATATTCAGGTTTCACTGTGAATTCACGTCTTGAGGTTCCCTGAAAAAAAATGCTCATTTTTAGAAAATGTTTCGTGTGTGTGTGTGTGTGTGTGTGCGTATGTCTGTGCGCGCGTGCCTGTCTGTAAATGAAACGAAATATCAGATAAATCCCAAAGTTCGATTTAAATTCAGTATCTTCGAAAGATGCGACACGAAGATTTTCAAGAAAATCCCCTAACCCAAATATCCGTTGAGCATATTTCATTATTTTAGATTGTATCAAAAATCACTCTTAATGATTTTCATTAAAGTACAATATGTTTAAGATATTTCCGTGACAAAAAAATGTATATCTTGAATTTTCTTTGAACAGCCTGCAAAGTTCTCTTCATTTTGAGTGCATTTTGCATAATTTTAATCGTAAAATATAGACAAAAACTTTATGTATAAAATGTAGATCTGTCAAAGCACACACTTTATGTCAAATAAATAGCTGTGGTAGTAATAATTTCAGAGCTATTCTATGTTATTGGTTTGTATTATCAAATACTTTTTCCACGTGCCAACTTGGTATTAGTTTTTTCTTGTGGTCATGCAAAGAATGGGACGTGTAATAAAGAGGTTTATCTCAATTAATGAGAGGTTGTCGCGATATTCAGCTCGTGTTATCTTATTTGCTGGGCGCCTGTTATTGTTTCATTACTTTAAAATTTGGTTTCTTTGTCATCCGGCTAGCTATTATTACTCAGTCAAGCAAGTGTCTCTGAGCAGGGTGTGTAAACGGAAAGGAGTTGTTGCTAAACGATAACACTGATAAGATAATTTGTTTCTACACTTTTATTGCCGTCACACTTAATTAATAATTCACATATTTAATGTTTATACACGCCTGACTGAAACTGTTATATTTCCAAGTGTAATTACTGTCGTATTAGTTGCCGCGTACTTCTCATTTTGTAACTAACTTTACGACGCGAGAGATTCTTCCAAACTGTATGACGTGCACCTCACAAGAGATTCCTTAGAACTGCGCGAAACTTGCTTATGGCTCGAGAATATATACTCCTTCACCTCGAAATGCCTAAAAATTATAATAGAGCTGCTATTGGTTACCAAATCGCGCCAACATTAGCGTCTGTTTTGTCAGCCAATCACTACTACTAACATATATGCTCTAGGGAAGATATTCCCTCCATTTCTAAAGAAAGGCACGCTACCCTGACGTCATTTGTTTGTCTCTTCTTAGTGATAAAAAACTCACCCCCTCTGTTTATTGTTACCCACTTCTATTGTCAGTTTCAGTGAGACCGTGTAAACTTATTTCCTAACAATGCTTATGGTAACAAACATCTAAAATCCTATACATACAATAATATTAATTTACACTCAATCACTCTGGCATTCACAGCATGTTATGATATAAAATACTGCCTCAAGGTAGATAAAAGAAAAGGGCTTTACAAGAATATTTTGTAGAAGATCGGGTTTAGGAAATCATGTATATTTAACACACTGGATATATATATATATATATATATATATATATATATATATATATATATTTCATTTTGTGCCCCAGTCATCCACTTTTTTTGGCAAGTAATTAAGATGTCATATATCCTATTTGCTAAGGGTATGCTATATAATACAAATATAACAGTGAAATTGTGCATTCACGCTTGAAAAGGCTAAACACATACACAAACACAACGACACAGGTAGCCGAGGTTATTAAGGCATGGACTCCCAACGGGAGTTTTCTGTTTTCAAATCCCTACATGACCATCCTTCCTGAGTTTTTTTTTCCGGCTTTTCCTCATGCATCATAACTCGTTAGTGTTGGTGAGGTACCTTAAACTTAGGCCTGGAAAGTTTTCGTCCCAAATTTCCTTTCCCAATTATAATTTCATTTCATGTATTACCAGTGTCGCCACCTGTGGTGTCGTATGAAATAAGAGCATGAAGAAACATACAGAACTACCCATGACAAACTAATACAATAACTAATTAAAGTAATAAGATATCTAACTCACAGCCCCTCAGCATCAACACATTAATAACTTCTTTCCGTAATATTTTGTTCCAAGTTTTACGTGTTATGTATTATTTGCTGATATTGTAGTATAATATTTGAGAGGGTGTTAAAACACATATATTAATAATGTACACATGGTAGAGAACAAGTATAAACGTATAAAACGTATAAAATATGATATGAGGGGGAAGGCCATTGTTAGCTATATAACCAGTAACATAAAATTACGAGAAATGCAGTAGTATCTACGTAAGCATGTAACGAACTTTGGATTCATAATTAAGACGATGCAAGTCTATAAACATATATATGTAACATAAACTGTTATTGGACAGTAGCACCAATCAGGTACATTGATACAAGCCTATAATTCAAATACGTACGTTAAGAAGAACGGTTGGAAGGAGCTTGTCAGACTTCGAGCAGGAAGGCAGCGTATAAACTCGTCGCTGAATAGACGCTAAAACTACGTATTAAAGTCTACCAGTTATACATATTATAACATAACAAATGTAATAGTGAAGTGTGAATATCATATGCGATTTATTTAAAATACAAGTGAAATAATTAACAGAATACGTGCGTGAAAAATATTTTAACATTCCCCATACCCAACCCTGACAAGACACAAGTGCTCTCCGAAACAAATACATAATTATAAATGGCATAATTATAAAATAATAATTACAACATACTAACACACACACAAGAATACACATATACGATCATCATACTCCAGTCTACGAGAACGTCGAGATACTTCAGGAGAGTACGGGCAACAAAACGACCTACTGGTATGTCACACAGCATCCATTATCAACAACATAGTGGGATCCTACCAAGGGAACCGCTACAAGCAGGACTTAAACACTATTAAAAACAAAAACGCACACATTTTATAATCTTTTTGGCTTTGGCATAGCCCATTATAAACATTGGTATCAATTACACTAATCTGCATGATATAGGATGACTAAAAACTAATAACTGATTCTGATTCACTTTTGTATGCTTATTTCAGAACTGCTTTTAGTTTTTTTCTATCACGTACAGTTTTTTCACAATTTCACTTCAAAAATATAGAGACATAAAGATATTGCTTCCGCCACTACACATAAAATTGGGCTTGATGAAGCAATTTGTAAGGGCTCTACCACAGGAACGACCCAGCTTCAAGTACCTTTCCAAGAAATTTCCCTTCATTACACAAAACAAATTAAAGCCTGGAATTTTTGTTGATCCTCAAATAAAGAAATTGATGAAGGATGAAGATTTTGAGAAGACAATGAATGAGAGAGAAATAGAAGATGGACCGCCTTCCAATTAGTTACTGAAAACTTCTTAGGCAATAACAAAGATCCTAATTACAAAGCCATTGTCGAGACAATGTTGGAACATTTCAAGAAGATGGGTTGTAACATGAGTGTAAAGGTGCATTTTCTGCATTCACATATCGACTACTTTCCAGAAAATCTGGGAGATTATAGTGAAGAGCAGGGTGAACGTTTTCACCAAGATATTAAGGAAATGGAGAGGAGGTACCAGGGGAGATGGAATGAAACTATGATGGCCGACTGTTGGATGTTGAGGAGGGACAGTCATCTTCAAGGATCTGCAAGGAAGTCAAAGAAGAGAAAGTTTGAAAAAATTAAATGAAACCTTTGGCTTCTTGTTTTATTAAAATGTAGTCATGAAATAAATTAGGGGAGTTCTTGAGAGTATTCTTAGAATATTTCTTGAATAAAAACTTACCTTGTGTGAAATGGTATTTGAATACTTTTCTACGCTCATTAGTAAAATTGTCAAAACATTACTTATTTTGGTAAAAACCTGACGTGATAGATAAAAACGGAAGTTATTTCTGGAATCAGTATAACAACTTCATTTAAGACCACCTACTTTTAAGAAATCATTTGACAAAAAGTTTGAAAATGAGACTAGTGTTATCCAACCAGAATCGGAAATTACAAGAAACATCTTGGTTACAATTTTATTACGCCGTGTATACACAAAGCCCTCCTACGCTGTGGTGAGGTTTCTGCGAGGAGCTGGAAGTAAGCGGCTATGTAAATACGAAAACTGCTCCCGTGTCACAAGAACATGGAGCGAGAGGCTCTGGGTGGGAAGTACAGAGGCTAGTGATGGGATAATCATGGAAGTAGGGGCGGCCTGGCTGCACCCAGGTTCCAATCGCTTTAGGGACTCTAGGAACCAACCCGTCATTGTGTCCCACTCCCACGAGTCCTGTGTCATTACCTTGCCGCTAATTGTATCGCCTTAAGCGGGACTTACCGTAACGTATCTTCCTCAGCGGATCCTTGCAAAACTGCAACTGTGTTTCTATGAAAGCACCATCACCAGGATCAATGACTTTTAACTGCTCTTAAGATTCTGTAAGAGTAATTTATAGCATAAGAGATTCAAATATTTTAATATTGAGTGAAAAATTTAACGCCCGAGACTTGCCCAGGCTGATAATCTTCACGAAATTTTAAATACATTTTAATCTCGCGTGGCATACAGTATTTTATCCGCGACTAAACCTAAATCAGAGTAATTATCTAATTAAATACATAGATTTATCCTTGCTGGATGGGAACGTGGTAGTAAAAATCTGATGTGTTACACTCACATCACTTTCTCTACTCTTGTATTTTTACAAACGCTTATTCTACATATGCTTCATGTTAATCGAGATATCGAGATGTTAACCTTATTGCTAATTTTCTTGTAGATGCAAGGGGAATATGGTAGCCTTTAAGCTATAGTGAAATATTTTAAGGGGTGGTTGCTATGTGGAGTATTCCATTCTCTTTGCATTCCCAGAAAATTCGAGATATACATTTCATTTGTCATGAAAATATCTTAAACATATTATATTTTAATGAAAATCGTTAGAGCCATTTTTGAGAAAATTAAAATTTTCGAAAAATGTTCCATGTAAAGGATAATCTGGGATGGGAGGATTTTCTTGAAAACCTTCGTCGCATCTCTGGAAGATACTGAACGTAAATACCAAGTTTGGTGTTTATCAGACTGTTCGTTTCTGAGTTATGCTGTTCACAGACACACACACGGACATGTTTCCAAAAATGCTTTTTTTGGATTCAGGGAGCCTCAAAACATGTATTTCCGGTGAAATCTCGGTATCGAATTTTTGGGTGGAATACAATACTTCCCCTACTTAAAATATCATATGTTTAAGATATTGTCATGCGAAGTGAAATGTATATCTCGAATTCTCTGGGAATGTCTCCAAAAGTATTCTTCATTGTGAACGACTTTTGCATAAGTGGTAAACTATAAGAGATAGACAAAATGTTACTACACAAAAATGTAGCTCGCGTTAAAATACACAATTTATGTCATATACATTTTTTTTGTTGAGTGAACCGTTTTCGAGATATTGCTTGTTATTCCCTTAAATTTTCCAATACTTTTTCTCAAATGGTCATTCGTTATTCATTTTTTTGTCCTGGTAATGCAAAGAGAATGGAATGCGCCACACAGCAACCAGCTCTTAAAATATCTGACTATCGCTTAAAACCTACCAATTCCCCTTGCATCTACAAGAAAATTAGCAATAAGATTAACATCTCAATTAACATGAAACATATGGAGAATAAGTGTTTGTAAAAATAGTTTGTACAAGAGTAGAGAAAGTCATGTGAGTACAATACATCAGAACTTTTTTCTAAGTGTATCGAAAATTCAGCGTGAAGTACCCTTAATACGTTAATCTTAGGAGCATGGCGTTTACGTTTCTTTGTTTTTCGCGATGGTAGCATTAAGTACGATAAAAATTACAATGTTTTTTATAGTTTTAAGCAATGAAATCTCAATGCACCCTCAGACAGGCAGACAAACGACTCATCTCTTGTACTGATGTACAGCTGCTTCATACAGACCAAAGTAACACTTTTACAAATTTCACTACTCTAACTTAATTTACTTGTTTGAAAGGTAAAATAGACTGAAAAACTCAATGTCATGGCCGGGATTTGAACCACGGTTCTTCCGGTATCTGTCGTGTCTCTCAACATACCAGCGTGACATTAAATGTCCCAACTGACTCGCATTTTTTGCCTGTTAACCACAAGGAGATCTAAAATTCATTTTGAGATGACATACCCCAATGGCGCAATATTGTAAGTACTTTAAGTCCGAGCTTCATAGTTTAACCAACTATTAGGTAATCAATGGTAATGAATTGTTTTTTGATACAGGCCGTATATAGTACAAGATTGGAAAGGTGAAATGGTAGAGGTAGAAAGACTGACAAATCCAATGTTGTAGCCGGGATTTGAACTACGATTCTTCGGTTTCCGTCTGGTTGTTCTACCCAACTGAGCTGTCATGGTAACATGTCGGTCCCGAGGTTGCGGGTTCAAATCTGGCGAAGGGCGATGGGTTTTTTCGGGTGTAAAAATCCTTGGCATGGCCTCCTTCGGAAGGAAAGTGAAGCGATGGTCCCGTGTCGTAGATTTACGGCATGTAAATGAATTTCAAGCCTGATAAAGAGGCCTCTGAGCAAAATTTCCGATCTTTCAGATCTAATATACAGAATGGGACACTAGACGCCATATAGTAGTTAAAGAGTGGTCATAAATAACACTTAATTTAATTTAACATGCCGGCACGGCATTAAATTTCCCAACTGACTCGCATTTTTCGGGATAAAAAGTTTAATACGATATTTCGTAGGTATCAAATGACTATCGGTTTTCGGGAGGAATGGAATTCACGCTCTCTGTGCCTTTGAGGGCACTGAGAACAAAACGTAAGCAGGACAACAGAATTTTCTAGTTTAAGGGCCGGTTTCACCAACAGATTCTAAATTTTAACACAATGTTAAACTGATTTAACACTGAAGTTAACAGAAATTCTGTTTCATCAAGCAATGTTAACTTTAACAATGTCTTAAAGTCGGTGTTAAGTTAACATCCCCATATCCCTGTGTTAAGGCGTTTAATAAATATTAGAAACTGGAAAATGGCTGCCGCAACCCAAGCTGTTGATGCGAGTTTGCTACAACTGGCATTTTTGAATGTCATTCATAATAGAGGAGTAGTCGTACGTCATATTAAATTTGAAACCCTGCAAAAGTAGGAATTTTTAAAGCAATATAGACTGTCCAAGAGGTCATGTGCATGGTTTTATGGGAAATACAAGAGGTTAGAATACTACCAATAGAAGAGTGTTAACTAGGCACTTAGATTTTATGCTACTAACATTTTTCATTTACTTGTGATAATGTTGGTATTCCAAAATTAGCGTTTGTGGGTTTATCTGTAAAGTTTTCAAAGCAATTGCTTCAAGAAGCGAACTATTTTTTTCGGGTTTGCTTGGTTAATCAGCGATAACACGTTTTCGTCCACATTAGTTTCAATGCAGTGTCCGCACCAGTTTTAAACCGTCTTAAGCGCTCTTTGCACCTAACGTTTCTTGTGCAACACTTTATGTTATCATAAAATTGCCATAATTGCTAACTGGGCTTAAGACAACGCGTTCATTCCAATTAAATTACTCGTTGATTTTGTCCTAGGCTGCAATCTTATGCTTTAATGTAAGACCGTCGGCTTTTTCGCACTTGACAATACGTCTATACTTATTAACCAGATGTTAATTAACGCGTTTCAAAGAGTGAAACGTTTATTTCTGTTTACATCGTGATTCTAACCTCCAACAACCGGGAAAATCACATGGCCATGGCTATGAATGCAAATAGTTGTCGGCTACTGATACAGAGAGCGCTGCGTTACGTAAACAAAAGTGCATCGGAGTACGTTCAGAAGCAGTGTAGTTCGGCCACTGCCTTCTCGAAAGCTAGCGTCGCACAGTTCTCTTTGCCGTTAACAAAATGTTAGCTAACAATTTGCTGTAAAAGCTTGATGAAACGCAAAAGTTTTAACCTTATATTAAACTATGAACACTTGTTAAGAAGCTAGAGTATTTTTAACATCGGTTGGTGAAACTGGCCCTAAGAGTATATTTATAAGAAAAGTAACGTAATTTTGAGTCTCCTCTTGGGTAGCATCTAGTGTATCTTTCATTAACTTAACTATCCTTGGTAAAATTCTTGTCGACGAGGATGGGATTCGAACCCACGCGTGCAGAGCACATTGGATTAGCAGTCCAACGCCTTAACCACTCGGCCACCTCGTCTTCCGATACTCAACTTTCAAAGTTCTCTACTACTGCGCGTTTGGAAGCGCAAGTTTTAGTGGAAATGTGTTAATAAAACGTATGCAATTATTTCCTTTTAGAAGAAGCGCCAAAACTTAAACCGCAACACATAAACGTTTCAACTAGTTATATAATAATTAAGGTGGGAAGTGTAATAGCTCCGCTGACGTTTCCTTGCTGTGCCTGCATTTGAAATAAGGAAATTTAAGCGGTCCAAGTGTGATCTAAGGTCATATTGAGACTAGATTATACTTACTTCAAATATTATTTTTGAAAGACGCAAACAAAATTAATTTTTAATGTTTTATGAATTCTTATTCTATTCTCTTGCCTTAATTAATATCTAAGGCGTTAGTACCTAAACACGATGTTTTTCTCAAATTAAAGTACGAAAACATCTGCTTCTGGATGACTTAAATAACAAGCTCAACTCTAAGTGAAATAAAAAGAAAATATTGCCAACAATTAAACAATAAACCTTTAATCCTCCCTTATGTGTATCTTGTAATTGTTCGCTGAACTAAGCGTGTGTTCATTTGCTATTGCTGAATGAAATATCTCTATCAATTAAAGCTTAAGATTTCTTTCTTTCTTTTTTTCTTCCTTTTGTTTTCAAATTTAAAATGTTAAAATAAATGTTAAACTGCTAACCAAAAAATGTATCTATGTTCTGTACAGCACCCGCAACAATGTGTCTGTATTTGATAATATTAGCTTTTTGTTTTATCTGTTTCTTGTTCTATATGATTAACGTATATCAAACAACCATAGTTAGCTCGTTTTGATTTCCATCTATACCACCTATATCAAAAGCTTTGATAATGATTTTGTAAACAGTGCATAAGAAAGTGAGGGAGAAAGAGAGAGAGTGTGTGACCCTAATCATTAAGTGAGATAACACAAACTGAGCTGCGTATTTGTTATTATTTAAATGATGATGTATTGAATTTTCTCAAAAAGTTTATAAAACTTTAAATAACAGTTATTATATTTGTTACATATTCGAGTATTAGATCTATATTTATGATACAGCAATTCAAATCTTCATAAGATTTCGGAAGATACAATAACGAAAAGCTCGCTTTGTATCTTTAAAACATGTCTGATTTAAGAAACAGTACTGTAGGCCTCTGACGAGAAAACGTTTGCGGGATGTTATGCTCTCCGGAGGAGTGAGGGGGGGAGCAATATCACGTGGCACCTCACAATGATGTCATAAATAGATCTACTATATACATTAAAAATATCGCGCGTCAGTATTCCAGCGTGTTTTACTAGGAGCAGTGTATGTTTTCTAGTTACTTACAATGCCTAGTAAGAAAGGAGGTACAAAGTAATAAAAAGTAATCTCTGTTCATTCGTTCGCCTTATGGATCCTTACTTGTATTCAGCTTTGTTAGTGTATTTTCTCTAAGAGGGCCTTAAGCCTTGTTAATATTTTGAAAGTAGAGCCTTAATCTTTCTTAGATAGCGCTAGAATTGTGGATGTCAACACATTCCTTACAGCCGTATTCTTGTCAGAGGAACACAGCAGCAGCAGCAGTAGTAGTAGTAGTAGTAGTAGTAGTAGTAGTAGTAGTAGTAGTAGTAGTAGTAGTAGTAGTAGTAGTAGTAGTAGAAGTAGTAGTAGTAGTATAATTTTTATTGTTAAAAATATGAATTCTGCAATTTGGACGACTTTTCATTATTTCAAATATGTTCTACACGCAGACAAATGTATATTAATACAAACACCAAGTTTCTCTATTTGTTTTAAACCAGAGATCTAAAAAACTTAAATTTCCGGCAATATTTCGAATACTTAGTCTAATGCACTGCTCCCTTGTATTGTAATTGTGCGTTTTATTAATGTAAACTGTTAAACATTTGAGTATAGATACATTTAAAACCAAAATAATGATACTCCTTTAACCCTAATACACGAATAAACCCCGTGAGATGGCTCCGTAGTAGCCTATGAGGCTTACATTCGGAAGGTTCCGGTTCGATTCCCGTCGACAGCTCACTCTGAACTTGAGTTATTTGGGTTTTCTCTGGTTGGTAGGCAAATGCTTGGTGGGTTGTTCTCATCTACCACGATTTTCTTTGCATCATTTCCCTTTCATTCCATTTCCTTCTCACCTTTCAGGTGTGCTTCTAGGTTTCGTGCCGTTTCCCCCCTCCGTTGTTTAACCTATACCTAATATACCAATAAAACTGTTTTATTTGTGCTTAAAAAATCACTACTTTGATGAGTGATCACACGATAACGATGAAGTTGAGGTTGTTTAATCTGCAAGTGGGTGCCATCTTGTATACAAACTTTACACTGCGCTTACCACAATTATTAGCTGTAAATGCCAGGGGTTTTACAGCATGTTCTAAAACACAATATTAGGTGGTCCTCAATCTCAGCTCCTTTTTCTATCATGCCCGTCAAACATGTTGCATACTTATATATCGTTATAAATGGTGATTGATAAAAATCCCTAAATTAAAATGTGTATGTAAACGTACTTAGTATCTATGATAAAAAATTCAATTTCAAAACATTTGAGATATTTTAATTTTTCATTAAATTCATATGAAACTTCAATGAATCCTAGTATTGCAACTATAATTCTAAAAGCTGTTTAACATTAACTTCGGAAATATTTCGACCCATTTTTTTGTAGAAAGCAAAATGTTACCTTTTGTAAGAGTTGTGGTTTGAAATCGGTGAGCTGAGTATTTTAAAGCTTTTCTTTTGCTTCAGTTGTGGTTTGTGACTCTTTGCGTCGTAATTTTAATAAGAATGACATGAAATCTATACTTATTTGGATAAATATATACTGATTGAAGATTACAATAACATGTCACATGTTCATACTGGTCATTTTATTATAAAACATTGCTAGATTTCTAGAAAATTAAAGCAGCTTTAATTTACAATTAACTGTTCATTTAATTAAAAAATGTGTCTATAAGGTATACATCAATCAGTGTCAGAAAGAAGTGTTTAAAATATGGCGCCACGTAGAAAATAATTAATTAAAATGTCCATAAACTTTTACCTGACCATAATGGATGGCCGAACCATTACACAAACATTATAATTAGCTTATACGTTAGTCGTCAGAATTGAGTGTTGAAGCAACATACAGTACTAGCTACTAACTCATTAATGTAATAAGATGTCTAATTCACAGCTTCTCAGCATCAACACATTAATAATTTCTCTCTTTAATATTTTTTCTGTTCTATGTTTTACGTGTTATGTATTTTTTGCTAATATTGTACGTATAATAATTAAGAGGATGTTAAAAACACATATATTCATAATGTACACATGGTAGAGAACAAGTATATAACGTTATACCATATAAAATATAATATAAGAGGGAAAGGCCTTTGTTAGCTGTATAACCAGTAATATAAAATTACGAGAAATGCAGTAGTATCTACGTAAGCATACAACGAACCTTGGATTCACAATTAAGACGATGGAAGTCTGTAAACATATATATATATATATATATATATATATATGTGTGTGTGTGTGTGTGTGTGTGTGTGTTTGTGTGTGTGTGTGTGTGTGTAACATAAACTGTTATTGGATAGTAGCACCAATCAGGTACATTGACACATTCCTATAATTCAAATACGTATGTTAAGAAGAACGGTTGAAGGGAACGCTAACAGAAGCTTGTCAGTATTCGAGCAGGAAGGTAGTGTATAAACTCGTTTCTGAATAGACGCTAAAATTGCATATTTAAAGTCTACCAGTTATACATATTTTAATATGACAAAGGTGATAGTGAATTGTGAATATTTACATGTTGTTTATCTAAAATACAAGTGAAATAGTTAACAGATTACGTGTGGGCAAAATATTTTAACCTTCTCCATACCCAAACCTGACAAGACACTATTGTTCCCTACAGCAGCCGTGGCATATTTATAAACTAATAATTACAACATACTAACACACACAAGAATTTCACATTAATAAAACCAAGTTATGTCACTGAAAGCAATAGTTAAAAATACTCCTATATTGGAAGTTAATAGCTCGTTTACTCGTACATATTTGGGAAGTGACTTCTCGTTGCATAATATATATCAAGGAATGGAAAGTAATATTAGGAAATACGATACATTCAATGACTACATTAAAACATATCTAGGGAAAACATTGAGGAAGGATATAAAATTACGGTTGCATAACGTAGCAATATAACCAACGCTATTTTATGGAAGCGAAATCCTTGAATTTGTAACAAGAATGAAAAATAATAAATAATTTCATTTAAGCGCAAGCTTTGCTATAATAAGACATTGATATTGTTACATGTTGGGATGAAGGCCAAAAAGTTACCGAAAAATGATTAATTTAGGTCACCTCAACACGCACATGGGAGGGCCGCAACTCGCTGGCAGCAAAAGTACGGGAAAGGCGTGAGGTTTTATATTACATTGAAAGATTACATAACACACATCGCCTGGGATTTATTCACAAAAACGTTTGGCCTCTCTACATAATTCACAAAGGAAACAGGATGGAGGGAGATGCCACAGGTCGTAGACCGGCCACACACGCGTCTGGTCCCAGAGACCACTTCCACTCGAGTAACGCTGTCTTTTCCCCCCACCAAACGTGTCTAGCCAAAGCCAGACAGGGCTGACGACACCCCAGACAATTTCAAACAGATCTCTTCCTTTGGGTTGATCCGCACCGAAAGAAGAGACCGTAAAGCCGAAATATATTTAAACAGACCCAATAAGGCTACGTCCGATAGCAACAATAAAGCACAACAATGCGTCTGGTAATAACACTGAAATTATTATGCCACAATATTCATCAGAAAAATAACAATATTGAAATTCGTCACAGCATCCAAGAATCTTAAGAAAATATCTTGACTGGTTGTTCTTCCTTGGTGTGTTGGCTGCTGGCACTGCCTACTCCTCGAGAGTACCAACAAATATTCATCGGTATCTGCAGACACATCACTCACAACATCCTACGCTCAACATACAAATACAGTATGATTGTTAGTGTTTAATAGTATTTACCAAATGAAGAAACAATAGGGCTTCAGTGATGAGGTACATTGAAATGGATACGTGACTGAGCATTGCAAGGTTCATTCAACTTACAGTGTTACAGTTTGGTCCGAGAATAAAAAGAGAACTTATGTTTGGCATTAGTCCGAAACATGTAGGCTGGTTTCCGTTTCACTCCTTCAGAAACGCTTAAGTAGCCATTCTTGGGGTTTTTCCAACGTGTTAATATCGTTTACAGAAGGCAATGCAAAAACATAATGTCTGACAATTTCGTCTATAGATAATTATTATAGATGACACGTGTTAAATAATGATTTCTAATGTTTAGCTCTGATATTTCCAAATATGTCATTCAACCAGCTATGATTTGTAATATCCTGTAATGTTTAACCTTCAGTTATGACAACAATAACATATCTATGCGCGAATTGATACAAACTTAAGTTTTATTTTTAGTATTTTCTCTATCCCTTAGATATGGTTGATGGAGAAAGTAAAGAATTTCACCTAAAAGTTCTAAAATAACAGGATTTCATCGGAAATCGCGTTTAGAGGTCCCTGAATGAAGTAATTTCAGAAAGAAGTACATATGTGAGTATGTGTATCTGTCTCTCTGTCCATCGTCTGCTTGTCTGTCTGTGAAAAGCGTAATTAAAAACTAAAAATTCGGATATATAAAATATCTTTGACAGTCTCTTAAGGATACAAAGGGGTAAATTTTAAACACTTCTGCCCGCTCCGAATAACGCTTTACACGGAAAGCTAGAATCAGACAGTAAAATACAAATGTCATAGTCGGGATTTGAACCACACATCTTCGACTTATCCTTCCACTACCGAGGGAGATGGCTCCACAGTAACGTGTGAGGCTCGCATTCGGGAGGTACCGTGATCAATCACCGGTGGCCGCTCACTCTGACCATGCGTTTTTCGTGGTTTTCCCTGGTTGAATTGAGTTTTATTTATGGATGCTCCTTAACTATTATGGTTCTTTGCGTCCCATTCTATATTGGGTGTGAAAGACCGGAAAGACCTCTTTATCAGGCTTGAGGTTCTTTGACGTGCCGTAAATCTATGACACGGGATCACCGGCTTTACTTCCCTTTCGAAGGAAGCCATGCTAAGGAGTTTTACACCCGAAAAATCCATCGCCCTCCTCTGGATTTGAATTCCCGGCCTCGGGAACTAGGGTCTAGCTGGTACCCCTAAGACCACGGAGGATGACTTTCACTGGTTGACAGAGGCGAATGCTGGAGTGGTGTATTCCACCATGGATTTCCTCTCCCCCCCTTTTCCTCTCATTTCATTTCCCTTTCATGTTTCAAGTTGACTCCGGAGCTGTGGTTCGGTCGGTATCAGGCAGATGCTCAGATACTTGCGATTTGGAACTTCTTCTCGGCCCTGCTAGTCGGAAACCTGTCGAGCCTCCAATGCTGGGTCGTGTTTCCCTGGTCCCATTAGAGAGACGTCTCCAAGCGACTCTTCCGTGGCCGGGTGCTCAAGCCTGGAACAGTTGAGGAACTCCACGCGTCTCTGTCTACTCTGCAATCCACGCCTCTCCTACAATTCCCTCACCTTATCCGTTCCTCCTGGGGGTGTACGCACAAGAGATCTAGTAGGAGTTGAGATCCTAGTTGTCCCCTTCATTAACAAGTCCTATCTTATCCTATCGCTCCGCTGCTCTAACCAACTGAGCTACCATGGCAACGTACGGTAATTTGCTTATTGTCTTATACCAAATGTGCATTATCCTGATTACATCTACATCAAATGTACACAGATTCCTAAACCTAGTTTACCAATAAAGAATGAGAGAAAAATGGAACAAACATCTGTCAGTAACTAACTATAAAGCACGAGGGCAGTTAAATGAATTATTAGATATCCTCTCGGGGATACCGGATGTACCTGTGGATACATTAGAAAAGATGTATAACCCTATGATAAGCCCAATTTTGTTATAGGGAAGTGAAATCTAGGGTTGGGAAAGAGCAGAGCATGTAAATAAAACGCAGGTACCATTTTGGAAAAGAGCTCTTGCAGTTTTACAAGCACATCAAATTCAGGGGGTATTGAGGAAGGTGGTATGTTATGAAGACACAACACACTGTAAAATAAGAGAGTGAAGTACTGACTGAGACTGATGCAGTGGAATAACTCCACATTACGATCCAAATGTTATAAATACCAGCGAGAAAACCTGTATCCTAAGATTTGGGCAGCTGATTTGGAAAGGGGCTTGAGGAGAATAGATATAGGGTCAACATGGCAAAGAGGTGAAACAAATAACAAAAACATATGGAAAGGTGTCAAAAGAAGACTAAGAGACATCAACCAACAGGAAATAGAATAGATAGAACCTTCTCTAAGTCTAGCAAATGAAATAAAATTGAATTGGGGTAAAGAGGCATATATACTTAACTTAGGAAGAAAGGAAAGATCAGGAATGGCGTGTTTAGACTAGGGTTTTGGAGGACACAGAAAATAACTGACGATTCTGGCAGGAGAATCTGCACATTCTGTGATTTGGATGAGGACTGGGTATATATTTTGGCAAAATGTGCACAGTGGGAGAACCAGCGAACAATTAAACTCAAATAAAAACTCTTAAGTCCGTCAAGAAAGAGATTGGCATGTTGGGATCTACTGGCTGACCAGAGGAACTGGCAAAACATGCGCAATTTCATGGCTGAAGTGCGCGAAACTAGGTCAAATTTGTTCAGTTAGTCAAAGGTAATTTATCTCTATTTGTTTTTCTGTTGTTTATTTTGTCACTATACCTTGTATCCTAAATATGCATGTATGGTCAAAGACCTATGCACTAAATACTGGTGTAATAACTTCAGTAATTTGAAACCAATAAAGATACCTTATCTATCTACCAATAAAGAAACACTAGCAATAATATATTAAATGTAAATAAAAATAAGAATCGCAAATTGAAATGATAATAACAATGTTAAACTTAGTACTCGTTTAAACTAAGATTACTTATGAATATTACAAAACAGTAAAAAGATTAGTGCACGCAGATGATTCGAACCGCCTATATATACTGCAGATGAATTGTTTACAAACTAGACGCTCGTTCCAACGGAACCATCTAGAAACATGAGAAATAATTAATCAGTTTAACATAAAAATAGTATTTGTTTGTCCCAATATATATTTTCAGTTGTGCAAACAGCAGCTGTCTAATTACGAGTGTATTCAAGGGCGATGTTATAACATCGGCTATATTATTAGTTTACTTTTCTTGAGTGTGCAACCAGACATCCTTGCTACATACCATGGGCAGATTCTGATAGACCACGAGAAGAAGGCAAGCGAGAGGAATGTGTAACATCAACACTTTCCTGCGTCCGTATCATATTTACGCTCGCCGTGTGGATACGATAAGCATGTTAAGGAGGTTATAAACTACGCAGTGTTGTCAAGTACTCACTCATGGCTAGAAGTCCAGCAGCGGTGTGCAAGATCCGGGTATGAAACCTTCATTGCTGCTTGCATTTAAAAGAATCAGGCGGTTCGAAGAGCTGGTGTTTGTCTTATGCCATAGACATCATCACTCTGCCAGCATTTTCCAGACGTCAAATTATTCTCTACCCAGGACTCATCAATATAAATTATATTTCTCCCAGCATTTCTATATCCATTTATAATTCTTAGATATCTAGCTCTCCAGTTAACTATGTCTGGACGTTCAATAAGTAATTTTCTCTTGCTTCCACATCGTTTCCATTTGTAGCCCATGCTGTGCAACAGCTTACGTAGAGTTTCTCTTCCCCATGGAAAATGTACAGTTTCTCTAATTACTACAAGTAATTTGGGAACAGTAGGCACTGTTTTTCTAACCAAATAAAAATCTCGAATTAAGTTTATAATTGCTGTTCTATCAAAGTCATCACAATGAAATTTAAACTCCTCGGCACACGGTCTCTTTTTCCCTTGAGTATGCAATAGTTTTTCACCAGCTGTAACACCTCTCCTTATTCTTGATAAGTGCGTTCCGATATCCCACAATAATTTGCCACGCGTGAATTACTTTGTGAAATTACACATGTCAATTGTCCTGATTTTGCTTCTTCGTCACATACTTCAATCACTTTTCTTATTACTTCCCTTGATTCGCTGTGGACAGTTTGTCCCTTCTTTCGAATAATAAAGAAAGAATAAAAGTAACAAAAATGATATAAGTTGTTGTATTATAGTATATACCGTAACGCGTGTTACCAGCAAGAGCCAATGCGTTAACACCTATTACGGCGGTTGCTGTTCTACTAGTATCAGATCTGGCAGCATGGGTGGTTCATTTGCACGCATAACACATCTCGTAGTTAACGTAGTAAACAAATCGACATTACGTGAGCAGATAAACAGTTACAGAACCCCGCTCGCCTTCTCGTTGTCCAACAGTAGTTGCGGCTGACTCCCTGGTGTAGCAGTGTAGTATTCAGCCACCAGAGGTGCAAAGTGCACTTCCTCGTGCTAGATTGTGAAGCACGTGTCAGGAAAAAAGTATTCCCTTCGGTTCAGAGTAGGTAAACACAAAGTGAAGTTAAGGACACTGGTGACTCTGGAACAACCAATACCACACTGCTATCCAACTTTGATTCATGCTATTTAATTAAATGTTATCAAAGGATGCGCCTAGTTTCACCAGCTTAAACGAGAACCTTACTTAATTATTCATAATGGCAAAGCTTTTACGCTCTCAGTTCTTGGGTAGCTAAGACAAGTAAATGAACAAGTTAATATATTTTTGATTCTGTTTACACACATACACACGCATTTATTCACCAACAGAGCATACTGATTTTCATTATACTGACTGCACTTAGTAATTCCTAATTTATAATTTCTACCGGCTGAAACTTATCTAATTAGAAACATTTTCTAAAATTCGCCTCCTTGTTATTATTTTGAATGTATTATTATTTCATTTGTATCCCTCAATTTAAAACAGAACACACAGTGAGCATTCGTCTCCATTTTAAAAAATCTGTCGTGCTGCACACACATAGATTTCTCTACTCTTGTACAAACTATTTTTACAAACTCTTATTCTCCATATACTTCATGTCAATCGAGATAAATATTTGCAGAAACGATCTTATTGCTAATTTTCTTGTAGGTGCAAGAGAAATATGTTAAGCTTTAAGCGATGGTTTAATCTTTTAAGCGCTGTTTGCTATGTAGAGCATTTCATTCTCTTTGCATGTCCAGACATTAAAAAATGATAATAATAAAAATTAAAAACTGTTGACGAATTCCCAGTTAAGAAAAAGTATAAGTTGGGAAATTCAAACAAATAACAAGTAGTATCTCGCAAATGGTTAACTCGAAAATGTATGACATAAATTGTGTATTATAACGATATCTACATTTTTTGTGTAGTAAAATTGTGTCCATCTCTTACAGTTTACCAGCTATGCGAATGTCATTCAGAATGAAGAGCGTTTTTGGGGACATTCCCAAAAAATTCAAGATATACATTTAATTTGCCATAAAAATATCTTAAACGTGTGATATTTTAATCAAAATCGTTGTAGTCATGTTTGAGAAAATCAAAGTTTTCGAAAAATGTTCCATGTAAAGGGTAGTCCGGGATGGTTGAAAATCTTCATGTTGCATCCTTGGAAGATACTAAACTCAAATACTAAGTTTGGTATTTATCCGACTTTTCGTTTTTGAGTTATGTTGTTCACAGACTGATACACAGATAGACACACACACAAACACATGATATGTTTCCAAAAATAATTATGTAACATGTATTTCCAGTGAAATCTCGATTTTGAATTTTTGGGTGGAATGCAATACTTCCCCTACTCGCTATACGTAGTAGAGAAAGTAAAAATGCTCTTTTCTTTGGGATTCAGGGGGTCTCAAAACATTTTTCCGGTGAAATATCGGTATCGAATTTTCAGGTGGAATGCAATACCTTGTCTACCTAGTATGTACGTGGTAGAGAAAGTAAAAATTACAGCAACCAAATTAAAGAAGAGAAAGCTCTCACTTGAAATATACAGAAAGTACTTAATGATGTTAAGTTTCATGTTCAGAAATCTTTCAGAGTCTTTTATTTTATTATTTTTATACCTTTTAGGAAAATTACACAGATTTTTCAAGTTTTTCATACGTGATATTCAAACGTGCATTTGAGAGCTATTGATTTAATATAACAACTGATTATATCGATATAAGTGATTTAAAACCATGGATAAATAAATCCGACAAGTCGTAAAAACTGAATGAGGTGCATGTAAAGTGGTTTTGTAAACACTACATAAGTAAACGTTGAAAAAATGGTGCAGCTATAAAAAAATACAAAACGAATAAAATGAAAAATCTTAAAGGTGCCAGATAAATTGTAATATCGATTATTTTTTCTGCATATTAAAAATTAGAGTTTTCTGTCCCATAGTTTGAGGCAGTATTTTTAACACTTAAATGATTTAAGTCTAATTATATAATATATAAATTCAATAACAGCCCCCCTTAAAGCAATATGTGTATATAACAAGATATAAAAAGTGTACATTACAGTCATTGTATATGTCTATATTATTGTATACATGTCATAACGTTATCTGAAAGTATTACGTAATTTGATAATGTAGGAGCTGTGAGAATAATAGGTTAAAAGTTGCTAACAATCAGGTAACAATGCCTTAAGGCAATAATAAGTAAGAAAGTGTAATAATGCTACTATTCATTCTTGGAGCAACAATAATGCAATTTTTGACACAGTTTATAAAATAGCCAATCAACAACCAGAAAAAGATTTAGTTAAATAAAAGTATTCTATTGGATTAGGAATAGCCAATCAGAGACTTAAAATACAGAAATTTACAAATTTAGGCGGTAGAAACCAAGTCAGTTGCTTGTAGATAGTGCTCATAACAGGACGTGTTGCTAGCAGACAGCGTTCCTAACCGGACACGAGATGTGTACTCCAGAAGTATAATACGTATTCATCGTGAGATGAAAATAGTTTACATATTAAGTAGTGCAAGTAATTAATAAAACAAATCTCACAGCACTCCCCATATCAGTGAAGTGCTATTTAAAATCGCGTCAAGAATTAATAAAAAGGAGTCAATTAAAAATTATAATCTGTGTAAGCCTACATTCTTCAGCCGCATCACGCCCTGTTAAGAAATTCATGTCTCTAAAAATAATACTGACGCAGCCGAGGCAAACATAAATATATAATATTTAAAGAAACAGTCAAATTACAAAGTTGATATATTTAAACATTTTTTGGGGGCAAAGGCCACCGGAAAGTACATTTGGGGCGAAGGCTACCGGAAAGCGGGTACTATACGTGCGGTTGCAACTACTTCAAGTTCGGCTCCCCAACAGTTGAAATATAATACAACTCCTACTTCAAATTGGCTTTCCATACGTGAAACAACAAAAGCAACTTCAAATTGGCTCCCAAAATGTGGGGCAAATAATGATAACGTAAAAACAATAACTATTTCAAATTGGAACCCATTCGTGGGGTAGAAAATCTACTTGAAGTGGAGACGAGCGTTTTTATTTTGATATTTAGAGCACCTAGACAACCATCAATATCCAAAATTTCCTCTGTGAAAGTATAACAACGTAAATAAAGGAATTCATTGTTACCATTTAAAATACCCAGAGCGAGTTCTATAGGTTAAACGCATGACTGCCTATTCTTAAGATAAGCAGCAATATAAAATGGTATTTCCAGACCTTTTTTTGTCGGTTTAGGTTGGATAAATGGGACTAGCGGGTAGCCCGGCTGTTGAACTGCATGTTATATTTAGAAAGTGAACACCTGATTTATACTTGAGACACTTTGCCCCACTTTTGTCTCGTACCTTATACTGAAGGAATCTCCTCACTTCCGGTGCTAGCCCAAAAATAACAAGCACTGGACGCGTGGCTGTCTGCTCAGGTGTGCCAATGGCAAATGTATATTAGGCTCGTTTCTGGTGGGGAAAATGGGTTTATTTTTAGTGTCAAGAGAATCCCGTATACATGCTCTACCCAAAGTGTGGGGGAAAATTTGAAACCAAAATAGTTTTTTCAAACATTGCTCAGATTGTTTGAATCTGTTTGCTTTCTGTTATATTTTCTAACCTATAGTACTCATTAGTTTCAATTTATTGATTCATAAACGTTTAAAGCAAAATGGTATGCTATATTACTCTTTAAATTAACGATAACCTAAAGTTAAGAGCATTTAATCCAGTATTTCACAGGTGGAGTAGAGATTGAGGCAGTATTTTAACACTTAAATGATTTCAGTCTAATTATATAATAAAAAATATAATAACAGCCCGCCTTAAAGCAATATGTATATGTAACAGTATATAAAAAGTGTATATTACAGTCACTGTATATGTTTATATTATGTACATGTTCAATAATGTTATCTGAATGTATTACGTAATTTAATAATGTAGGTGAGAATAATAGGTTAAAAGTTGCTAACAATGAGGTAACAATGAGGTAACCTTGAGGCAATAATGAAATTGAAAGTTTAAATGATATTAGTCATTATTGGAGCAACTATAATGTAAATTTTGAGACAGTTTAATAAATAGCCAATCAACAATCAGAAAAAAACTTAAGTTAAATAGAAGTATTCTATTGGATTAGGAATAGCCAATCAGAGACTTGAAATACAGAAATTTACAAATTTAGGCGGTAGAAACCAAGTCAATTGCTTGTAGACAGCGCTCATAACTGGACGTGTTGGTTGTAGACAGTGTTCCTGACGTTAGATGCTTCCTCGAGAAATTTAATACGTATTCGTGTGAGACGAAAATAGTTTACGTGTTAAAAAGTGCAAGTAATTAACAAAAGAATCTCACAGCTCTCTATGTCAGTGAAGTGTTATTAAAATCGTGTCAGGAATGAATAAAAAGGAGTGAATTAAAAAATATAATCTGTGTAGCCTACATTCTTTAGCCGCATCACGCCCTGTTAAGAAATTCATGTCTCTAAAAATAATACTGACGCAGCCGAGACAAACATAAATATATAATATTTAAAGAATCAGTCAAAATTACAAAGTTAATAGTTTTTTTAAACATTTTTTGTGGCAAAGGCCACGGGAAGTACATTTGGGGCGAAGGCTACAGGAAACTTTTTACCATACGTGAAGCAACTAAATACCTACTTCAAGATAAGTAGTGCTACCAGACTTTCATTTGTCTACTTACTCCTAGTATTATGTGTTAGAAGTTTAGGATGTAAGGCAAAATATAGGATAAAACACACATGTTTAAAAGCTAATGATCTGTGGAATGTGCCTCATTGGCATTCTGTCTGGAGCAATTTCATCTCTCAGGTATTCTCCATCGCTCCACAAGGTGCTGCCATGTGCTCTGCAGAGTGATACATTAAGGTTTGTTTACTCCTACTTTGAACTTAGAGTGAAACGAGTTTACATTTCTGTAAAAATACATTTTATGCACTTTTGTGCAGTATTCAATTTTTTTGTGAGTTGTAAATTTTCTGGGTCTCTAATTATAAGGAATGAAGGGAGGATTCGCCGTATAAATCTTCTAGTTTTTTCAAACTACTTTCAAACAACTAAAATAGTTGTTTTACTTGTTTTAAATATTGTAACCTTACTAATATTTCAAACTTTTTATTAATCCAGGGCAAGCATTAAGTGTGAAGAAGGTTCACGTATGGAAAGCCAATTTGACGTAGGAGTTGTATTGTAGTTCAACTGTTGGGGAACCGAACTTGAAGTAGTTGCAACCGCACGTATGGTAAAAAGTTTCCGGTGGCCTTTGCCCCAAAATGTTTAAAAATATTAACTTTGTAACTTGACAGTTTCTTTAAATATTATATATTTATGTTTACCTCGGCTGCGTCAGTATTATTGTTAGAGACATGTTTCTCTTTGCAGGCTTGTGGTGCGACTGAAGAATGTATGCTTACACAGATTATAATTTTACTTCACTCCTTTATTAATACTTGACACGATTTAAATGACACTTCACTGATATAGAGAGCTGTGAGATTCTTTTATTAATTACTTGAACTTTTTAACACGTAAACTACTTTTGTCTCACACAAAATACGTATTAAATTTCTCGAGGACACATCCCGCGTCAGGAACACTGTCTACAACCAACGCGTCCAGTTATGAGCGCTGTCTACAAGCAACTGATTTGATTTCTACGCTTAAATTTGTAAATTTCTGTATTTCAATTTCTGATTGGCTAATCCTAATCCAATAGAATACTTTTATTTTACTTAAGCTTTTTTCTGGTTGTTGATTGGCTATTTTATAAACTGTCACAAAAATTACATTATTGTTCCTCCAAGAATTACTAGTAGCATTATTACACTTTCTTACTCATTATTGCCTCAAGGTTACCTCATTGTTACCTCATTGTTAGCAACTTTTAACCTATTATTCTCACAGCTCCTACATCGTTAAATTACGTAATACATTCACATAACATTGTTACACACGGATACATTAATATAAACATATACAGTGACTGTAATATACACTTTTTATACATTGTTACATACACATATTCCTTTAATGCGGGCTGTTGTTTAATTATATATTACATAATTTGACTGAAATCATTTAGGTGTTAAAAATACTGCCTCAAGTGACATTTGGTTAACATTTGAAAACTTCAGTGATAAAAGCACTTGCCTTTCTCATGACAAGCATTAAGTTGTAGAATATCTATGTATTATCTTCCTCTAGAAGTGTTTTCAAATCAGCGTTTTCTTTTGGGAGCTCCTTTGTAATAAAAAGAGTATCTGTGGAACGACAGCCTTGCCAGGCCGTAACCAACCAAACCAACTGCAGCCTCATGCGCACATGCTGGGCATACGGGGAGGTGTTGTGGTCAGCATCATGCTTCCCTCAAGCGGAATGTTGGTTTAATGGAATTACAGGTCGCTATTCTCCATAGATCCTCGTATCCCTCACGATGCTAAATAATGACACTTGATGTTAGCGGATTTCTAAAAATAAAAAATACTTTAAAAGTTAAAATGTATGCTCTGAATAAAAAATAGGTAGAATACTCAATACAATAATCCTACTTTCACTATCAAAGATATTAGTTTTAATACTTTTAGAAAAAAACAGTGACTGCAGAATGTGTTCGTCCCCACTTTGAAAAATTCTAGCAATAGAATTAACCGGGAGAAAATTATCATTTTATATGCAGAAAGAACAAACAGCATTACAGTTTACATGTTACGGAGTGTTTCAACTGTTTAATTTTATTGCTTTTATAATTTTTTGAAAATTGCACGAGTTTCTCAACTTTTCCGCGTGTAGTGTTTATTTTACATGCATTTATCACAGCAAAGTTTTCTGAACAATGCCTGAAATTGCCGTGAAAATGGGTTTTAAACTGGCGGTGGGGGAACAGTCAATGTCAGAGGTTATCAACGTTTTTACTCAACTTTCTCATTTATGCCTCATTTTCAAAACTTTACAGATTTGATTCTGCGTCAGTTTAAAACATATGCGGAACTAAAGATCACGCTGTTTCGTCTCTGAAGCACTCCAAAGAGTGGTTCCGCGGCATAACAGTAATGCTTCTCTCCCTGAAGCAATGTACACCAATATACACCACATACATACACCATTATACACACACACACACGCACGCACGCACAGGCACACACATACCAACACCGACAAATGCACATACATACACACACGCACAGACATACATGTACACGAACAAACGCGCACACATACACACAAGCACAAATACACATACACCAACAAACACACACACATACACAGTCACTCATACACCAACAAACACACACATACATACACAGTCAAACATACACCAACAAACACACATACATACAGTCACACATACACTAACAAACACACACACATACACAGACAAACATACACCAACAAACACACACATACATACACAGTCAAACATACACCAACAAACACACACATACGCATTGTCACACATACCCAACAAACACACACTACACACATACACGAAAAAAACGCACTCACCGCATACACATCTGCCACTTTACTTAGTAAATTACTTTCTCGAGAATTCTAAGATTCTAGAAAGTCGTGTCAGAGATTCCAGAAATAATTTCTAGTAGTAGTTTAGTAGAACGGCGGCCCCGTGGCCGAGTGGTTAGACCGCTCGCCTCCCACCGAGGCGGCCCGGGTTCAATCCCAGGGACCTGCATGTGGGATTTGTGGTGGACGAAGCGGCATCTGGGCGGGTTTTCTCCGAGTTCTCCGGTTTCCCCCGCCATTCATTCCACCAACTGCTCCATCATCACCTTTCCTTTCATCCATTTCACCAACATTTCGTTTCATCTCCTTCCTTCATCCCATACCAGGCATCGGACTGATCACCCATCCTGAATGCTCTGTCTGATCCATGAGTGTCTGCTCCTCGACGGGCCTCTGACCCAAGGCACCCGCTTGTAAGTCCTGGGGGTGTTGAACTGAAGATCACGCTGTTTCGTCTCTGAAGCACTCCAAAGAGTGATTATTCGCCATAACAGTAATGCTTCTCTCCCTGAAGCAATGTACACCAATATACACCACATACATACACCAACAAACACACACAACACTCATTCACTTACTCATTCACTACATCTGCCACTTTACTTAGTAAATTACTTTCTCGAGAATTCTAAGATTCTAGAAGGTCGTGTCAGAGATTCCAGAAATACACTATAGCAATCCGCCAAAGCGTCCAGCGTCCTTTGTTACACCATTGTTCACTGCAGCATTAACCAGCTCGTATATGTTTGGAAAAACACAATAAATACTTTAGATATAAAACATGATATAAAACAATAATACCCAAAGCAATGAACATCGAAGAACAATGGTTTAAATTATGCCAAATGTCTTGTGCTGCAGAACATGGGAGTCAATGTGCTCTTTTACACAAAATATGTTCTAACGTTTTCCCTCGCCATTGATAATAAAGTTCAAACAGTTTTGTTTTCTTCTTTGTTTCTTTCTTTCTCTTTCGTTTGATGTTTTTTTTAGCTTATTTTGTATAATGAAATGAATATAATTCGTTTTGCCTGTATCTTTTAAGATTGCTTGTATTAGGATTAAACTTTATCAAGTTTGTCTCGTATTAAAACGGTAAGAGCTTCACTTCTTGATGGATTATTATGAGACACTTTGTTTCAGCCAAAAATGTGCAACGGGAGTAATTCATGGGGAGGTGTGATTAACTGATTACGCACAGATATTTTCAATTTTAAAAATCTGATGTGTTACACTCACATGACTTACTCTACTCTTGTACAAACTATTTTTACAAACGCTTATTCTCCATATGCTTCATGTTAATCGAGATATCGAGATGTTAATCTTATTGCTAATTTTCTTGTAGATGCAAGGGGAATTGGTAGGCTTTAAACGATAGTCAAATATTTTAAGAGCTGGTTGCTATGTGGAGTATTCCATTCTCTTTGTATTACCAGGACAAAAAAAATGAATAACCAATTCCCATTTGCGAAAAAGTATTCGAAAATTTAAGGGAATAACAAGCAATATCTCGAAAATGGTTCACTCAGAAAATTCGAGATATACATTTCATTTGTAATGAAAATATCTTAAACATATGATATTTTAATCAAAATCGTTAGATCCATTTTTGAGAATACTAAAATTTTCGAAAAATGTTCGATGTAAAGGGTAATCTGGGGTGGGGGGATTTTCCTGAAAACCTTCGTGTCGTATCTCTGGAAGATAATGAACCTAAATACCAAGTTTGGTGTTTATCCGACTGTTCGTTTCTGAGTTATGCTATTCACAGACACTTAGACAGACACACACACACACACAAACACACTGACATGTTTCCAAAAATGCTTTTTTTTGGATTCCTGGTGGTCTCTAAAACATATATTTCCGGTGAAATCTCGGTATCGAATTTTTGGGTGGAATACAATACTTCCCCTACTTACTGTACGTAGTAGAGAAAGTAAAAATGAATTGAAATGTCTCTTGCACATTCCTGATATTATAGTAAAGTAAATAATCCACTTCGAAGGCAACGCCTGATAGAATGAAGTACGTCAACTTATATCACTAACGGTTGAGTTAACTCAGGAGGAATTCTGCTTAAGCTCTGTGCCTGAAACTGAAGCATTGATATCATATCGCTTAGAATCACTAATATTTCTATGAATACACTACCTTTAATGATTGAGAACAATATTATAGATCAGATTAGCATTTTTGAAGTGATTCTCTGAACATGAGAAACTATACTAAATCGTTCGTTACTAACGAAATAATATATCTTCCGGAACGATATCTTCTTTCGCTTTTGCCATCCGTGGCCAGTTGGGTTTGCTTGACGTCCATGTGCACTGGAGTTTATTCTTTCTCCTCTGAACTATCTGTTTTTAAGGTTTCGACGCTTTTGGGGGGGGGGCTTATAAGGATGCGATTTTTGGAGACGACTTGACGACTTGACATCCTGAAGGGAAAAGACGATCCCGAATAATATATATACACATTAATATCGTTTACACGTTAAAAACCGGAACCCGGAACCGGAACCGGAACCCGGAACAGGGTGAACCATTTAAGTTAAGACTGTACAATATTTCCAAAACTAAGCGTTGTAGAAAGAAATGTCTTGAATAAAAGTTGTTTGATATTATGAGGTAAAGTAAATGCCATTAGTCGTGTTTTTTGGAGGCCGTTGTGATGGTCATTTCGGGGTCAATTTAATTTTAAAGTGGTAACTTACTTTTTTATGTTGTTTTCTCACCCCTCATAAAAAAATAAACAAAGTTTGTATAAAAAACTTTGCAATTGTTCTTAAACCAACGTAAACAACAACGAAAACTCTGAATGGCAGTGTACAGGAGCGCAATGAATGGTTGGACCGTCCATGGATTGTCATTTGAGGGTCAAGTTACGTTTCCTAATTGAGAACCAACATTTTTTATTTTGTTGCGCTATTCCTCATCACAAAATAAACCGCTTTTTATAAACCATTTTCTTATGAGAAAACATACAAAATGTAGGTTCCCATTTTAAAAAATTAAATTGACCGTCATAACGTCCTCTAAACAAAAACACGACTAAGGCATTTACTTTCCCCCACAATATCAAGCAACTTTTATTATTTTTTTCTACAACGCTTAGTTTTGGAGACATTGTGCAATCTTAACTTAAATGGTCCACCCATATATATATATCCTGTTCCACCATAAATCTTCCTCTATTTCCCAATCCATGATTGCCCCTCTAATTCCTTGAATCCACGTGCTATGCGATCTTCCTTTTCTCCTCCTTCCTGGTGGTGTCCACTCCATTATCCTTTTGGCTAATCTTTCATCTTCCATTCTTTTAGCATGCCCATGCCATTCTAATTGTTTCTGTTGAATAAAATCTAACACTGAATTTTGAACATTCATATTTTCCAGCTATAATTTCTTGTTTTTTAATATTTCCTTTTTACTTTCTCTACTACGTATAGTAAGTAGGGGAAGTATTGTATTCCATTCAAAAATTCGATACCGAGATTTCACCGGATATATATTTTTTGAGACCCCCTGAATCCCAAAAAAGCATTTTTGGAAACATGTCCGTGTGTGTCTGTGTGTGTGTCTGTCTGCCTGTGAACAGCATAACTCAGAAACGAACAGTCGGATAAACACCAAACTTGGTATTTAGGTTCAGTATCTTCCAAGGATGGGACACGAAGGTTTTCAAGAAAATCCCCCACCCCAGATTACCATTTACATGGAAGATTTTTCGAAAATTTTAATTTTCTCAAAAATTACTTTAACGATTTTGATTAAAATATCATATGTTTAAGATATTTTTATGACAAATAAAATGCATATTTGAATTTCCTGGGAATGTCCCTAAAAGTATTCTTCATTGTGAACGACTTTTGCATAACTGGTAAACCATAAGAGATAAACAAAATTTTACTACACAAAAAATGTAGATCGCGTTAAAATACACAATTTATGTCATATACATTTTTTGTTGTTGAGTGAACCATTTTCGAGATATTGCTTGTTACTCCCTTAAATTTTTCAATACTTATTTTCTCAAATGGGAATTCGTTATTCATTTTTTTGTCTTGTATATGCAAAGAGTATTAATCTGTGGGAAAGGGAATGGTGCTGCACCTAGCAACCAGCTATTAAGAGATATGTATGTTTTATAATAAACCAGAAGTATTTCATATTGTGATGTTATATGATACTTAAAATTTGAGTTGGTATATATTAATTCACATCAGTGAATTGAGTTGGGTCTCAGCTGAGGATGAGATAAACATATCTCTCGAAAGCGTTCCTACGGTAACAACTAGCGCCTTTATGTGATGTGAATTAATATATACCAACTCAAATTTTAAGAAAAAAAGATATGTATGTGCGTAAAGGCTACTGTATTTCCAAATTGCCCTTGTAAATATATATTCCCCTTACATCTACAAGAAAATTAGCAATAAGACAGAGTCTGCAAATGTTTATCTCGATTAACATGAAGTAGATGGTGAATAAGCGTTTGTAAAAATAGTTTGTACAAGAGTAGAGAAAGTCATGTGAGTGTAACACATGAGATTTTTTTCCAATGAACGGGAAGTTGACCCGTTAAGTCCGACCCCGATTAAGCTGACTAGAGTAGGACTAAGGTCAGAAGATGGAGAAAATTAGTCTAAACTAGAGATGAATGGAATGTTGCACTAAATGAGGCCAAGGTTCTCAGAGGACCATAGTGCTTTGGAATAAGTGCAGTAAAAATGATATTTTTGATGTCGTTATTTACACAACACATTTCCAGTGTTCATATGTTTCTTATGCAAGTACTATTTGTCTCGCTTTTGATTGCCATTAGACCGATAGATGCATGTTGTAAAATACTATATTTATTGCATTATAATAAACTAATTGTGTCACATAAGAATTGTAGTTAACACTAAATAAACATTTTAAAAATATTTAATAATCCTGCTGACGGTTGATGGCATTTATTGGCTTCTGTGAATGCAAGGTGGGAGAAGCAGGATATGAACCAAATAACGCAACATTGTCCCGCCCTTCATTCACAGAAAGTCAATAGGAGTCATACCAGCATTCAGCAGAGCTAGCATGCTTCTCGGCAGATATAAGCGATGGAGGTAATATAAGTGTGTCGCTTTAAATCACGTAAAAAGTATTCAGCATACAGCAAACAAGGTCGAAGAAGCGGACGAGTCAGCATAACTGTGTCGCTTGTTGCGTTAAGTATATAGCAGCTGTACCTTTTTCACTATAAGTTGAAAGGAGAAGTAAACAAAACCTAAATGTATCACTCCGCCGAAAACATGGCAGCACCACGTGGAGAATGACGGGAACTATGTATCCGTGAGAGGAAATTGCTTCAGACAGAATGCGAATACAATATTTGCGCAGATTGGGGATCATTAGATTTTAAACACTGTTTGTCTTATTCTTATATTTTGCCTTACATCCTAAACTTCTAACACAGACTAAGAGTAGACAAATGAAAGTCTCACCTGAACAGTTCGGCAACTGTGATTGAAGGTACTGGATTAAACTGTTCTTAACTTCAGGCTTTAGAAATCATTCATTTAATGACTAATATCAGTATACCACCTTTGCTTTAACCTTTTATGAGTCAACAAGTTAAAAAAGAAATTTCCGGTGAAATCTCGGTATCGAATTTTTGGGTGGAATATAATACTTCCCCTACTTACTATACGTAGTAGAGCAAGTAAAACTGGTGCGTGCAAGTGCTTCTTCTAGCACCATATTGATTAATTGTTTTAAAATTGAAGGTTTTGGTGTTAAAGTAATTAAATTAGCAGCGGTTGAAGGAGCGTTCGCCCATACTGTCCGGCGCAATCAATCTTTCAGATCAGTGGACTGTACTTCTAAACTTATCCAATGTATGAGGAATGACTCCTGCACTAAAAATTCTGCAGGATTGTTTGGTTGTGGTGAAGTCAGAGCTACTATATATGTAAGTTACACATTATTTATTTTATTATTAGTTTCGAAACCTTCGTATTTTTGAAGAAACAATTTTACGGATTTTCTTTTCTCCCTTGTTTCATTGAGAAAAAATTAAACTATACTGTTTTTGTAGCGGGAAATCGTCGATCCTTGGGTTGATGTGGTCTTCGGCAGTGTTCTTCCTCGGCTATTGATGCTCGTCGGTTGTTGTGTATTCCATTTCTAACTATATATAATTATTAATTCTCAGGTTATAGATGGTGAGGCAAGTTTAAGAAATACACTGCAATTTTACCTTAATAAATGAAGTTTATTCACAATTGAAATAATTATGGGCTTTAAAATAGTCAGAAGCCTAGCTATCTGCACACGCATTCCCACCCTTGTGCATCTGTAGCACCTCGCGTCGACATGAATTCTTGAAGATCTGTGATAGAGAGGGAGTGAGCTCTGAAGCCTTGCCTGCCCTTATATACGGGAGCCTAGTGACGCTCACCTCTACGTTTAAAAATGTAACGACTTTCCCTATTGGTCCTCAGACCTCGTTACCTTAACATGTATGAGAATATGTGGCTTCAGATCCGTGCGCTTAAGCGCCAACTTGTAGCGTCGTGGAGCCAGTTCCATATCTCTATCTGTCTCTTTCTATTTCTCCGTACCGTTGCCGGTTCCCTGCCTGTTGGCTTGGTGAAAGGTACGCTCTATTTAGGATTATGCTTTCTTGTAATTCTGCTAGCTCGCCCGTTTCTTACAATCAGCTCTGTACAAATGTTAGATGAATATTTTAACATGTTAGTGAATTAAACTATTACTGTACAATTCTTATATATATGGTTCCCCTTTCATATGTACAATTCCTATATATGTATAATGTATCCCCTTTCATTTTCTTGTTTCAAAACTATGCTCACCTTAAGCTAGCTATGAAATTTCATACTCTACGTTAATATTTGTGGCAACTATAAAAACAAACTATTCTTCCGACAACAATGTTTATTATTGTTACAGATTTTCTGCTAAATCATTGCCGGTTTATCCAACTTGTAATCATGCAGGGAAACCACATCAAGCATTTCAATATAAGCGCCTGACTAAGCAAGATACTAAACATTTCCATGAACCTTTTTATTCTAAATCTGAAAAAAAAAAATGTTCAGCATAGTTTCATACTAAGGCACATTCTGCTAACAAAACCCAAACGCTCCAGTATACGTGACAGTTCACGACAATCTAAACCAACAACAGTTAAATACAAAGTGCGAGCGAAGAATGGACTATTAATTCCTGTGTGTATACAGACTTTCTAGGTATTCTTTGCATTAATAAGGATCGTGTGCAATCAGTGACCAAAAACTACCAAACGTCTGGAAGGTATTACCAAAGAGGCGGGAATCACGTGTCGAAGAAAAATGAACGACGAAGAGCTAGTGTTAAGATGTTTATTGAATCACTAACAGTGATTGAGAGTCATTACTTTGAGGCAATATTTTATATCACAACACTGCATATGACATATGGCATATGCAGTGAATGCCAGAGTGATTGTAGTGTAAATTAACATTATTCTATGACAATGATTTTAGATGTTTGTTAGCTATAAGCATTATTAGGAAATAAGTTTACACGGCCTCACTGAAACTGACAATAAGGGTGGGTAACAATGAAGCGATGGGGTGAGTTGTTTATCAATTAGAAGAGACAAACAAATGACGTCAGGGTAGCGCGACTTTCTTTAGAAATGGAGGGAATATCTTCCCTAGAGCATATGTTTTAGTAATTATGATTGGCTTATAAGATAGACGCTAATGTTGGCGTGATTTATTAACCAATAGCAACTCTATTATAATGGTTAGGCATATCGGGGTGAGGGAGTATAAATTCTTGAGCCAAAGGCAAGTATCGCGCAGTTCTACAGAATCATTCACAAGGTAAACGTCGCGGAGTTCTAAGAAATCTCTCTCGCGAGTTACCCGTCAGGCAATTCTAAGGAAGGCATTCACGAAGTACACAGTACAAAATTCTACGAATCTCTCCGGTCGTAAAGTTAGTTACAAAATGTGAAATAGTGCGCGGTAAATAAGTGATTGTACTTACATTCGGAAATATAACAGTTTCAGTCAGGCGTGTATATAGATTAAATATGTGAAATTAATTAAGTGTGACGGCATTAAAAGTGTAAAAACAAATTATTTTATCAGTGTTATCTTTTAGTAACAACTCCTTTCCGTTTACACGCCCTGCTCAAGAGATATTTGCTCGACTGAGTAATAATAGCTAGCCGGAGGACAAAGAACTCAAAATTCAAAATAGTAAAGCAATAACAGGCGCCAAGTAAAAAAAGATAACACGAGAGATTACCGCGACAACTTTAGGTTTAAGCTACATTACAACAACTTAGTAAAATCCCTCGGTTTACAAACTGCGCGAGTATTCAGAGGGATAAATCGCACCCATGCTACCTGTCTTTTTCCTTTAGCTACTGAGTTATCCAATGAGGTGTCATGAAGAGGAAGTGGGCTGATACGCAGGAAACAAGTGCCACGTCACTTTTGTAAACACAGCAATTTTATAATGCAGAAAGGTTTAATGGGATCTTGTTTACATTGTGATGACTCAAAAACTAAAATTTTTATTTCAGTTCTGCAAGAGGTATATTAAAGAGTGCAGTTTCGAGATGATGATATGTGATTGGTCTCCCTATAAAACAATTAAAGCCGTTAGTTTTCATTCTAACACTTCAATTGAAATAATTTCTATTATGAAATTTGAAGCAGTATTTTTAACACTTACATGATTTCAGTCTAATTATATAATATAAAATATAGTAACAGTCCGCCTTAAAGTAATATGTGTATAAATAACATAAAATGTATGTAACAGACATTGTATTAATGTTTATATTATTGTGTACATGTTTAATAATGTTATGTCAATGTATTACGTAATTTAATAATGTAGCAGTTGTGAGAGCATAGGCAAAAGTTGCTAACAATGAGGTAACCTTGAGGCAATAATGAGTTGGAAAGATTAATAATGCTACTAGTAATTGTTGGAGCAACAATAATGTAAATTTTGAGACAGTTTATAAACAGCCAACCAACAACCAGAAAAAGCTTAAGTTAAATAAAAGTATTCTATTGGAGTAGGATTAGCCAATCAGAAACTAAAACAGAGCAAATTGTACAAATATCAGGCGTCAGTTGCTAGTAGACAGCGTTTTTAACTGGACGCGAGACGCGTCCTCGAGATTGAAATTGAGTTTTATTTATGGACGCTCTTTAACTACTGTGGTCATTAGCGTCCCATTCTATACTGGGCGTGAGAGACCGGTAATTTTGCTCAGAGACCTCTTTATCAGGCTTGAGGTTCTTTTACGTGCTGTAAATCTACGACACAGGACCACCGGCTTTACTTCTCTTCCGAAGGAAGCCATGCTAAGAATTTTTACGCCCGAAAAAAAATCCATCGCCCTCCACCGGGTTTGAACCCGCGACCTTGGGAAGTAGAGGCTAGCACGGTACCACTAGTCCACGGAGGACGTTTAATACGTATCCACTGTGAGACGAAAATTCATTAGGGCGAAAATATAAGTTTATGTGTTAAAACGTGCTAGTAATTAATAAATATTCTCACAGCTCTCATATCAGTGAAGTGTTATTTAATCGTGTCAAGGAGTAATAAAAGGAGTGAAGTAAAAATTATAATTTCTGTAAGCCTATATTTTTTAGCCGCATCACCCCCTGCAAGGAGACACATGTTTCTACAAATTAATACTGACGCAGCCGAGGTAAACCTAAATATATATAATATTTAAAGAAACATAAAAATACAAAGTTCATTCCTATTCGTTGGGGCGAAGGCCACCGGAAGCTTTGTATCACACGTGGTTGCAACTACTTCAAGTTCAGCTCCCCAACAACAGAACCACAATACAACTTCTAAAACAAACCTTCTTCAAATTCAATCAGGGAGGAACTGTTTTCCTTGAAGAGATAGATGGTGAAGTGAAGCTTATGAAATACCCTAAAAAGTATGAATTAACTTTTGGAAGATATCCCACGATAATGCCGCATGTATGTGAAATGCTATCGCTAGTTATGTGCAAACATTCGTTTTCACAGCCTCTGCAACTTGCTCTTTGCATGGCCTGTCACACCAGTCTACAAACATAGCATTTTGTTGCAACGCTCTTGTATTTTTTGTCGTGTCTCTACAGTTGGATAGTTACAACGGTGGTGTGATAAACGATTTTGCGAGAATAAAATAAAATAAAACACGCACTATGCCAAATTATGGCGCGTGAACCTTAAGCAGCGAGTCAGAGTAGGAGAGGCATGTTCGCTCAAGGCAGAGAGGGGGAATACATCAGCAGGTGAGTTACCCCTCCCAGGGTCCTTTTCTAAATTGCTGAACATTTTATAGTACTCATCACTACCTCCTAAGTTAACTCAACATTAAAAATCTGATGTGTTACACTCACATGACTTTCTCTACTCTTGTACAAACTATTTTTACAAACGCTTATTCTCCATCTACTTCATGTTAATCGAAATAAACATTTGTAGAGTCTATCTTATTGCTAATTTTCTTGTAGATGTAAGGGGAATATATATTTACAAGGACAATATAGAAATATAGTAGTCTTTAAGCACATACATATCTCTTAATAGCTGGTTGCTAGGTGCAGCAAAATTCTCTTTGCCACAGATTAATACTCTTTGCATATCCAAGACAAAAAAATGAATAACGAATTCCCATTTGAGAAAATAACTATTGAAAAATTTAAGGAAATAACAAGCAATATCTCGAAAATGGTTCACTCAAAAAAATAAATGTATATGACATAAATTGTGTATTTTAACGCGATCTACATTTTTTGTGTAGTAAAATTTTGTCTATCTCTTATGGTTTACCAGTTATGCAAAAGTCGTTCACAATGAAGAATACTTTTGGAGACATTCCCAGAAAATTCAAGATATACATTTTGTTTGTCATAAAAATATCTTAAACATATGATATTTTAATCAAAATCGTTAGAGCCATTTTTGAGAAAATTAAAATTTTCGAAAAATGTTCTATGTAAAGGGTAATCTGTGATGGGGGATTTTCTTGAAAACCTTCGTGTCGCATCCCTGGAAGATACTGAACCTAAATACCAAGTTTGGTGATTATCCGACTGTTCGTTTCTGAGTTATGCTGTTCACAGACAGACACACACACGGACATGTTTCCAAAAATGCTTTTTTTTGGATTCAGGGGGTCTGAAAACATGTATTTCCGGTAAAATCTTGGTATCGAATTTATTGGGTGGAATACAATACTTCCCCTACTTACTATACGTAGTAGAGAAAGTAAAAATCTGTGGAGAATGTCCAATAACAACGTCCTGAGTTAAGAGTTAACAGATTCGGTTTTATACTTTCTCTACTACGTATAGTAAGTAGGGGAAGTATAGCATTCCACTCAAGAATTCGATACGAGATTTCACAGGAAATACATGTTTTGAGGCCTCCTGAATCCAAAAAAGTACTTTTGGAAACATGTCCGTGTGTGTGTGTGTCTGTGTATCTGTCTACGAACAGCATAACCCAGAAACGAACAGTCAGATAAACACCAAACTTGGTATTTAGGTTCAGTGTCTTCCAGAGATGCGACACGAAGGTTTTCAAGAAAATTCCCCCACCCCAGATTACCCTTTACATGGAACATTTTTCGAAAATTTTAATTTTCTCAAAAACAGCTCTAACGATTTTGATTAAAATATCATATATTTAAGATACTTTCATGACAAATAAAAGGTATATCTCCAATTTTCTGGCAATGACTCCGAAAGTATTCTTCTTTGTGAACGACTTTTGCATAACTGGTAAACCATAACAGATAGACAAAATTTTACTACACAAAAAATGTAGATCGCGTTAAAATACACAATTTATATTATATATATCTTTTTTTGGAGTGAACGCTTTTCGATATATTGCTTGTTATTCCCTTAAAGTTTCCAATACTTTTTCTCAAATGGAAATGCGTTATTCATTTTTTTTGTGTCCTGGACATACAAACAGAATGGAATGCGCCAAATAGCAATCAGCTCTTAAAAGGTTTGACTATCGCTTCAAGCCTACCAATTCCCCTTGCATCTACAAGAAAATTAGTAATAAGATTAACATCTCGATATCTCGATTAACATGAAGCATATGGAGAGTAAGCGTTTGTAAAATTAGTTTGTACAAGAGTAGAGAAAGTCATGTGAGTGCAACACATAAGATTTTTAGAAAATATTTCAATGGAAATTACAATATTGGATTTGGAGCATCTCTGACTGATGCTTGTTCAGTCTGTTAGAGTTTGAAGGAGAGAATTCGAGATGACAAAGATAATGTTACAAAGACAAAATTGATGACAGAACTCAGAGTGCATCGCCTAAGGGTCTCAGAATTTTACGATGCACTCAAAGAAAATAAACTTGACCTGAAAGTTTTGTCATTCGACTGTCACAAAAAGACATGACGGTGCAAACAATTCCTAACCAGTCCTGCTATTACAGTAAACAACTGTGTATTATAATTTTACAATAGTAAAAGGCTTTTCCAAATCTAAGCTGAACAAAGAAATTATTTTTATGTACGCGTGGTTAGAGTATGACAGGAACAAGGGTGCAAATGACATTTCCTCCACAATGTGTCATAGACTGACGAGTACATCAGACGCATTCAATTAGTAGTAGATGGATGTGGAGGGCAGTATAAAAACATTGTGATGGAGCCATTGTGTTCAAAACGGTTGTTTGAATCTATCCCCAGAGGTATTGAGAGCCTTGAAATTGTTTATCCAGCGACTGGACACTCATTTCTACCAGCACACAGTGTATTTGGTCACATATAAAAGTCGTTAGGAAAAAATATCAGCATAATCCATCCTATGAGATTTAGCTACCCTCAGTTTAGATGCTCATTTTATCAGCAACAACTTCCATGCCTATGACTTTAAACACTTCAGTTAAGAATTTCAGAAACCACTGTCTGCATGGTATTTCAAGATCTCTCAAAATATTAAAATAATAATAATAATCCTGAGAAAAACAAGCAGTGGAGTTACAGTTCAGGGTGAAGCACATGATCGCAATGATCTATGTATCCCCAAAAGTATTCTCAGGAAGGGAAATACTAGGGAAACTACCAAAAGCTGTTTCCGATCTCTGGAAACGAATTTCCAAGTTGTGGTACTACTTTATCAAAGTTGAAATAGGACAATCTTAACAGTGAAGAAGTCAATTGATAAAATAAATGAGTCGAATGATATTAAAAGCCTTCACTTACATCATGATGGTAAAATCTGGACGATCGTTTCGAGACTTGAAGGTCTCATCTTCGGCTCCAAATTCCTGCAGAAGATGAGACCTTGAAGTCTTGAAACGATCGTCCAGATTTTACCATCATGATGTAAGTGAAGGCTTTTAATATCATTCGACACATCCATTTTATCATGTGGTACTACTCTTTGCGAGCCAAAGTAAACGCTTTGCGCGATAAAGGTACATCATTTAAGGCCTTGCTTGCCTAGAGTTAGCATATGTCAGCTGCAGTAATGCCGAAGCAAATCGAACCATCTTGGAAGGCTACATTGTCGTCCTTTCCTATGCAAACTACAGCTATTCCGCTATTATTGAGATATGCAAGAAGCAAAATCTCATTGTTTCCAAGAAAGGGATAATAAAATGGAATATTCATATGCTCAATAAAAAGAACAAGTCGTGGAGTTGATTCCAAAAGGAAAGAAGCAGGCAAAACCTCGACCTACAACTAGCCGTAATCCAATTATGGTGAAGAAAGTCAAAACCCTTGGCTCAGCCAGTAACCCAGCCACATAACGAGGCATTGCATGCAAGTTAGGAATATAACTGTTAACACCGTAATGAACAGGGATTTGAACTTGGAGAAGTGTCATAAAGGCAGAGTTCACAAATTGTGGGCTCCCCACATTTCAGAGCGTCGCACAAACAGTAGGAAACTGTATGAGAGACACCTGGCAGCAGAACGATGGAATTTTGTTGTGACATTGGATGAGGTATATGACTGAGTGACTGCAAAAAACCCTGTGTAATTTACTACCGCCCAAAGGCAAAGAAAAATGTTCAAAAAGGACACTCTGAATGTAAGGAAACTTTTTACTTTCCCTACTACATATAGTAAATAGGGGAAGTATTGTATTCCACCCAAAAATTCGATACCGAGATTTCACCGGAAATATATGTTTTGAGACCCCCTGAATTCAAAAAAAGGATTTTTGGAAACATGTCTGTGTGTGTGTCTGTGAACAGCATAACTCAGAAACGAACAGTCCGATAAAACACCAAACTTGGTATTTAGGCTCAGTACCTTCCAGAGATGCGACACGAAGGTTTTCAAGAAAATCCCCCTCCCTAGATTACCCTTTACATGCAACATTTTTCGAAAATTTTAGTTTTCTCTAACGATTTTGATTAAAATATCATATGTTTAAGATATTTTCATGACAAAAGAAATGCATATCTCGAATTTTCTGGGAATGTCTCCAAAAGTGTTCTTCATTGTGAACGACTTTTGCATAACTAGTAAACCATAAGAGGTAGACAAAATTTTACTATACAAGAAATGTAGATCGCGTTAAAATATACAACTTATGTCATATACATTTTTGTTGTTGAGTGAACCATTTTCAAGATATTGCTTGTTATTCCCTTAAATTTTCCAATACTTGTGCTTTTTCTCAAATTCGTTATTCATTTTTTTGTCCTGGTAATCCAAGGGAATGGAATACTCCACATAGCAACCGCTCTTAAAGTATTTGACTATCGCTTAAAGCCTACCAATTCCCCTTGCGTCTACAAGAAAATTAGCAATAAGATTAACATCTCGATATGTCGACTAACATGAAGTATATGGAGAATAAGCGTTTGTAAAAATAGTTTTACAAGAGTAGAAAAAGTCATGTGAGTGTAACACATCAGATTTTTTTGCAGAGAATTTATGATTATCGACGGTTAGCGTTACAATGGCAAATCAATGCTTCCCGAATTGCTAAATAGGCCAAAACCAACTTGCAGTACTATCAGGAAAAAGTTCTGACCCCAATTTACCACAATGATATCCCGGCTCTGTATTGGGTGCACCAGGATAAATCTTCCAGTCACACATCTGGTTCAAGCCTCAATTTTCTAGAGACAATGAAGCAGGAAACAGGAATAACGTACTATTCCTTTCAGAAATATTCCAGTGAAGTCGCCTGATGCGTCACCTATGGATTTCTGTGCATTTGGATTCTGAAAGCAGCTTTTGGAAATAGGTGTCCAAGGTTCCATAAATGGCTTATGGAAAGCTTATAAAGAGGAGTGGGAAGAACTTGATATTATTGTACTCCGTAAAAGCCCTCTGCAATGGAAATTAAGGTGCAGGGCTATAGCTATAATGAAGGGCCTTCCAATTGAGCATGATTAGTGGTGGAGACATAGAATTTCCTTAGACAACATTCAGAGGGAAATTAGTTACCAGAGATCGGAAACAACCTTTGTACTCTTAACATTCTTCCAAATGGTGTCCAAGTGAAAGAGAAAAACTAGCAGACATAGGCAATCTACTGGAAAAGCACTTTGGAATGAAATGGCGAGAACTGGAGATTCTCAAGAATTCATCAATACTTCACATAAAACTCTGTGTAAGATGAGCCTGCCTTTGATGAAATTGGGAGTGAATATGTGCCTGGCCTGAGAGTTTAAAAACAAAACGAATGTTTTTCGATAAAGACTAATATTGTAAGTATCTATTTTGGTGAACGATAACTAATTCAATTAACCATTATTCTTGAATTTACATTTGTAAGAAAACTTTATTATTGAAATGTTTCATTGTTAACGCAAAATCCTTGAATGAGGAGACTTATTTTCTCATTAATCTACATTACAGAATTTTGAATTGATGATTACTATCATGTTCCAATTAAAACCCTTCAAGTCAAAAATAAAATCCACATTTTTGGCGAAAATAATATGTTTGATCATATTATTTCCAAATCCCTCACACATCAGTTGTTCAATACACACATCGTAAGTATGAATTATAAAGTAGAGGCACGTTTTTCTCAACTTCTGAATTTGTGATAAATTTGGACTTGGCGGCTTTTGCATGTAAGCTCCTGTAAATTTTATTGGCTTCTGTAAACTCAAGGGAGTGAAGAAGGACATGAACTGCGGAAAGCAACTTTTTCCCGCTCTTCATTCACAGAAAGTCAATAGGATTCATATCAGCATCCAACAGAGCTAACAGGCTTGTCGGCAAATATAAGCGATGGAGATAAAAGTATACACCAGCTTAAGGTTTCTAGAGAATTCTGGAATCGTACCTAATATTACCCAAGATGTAAACAAATTTTTAAGGTTTTTAAAAGCATGTAAAAACGTGTTGGTAAATTTGGAAACTTGTTGTAAACAAATTACTGAAGTAAAACAAGATAAAACTAATAATTTGTTCGTATTGTCAAGAAAGTTCTTTAAGAATATAAATATTAAATGTTAAGGGACTTGCTTTTTTATACATAATCACATTGATTTCTCAAACGGGTATATTTAATGATATCAGTGAACCAGAAGAAATTAGAATGACGTTTTGAATTTTGTCAGGGGAAGTCAGAAGTTTTAAATAACTTTCTTGAGAGATTTACTGGTAGAGATGTATACAAATCACAACGACGAGCATGAAAACCAATGAGGCACTTTATTTAGTTGCTTGAAAACAGTTTTATAATTGCAACTTCGAGAGCATATAACTAAGTAATGCTATATTACGCATGCGCTGTGCAGCTATCACGTATTGCGGAGTTGAACAGTCCGGTGTGACGCAAGCGAGGACAGGAAACAGAGCAATTGACTCGAAATTGGGCGTACTCTGCTGCAATAAAGAGCCTAATTTCTTAAAACATCATGATGACACTGAGTAAACGACTCCTTATTTCTTTTTTAAGTCTGACGCACAGATAATGGGAAATCATATCCTTTGTTAAGCATGAAAGCGTCATAGGTTTTTATTACACCCTTGGATATCTAACGTAGGAATCGTAATAAACTGCTATGAAAAATATCATAAACCTTCAAACAGCAACAATTTTATATTTCAAAATTTAATTCGTTTTACGAGATATATTACCGAAAACCTAAATTCAGTAAATAATTTCAAATAAAAGAATTTATATGATTTAGAATTTAATTATTTTAATATAAACGTAGCAAAAAGTATAAGTTCTGTAGGTACTATTAAAACAAAAGTTTTTATGTGCTTCAAAATTTAAGATTGATCTTGCAGAAACCACAAAAACGCTTTCAAAAGCAAAACGTTTAAATGTCCAAATTTAACAATGTTTCAGGGCTTTCTTGAAGAGATTATAAAACATAAATGCTCTGCAGAAGGATAAGGTTTTTAAATCCAAAATGTAATTATTAAACAGCACTTCTGCTAAAACGATAAGGAAAGAAGGAAATAAAGAATATAAGCTATAAATATTCTCAAAGTACGTTGCTTTTCATTTCAGAGTTTAATTATCCTGGATAAGCTATAAATAATGTAACACTTACAAAAAATAAGGATGTTAATCCCAAATTTAATTGTTTTTAATATTAATCTTGTATGAATTTTATCAGCCCTGACAGAACACAAGTGTTTTTAATCCCGAAGTTCAGTAAATGTTAAGGCCCAATATTGAAAAAAGCATTAACCATATAAGCGGTTTCTAACCTGAAAGAAGATGCGTTTGTAAATGTAGTTATTTTAAGATTAATTCACAAAAGCAATAAATCTTATAAATACTTGAGTACACATATTTTTTATTAATCTTGCAGAAACTGCAATCCTTATAAATAAATTCGAAGCACAAAAATTTTGCATTTTAAAATTTAGTTATTGTTTTTAAGATGAATCATATATTCCCACATTGTAATATGTCGTATAATAAACTAGTTTTTCTACTTTTCCTATCTCTCACAAATGAATTTTTGAATGCATTGTAATTAAGTGAAACCTTAAATACTCTCCGAAAGTGTTTGCAAATTAAGGGATACCTAAATTTAACATATCCCCCTCTCCTGGCATGGTTGGTTATAACATTGATATACCTCAGACAGTGTTTTAAAATATTAAAAATACATTCTACCTTTATATTTGCAAAAAATAAATAAAAACAAGTAAATAAATAAATAATAATAAGATACTATAAAATTTCTGTAGTACATTTTTAATGTTTCACATAGGTGCAATAATACAAGCTTGTGATCTTGCTTAAATATTATGTTATGATCAATGATACACATTTTGGGAATTACCTTCACATATACGTAAAATAAATACAAAACAGCTTATATATAAGTGGCCACAATAAGAAACGGTAATAGTAGATAAAGATGTGTGCATTGAAGCACAAAAACAATGTAACAAATAAAGAAACAAAAACAAAAAAAACACAGAAAATGCACGAAATTATTAGTGCGTTTATTAAAAATCTTAAGAACATTATACAAATAATGCAAATAAGTTCAGTGAAGAAGACGTAAGAAAACATTAATTATAAAACCTGAAGCTAGGTAGCATTATTTGAACAGGGTAAATATAGCCTATAATCGGCCCACATGCTAAATTAATAGGTAGGAGTATCTTATTTCCTTTAATAGACAAATTTAATTTACAGCGACAAAGGGAACGTTAAGTAAGAAATTAAAGTGAGGCAAAATTAACTAAAAAGAAAGTAGTTTTATTAGGGCGGAGTATAAACAAAAGGGAAACATAAAAATGCTATAGATTCTAAGGTCATCGTGAGCCGTTATAAGATTACGTCACTAAAGGCATGACAACACTATTCGCAATCGGTATAAACAGTAAGAGTACTGGAGAACAAATACAAATTAAGTAATAGAGGGGCTTAAGGAACCTAAAAGGATGAGAAAGTAAATTAAAACAGGTGAAAACGTGAAAGAAAATAAACAAAAGCAGCCAGAAAGTTTTATGTGAATATTTCGGTTAAAATGAGTCTTTTGGGAGGATCTCAGATATTCAGGAGCATTCTATTATTATGATTAATTATACACCTACAAACAGAAGAAACACATTTTAAAACCGTCTGTGTGTAATACGCATTGAGGTTTGTACATTATCATTTGCTTTTTGGTCCGAGTAATACACAGTTGTACCCTTTCTTCTCGTGTTACAAATTTTGTTTTCTAATTATGGAGACACTGGATTACTTTATTATTCGGTTTAAGAGCGGATTTAGGCATATAAGTAAGCAATTCCTATGAGCTTCTTAATGAGAAAACAAGCATTCTAAGTATAATAATACATTCGTATGTATTTAATTCACATAAATCGAAGATGTGTGTACAAACCAGTAGTAATCTACTGTTTCAATTAATTTTTTTTTCTAAATCACAGAGATAAATACCTTTGCAAGTAATATAAAACTTTAAATTGGACTCAAAGTTCTGTAATATATCCTTTTCAGGAACATTACCTAAGCTTTCTGAACTTCCGTACATTTGAGTTGACTTAACACAAAATATTTTTATATTAATTTTGGCACGTCTACACCTTAAGCTGTATCATATTCAAGTCCTCGTGTATTTAACAAATGCTGAACTAATTTATGTTAAACTGCTAATTTAATACCTTGAGTTTTTATTAAACTTGGTATACTTGGAATAGTAATTTCTCAGATTGGTCGCTTCATTATACTGTCATGAATAAAGCCTTTTTTCCTAAATATCTAAAACTATTGTTCTAAACAGGCAAATTACAAGATATTATTTTTTGATTATGACCATAACCTCGGTAAAGGTCCATACGTTTTGACAAACCTATCAAAAAAGGATAACATTCTATCTATGTTTATAATGAGAATTTTGTTTCTTTTCAAATTTAATGATCTTTCGTAATCAGTTGTCCCTAATAGATGTATTCTCTGCTTTTGTAAACTTTAGGTTATGGCAAAAAATTACCGTTTTGAAATACATGTAAAATCCTGCACTATCTGAATATCAAAGTATAAAATTAATTTCCTTGAAAATTGTTATGTGTGAACTAATATTGGTATTGAAATATTGCGTTATTAGTTTTATATAGTTTCCTATTTTACTAAACAAAAGGACCCCAATTCACTCATTTTAACTTCTTTGACAACACTTTCTGCCAAATATTTCTGCATAGTCTAATAATAAGACTGACTTCAAGAATGTATTACAGAATATTAATAATTAACTGTAACAAATCTTATTTCTCTAATCACAAGAGTTTACTGGTATAAAATAGTTCAAAGACCACAATATTTTCTGTTCAGAATGTGAATTAAAATAGTCTACGAAGTATTTAGTATTTAAAAGGAAGTATAAGTCTTTTCCATTAATTAAACTTAATTATACAAAACAAGTTTTAAAATAATAATTCCTTTTCTTCTCTTCATACACAGATAGTGTAATAACAGGTTCCTCAAATCATGTTGGTATGCCTGTTGCTCTGATTGCAGATAACATGAAGATGATTTAGAAAACCAGAAACAATTTTCATTGCATTAGAAATTCTTATTTAAAACAACGTTGAAGATGCGTAACTGTAAACCAGTGGTATGTTGCATAAAACATCTGCAATGCCTGTTAAAATTACTACGGATTTGATAATCTGTTATTGAATGTTGAACCACATTAAGAACAGATATGCTCTATATTTTTAAGAGAATAGTAGTATTAAAACAAATAATATTGCAAGATATTCTAGAATGTTAAGCATGTCTTCGATTTGTTCCTTTTCCACCATGTCTACCATAACATTATCAACACTTATGCCTTAAAGCAGATTAATATAAATCCCTTGCACCAAAGTGTATGGATGCAAATGTAAATGAACATATAAGTAATTGCATGAAAGCTAGTTGGTGTTCTGTTTCAGAAAAAGCTGAAAAGTGATTGTTTCATTGGGTATTTGTGTCTGTCTATTTAGAATTACCTTAACATATCCATTGAATAGAGCTTTCTGCACAAATCGTTTCCTTCTTTACAAGCAGAATATGTGAAAACTAATATTATGGAAATTGCAATATCATCAGCAGCAAACTATGCAAATCAAATCATTGTATTGAAAGGAAGAACAAAGCAGAGGTTTGAACAAAAAAGTTATTACATAAGAGCACTCGAATGACAAATAAAGATAATGTCTGGCATTTCCAAACCTGTACAGAACTTAACAGGAAGTCCGAAAGGTTAAATATCATAATAGCATATTAAGGACACTATAGCTATGTATGGCAAACCCAAGAGAATACAATACTAAATGTAAAAGAGAGATCTAAAAGCAAATTAATGTCGAACAGGCGTATTTTAAAAATCTTATGTGTTACACTCACATGACTTTCTCTACTCTTGTACAAACTATTTTTACAAACGCTTATTCTCCATATGCTTCATGTTAATTGAGATGTTAAGTTAATCTTATTGCTAATTTTCTTGTAGATGCATGGGGAATACGGTAGACTTTAAGCGACAGTGAAATATTTTAAGAGCTGGTTGCTATGTGGAGTATTTCATTCTCTTTGCATGTCCAGGACATAAAAAAATGAATAAAGAATTCCCATTTGAGAAAAACTATAAGTATTGGAAAATTTAAGGGAATAACAAGCAATATCTCGAAAATGGTTCACTCAACAAACAAAATGTATATGACATAAATAGTGTATTTTAACGCGATCTACATTTTTGTAGTAGCATTTTGTCTATCTCTTTGGAGACATTCCTAGAAAATTCGAGATATATATTTCATTTCTCATGAAAATATCTTAAACATATGATATTTTAATCAAAATGATTGGAGCCATTTCTGAGAAAATTAAAATTTACGAAAAATGTTCCATATAAAGGGTAATCTGGGGTGGGGGGTTTTTCTTGAAAACCTTCGTGTCGCATCTCTGGAAGATACTAAACCTAAATACCAAGTTTGGTGTTTATCCGACTGTTCGTTTCTGAGTTATGCTGTTCACAGACACACAGAGACAGACAGACACGGACATGTTTCCAAAAATGCTTTTTTTTGGATTCAGGGGTTCTCAAAACATATATTTCCGATGAAATCTCGGTATTAATTTTTGGGTGGAATACAATACTTCCCTTACTTACTATACGTAGTAGAGAAAGTAAAAATTAGAGTTAAACAATTAGAACTGACTATATACAGAACATAGAAGAATGAAAATAACTGAAGATTTCGAACTTCCTTTTACAAACTCGTAGTAGTTAAATTAAACTCGAAATTTTCGAAAAAGTTTTGATTATTTATCAATTTCTATAAATGATACTAAGTACCCGAAATTTCTATTTCCACCAATGAGAATTAAAAAATCTGATGTGTTACACTCACATGACTTTCTCTACTCTTGTACAATCTATTTTTACAAGCGCCTATTCTCCATATGCTTCATATTAATCGATATTAATGTCATATTAATGTCAATCTTATTTGTAATTTTCTTGTAGATGCAAGGGGAATATGGTAGCTTTTAAGCGATAGTCAAATATTTTATCGCTGGTTGCTATGTGGCGCATTCCATTCTCTTTGCATGTCCAGGACATAAAAAAATGAATAACGAATTTGAGAAAAAGTATAAGTATTGGAAAATTTAAGGAAATAACAAGCAATATCTCGAAAACGGTTCACTCAACCAAAAAAATGTATATGATATAAGTTGTGTATTTTAACGCGATCTACATTTTTTGTGTAGTAAAATTTTGTCTATCTCTTATGGTTTACCAGTTATGCAAAAGTCGTTCATAATGAAGAATACTTTTGGAGACATTCCCAGAAATTTCGAGATATACATTTCATTTCTCATGACATTATCTTAAACATATGATATTTTCATCAAAATCGTTAGAGCCATTTTTGAGAAAATTAAAATTTTGGAAAAATGTTCCATGTAAAGGGTAGTCTGGGGTGGGGGGATTTTCTTGAAAATCTTCGTGTCGCATCTCTGGAAGATACTGAACGTAAATACCAAGTTTGGTGTTTATCCGACTGTTAGTTTTTGAGTTATGCTGTTCACAGACACACACACACACAGACACACACACAGACACACACACACACACACAGACACACACACGGACATGTTTCCAGAAATGCTTTTTTTGGATTCAGGAGGTCTCAAAACATGTATTTCCGGCGAAATCTCGGTATCGAATTTTTGGGTGGAATGCAATACTTCCCCTACTTACTATACGTAGTAGAGAAAGTAAAAAGAAACAACGGCATATAATGTTTTAAATCAAAGCACTGAAACAAAACATTATTTTTCCTGTACGTATTACACGTATGCTTCTTTTGGAAAACCTGTTGTAGGTTATACATGACACAAAAACTAAAGCAGGGTCACTTAAAAGTCTCTTACTAATTCAATATCTCTTAAAGTACAAATGTTATATAGTCGGAAATGAAAAAGAATGAAATACCAGTTTATATCATTTTTGGGCATACCAGAAGTGATCCACACCTTTTACTTTAAATGTAACTACTCAAAAATTGGTTGCATACGAGCATTATTCTCAAATATCTGTTTCATTTAATTGATTTTGAAATCTATGTAAAAACCGGTATGGCAAAGCAGCTAAATACAAAAGGATGTCATGAAACTCATACTGTTTTTGTAATCACAATTCGCTTTGTTTTAAATTAAAGGCATGATCCAATATATATTTATATCATGCTATAACTACTAAAAATCCTGTATTTCTGAAAGCTCTTTTAGAGCACTATTCAAATAAAATATATAAATAATGTTATAAACGTGGGGCAATTTTCGTCGTGATTGAATAATAAAAGCATAAAGTACCGCTTACTTCATTATTATCCTTGTCATCAAAGTAAATACCTTTGAAATAGAGTTTAGTTCAGTTTGAATTCCTGGAATATGGTTCAGATGTAATTCCTATGTTAATGATTATGCAATTAGTCTTTAAGACTTAGAATTTAGGGAACCAAAGTGTTTGCCTTTAGTTAGATACGAAAAAAGCAAGTCAGCTTTATTCTCATTTCTTCTGTTGTTTAAGAAATATTTTTCCTGCATTTTCGTTTTATGCGACCATACCATTTAAATCAGGATTCGAAGATTCCTTTGTAGCTAAAAGGTATTTATTTTTTAAAACGAAAAGCCTCTGTGGAGGTTGTGTATATTTACAAATGCTAAAACCTAATTATGTTCTATTACTTTTCGGGAATTTGGATAAAAATTTTAATGATTTTCAATAATAAGTTGATAATGTTTCTGTTACTTTAAACAGGGTTTGTTGCAGAAATGCACAATTATTGCATCTCAAACTTAATGCTTCATAAACTTATAACTTATTATTCATTTTAAATACGGAAGCAAAAATAATAGTTAATTATCAAACACTTATTTATTCTGGTTTAAAGCACATGTTTTAAACTGCATGGTTTATAAAAGTTTTAAACATTCGCTTCTCTGGATGTGTAAACGCAAATACTGAAAACAAAAGTTTAATTAGTGTAAAAATATAAATAACTGTCCTGAAAAGAATTTAAAATGTCTTATTTTACATACCCGAGATAGATTTGAAGTTGTTAGACTGTCTACTTGAAGAATTTAAAATGTTGCACAGATATACACTTCCCGAGTAGAAACTTTCCTTCAGAATTAACGCTGTTTTCTTCAGGTGGTTTCAGGTGTTTTAAGGATGATCATTTTAAAACAAATCAGATGTCCACAATTGTATTGACTGTTGCATAATTAATTTCACAACTTCTATTTACATTTCATAAACATTTCAAACACTTTTTTTATAGAAACGTTTACTTTTTTTATACAAATAGCAGTGTTGCCAAGAAAAAAAACCAAAGCACCTCAATCAGCATGGATACTATAAGCGCAAAGTCTCGGTTTTGAAGTTCCCGCACCCATGACCGCGGAGCCACTGTCGCTTTCAGTGCGCGGGAATGGGTAACCAAACAGATAGAACAGCTCTAATAAAAAAAAATAACACCACACAACACAGTATGACAATGCACTTGAACACAGAGGTTATGCAACCATCTTGCGTAATCGCAAACGCCAATTTTGAAAACAAAAGGGGATCGATTCCGTTCTGTCACTTGCAAGCGCTCATCACGTCTCTTGTTGCGGAAGATAACTAAATAGCCGATTCAACAACTCAGGATTTGAGATAGGGCACTATGGCAACAGCATCTTTGGGCAGGATGGCTGTTTCGGATGTCCACGACAATTTATGTGACGGAAAGCGTTGAGTAAAGAGAGCACGAGGACGGTTGGCGGACTGTATACTGTCCTGACGGCCAGTCAGTCTGTTTGCAGCCCCCGCGCGCTCCATCTTCAGCCGGCACTGGTGGGTGTGCCCGTTCGGTACACGTCGGATCACTTCGAGAACACTCCTGCACATTCTTTTTTACGTTCAAAATTAGGAATGCCACAAACAATTGAAGACTGTTTACAAAAACAACTTCAGTTCTCTTTCAATGACGTCTGCAAAACGAAAAAAGGTCATATTGAACTTGTTTATTTTACGATTCCACTCAGTAACACGGCTGCCCTTTTTTTGGTTCAGTGAATTCTTGTATGAATCACAATTAAAATTGTCAAGTGGTATTTTTCTGAAACAGAAACATGAATATGATTAAATGAATCGGCCATGCAAAGAAGATACCAAATAACTTTTACCTAGTTTTGGAAAACCTTCCTATGATAACTTTCATTTTGGGCCCATAGGCAACCTATAATAATATTTTGCGAAGTTATTTAAGTTCGAAATTTTTATTTCTTGGAAAATTATATCATATTTGAAAACTCCAAATCGAATGCCGAACTATCATAACGAAACATGTACCGGGATGAATCTCAAGACTATTTCAGTTACTTCAAAATATCATACCACAAAAACAAGTTGCAATGACTTCACATTTTTACACTTCAGATTAACCACCTGTAAGTGTAATTAATAAATATTCTTCCACAATGACTGTGTCGTCCTCCGTGGTGTAGAGGTTACCTCTAGTTCCCGAGGTCGCGAGTTCAAACCCGGAATTTTTCGGGCGTAAAAATCCTTAGCATGGCTTCCTTCGGAAGGGAAGTAAAGCCGGTGGTCCCGTGTCGTAGATTTACGCCAAAAGAACCTCAAGCCTGATAAAGAGGTATCTGAGCAAAATTAGCAGTCCTTCACGCCCAATATAGAATGGGACGCTAAGGACCATAGTAGTTAAAGAGCGTCCATAAATAAAACTCAATTTAATTTAATGACGTGTGTAGACTAAGGTTGGCAAGTTGAATCAAGTTTAACAATTCATGCCAATGGTGGAACTCAAACACGGATATTCGGTTATCTGTGCCAATCTTCTAGCATGGAGACATGGATTAAATTTGAATCATTTGAATCGTGCATCCCGCTAAACCTCCAAGGTTATCTCAACTACTCTGAGAACGGCTTTTGCAATGTTGCAGATACCTTTTAACTTTCAAGCTTGGGTTAACCTTACTATTACGGTTAGTTTATGTCTGATTATTTTTCTTTCATGCTGACCTTTATAGTTAAGCTTGGATATTTAATATTCACAACCGGGATTTGTACCACGGATCTTCGGATTTTCAATCCATACTGTTTCAATGTTAATATTTAAGCGATGCTAATATTTGCATGCCTTAAGTGTTTGCATTCATTATTCTCACCCTGATGCATGATAATTATTGTAGTACTGTATTGTAATTATTATGATTAGTTAAACGGGATGTTTTACTGTGAGTATTTCACTGAAATGACGACAACACGCTATGGACTAATACCGTTTATAAACGCCTGGATGTCAACCAGTCGGGACTTGAATAAGAATAATCATCTCATTCACGGATCTGTTAGGCGTCCGATATTTATGTTTAAACGCGTCTTTAATCATTACATATCGCTGTCATTTATTTTCCAATGTGGGAGATTAAAACATAACGGCATTTTTAAAATTTGGACAAGCATATTACATAAATGTCGTTCTTCCAGAGGGTTTTTTACTGTTAATGTAAGATTTTGCCTTATCTTTTGAGCTTAGGTATTGCTTCATAATTCAACAGTTGGTACTAATGGTACAATACACCACGATATAGTAATTAAGTGGAAATTAGCCATAATAAATATCCCTCGAGAGTTTTAATTTAATCACATAAGTTCACTAGTGGAAGTTCGATACTCCAAAAACGCTTGCAATAGGTATTACCTATGTTAAATAAATCAGAGAAAGAGAGAGAAAGAGGTACGTGTAAAATTAAGGTAAATCAGTGATCTGTATCTATATTTGTACTCAGAAGTTGAATTGAATACACACTTTACTGTAATGTGTGCTAACACGAATCTCCTGCCCCTTGGAATCTTTTGTTTAATGCTCCATTTTGAAATTAATTGTTCTCCCACACAAGCCGTGTGTTGGACAAGGTTGGAAAGATAGAATCAGACAACTGAAAAATTCAATGCCATATCCGGGATTTGAACCACGGATCTCGCGGTCTCTGTCCGGTTTCTCTAACCACTGAGCTACCACGGTAACATGCCGTTACGACGTTAAATTCACCAACTGATTCGCATTTTTCCCGGTAAACCACAAGGGGATCTCAAATTTTATTGAGATGGCATAGCCCAATGGCGACTTACAATGCTGTAAGTACTTTAAGTCCCGGCCTTCATAGTTTCAACCACTATTATGTCAATTAATGGAATTAATAGTTCTTCCACACAAGCCGTGTGTTGGACAAGATTGGAAAGGTGGAATCAGACGACTGAAAAATGCGAAACAGTTGGGGAATTTAATGCCTTACCGGCATGTTGCTATGGTAGCTCAGTGGTTAGAGCAACCGCAAGGAGGCCGGGAGATATGTGGTTCAAATTGCGGCTTTGATATTGAATTTTTCAGTTGTCTGATTCTATAATTTAAAATGTTGCTATACAATTTACTTTATTTAAATTATCATCAAAGAGTAATCTCTGTTACTGCTTACTGAAGTTTACATAGATAATCTTTGTAAATTTCACCAGTATATTGAAAATGCGTGTTTTGGTAACCACTTCGATAGTAGTTAGGAGAAAAAATTAATTGGCCGTCAAACCAGCAAAGGATATATCTACACGTGATCGTCCCTAATTTGCTGATTTCCTATGCTTATATCATCCGTGCAGCTGCATGAGGATGGCTTTAGACTGGTACGCGATGTTCTATAAAGCTGTATAAAGGAATTGCATTTAACAGCAGTAAAAACTGCCAACGGCAGCAAATAAACTCTTCTCTATTCCGTTTGGAGCAGTGAAATTCTGCGAAGGTTGCGATAGTAAATACACTGTATAAGCAAATAAACTCCCCTAGCTCCTCACCCCGGAGTAGAATTCTTCTCATATGTGAATTGTACTTTCACACACCCATAGCTTTAAGAAAGAAATTTCATTCACTTACTATGAAAAGCAAATGACATCAGCAAGGTTATGAAGAACTGAAATGTCTTCCTGACACTCATTCTGCGATCTTAGTTTACAACTGATTTGCTTTCCTTTAAAATATGTTGTGGCGTTCAAGTGCATAACCATTTCTACCCAAAAGTTTAGCCGATACTGTCACTTGTTTCCAATAAAATTGATTGCAATAAATTGCAAAACGCTGAAGAAGGTTTGTTGCTGCTACGTATGGAAAGCCAGTTTGAAGAAGGTGTATTAAATTTCGACTGTTGGGAAGCCGAAGTTGAAATAGTTGCAACCGCACATATAGTAAAAAGTTTCCGGTGGCCTTTGCCCAAAAATGTTTAAAAAATATTAACTTTGTAATTTTGACTGTTTCTTTAAATATTATGTATTTATATTTGCCTCGGCTGCGTCAGTATTTATATTGTTTTAGAGACATGAATGTCTTAGCAGGGAGGTGGTGCGACTGAAGAATGTAGGCTTACACAGATTATAAATTTACTTCACTCCTTTTATCAATGCTTGACACTATTTAAATAACACTTCACTGATATAAAGAAAGAGAGCTGTAAGACTTTTTTTATTAATTACTTGCACTTTTTAACACGTAAACTATTTTTGTCTCACACAAAATACGTATTAAGTTTCTCGAGGACGCATCTCACGTCCGGTTAGAAACACTGTCTACAAGCAACGTGTCCGGTTAGGAGCGCTGTCTACAAGCAACTGACTTCTTAATTTGTAAATTTTGCTCCATTTTAGTTTCTGATTGGCTAATCCTACTCCAATAGAATACTTTCATTTAACTTAAGCTCCTTTCTGGTTGTTGATTGTCTATTTTATAAATTGTCTCAAAAATTACATTATTGTTTCCAAGAATGACTAGTAACATTATTAAACCATCTAATTCATTATTGCCTTAAGGCTACCTCATTGTTAGCAACTTTTAACCTATTATTCTCACAGCTCCTCCATTATTAAATTACGTAATACATTCACATAACATTATTACACATGTATACAATAATATACAATGTAATGTAAATTTTTATATATTGTTACATACACATATTGCTTTAAGGTGGGCTGTTATTGAATTTATATATTATATAATTATACTGAAAATCATTTAAATACTGCCTCAACTCTAATCATTGTTGTGGAGGGCTGAGAAGAGTTCCAGCGAAAGGAACGTTATTAAGATATCCGTTACAGGTTACTTCAACTCGTCAGTTGTGTATAGCACCTTTCTTGTACATTAAATTTGATCTGTTCTGGTGTCACTCGTTGCATACCGCTTTACAAGGTGGAGTTTGACAATACGTAGGGACGAATGAATGTTGCTATGCTGGTAAAGCTCCTTGTACAGGATCAAATCTTTGTCAAATTCAATACTTTTCAAGAGTTGTCACAACTTCACAACTTTTCTTGTCAAATTGCTTCCAATATTTTTAAAGCCTTTGAAAGTCTTGAAAGCAAATAAGGACATGCCTTAAACGGTCAAAGATTTGACAATGATTTGATGGTTTTGGCCAATGAAATGTGAGTATTTACAGTGGGTCATGTAATCTGCAATATGGCTGAAAGAGAAAAATGGCTTTGGTCAAGATATTCGTATGCAAACTGATTAGGTTACACATAAGCTGGCAATGTCTGTACGTCGAAGTCTTCTAGATTACCAACAACATAAAGCAGATGAAGGCATATGAAGAAATAATTGCCAGGCAGATTTCCGAACTAAGTATACACTAATGCAATGTTATATAGTGTGGTTAACCTATCAGTTGGTGTTATTTCCATTGTATTTCACACTCATAATGTGATTTCATTGGGTATAATAACGTGAAAGTGCTACATAATATTTGTAAAGAACAATATTTCATTGAAAATTGTTTTACCTGATGCAAATAGTAAATTCCTTTGCGCATGATAAATAAGCAATGTGTTCTAAAGGGTTTCAGTTTGTCAAAGAGATAACTTGTAAATACACATTTATGACATTGTCAAGTCTTGTCACATATTGAAAAATATTTGACAATTTTTCTTGTAAACACTTGAATTGAAAAAAAAAGTTTGATCGTGCACAAGGGGCTTTACAGCAGCAATATTGTGTTACAGCACAGTGCACTGTGTAACCGTTCGTTAATCGGGCTAGTGGATCTTGTTCTCCCAGTGATTAAAGTATAACTATGTATAAGCAGCACCATGGAGCAAAAAATCAAATTTTAAGTGCAATGGTGTTGAGCTCCTTTAGCTGTAAACAATAACTGAAACACTATGGCAGGCGCTATGCGCTTCCTCTCATTATCTTCCGCGTCCCTCGTAACTCTCATAACACGGACTACAACTGTGTCTTACAGTGTTCTTGTGTACTGGGACATATCTGTCCAAAGTCTGTCTAAACTGATGGCTTCTTTGTCATTACCACCGCTAATGCAATGAGCGAAAAAAAAGGAAAGAAAACAAAAACGTCTGAGGTGTTACATTCGCATCACTTTCTTTACCCTCCATCGTTTATTAGTGGGTATACAAGTTATTCTTATGAAAGTTTATTTTTCTATTTACTTCGTTTTAATCGAGATAAACCTTTGCAGAAATAGCTAAATTATACATTTCGATATAGATACAAAGGAAACAGCGAAGTCAAATGTTTCAGAATGCGATCTATATGCTGTTTCCACGCAATCCCGAGAAAGAACTGAATGTCGACAAGACTTTAAAAGAATGACAACATTTTGAACAATGCGATCCATTAATAACGGATATCTTGGAAATAGCTATGTCACAAAAAAGTTATTTTAAATAAATTTCGTGTTTTAAAGAAATCTGTGATTTCTGCGTAGTACGTTTTCTCTATCGCTTAATGTTTACTAGTTGTACAATAGGTATTACATAAAATTCCATCTAATGAAGTGTACTTACTTTAAGATACACATTCTGTCTTGTAAGTAAATACCTTTAATATATGGTATTTAATCATAATCGAGAGCCGTTTTTCAGAAAATGAATTTTATTGAAACCTTCGTTTCGCATGTTTGGAAGATGCTGAAGTTAAATATCAAGTTCGATAACGATCCGATTTTTCGTTTTGTAATTATATTATTCACAGCTGCACATGGACCTTTTTCTAAAAATGCTTTTTTACTTTCTCTACTACGTATAGTAAGTAGGGGAAGTATTGTATTCCACCCAAAAATTCGATACCAAGATTTCACCGGAAATATATGTTTTGAGACCCCCTGAAACCAAAACCAGCATTTCCGTGTGTGTGTCTGTGTGTCTGTGAACAGCATAACTCAGAAACGAACAGTCGGATAAACATCAAACTTGGTATTTAGGTTCAGTATCTTCCAGAGATGCGGCACGAAGGTTGTCAAGAAAATCCCTCTACCCCAGATTACCCTTTACATGGAACATTTTTCGAGAATGGTAATTTTCTCAAAAATGGCTCTAACGATTTTGATTGAAAAACCATATATTTAAGCTATTTTCATGACAAATGAAATGTATATCTCGAATTTTCTGGGAATGTCTCCAAAAGTATTCTTTATTGTGAACGACCTTTGCATAACTGGTAAACCATAAGAGATAGACAAAAATTTACTACACAACAAATGTAGATCCTGTTAAACTACACAATTTATGTCATATACAGTTTTTTGTTGAGTGAACCATTTTCAAGATATTGCTTGTTATTCCCTTAAATTTTCCAATACTTATACTTTTTCTCAAATGGAAATTCGTTATTCATTTTTTTGTCCTGGTAATGCAAAGTGAATGGAATACTCCGCATAGCAACCAGCTCTTAAAATATTTGACTATCGCTTAAAGCCTACCAATTCCTCTTGCATCTACAAGAAAATTAGCAATAAGATTAACATCTCGATATCTCGATTAACATGAAGCATATGGAGAATAAGCGTTTGTAAAAATAGTTTGTACAAGAGTAGAGAAAGTCATGTGAGTGTAACACATCAGATTTTTTATTCAGGGGCCTTAAAACATGTATTTACGCTGAAATCGAATCTTTGTGTGGGATATAATACCTTCGCTATTTATTCTGTACGTGGTAGGAGTGTAACACATCAGATTTTTTATTCAGGGGCCTTAAAACATGTATTTACGCTGAAATCGAATCTTTGTGTGGGATATAATACCTTCGCTATTTATTCTGTACGTGGTAGAGAAAGTAATAACTAAATCTATTGCATTATTTACTGTTAAAGATATAAAATTGCTAGTTCGGTATAGTTGACGAAACTCATCTATGCTTATTGCGTCATTTTGTTGGGAATCTTTCAAAAAGGATCATAAATGTTTTAATAATGCGTAGAGACGAAAATGCAACTTCGTAGAGATAGGCAGAGTCAAAACAAAACACTGAACTTTCAGAGCGACATTGTAATATCTATTCTTGCCCATCAGAGTTGCTTAGAGAATCTTCAATGATAATTACGTATCCTTACATATTTAAAATTTCAACTTCTAATTCTTTAATATAATATTTTCGCAGATTTAGCGCACCAATCTAGTGAGTAACATCAACAGAAACGAACTGGCTAAATCTGTCGCCTAATTCGGTCATATGGTTTTCAAGGTGATAAAAAAGGAAGACAATATTGATTGCAAATTAAGGATTCTACAGTCGATTTCATATCTGAAAATTTTAAAATTTGTTTTCAGGCACATGCTACACTTGTTTTACACATAAATCACTGATGAGTAGAAGATCATTAAGTGCAATTTACCACACTAGTCAATATTTTGATGAGGTAGTCAAATTCAACATTTTTGGGTATACAAGAAAATTTGCTTCGGTTAATGAAAAAACCGAAAATATACTCACTTGAAATCTTAATTGCTCTTAAACATCGGTAAAACTGAGTTTACTTACTGCAGGCGTTAGGAGAACATATTAAGGGTGCCACTGCGCCCGCATGTGCAGTGTTGGTCTGTAATTACTATGCCAGCAACCTCAAAACTACTTACTGGGGATGTATAGAACGGGTAGCGCACAACTTATGGTTTTAAATTACTTTAAATCTTTCGTTTTTTGTTGGAAAAAATTAGAGGCAGCGATGACAAGTTTCTAATCCGCATTCACTGACAAGGCTGTCCACCTTCTCGGTTGCCGAAAGAGCGCACAAGGAACACATACACTACGTGATCAAAAGTATCCGGACACCTGCCTGAAAATGACGCACAAGTTCGTGGCGCCCTCCATCGGTAATGCTGGAAGTAAATATGGTGCTGGCCCACCCTTAGCCTTGATGACAACGTTCACTCTCGCAGGCATACTTTCAATCAGGTGCTGGAAGGTTTCTTGGGGGAATGGCAGCCCGGAACTGAGGAGAGGTATCGATATAGGTCGGTGAGGCCTGGCACGTAGTCGGCGTTCCAAAACATCCCGAAAGTGTTATATAGGATTCAAGTCTGTGCAGGATAGTCAAATTACAGGGATGTTATTGTCGTGTAACCACTCCGCCACAGCCTGTGCAGTATGAACAGGTGCTCGACCGTGTTGAAAGATGCAATCGCCATCCCCGAATTGCTCTTTAACGGTGGGAAACAAGAAGGTGCTTAAAATATCAATGTAGGTCTGCACTGTGATCATGCCACGCAAAACAACAAGGGGTGCAAGACCCCTCCAGGAAAAACACGACCATACTATAACACCACCAGCTCCTAATTTCACTGTTGGCACTACACACGCTGGCAGATGAGTATTCGCCATACCCACACCCTGTCATCGAATCGCCACATTGTGTACCGTGATTCGTCACTCCATACAACGTTTTGCTACTGCTCAGTCGTGTAATGTTGAGCTCCTTACACCAAATGAGGCGTCGTTTTGGTATTTTCCTGAGTGAGGTGTGGCTTATGAGCAGCCGCTCGACCATGGAATCCAAGGTTTCTCACCTCACGCCTATCATAGTACTTGGACTGGATTCTGATGCAGTTTGGAATTCCTGTGTAATGGTCTGGATAGATGTCTGCCTATTACTCTTTACGACCCTCTTCAAATGTCGGCGGTCTCTCTCAGTCAACAGACAAGGTCGGCCTGTACGCTTTTGTGCTGTACATGTCCCTTCACGTTTCCACTTCACTATCACATTAGAAACAGTGGACCTAGGATATTTAGGAGTGTGGAAATCTCGCGTACAGACTTCTGACACAAGTAACATCCAATCATCTGACCAGTTCGAGGTTCGTGACTTCCACGGAGCGTCCCATTCTGCTGTTTCACGATGTCTAATGACTACTGAGGTCGCGGATAATGAGTACCAGGCAGTAGCACCTAAGATGAAAAGCGTATGAAATTAATTGTTTTTTTCACACAAGCCGTGTGTTGGACAGGGTTGGAAAGGTAGAATCAGATGACTGAAAAATTCAATGCCATAGCCGGGATGGCTATGGCATTGAATTTTTCAGTCATCTGATTCTACCTTTCCATGAAAAGCGTATGTTTGTGGGGGAGTCCGGATACTTTTGATCACATAGTGTATCATGGAAATATCAGAGATGCACATGCATCGAGGAAATGCAGCAATATTGCAATTACACAAAGCTTGTTTGAGTAGCTTACAAAGTAGAGTTAGTACTTATAAGAGGTAATGTAACATAAATGATTAATTCAATTTATGTTATTTCTATTTTATTTTGAATATAATACTTTTAACGTATTGCTGTAGTGTACAATTTCACACATGTCCACGTTTACATTTACAATGTAAACGAAATTAGAGAGGATATAAACGGCGCGGAAGAGAAGCAGTTGTGTATTTTATAAGGCAAATGCAGTGAGCAAACTTATCAATAACGCATACAAAACAACAAGAAATTATGGTACTATAGTACTATTACACTTTATGTAGGTATAAAAAATATATAGGCTTGGCGGTAGATAATGTGTAACATGTGATCAAATTTTGCTCATAATTTCATAAATCTATGTTCAGAAACTCTTTGTACGCTAGAGCCTCCGAAATGGAAAGGAAGTAGGTAAGTAAATAGTAGATCCGTGACAAGCAATTGGTTCCCGAGGTCGTGAGTTTAAACCTGGCAGAGGGCGATGGCTTCCTTCGGAAGGGAAGTAAAGCTGGTGGTACCGTGTGGTAGATTTACGGCATGTAAAAGAAATTCAAGCCTGATAAAGAGGCCTCTGAGCAACATTTCTTTCACGCCCAATATAGACTGGGACGCTAAGGACGATAGTAGTTAAAGAGCGTCCATAAATAAATAAAAAAACTGAGAAGCAATAGAGTTGCTTACCAATAGTACTGCTGTTGCTTGATGCACAGCAGTCTTTTACCTTACCTACAGCCAAGGTAGTGTATACGACATTATTTTATTTAGCAGTATCATATTTTACAGTATCTATTCATTTATGCGGCTAATGGGACTGAACATAGCGGACGTATACAAATGCAGAGTACACCGTAATGCTTCTCGTTTACGGGAAAGCCCGAATGAATGCAACAGAAGCTTCTCGCCTCTATCAACAGCGTTACCCCAACAGGCATCACCTAACCCACCCCGTATTTCCAAGATTGAGAGGCGTAAAAGCGAAACAGGCATCTGATATCCTAACGAACAATTTTGTCTGCGACATCCGCGAACACGCCATAATCGGTGTTTGAATTCTTTCCAAGTGTTTGACACCACACAACTAGCGATGCACAAAATGCATCAAAGTTGGCAGCAGTCATTTAAAGTTCCTTAAGTTGTTACTTAAAATGTAATCTGTTTACTTACAGTATTTCAGTTTTCTCTTTTACCTCTTTCCCAACCCAGCGGAATGGCTGGTGGTCGTGGGTTCGATTCCCGCGGCCGATCGTCGCAACTCAAGGGTTTTTTATGGTTTCCTCGGGTCGTTAGGCGAATGCTGGGAAGGTTCATTACATCTCCCTAATTTCCTGTCCCTCCATTTCACCTCCATTTTCATTTTACTTCACCTTTCGTCTGTTTTAGGGTTGAAAGTGTCGGCGGGAGTCTCGGAGTTGCATGTCAGGGGATAAGAATGCTCTATGTAACCCTTCGTCCCCGGAATCGGGGCTGTCCCCGAGTCCCTGGCCCCTCAGGGGATGTAAAGCCCACAGGGAGGAGGGGGAACCGGTTGCACAAGTTGCCATCCGGGAGTGTCAATCTTTAAAAGGCTAGGACACTGCCGTCTGCCCTGTCGTGTCTTTTGATCCGGCCGCCCTCTGTCTCCTCTCATCTCACCCATCCCTCCCGCGGCATCCCATTAGAGGCTTAGGCACAAAAAATCTTGTAGGTCGAGGTGCTAAATCTCCCTCCGTACTTACTCTTACACCTCCTACCTCTTTTCCATCTTATGTAGTCTGTTCTTCTACGTCCTCCATATTTCATCTAGCACGTATACAATGTGCTTCTGGACATGGGCTTACAAATCAGATCAGATCAGATGGTACGCATCTTCCTAGCACCCAGACTTGTAGCATGTATTTATTTCCATTATGTCTGAAATTGCTCTATCTGCAATATCAAGTCCAAAATCAGTTTAACAATCCCTGAACTGCTTAATGTTTCGCGTTTGCTATTAATACACGAGAACTGAAATTTCTGTACGCTATTAAATGCCTTGTAGATATATGCCACTGCTTCACTGCGTGCCCTCAAGCTAGAAAAAAGCTCTCGCTCCTAACTACAAAATAATGAAATTATGCCGCGAGAAACCCATAACATGACTGCACGCTAGCTTGTGTATTAAAACCTTCGCTTACATTTCAAGAATTCCTGTATCAAAGGAATTTCAAAGAAAGCTCTTTGGACTTGCTAGCTCTTACTTGAACCACCAGCCAGGTTGCGTGGTAATATTCTTTCTCTTACTTAATTTCTCTACTACGTATAGTAAGTAGGAGAAGTATTGCATTCCACCCAAAAATTTGATACCGAGATTTCACCGGAAATACGTGTTTTGAGGTACCCTCAATCCACATAAAGCATGTTTGGGAGCATGTCCGCGTGTGTCTGTGTGTCTATTAACAGTAAAACTCAAAAACGAAAAGTTAGAGGAATACCAAACTTGGTATTTAGGTTCAATATTGAGGAAGTGTTTTTAACATTTAAATGATTTCAGGCTAATTATATAATATATAAATTCAATAACAGCCCGCCTTAAACCAATATTTGTATGTAACAATATATAAAAAGTGTATATTACAGTCATTGTATATGTTTATATTATTGTATCCATGTGTAATAATGATATGTGAATATATTACTAATTTAATAATGTAGGAGCTGTGAGAATAATAAGCTAAAATTTGCTAACAATGAGGTAACTTTGAGGCAATAATGAGTAAGAATGTTTAATAATGCTACTAGTCATTATTGGAGCAACAATAATGTAAATTTAGTGAGAGTTTATAAACTAGCCAATCAACAACCAGAAAAAGCTTTAGTTAAATGAAGGTGCTCTACTGGATTAGGAATAGCCAATCAGAGAATTGAAATACAGAAATTTACAAGTTTAGGCGCTAGAAATCTTGTCAGTTGCCTGCAAGCAGTGTTCCTAACCGGACGTGAGACACATCCTCGAGAGATTTAATACGTATTCGTGTGAGACGAAAATAGTTTTACATGTTAAAAAGTGTAATTAATTAATAAAAAGAATCTCACAGCTCTCTATATCAGTGAAGTGTTATTTAAATTGTGTCAAGGATTAATAAATGTAGTGAAGTGAAATTATAATCTGTGTAAGCCTACATTTTTGTCGCATCACAACTGTGCTAAGAGAAACGTATCTCTAAAAAAAATACTGACGCAACCGAGGGAAACATAAATATTTAATACTTAAAGAAACAGTCAAATTACAAAGTTAATATTTTTTAAAAATTTGGGGCGAAGGCTACCGGAAACTTTTTACCATACGTGCGGTTGCAACTACTTCAAGTTCGGCTTCCCAACAGTTGAACTACAATTCAACTCTTTCAATACGACCTACTTCAAATTGACGCCCAAAGCGTGTTGCAAATAACAATACAAACTACTTCAATATCTTTCAAAGATGCGACACAAAGATTTTCAATAAAATTCCCACCAAACTACCCTTTACATAGAACATTTTTCAAAATGTTTTGTTTTCTAAAATATAGTTCTAACGTTTTTTATTAAAATACCATATATTAAAGATATTTACAAAATGTATATCTTGAATTTTCGGTAAATAGCCTATGAAGTCTTCTTCATTCGCAGGGAATTTTGTATAATCTAGTATAACTTGTAAACGTTAAGCAATAGACGAAAACGTACCACACAAAATATGTAGATCACTTTAAAACACACAATTTATTTAATACAAGCTTTTTGTAGAATAAGCCGTTTCTGAGATATCCGTTATTAAAGATTCGAATTGTTCATTTCTTTGTCATTCTAAGCTCTTTCAACATTCAGTTTTTTCCCGCCATTGCACGGTATAGAATTTTAAGGCCAGCATATAGCAACCAGTTCTTAAACGTTTGACTGCCACTGTTACCTTTGTATCTGTAAGGAAATGTTTAATGTAGGTATTTCTGCAAAGGTTTATTTCGATTAAAATGTAGTATATATAAAAATAAGGTTGAGTAAGAATAATTTGTGTACCTACTAATAAACAATAGAGGGTAGAGAAAGTCATGTAAATGTATCGCATCCGAATTTTTTTTTATCTTGACTACAGAATATGTCCACTCTCTGTTTAATATCAGTCATATCTGCTCTTTCCCAAACATTCTACGAATGACGATAATATCAGAAAGACTTGCTTTAAGACTTGCTCTTCAGTTAATTTTTCCTAAATATATTGAAATATGGAAAGTTTAATTTTTTTTGTTAACTCATAAGTAGTGCAACATGTTTCTTGTGTAACATTAATGTCAGTAAATGTTTTAAAATTCGATTTTCGTTTGTTATTCCCAAAATGAAGGTATATTAGAATTGCTTAGGAACTAAATGCTTGATTATAATACGTACATATTTCTAGCCTCACTAGACCATTTGAGTTTGCGAGCATTTAAGACACAATTATATTCTAACAATTATATTCTGTTGAAAATAGAATTAATATAGTATTATGTATTATTCTAAGCCGCGTATATCTCATTTCGTTTCCACGTACGTGAGCAAATTGTTGGAAAGGCCAAATTGAAACGTTTTTCATTATTTTGTAACCATTTCTAGGACACTGATCAAATAATGACAAAAAGTTACACTAACTACTTTCTCTACTACTTATAGTAAGTAAGGGAAGTATTGTATTTCACCCAAAAATTCGATACCGAGATTTCACCGAAAATATATGTTTTGAGGCCCCCTGAATCCCAAAAAAGTGTTTTGAAACATGTCCGTGTGTGTTTCTGTGTGTCTGTGTGTGTCTGTCTGTCTGTGAACAACATAACTCAGAAACAAACAGTCGGATAAACACCAAACTTGGTATTTAGGTTCAGTATCTTCCAGAGATGCGACACGAAGGTTTTCAAGAAAATCCCCCCACCCCAGATTACCCTTTACATGGAACATTTTTCGAAAATTTTAATTTTCTCAAAAATGGCTCTAACGATTTTGATTAAAATGTCATAAGTTTAAGATATTTTCATGACAAATGAAATGTATATCTCGAATTTTCTAGGAATGTCTCCAAAAGTATTCTTCATTGTGAACGACTTTTGCATAACTGGTAAACCATAAGAGATAGACAAAATGTTACTACAAAAAAATGTAGATCGCGTTAAAATACACAATATGTCATATACATTTTTTGTTGAGTGAACCATTTTCGAGATATTGCTTGTTATTCCCTTAAATTTTTCAATACTTATTTTCTCAAATGTGAATTCGTTATTCATTTCTTTGTCTTGGATATGCAAAGAGTATTAATCTGTGGCAGAGAGAATGCTGTTGCACATAGCAACCAGCTGTTAAGAGATATGTCTGTGCTTATATTGCCCTTGCAAATACAAAACAAGGGGTAGATAGTACGCCTTAAGCGACAGTCATATATTTTTAGAACTGGTCGCTATGTGTAAAATGTAATTCTCTCTGCATGTCAAAAGATCGTTTCTGCAAATGTTTATCTCGATTAATATGAAATAGATCGAGAATAAGAGTTTGTAAAAATAGTTTGTACAAGAGTAGAGAAAGTCACACATCAGATTTTTTTTAAATATTTCTAGTTTTTACTTAGAGTATACCAGTTGTTAAAAAAGTATGCCATATTTTGAGAAGTGGTAGTATGGACCAAAATAAAAAAATGCCCAGTAAATATGGGTTCTAAAATGCGTACCTTAAGGGCTATGAGCATTTGTTTATCTTTGCTAGTGTAAAACACCTCTTCTACTGCAAGCTCTTTGCTATTACGTACCACCTACAGCGGGCAGTAAACAAATGAGGACACATTACTTTGTTATTGGCCATGGATAGAGCATGCAGTAAACATCTGTTAGTGTTGTTACTGTAAACCGTATTCACAGTTCTGGTTAAGTGCAACACATATTCTTATTAGTTCCAATGGGATCAGCTTGTGTTTTGATAAGTTGTGAAATGATTTTACATTGTAGTTTAATCTTGAAATCTTTGGTGTATGCATCCCCCCTTAATAATGTACACTCGCTACCGAAAGGCGTCATCAATGCCTGCCAGAGCATCCGTGGCCAACCTAAGTCTTCTGAGAGTGCATGATTCCCTAAGACATCGTACAGAAGCATGTCTTACTATGAATGGGCACCATATTGAGCACTTCCTTTAGCGATGGTTCATAAATGCAGATCGTATGTAATCGCAAGCAAATTACATTAGAAGCTAAGCTGTTTCGCAGTCCTCATTTGTTTACTGCATTCTCTAAGGCATACATAACGGCAAAGAACTTGCAGTAGCAGAGATGTTTCACAGCAACAAGATGAACAGGTGCTCATAGCTTCAAAGTATGCATTTTGGAGGCCGTGTTTACTTGACTTTTTTTTCTTGTTTTGGTCCATACTACGGCCTCTCAAAATATGGAATATCGCTTTTTTTAAACATTCTGTATAGGAAATGTGTAGTAGAAATATTTGAAAATTCTAATCAATAAACAAGAAATTCTCAGAAATGGATAACTACACAATAAAAATTATTTGGCATAAATTGTATGCTTTAACGATATCTAAATTTTAATGCAGTAAGATCTGTCTATCTCTTACGGTTTACTAATTATACAAAAGTCATTCAGAATGAAGAGAACTTCACAGCTATGCACAGAAAATTAAAGACCAAAATTTGATTTGTCATGAAAATATCTTAAACATATTACATTTGTATCAAATAGTAAGAGCCATTTGTAAGAAAATAAAAAATAACAACAAATTGTCCATGTAAAGGACAGTGAAAGAAGAATGAGATCATTTTCTTTAAAATCTTCGTGTCGCATCCCTGGAAAATTCTGAGCTTAAATACCAAGTTTGGTATTTAACCGACTTTTAGTTCTTAAGTTTGTCGCGGTTTCGTCGTGTTATCTGAATGCTGAGCGCCTGTTATTGTTTTACTATTTTAAATATTGAGTTCTTTGTCCTCCGGCTAGCTATTATTACACAGTCGAGCAAATCTCTTAAACAGGGTGTGTAAACGGAAAGGAGTTGTTACTAAAAGATAACACTGATAAAAGAATTTGTTTTTACACTTTATTGCCGTCACATTTTTATTGATTTCACATATTTACTTTTGATACATGCCTGACTGAAACTGTTATTTTTTTAAATGTAACTATAATCATTTATTTGCCGCACATTATTAATTCGCGTATTTCACATATTTTAACTAACTTTACGACGAGAGAGATTTTGTAGAACTGCGCGATGTTTAACGCGTAAATGATTCTGATGAACTGGGCGACGTGTAACTTCTGAATGATTCTGTAGAACTGCACGACGTATAACCCGCGAATGATTCTTTTGGACTGAACGTTACCGTCTCTGGCTTTAGCTTTTTATACTCCCTCACCCCGATATGCCTAAACATTATAAGAGCTGCTATTCGTTAATAAAGCGCGCCAACATTAGCGTCTATTTTTATATCCAATCAGAATTACGAACACATATGCTCTAGGGAAGATATTCCCTCCATTTCTAAAGAAAGGCACGCTACTCTGACGTCATTTGTTTGTCTCTTCTAATTGATAAACAACTCGCTTCATTGTTACCCGCTCCTATTGTCAGTTTCAGTGAGGCCTGTAAACTTATTTCCTAACATTGCTTATAATTAATAAACATCTCAAATCATTGTCATACAATAATGCTTATTTACACTACAATCACTCTGGCATTTACAGTGTTGTGATATAAAATACTGCCACAGGTTATGCTGTTTATAGCGAGCCACACACACGAACCTCTTTCAAAAAATGCTGTATTTTGAATCCAGTGTCCTCAAAATATGTATTTCTGGTAAAATCTCGCTATAAAATTTTTGGAAGAATACAATACTTCCTCTTGCATTCTAAGGTGGGTGGCAGAGAGAGAGAAAAAACAAGCTTTTTATGAACAATTGTAGAGTAGTTACAAAAATAAATGGTTTCAAAGAGTCTTGAGACTGTCATACACCACTGTTGTCCACTTATATTCCTGGAAAAGAATTTATTTCTATTTGGATTTTTTAGATTCTTGCAGATTCTTGTGTTCAGTACATTAGTGGTAGCTGAAGGTGTTACTCCTTGTAACGAATTGCTGAAGAAGTGTTTTTCCGGGAAGAAGCGAGACGGAAGACTTCTGTGGCTTCCTCTGTTTTATAACTGCCGGTTTTTGTGATCCAAGCTTTTGACTGTGCCGCCACGCGGGCGTTCCGGCCTCTCAAATTCTTTCCTCAAGAAGGACCTTAATGGTCCCACAAAGGAATTGTTCATCAATTAGCGAAGCCACGTGAAATGATGGTGCCACATGTTTCATGTATACGGCTCTCCTGTGAGAACGTGGTATATTACTGCACCAAAATGTACTTTCATTCCTTTCGTCCATTCCGTGCACAATAGTTGTGAAGTATTAGTTCTCTTGTGAGACACAAATCATAATTCTCTTCATGCCTGTGATAGATAGGAGAAAACGAAGATGCTAACGCATTTTCACTTTCTCTAAGTGCTTAAGGCGCTTAGGTAGATGGCGCTAATGTATTTAAGGTAGAAGAAATATGACAAACGCCCAAAAATCCGATACTCGTACTAGGGATTAAAATCCCTGAGAAAAAACCTTATTTAAGAATAAGATTTATGTGTACACATTACACATATTTATTTCTAATGCACGACAATAGATGGCGACACATGCAATACATCCCTTAATAGAGAAAAGTTCAAAGCTGTATGTGTTCAAAACGAGCACTATTTGTTATGCGAGGACGACCAGTGCTTTAATTTATTGTATCAATTGTAAATTTGTATGACGAGGCGGCTCGTTGTTGAAATTACAACGAAATGCACGCTGCAATGAAACAATGGATTCACTCTTTTCATAATGCAGCACACAAAACTACTTTTCCTGTGGCGTCGCAATTTTCTCGTAAACAAACACAGCGCCGCTGTAGGCACTGAATGGAACTAATAGGTGGGGGCTTAAAACTTTGAACTTTCCTCTATTCAATGATGTGTCGTATGTGTTGTTATCTATTGTCGTTCATTAAAAATGAATATTTAAAATGTATTCTTTCTTTTTGAATAACCCTGTATGTGTGTATATGTATTACTTTTACATGCCTTTCACTGCCCCCTCTTCTACCAACCATTCTTACAAGAGTTTAGTTTTCTTCGTGTTAATTAAGATTAACGTTTGAGAAACGTTTCATTCCACATAAAGAGGGAGGCTGTAAGGAACAGTCAAATCTTTAGAAAGCAGGTCACCTTTTGCCTTATATTTTTCACTCGAGAAACAAACGAATGGTGACTTGCACTTCAGAAAAAGTATAATGTATTTTAAAATTCAAACTAATAGCGAATATACCCGAAATTGTTAGTCCTACAAACATTTGACATGAATTGTGAGTTTTAATCAGATCTATTTGTGTGTGTGTGTGTGTGTGTGCGTGTATAGTAAGCTACCTCTTGCGGTTCAACATATACATACTGCTTGTTATGTAAATATCTTAAAAATATGGTATTATAATCAAAATCGTTAGGGGCGTTTTTGAGAAAATAAAAAATAACGAAAAATGGTCCGTCTAAACCCTAGTTTGGGGTGGCAGGATGTCCTTGAAAAGCGTCGCGTTGCATCACTGGAAGAATACTGAACTTGAGATATGCTGCTCACATACCTACACGCATGGGTACCTGTATGTTTTTCTATGCTTTTTTTGGGGTGGGGTGAACTTCTAAGCACTGTAGACAAGAAGTGATGAAACTAAAAATGAAGTTGAATATATTTCCAATTTCATAGTTAATAACACAAGCACATTTTGTGAATGCTTGACTAAGATTTTTAATAAATTTCTCCCAATCTTGCTTCCCTAAAAATGTTCCTTAGTCTTTATGCTTTCAAAAATAGCAGTAAGGATTTTAATTAAAATGCTCTATTTTTATAGATATTTCCTTTACAAATAAAATGCATGTCTTGAATATTTTGTGAGTAGTTCGTGTGAACTCTTCATTCCGATTGAATTCTGTGTAGTTCTGTATAACTGAGAAACCATAAAAGATGGAAAAAAACCCTTTGAAGCAAAACATGTACATTTCATTGAAATATACACAAAATTTAATTGTGGCCTTATCCTTTGCGAATTACTGCTGTTATACGTTTGAAATTCCAAATCATAGTACCACCTTGACGACAGTTTTAACATACAAACGAGGGCGACGTTCTCTTGCTAGCCTCAAGGGCTCATAGTGAACTGTACTGCAAATAAGTATTGCTGTCTACGCGCTTGCTTATTTCTTTTCCTTAGCATGAGCTCGTTATTACGATTTATGAAGTAAAAGTTGAATACATATTCTGCATTTTGTTATTTCATTTCAAATAATCACTAGAGGACTATCTTACGAGGTTAGAAGAATCTTTTTTATTTGTATCTGTATTATACACAAGGATACAATATATAAGGTCTTTCAACAAGAGTGTCCTATCTTTAACATGTGGTAGCTGCCGTTGTTATTGAGTTACAGCAGTCTTTTTTTCATGTAGTTACAATTGTTACTGTCAAATAGCCTTGAAACGTTTACAGCATTCAGCAACGCGTAGAACTTGTGAAAATTTATTATCAAAGTGGTTCATCTGTTCCCCAAACCTTCCGTGTATTGCGTGAAGTTTACGGTGTGCATAATCGTCCCTGCGAGAGAACGATTCGGCGTTTGATCGATAAATTTGAAAGAAGTGGTTTTGTCAGCAATCAAAGAACGCCTGTACGTAACCAACGTAAGCGCTCCAACGAAAACATTGGCGCCGTTCGTGAAAGTGTACGCGAGAACGGAAACAAATAAATTGCTCGTCGAGCGCTAGAATTGGGGCTTTCGCCGACCACAACTTGGCGAATTCTGCATCTGGACTTGAAGTTTCACGGTTACAAAATGGTTTTAATTCAAGAACTAAACGTCCATAGGTTGCGCCGTGTATTCGCTGACTGTGCTTTGGAGCAGTTGGAAGCTAACCCGGATTTTTGTCGAAAAATCATCTTCAGCAACGAAGCCCACTTTTGGGTAGATGGTTGTATTAACAAATAAAATTGCCGCTATTGGAGCAATAAAAATCCAATGCAGATTCAAGAACAACCACTTTATCCTCAAAAGGTTACTGTGTGGTGTGGATTTTGGTATGGTGGAATCATTGGTTCATATTTTTTCCAAGATGAAGATCGAGAAGCTCTAACTGCTAATGGAGAAAGAATCCGGGCTCTTATAAGGGACTATTTTTGGCCTCAATTGGATGGTATGGATCTCAGAAGCATCTGGTTCCAGCAAGTTAGTGTCACATGTCATACTGCTCTCGAAACAATCGATCTTTTGAAGGAGAAGTTCAGAGGTTTCATCAATTCCCGTGGTGGTGATGTTAACTGGCTCCCGAGGTCATGTGATTAAACACCGTTGGATTACTTCTTATGGGGTTATGTTAAATCTAGAGTTTATGTCAACAACCCAGAAACAGTAAATGATCTTGTGAATAACATCACGCGTGTTATTCGTGAAGTTGGACCTAATTTACGTTCTTCTGTCATTGAAAATTGGGACAACGTATACGCGCAACCCAACGAAGTCGCGGCGGTCATTAACTGATATTCTCTTTCACACATTAATTGTGTTCCAAAATAAAACAAGAAATAAACCTCTATCATGTATAGAACGTGTTTTATTTAAGTTCAAAGATAGGCCACTCTTGTTGAAAGACCCTATATTACACCAATTTGTTAGTGTTGCGTATTAGACTTAATATTTTACTTTCTCAAAAGTATATCTAACAAATTTGATTAAAATATCATATATTTGTGATTGTGATGATAAATAATTTTAATATGTTCAATTTTCTTTTGATAGTCTTTGAAGTACTTTTCTTTCTCATCGAATTTTCTACAAGAGGAATATCTAAGTATAAACAATACTTGGTTGTAGGAGGGGATGAGTGATGTAAACTGTCTTCTTAGGAGTGAGCTATGTTACAGCTCTGCTTGCATATAATATCATAAAAATATGCTTTATATTTAGGACTTGTTCATTTTTTCAAATTTCTGTAAACTACATAAGGCAAAAGAAACATTTCAGTAAACAGTACCCAAGCAGTGACTAACTCCTGTGATATATCGTATGGCTTTATAAAAGACAATAAATTATAGCAATGGCGGTACAAAAGACCAATATAAAGATATCACTCCGATAAGACAATCGGATGGTCGCATAATCCAGGGGTCCATGGATCAACTTACACTCTTCTAGTTTAGTTCTTATTTAGTGTATTATAATGTGCTAATAGGAACTAAACTTATATAAGAAGAGCAAGACAGCTGGCAGAGCAGAGAGGTATGGAACTCAGTGGTCCGTGTATTGAAACTGCGCAATGCTAACTTATGTGTTATTCTGTGTGCCAAAGTGTGCTCTGACGAACAAAATTTACAGCACAACACTGTAAAAGTGCAGACGCATGAAATGCTCGGAAGCAAAGTGGTGCAGAGGAAGCGAGATGGTTACATAACTCAGAGGTGCGTGTACCAGGAGGTCCATACAAGCCGTTGTTTGTTGAAGATTGTTTATCCCGGATAGCGCGGATGTCAAAAAGTTTGACTGATCAGAACTGTAAAAGGGATTCAATACAGACAGAGAGGAGGTCTCTAAATGAAACACCAATGCTTGAAAACTATGACTGGTTCTGTATCTCAGTCGGTAGAGCATTTGCCTCTGTGTGAGGGGTCCCGGATTCAATTCACGGCTGGGTTCGAGAAAATTTTCTTTAATGAAGAACGTTCGGTATACCCAGGACTTGGTGTTTGCATGTGAGGTGTGTGTGTTTTATCGGTTATTTAATAACCAATTCGCCCATAAACAAGAATTCAGGATGGGCAGAAACCTGAGCACAAGTGATAAGTATTATAATTACATTACAATCTACAATTAGTATAACTCTATGGCACCAATTGATGCTACAAAGTTGGCAGTATTAAACAAAACGCTATTTTTACTTTCTCTACTACGTATAGTAAGTAGGGGAAGTATTGTATTCCACCCAAAATATCGATACGAAGATTTCACCGGAAATATATGTTTTAAGACCCCCTGAATCCAAAAAAATCATTTTTGGAAACATGTCCGTGTGTGTGTCTGTGTGTGTCTGTGAACAGCATAACTCAGAAACGCACAGTCGGATAAACACCAAACTTGGTATTTAGGTTCAGCATCTTCTAGAAATGCGACACGAAAGTTTTCAAGAAAATCCCCCCACCCCAGATTACCCTTTACATGGAACATTTTTCGAAAATTTTAATTTTCTCAAAAATGGCTCTAACAAGTTTGATTAAAATATCATATGTTTAAGATATTTTTATGACAAATGAAATTTATATCTCGAATTTTCTGGGAATGTCTCCAAAAGTATTCTTCATTCTGAATAACTTGCATAATTGGTAAACCATAAGAGATAGACAAAAGTTTACTACACGAAAATGTAGATCGCGTTACAATACACAATTTATATCATATACATTTTTGTTGTTGGGTGAATCATTTTCGAGATATTGCTTGTTATTCCCTTAAATTTTCCAATACTTATACTTTTTCTCAAATTCGTTATTAACTTTTTTTGTCCTGGTAATGAAAAAACAATGGAATATTCCACATAGCAACCAGCTCTTGAAATATTTGACTATCGCTTAAAGCCTAGCAATTCCCCTTGCATCAACAAGAAAATTAGCAATAAGATTAACATCTCGATTAACATGGAGAATAAGCGTTTGTAAAAATATTTTGTACAAGAGTAGAGAAAGTCATGTGAGTGTGACACATCAGATTTTTTATATATTTATGCTCGTTTAAAGCTACACTGCAATTAAATGGTATTCTATTACTACATCATTCATAATAAACATGTACAAATACATGTCAACCTTGAAGGATGCGCTGATGTGAGTGCCTCGCATTGTCAATATCAGCATGGACGCGTTTTAACATTTCTTCTGATATTGAAGCACAGACATGACGTTTTGGTTCCGTTTCATAAACCCTGGCTTTGATATCCCATTAAGAAGAAATTCAGCAGATGGCCTCGCTGGCCACCGAATGCAACCACCATGACCTATCCATCGTCCGGGGTACACATTGTTGAGATTTTCTTTAACTCCTCTGAATAATCGGATGGTGTACCATTGAGTTGAAACAGTATTTTAGAGCTAACTAAAGTGTGAAGTCTTTTAGAAGGTTCTTAACATTCAGCCCAGAGATTGCAAATAAAGCTGTCCAATATGCCTAGGAGCCAAATAAATTGGTCCAATAGTGTTGTCTTCCTGAATGACATACCACACATTAACATCCCCTAAGCTGTGTATGATGCTGTAGCCAGTGAGGGTTCTCAGGAGGTCAATAATGGAGATTATGTTTGTTTGCATTTGAGTCACGAAATAACATACATCTTCCCATAAAACCTGCCTGGTTGAATCCGGATTTTCGTTTATTTTATTTAAGGTCTTCTGTAAACAGTTACACGATTCTGAAGTCGTTCCCATAAAGCTGTTTATACAAATGCAGTTCATAGGGTTGCTATTTTCCCTGGTTCAAAATTCGTTGTGTTGAACTCCCAGATCAGCTGCAGCTCTTCTTTGCCCTAAAAATAAAATAAAAACATACAAATTAATTGTTAAGTAATAATAATATCTGGAATGATCCATTATTTCCTAATTGCATCTCTGTACGTCAAATAACACATGAAGAAGGCAGACGTTACATCGAAAAACGTTCAGAATACAGCCTTTGAGCCTCAGCCACATTTCGGTGCGTCGTGCCATACATCATAATCGTATTAGTGTATTCTTTGTTAGTGAATACGTTATCGTTTTGCCGGTATGAGCTGGCTCGAACTGCAAGCAGGCGACTACGCGACGCTTATCAGTACGAAACTACAAAGTAAATACATGCAGAGAACAAGCTCTACCTCAGTGAGTTTTCGCTTCGTACCTGCACTGCCCCCTTAAAAAAATCTGATGTGTTACACTCACATGACTTTCTCTACTCTTGTACAAACTATTTTTACAAACGCTTATACTCCATTTTCTTCATGATAATCGAGATATCGAGATGTTAATCTTATTCCTAATTTTCTTGTAGATGCAAGGGGAATTGGTAGGCTTTAAGCGATAGTCAAATATTTCAAGAGCTGGTTGCTATGTGGAATATTCCATTGTTTTTTCATTACCAGGACAAAAAAAGTTAATAACGAATTTGAGAAAAAGTATAAGTATTGGAAAATTTAAGGGAATAACAAGCAATATCTCGAAAATCATTCACCCAACAACAAAAATGTATATGATATAAATTGTGTATTGTAACGCGATCTACATTTTCTTGTAGTAAACTTTTGTCTATCTCTTATGGTTTACCAGTTATGCAAAAGTCGTTCACAATGAAGAATACTTTTAGAGACATTCCCAGAAAATTCAAGATATACATTTTATTTGTCATGACAATATCTTAAACATATGATATTGTAATCAAAATCGTTAGAGCCTTTTTTGAGAAAATTAAAATTTTCGAAAAATGTTCCATGTAAAAGGTAATCTGGGGTGGGGGTATTTTCTTGAAAACCTTCGTGTCGCATCTCTGGAAGATACTGAATCTAAATACCAAGTTTGGTGTTTATCCGACCTTTCGTTTCTGAGCTATGCTGTACACATACACACACGGACATGTTTCCAAAAATCCTTTTCTTTTGGATTCAGGGGCTCTTAAAAGATATATTTCCGGTGAAATCTCGGTATTGAATTTTTGGGTGGAATACAGTACTTTCCCTACTTACTATACGTAGTAGAGAAAGTAATAAGTGACGCGGTAACTTCTTTTGCACTTATGTCTACGGGAAACATAAAACTGCAAAGAACGCCATGTTGGACCACCTGGTGTAGAAATCACGTTCTACTAATTTATTCCTTCCTTAGTGTGTCATAGTGTAGTAGATATCCAGTACAAAACTTACAGAATAAGAACGTGAAAACTGAGAAAGTAGACTGCACAGAAGAAGGTTCTGGGTCCTTGCACTGGTAATTTATATTTGCGTATTAGAAGTGATATCGAGAAGATAGTTTATAATACAATGGTGAGAGGAAGAACAGGAAGTTTGGCTGGTATTCGACTTCTCGTTTTTAATTATGCTATTGACACACAAACGCACCTATGACACACACATATAAACATTCAAGGAGCTTTTAAATATAATTTTTTTGCATTGTGCAGCTAGGCTCAAAATATTTATTTTGTGACTAAATCTTGATAGCAGTGTTTCAGTCGAAAATTGCAGGTCCTCTACTTAGGTAAGTGGTAGAGAAAATAAAAATTATAAATAATTTGGGGTCCCCAAAACTGATGTGAAACATAAAAAGAATTATTCTGAGGATTTTCACTCTATAACTTGTAAGTTTGCAAAGTGACTCATTCTTCTTAAATTGATTATCCGCATCAAGGGATTTTATTTTGCACCCCTAACAAAAATAGTCATATTTGCAACTAATAAATATATGTTAAATATTTTTCAACCAAAGTTAGAAAGGTGATGCAGACTTGGGTAAAGCAGCTTCATAGCTTTTTTTTAAATGTCCATACATTTATACGAAGGTTATAAGTATCAATAGTATGCGTTACCTGTCCCACCCATAATTATGAAATGGATGCAATATATCTTCTTCAAACCCTTTTGTTGTTAGGCTTCGGGTTCGCCTCTTTCCGTCAACTTCTTCCACATGTCTCTATCTATACCAGGTAGTTGAATTATGCGGTAATTTAAAACATATTCACCAAAGCCTTAGAATTTATTTATACTGCTATCTCACATCCCCCCTCTGTCTCTCTCTCTCTCATTACTCACAATTTTTTTTTCTAAAATCTGCTTTTCTTTATTTAAAGTGTAAATTAAGGTGAAATTGCTATATAGAGTTTTGGCAGCGCAGCACAGGGTGGGATAAAGTTTCCTTTACCAAATTTGTATATTCCTTAACGCTCTAATACATATTGTTAGGTGTTATAGGAATTCACAAGGAGGAAGAAGTTGATTTGTCACCTATTTAACTCTCCAGTAAGATCCATTATCGCCACCATGCGGCCATCGTCGTCATCACAAACAATCACGTCGTCACCAGCAACCCACCAACAACAAAGACAACGTTGCTATCTCCACTACCAATACCAGCACCATCAACAACAATAACAACACCGCTATTACCATAACCAACACCATCACCAACACCAGCACCACCACCACTATCAACGACAACAGTAATAACAACATCGCCGTCAACACCGCAATGACCATCATTATCAACAACAGCGCGATCATCACCGCAAAATCATCTTCACCTTCACCACCACCACGCTACCACCATCATCACCACCAACACCGGTGTCACCAGTACCATCATCACCACCAACACTACCACCAGAAACAACAGTAATAACAATATCGCCGTCACCAACCAACGCCGTCATCATTACCACCAACACCGCCGTCACCAGTACCATCACCACCAACAACACCGCTTTCACCTGCTACAAGGACAACAGTAATAACAACATCGCCGCCAGCACCAACAACATCATCACCAACACCGCTTTCACCATCATCATCACTACCACTAAGAACAACAATAATAACAACACCGCCGTCACCACAACCATCCCCGCTATCACCACCACCATCCCCGCTATCACCACCATCCCCGCTATCACCACCACCAACACCAGCACCGTCACCATCACCACCAGCACCGTCACCACTACCAACACCGCCGTCACCGTCATCACTCCTACCAACACGGCCGTCACCACCATCACCACCTGCAACACCGTCATCATCAACACCACAATACCACCGTCACCACCAACACAGCCACCACCTCCACCACCGTTATCACCACCACCAATAACACCATCACCATCACCACCATTACATCCGCAACGTCATCACCACTGCTAACACCGCCGTCATCATCACACCGCACCGTTATCATTACTGCCAACACCACTGTCACCATTACACCAGTACTGTCATCACCACTGCCAACACCACCGTCACCATCACACCAGCACCGTCATCACCACTACCAACACCACCGTCATAATCACACAAGCACCGTCATCACCACTGCCAACCACCGTCACCACCGCCATCACCACCACCCCTTCACCGTGTCACCACCACCGCCACCACTAGCTTCACTACCACTATCACCAAGAACAACAGTAAAAAAACAACACCGCCATTATCATCACAATCGTCGTCACCGTGATAATCATCACTCATACCTTAAGGTTCCTGTTGATCGGTACTCATTAAACTTTTGGGTAGTTGGGTGTAGTTATCTTATTTCTGAATGTTGATGTAAATATTGTAAAAAGAATAATACAATAAACTAGTGCATGCAGTAAGCAATTTTTATCCCACCTTTAGATAAGCAAAAGGTTATATTTTAAATAATCCTTTGAAGAATCACTAATACCCCATATTCAGAGCGTGCTTCCAAGAAAAGCCGTTACGCGTTTCATCTCAGTCTCTGTGTAATAAAACAAGGTATATAAACCATTAAAGTTAAGTAACATTAAAGTAATTATCTACTATGTCCCTTCTTTTAGCTTTTACTTCCAAGCAAATGAAGGAGCACTGACTGCAAGGGGTTGATCCACATTAGGGTAAACACAGGTTAGAGGAGTTAATTACCTTTGCTTTAACGATTACTTAATTATGAATTAAAAGTCCTACTCTTTTATGAATATTTATATTGAAGGGGACCTCTCGTCGAAATGCGAAAGCTGCAAAAAACGAGACCGAATAAGGATTAGACTGAACGACTTCCTAGAACAGATGTTCGTTAAAGTGTTTCGGGGGATTTGTTTTCGCGGGAGGCTGAATGCTTCAGGAACTTTTTTTTTAAATCGTTTGTTGAATACTATGCATAGAAGAATTCTGAGAAATTCTTATGCTTTTGGATTCATTAAAAATATTACTACTAAATACTAAAACAACAAACAATATTGCAGGATGGCAGGCTTTTCCTGCACTAGATATTACGAACAATTACTTGAACAACGCTTAATTAAAAATGCTTCAGAATAGCGTTTATACAGAGAATATTCTCGGTACCTATCTTCCTGCCTACCTATCCATCCGCCCGTCCATCTGTCTGTCCATTCATCCGTCCATTACCGAGCGAGGTGGCGCCGTGCGATTTGCATTCTGGAGATCCCGGATTTCGATCCCTGCGACAGCTCACTCTGACCCATGGGTTTTTCGTGGTTTTCCCGAGTCGGCAGGCGAATGTTGGGGTAGTTCATCTTCTACCACGACTCTCCCAACCCTCAGTTCCTGTACCCGTTGTCTTCCTTGTCATCTGTATTGTGCCAAATTGACCCTCCCCGGAGAAATCTACTTTAGGCGACTGGGCTGTACTAAAGGAAGGCTGGCATGTACGGAAGCAGAAATGAAACAACTATGGTAGTGGTTCTCAAAGAGACGACAACAACAAGAAGAAAGGTCGCAGTTATTTTGAGTCACGCAGTACGTCAGGCGATTGTGGTCGTTGACTGCGCAAGCGCCGGATCGGTTTCAGTTTTCTTCAATGTGCTGTCCACAAGGCTGATCAGTCTTTCTTCGACGGCGAGCTAGGTTACCAGGAAAATAACAGGACAACGTTTAGATAGAAGGCATTCTGGACGGTATTTTCCAAATTCTTTTTAGCAATTCTTCACCGGAAAAGATTGATTGTCGGAACTATAGCCTTATTGCGGTTAGTTTTGAAATATATCGATAAATGTGAGAGCGGGAAGCAATTCTGTAATTATTGTAATTTAATTTAAAGCATTGAAGCCGTAAAGAATGTAAAGAATGGTGAACGAATAAGGGTTTGTTAATTGTAATTATCTATGTTATTGAAGTGTCAGTTTATTAAATAGAAGAAATTCGGCTTGTTAATTAATTTATGGAATATATTTTCAAGTATCAATCTGCCATTATTCCTAATTTAATCCACTTCCTCTTGGGTCAAAAGACCACGTTTCAGTTTCAAAGTTGTAGTAGCAGGCGACGGTGTTCGGCGGGTTGTGGATGGACAGTGCCTATGCGCTCTATCTTCCTAACGTCGTCCAGAGACTGCTGGGTTGGATACCCGCCTCTGGGGGCTTTCGGGTAGGCGCTCCTTCGGGTACTCCCTCCTCGGGTGCGTTGGACGCGTTCAAGCTGGAAAGTTAGGGATCCCGTCCATGCTTGCGTCCGTCGTCATCCAGATCTAGTCGCCTTGGGTCTCTCACCTCATCCCTCCCTCCCACGGGTCACGGTAGAATCACAAGGGGCCGAGTGACCTGCGTGCGATGCTCTAACTTTATCACCCATCCATCCACCCACCCGCCTGTCTGTTTGCCTGTCTATATATCTAATAAAATTGTAAGCGAACATTTTTAGTCATGTTCGATTTTCTGAAAAACTTCTGAAAACTTGTGCAGTATAAATGAAAATGAATAAATATAATATTAAGACTGATAATGGCTCTTGGAAAAAGAGATGGAAGTTTTAGGAGTATTAAAATAATAACAATAATAATGAATTTACTTCATGGAAAAAAATATGCTCTCAAAATCAGGGAAACAAGCTACTTAGTGTAATAGGATCTTCATACAACAAATGTATTCTTACAAGCTTAAACAGGAAACATCAAGTTACCATTAACCGTTTAAGAATTGGACATACAATTGGACATAGCTGATCGCCAAAGAAACTCAGCCGCAGTGTTCAACATTCAAAACTCCATTGACAGTTTCCCATGTACCAGAATGCCAATGTTATAACCCACACAGGAAACTATATTACATCCCAAATAATATTAGCTGTCTTAATGATTCAACAATGTATAAAAAGATTATAATGTTCTTACAAGATATACAACCGTATATTGAACTTTAAAGCAATTGTAATATAATTATAACTGTTCTTTAATTATATTCTTCATGTAAGAAAAGCATTATCTGTGTATTACCAAATGATATTATGTATGTACGTTCCTAGAAATCTATTAATGTTCAACCACCACTGAATTAATAAAGCAGTCGCGAATAGACACCTTTGTGAGTTAAAGCGACTTAAAATAAATAAATCCTAAAGGAATAATAATGATTTTAAATATAACTTATAGTGTACTTAAATTTTTCCCTTGAGACTTATTATATCTATAAATTTGTCCAAGTTAATATGTTATTTATCAACTAAATTCGTGATGACCTTTGGATATTTTTATCTGTTGTTATCAATTCAAATTATTTTAATAATGTGTTAAATATTTATTTTCCCTCTCTAGGCAACTCGAGCAGTGGGACGGGTTTTCGAGCCTGAAACTGTTAGGAACTTTCGCGCGTATCTGTGGCCTGTCTGTCTGCGGCTTGTAGCCTCCTGTGGTTCCTTCACTTAATCCCATCCTTCGGGGAGGGGGAGGGGTAGAAGCCACAGTAGATCTATGTAGGTCGCAGTGCGTGAGATGTCCCCCTGTGTTGTATAACCTATACCTATATCTATACTAATTATTCATTTTACATCGCTGAAGTTATTTAATCGGCGGGGAGCATAAATCAAGTATTAACTCTTCGCAATAAATGAGCTAAAGCACTTTCAACGTGCGGAGATTAGATTACTCTACGTCGATATGTAGATTTGTCTTCCCAATTTATGTAATACTATATATGCTATCTCTTAGGGAATTTTTCATATACTTAAACTCAGATTAACGCGGAATTGGCTTTAACCAACGCGATAACTATGTTTTCTTACCATTCTCACAAAGTATCTTAATATCTTCTTCTCTTCTGCGATGTGTTGTGTCACCTCCTTCCAAAATTACGTTACGTTAAACACCATTAACATGAAGAAATGGAAGCAGATAGAAAAGTAAGGTTTGGTAAAAAGAATCTGTAGTAGCTGTATAAAAATGGACGATAATGCATAGAGAAAGTGGTGTGAATGTAACACCTAAGTCGTTTATCTTACTTTTTACTTTCCCGCTAAATACTTACGATATGCTCAAGATACATGAAAAAATCTGATGTGTTACACTCACATGACTTTCTCTACTCTTGTACAAACTATTTTTACAGACGCTTATCCTCCATATGCTTCATGTTAATCGAGATGTTAATCTTATTGCTAATTTTCTTGTAGGTGCAAGGGGAATATGGTATGCTTTAAGCGATAGTCAAATCTTTTAAGAGCTGGTTGCTATGTGGAGTATTCCATTCTCTTTGTATGTCCAGTACGTAAAAACAAATCAGTAACGAATTCCCATTTGAGAAAAAAGTATAAGTATTGGAAAATTTAAGGGAATAACAAGCAATATCTCGAAAGTGGTTCACTCAAAAAAAACATATATGACATAAATTGTGTATTTTAACGCGATCCACATATTTTGTGTAGTAAAATTTTGTCTATCTCTTATGGTTTACCAGCTATGCAAAAGTCGTTCAGAATGAAGAATACTTTTGGAGACATTCCCAGAAAATTCGAGATATACATTTAATTTGTCATGAAAATATCTTAAACATATGATACTTTAATGAAAATCGTTAGACCATTTATGAGAAAATTAAAATTTTCGAAAAATTTTCCATGTAAAGGGTAATCTGGGGTGGGGGATTTTCTTGAAAACCTTCGTATCGTATCTCTGGAAGATACTGAACCTAAATACCAAGTTTGGTGTTTATCCGACTGTTCGTTTGTGAGTTATGCTGATCACAGACACACACACACACACGGACATGTTTAAAAATGCTTTTTTTGGATTCAGGGGGCCTAAAAATATGTATTTCTGGTGAAATCTCGATATCGAATTTTTGGGTGGAATACAATACTTCTCCTACTTACTATACGTAGTAGAGATAATAAAAAGAAAGAGAAGCAGCAGCAAATGTTTCCATGTACGAATCTCTGAAAAACAGGAATGGGACGCTGTCTCTGAATCACTCTGTATCCTTATGTACTGCTTTCCATTCCCATAGAGCTTGACTTTGACCCACAAACTATAGGAGTATGCTTTCTTTGTGACTATCTACTTCCTCAAGCTTTGTGTTTTCTCCCACAAATGTTACAAACCGTGTTCTATTAGCACCTGGAAATGAACAAAACGTTAAGCAAGCTTTAAGTATAGTATTTAGAATCACATACCTCTAAACTACGCCCCCAGCACACTGCCATTTTAATTCCTTAGGACTGCTGCACTTCTTCAACCAGTCTTATTTACAACATGATGTGATATACCAAATCACAAATAAGGCTGAGATGATTCCACTGCATCATTGTGTTTTCCTGCTATTGGTGTTTTAATTCATAGCTTTCTAATATGCAAACACTTAAATTAACAGAGCGTGGTTTCGAAACAAGGACTTCAGGTCTATATGCCAAGCACGCTTCCACTGCGCCACTCTGATTCCTGGGATTGTTTCCAAGAGCATTCTATTACTAGTGGGTCACAGCACATTATGATACAGAAAAAATTAGCAGAGCGAGGTTACGATCCACGGACCTCTGGGTAACGGGCCCAGCACGCTTCCACTGCGCCCCTCTACTGCCTGAAACTTTTTTACACATCATTCTATTAATAATGGTGACGCTCACAGCAATACGATATAAACTAGCAGAGCGTGGTTGCGATCCACGGACCTGTGGGTTATGAGCCCAGCACGCTTCCACTGCGCCACTCTGCTGTGTGAAACTTTTTTCAACAGCATTCTATTAGTAATTGTGACGCTCACAGCACATTATTATACAAAATAACTTAGCAGAGCGCGGTTTCGATCCAAGGACCTGTGGGTTATGGTCCCAGCACGCTTCCACTGCGCCACTCTGCTGTCTTAAACTCTTTTCAACAGCATTCTATTAGTAATTGTGACGATCACAGCACATTATTATACAAAATAACCTAGCAGAGCGTGGTTTCGATCCACGGACCTCTGGGTTAAAGGCTCAGCAAGCTTCCACTGCGCCACTCTGCTGCCTAAGACTTTTTTCAACAGCATTCTATTAGTAATGGTGACGCTCACAGCACATTGCGATACAAAATAACTTAGCAGAGCGTGGTTTCGATCCACGGACCTCTGGGTTATGGGCCCAGCACGCTTCCACTGCGCCACTCTGCTGCCTTAAACTTTTTTCAACTGCATTCTATTAGTAATGGTGACGCCCACAGGACATTGCGATACAAAATAAATTAGCAGAGCGTGGTTTCGATCCACGGACCTCTGGGTTATGGGCCCAGCACGCTTCCACTGCGCCACTCTGCTGTCTGAGACTTTTTTTAACAGCATTCTATTAGTAATGGTGGCGCCCACAGCACATTGCGATACAAAATTATCTACTTAACAGAGCGTGGTTTCGATCCACGGACCTCTGGGTTATGGGCCCAGCACGCTTCCACTGCGCCACTCTGCTGCCTGAGACTTCTTTTCAACAGCATTCTATTAGAAATGGTGTCGCCCACAGCACATTGCGATACAAAATTACATAGCAGAGCGTGGTTTCGATCCACGGACCTCTGGGTTATGGGCCCAGCACGCTTCCACTGCGCCACTCTGCTGCCTGAGACTTTTTTCAACTGCATTCTATTAGTAACGGTGACGCTCATTGCACATTGCGATACAAAATAACTTAGCAGAGCGTGGTTTCGATACATGGACCTCTGGGTTATGGGCCCAGCACGCTTCCACTGCGCCACTCTGCTGCCTGAGACTTCTTTTCAACAGCATTCTATTAGTAATGGTGACGCCCACAGCACATTGCGATACAAAATTACATAGCAGAGCGTGGTTTCGATCCACAGACCTCTGGGTTATGGGCCCAGCAGGCTTCCACTGCGCCACTCTGCTGCCTTAAACTTTTTTCAACTGCATTCTATTAGTAATGGTGAGGCCCACAGCACATTGCGATACAAAATAACTTAGCAGAGCGTGGTTTCGATCCACGGACCTCTGGGTTATGGGCCTAGCACGCTTCCACTGCGCCACTCTGCTGCCTGAGACTTTCTTTCAACAGCATTCTATTAGTAATGATGACGCCCACAGCACATTGCGATACAAAATAGCTTAGCAGAGCGTGGTTTCGATCCACGGACCTCTGGGTAATGGGCCCAGCATGCTTCCTCTGCGCCACTCTGCTGCCTGAGACTTTTTTTCAACAGCATTCTATTAGTAATGGTGACGCCCACAGCACATTCCGATACAAAATAACTTAGCAGAGCGTGGTTTCGATACACGGACCTCTGGGTTATGGGCCCAGCACGCTTCCACTGCGCCACTCTGCTGCCTGAGAAATTTTTCAATAGCATTCTATTAGTAATGGTGACGCCCACAGGTCATTGCGATACAAAATAATTTAGCAGAGCGTGGTTTCGTGCCACGGACCTGTAGGTTACGGGCCAAGCACGCTTCCACTGCGCCACTCTGCTGCCTGAGACTTTTTTCAACAGCTTTCTATTAGTAATGGTAACGCCCACAGCACATTGCGATACAAAATAACTAAGCAGAGCGTGGTTTCGATACACGGACCTCTGGGTTATGGGCCCAGCACGCTTCCACTGCGCCAATCTGCTGCCTGAGACTGTTTTCAACAGCATTCTATTAGTAATGGTGACGCCCACAGCACATTGCGATACAAAATAACTTAGCAAAGCGTGATTTCGATCCTTGGACCTCTGGGTTATGGACCCAGCCGGCTTCCACTGCGCCCCTCTGCGGCCTTAAACTTTTTTCAACTGCATTCTCTTAGAAATGGTGACACCCACTGCACATTCCGATACAAAATAACTTAGCAGAGCGTGGTTTCCATACACGGACCTCTGGGTTATGGGCCCAGCACGCTTCCACTGCGCCACTCTGCTGCCTGATACTTTTTTCAATAGCATTCTATTATTAATAGTGACGCCCACAGGTCATTGCGATACAAAATAACTTAGCAGAGCGTGGTTTCGATCCACGGACCTCTGGGTTACGGGCCAAGCACGCTTATACTGCGCCACTCTGCTGCCTGAGACTTTTTTCAACAGCATTCTATTAGTAATGGTAACACCCACAGCACATTGCGATACAAAACAACTTAGCAGAGCGTGGTTTCGATGCACGGACCTCTGGGTTATGGGACCAGCAAGCTTCAACTGCGCCAATCTGCTGCCTGAGACTGTTTTCAACAGCATTATATTAGTAATGGTGACGCCCACAGCACATTCCGATACAAAATAATTTAGCAGAGCGTGGTTTCGATCCACGGACATCTGGGTTATGGGCCAAGCACGCTTCCACTGCGCCACTCTGCTGCCTGAGACTTTTTTTCAACAGCATTCTATTAGTAATGGTGACGCCCACAGCACATTGCGATACAAAATAACTTAGCAAAGCGTGGTTTCGATCCACGGACCTGTGGGTTGTGGGCCCTGCACGCTTCCACTGCGCCACTCTGCTGCCTGAGGCTTTTTTTTAACAGCATTCTATTAGTAATGGTGACGCCCACTGCACATTCCGATACAAAATAACTTAGCAGAGCGTGGTTTCGATACACGGACCTCTGGGTTATGGGCCCAGCACGCTTCCACTGCGCCACTCTGCTGCCTGATACTTTTTTAAATAGCATTCTATTAGTAATAGTGACGCCTACAGGTCATTGCGATACAAAATAACTTAGCAGAGCGTGGTTTCGATTCACGGACCTCTGGTTTACGGGCCAAGCACGCTTCCACTGTGCCACTCTGCTGCCTGAGACTTTTTTCAGCAGCATTCTATTAGTAATGGTAACACCCACAGCACATCGCGATACAAAACAACTTAGCAGAGCGTGGTTTCGATGCACGGACCTCTGGGTTATGGGCCCAGCACGCTTCCACTGCGCCACTCTGCTGCCTGAGACATTTTTTCAACAGCATTCTATTAGTAATTATGACGCCCCCAGCACATTGCGATACAAAAGAACTTAGCAGAGCGTGGTTTCGATCCACGGACCTCTGGGTTATGGGCCCAGCACGCTTCCACTGCGCCACTCTGCTGTCTGAGACTTTTTTTTAACAGCATTCTATTAGTAATGGTGACGCCCACAGCACATTGCGATACAAATTATCTACTTAGCAGAGCGTGGTTTCGATCCACGGACCTCTGGGTTATGGGCCCAGCACGCTTCCACTGCGCCACTCTGCTGCCTTAAACTTTTTTCAACTGCATTCTATTAGTAATGGTGACGCCCACTGCACATTGCGATACAAAATAACTTAGCACAGCGTGGTTTCGATACACGGACCTCTGGGTTATGGGCCTGGCACGCTTCCACTGCGCCACTCAGCTGCCTGAGACTTTTTTCAATAGCATTCTATTAGTAATGGTGACGCCCACAGGACATTGCGATACAAAATAAATTAGCAGAGCGTGGTTTCGATTCACGGACCTCTGGGTTATGGGCTCAGCACGCTTCCACTGCGCCACTCTGCTGCCTGAGACTTTTTTTAACAGCATTCTATTAGTAATGGTGACGCCCACAGCACATTGCGATTCAAAATTATCCACTTAGCAGAGCGTGGTTTCGATCCACGGAACTCTGGTTTATGGACCCAGCAGGCTTCCACTGCACTACTCTGCTGCCTTAAACCTTTCTCAACTGCATTCTATTAGTAATGGTGACGCTCACTGCACATTGCGATACAAAATAACTTAGCAGAGCGTGGTTTCGATACACGGACCTCTGTGTTATGGGCCCAGCACGCTTCCACTGCGCCACTTTGCTGCCTGAGACTTTTTTCAATAGCATTCTATTAGTAATGGTGACGCCCACAGGACATTGCGATACAAAATAACTTCGCAGAGCGTGGTTTCGATCCACGGACCTCTGGGTTATGGGCCTTGCACGCTTCCACTGCGCCACTCTGCTGCTGAGACTTTTTTCAACAGCATTCTATTACTAATGGTGACGCCCACAGCACATTGCGATACAAAATAACTTAGCAGAGCTTGGTTTCGACCCACGGACCTCTGGGTAATGGGACCAGCACGCTTCCACTGCGCCACTCTGCTGCCTGAGACTTTTTTTTTCAACAGCATTCTATTAGTAATGGTGACGCCCACAGCACATTGCGATACAAAATAACTTAGCAGAGCGTGGTTTCGATCCACAGACCTCTGGGTTATGGGCCCAGTACGCTTCCATTGCGCCACTCTGCTGCCTGAGACTTTTTTCAACAGCATTCTATTAGTAATGGTGACGCCCACAGCACATTGCGATACAAAATTACTTAGCAGAGCGTGGTTTCGATCCATGGACCTCTGGGTTATGGATCCAGCCGGCTTACACTGCGGCACTCTGCGGCCTAAAAATTTTTTCAACTGCATTCTATTAGTAATGGTGGCGCCCACTGCACATTCCGATACAAAATAACTTAGCAGAGCGTGGTTTCGATACACGGACCTCTGGGTTATGGGCCCAGCACGCTTCCACTGCGCCACTCTGCGGCCTGAGACATTTTTCAATAGCATTCTATTAGTAATGGTGACGCCCACAGGTCATTGCGATACAAAATAATTTAGCAGAGCGTGGTTTCGATCCACGGACCTCTGGGTTACGGGCCAAGCACGCTTCCAGTGCGCCACTCTGCTGCCTGAGACTTTTTTCAACAGCATTCTATTAGTAATGGTAACGCCCACAGCACATTGCGATACAAAATAACTTAGCAGAGCGTGGTTTCGATACACGGACCTCTGGGTTATGGGCCCAGCACGCTTCCACTGCGCCAATCTGCTGCCTGAGACTGTTTTCAACAGCATTATATTAGTAATGGTGACGCCCACAGCACATTGCGATACAAAATAACTTAGCAGAGCGTGGTTTCGATCCACGGACCTCTGGGTTATGGGCCCAGCACGCTTCCACTGCGCCACTCTGCTGTCTGAGACTTTTTTTTAACAGCATTCTATTAGTAATGGTGACGCCCACAGCACATTGCGATACAATATTATCTACTTAGCACAGCGTGGTTTCGATCCACGGACCTCTGGGTTATGGACCCAGCAGTCTTCCATTGCGCTACTCTGCTGTCTTAAACTTCTTTCAACAGCATTCTATTACTAATGGTGACGCTCATTGCACATTGCGATACAAAATAAGTTAGCAGAGCGTGGTTTCGATACACGGACCTCTGGGTTATGGGCCCAGCACGCTTCCACTGCGCCACTCTGCTGCCTGAGACTTTTTTTCAATAGCATTCTATTAGTAATGGTGACGCCCACAGGACATTGCGATACAAAATAAATTAGCAGAGCATGGTTTCGATCCACGGACCTCTGGGTTATGGGCCCAGCACGCTTCCACTGCGCCACTCTGCTGCCTGAGACTTCGTTTCAACAGCATTCTATTAGTAATGGTGACGCCCACAGCACATTGCGATACAAAATTACATAGCAGAGCGTGGTTTCGATCCACGGACCTCTGGGTTATGGGCCCAGCAGGCTTCCACTGCGCCACTCTGCTGCCTTAAACTTGTTTCAACTGCATTCTATTAGTAATGGTGAGGCCCACAGCACATTGCGATACAAAATAACTTAGCAGAGCGTGGTTTCGATCCACGGACCTCTGGGTTATGGGCCCAGCACGCTTCCACTGCGCCAATCTACTGCCTGAGACTGTTTTCAACAGCATTCTATTAGTAATGGTGACGCCCACGGCACATTGCGATAGAAAATAACTTAGCAGAGCGTGGTTTCGATCCACGGACCTCTGGGTTATGGGCCCAGCACGCTTCCACTGCGCCACTCTGCTGTCTGAGACTTTTTTTTAACAGCATTCTATTAGTAATGGTTACGCCCACAGCACATTGCGATACAAAATTATCTACTTAGCAGAGCGTGGTTTCGATCCACGGACCTCTGTTTTATGGACCCAGCAGGCTTCCACTGCGCCACTCTGTTGCCTGAGACTTTTTTCAATAGCATTCTATTAGTAATGGTGACGCCCACAGGACATTGCGATACAAAACAACTTAGCAGAGCGTGGTTTCGATCCACGGACCTCTGGGTTATGGGCCTAGCACGCTTCCACTGCGCCACTCTGCTGCCTGAGACTTTTTTTTCAACAGCATTCTATTAGTAATGGTGACGCCCACAGCACATTGCGATACAAAATAACTTAGCAGAGCGTGATTTCGATCCACGGACCTCTGGTTTATGGACCCAGCAGGCTTCCACTGCGCTACTCTGCTGCCTTAAACCTTTCTCAACTGCATTCTATTAGTAATGGTGACGCTCACTGCACATTGCGATACAAAATAACTTAGCAGAGCGTGGTTTCGATACACGGACCTCTGTGTTATGGGCCCAGCACGCTTCCACTGCGCCACTTTGCTGCCTGAGACTTTTTTCAATAGCATTCTATTAGTAATGGTGACGCCCACAGGACATTGCGATACAAAATAACTTCGCAGAGCGTGGTTTCGATCCACGGACCTCTGGGTTATGGGCCCAGCACGCTTCCACTGCGCCACTCTGCTGCCTGAGACTTTTTTCAACAGCATTCTATTAGTAATGGTGACGCCCACAGCACATTGCGATACAAAATTACTTAGCAGAGCGTGGTTTCGATCCATGGACCTCTGGGTTATGGATCCAGCCGGCTTACACTGCGGCACTCTGCGGCCTAAAAATTTTTTCAACTGCATTCTATTAGTAATGGTGACGCCCACTGCACATTCCGATACAAAATAACTTAGCAGAGCGTGGTTTCGATACACGGACCTCTGGGGTATGGGCCCAGCACGCTTCCACTGCGCCACTCTGCTGCCTGAGACATTTTTCAACAGCATTCTATTAGTAATGGTGACGCCCACAGCACATTGCGATACAAAATTACATAGCAGAGCGTGGTTTCGATACACGGACCTCTGGGTTATGGGCCTGGCACGCTTCCACTGCGCCACTCTGCTGCCTGAGACTTTTTTCAATAGCATTCTATTAGTAATGGTGACGCCCACAGGACATTGCGATACAAAATAAATTAGCAGAGCGTGGTTTCGATACACGGACCTCTGGGTTATGGGCTCAGCACGCTTCCACTGCGCCACTCTGCTGCCTGAGACTTTTTTTAACAGCATTCTATTAGTAATGGTGACGCCCACAGCACATTGCGATTCAAAATTATCCACTTAGCAGAGCGTGGTTTCGATCCACGGAACTCTGGTTTATGGACCCAGCAGGCTTCCACTGCGCTACTCTGCTGCCTTAAACCCTTCTCAACTGCATTCTATTAGTAATGGTGACGCTCACTGCACATTGCGATACAAAATAACTTAGCAGAGCGTGGTTTCGATACACGGACCTCTGTGTTATGGGCCCAGCACGCTTCCACTGCGCCACTTTGCTGCTGAGACTTTTTTCAACAGCATTCTATTACTAATGGTGACGCCCACAGCACATTGCGATACAAAATAACTTAGCAGAGCTTGGTTTCGACCCACGGACCTCTGGGTTATGGGCCTTGCACGCTTCCACTGCGCCACTCTGCTGCTGAGACTTTTTTCAACAGCATTCTATTACTAATGGTGACGCCCACAGCACATTGCGATACAAAATAACTTAGCAGAGCTTGGTTTCGACCCACGGACCTCTGGGTAATGGGACCAGCACGCTTCCACTGCGCCACTCTGCTGCCTGAGACTTTTTTTTTCAACAGCATTCTATTAGTAATGGTGACGCCCACAGCACATTGCGATACAAAATAACTTAGCAGAGCGTGGTTTCGATCCACAGACCTCTGGGTTATGGGCCCAGTACGCTTCCATTGCGCCACTCTGCTGCCTGAGACTTTTTTCAACAGCATTCTATTAGTAATGGTGACGCCCACAGCACATTGCGATACAAAATTACTTAGCAGAGCGTGGTTTCGATCCATGGACCTCTGGGTTATGGATCCAGCCGGCTTACACTGCGGCACTCTGCGGCCTAAAAATTTTTTCAACTGCATTCTATTAGTAATGGTGGCGCCCACTGCACATTCCGATACAAAATAACTTAGCAGAGCGTGGTTTCGATACACGGACCTCTGGGTTATGGGCCCAGCACGCTTCCACTGCGCCACTCTGCGGCCTGAGACATTTTTCAATAGCATTCTATTAGTAATGGTGACGCCCACAGCACATTGCGATACAAAATAACTTAGCAGAGCGTGATTTCGATCCACGGACCTCTGGGTTATGGGCCCAGCACGCTTCCACTGCGCCACTCTGCTGCCTTAAACTTTTTTCAACTGCATTCTATTAGTAATGGTGACGCCCACTGCACATTGCGATACAAAATAACTTAGCAGAGCGTGGTTTCGATACACGGACCTCTGGGTTATGGGCCTGGCACGCTTCCACTGCGCCACTCTGCTGCCTGAGACTTTTTTCAATAGCATTCTATTAGTAATGGTGACGCCCACAGGACATTGCGATACAAAATAAATTAGCAGAGCGTGGTTTCGATCCACGGACCTCTGGGTTATGGGCCCAGCACGCTTCCACTGCGCCACTCTGCTGCCTGAGACTTTCTTTCAACAGCATTCTATTAGTAATGGTGACGCCCACAGCACATTGCGATTCAAAATTATCCACTTAGCAGAGCGTGGTTTCGATCCACGGACCTCTGGTTTATGGACCCAGCAGGCTTCCACTGCGCTACTCTGCTGCCTTAAACCTTTCTCAACTGCATTCTATTAGTAATGGTGACGCTCACTGCACATTGCGATACAAAATAACTTAGCAGAGCGTGGTTTCGATACACGGACCTCTGTGTTATGGGCCCAGCACGCTTCCACTGCGCCACTTTGCTGCCTGAGACTTTTTTCAATAGCATTCTATTAGTAATGGTGACGCCCACAGGACATTGCGATACAAAATAACTTCGCAGAGCGTGGTTTCGATCCACGGACCTCTGGGTTATGGGCCCAGCACGCTTCCACTGCGCCACTCTGCTGCCTGAGACTTTTTTCAACAGCATTCTATTAGTAATGGTGACGCCCACAGCACATTGCGATACAAAATTACTTAGCAGAGCGTGGTTTCGATCCATGGACCTCTGGGTTATGGATCCAGCCGGCTTACACTGCGGCACTCTGCGGCCTAAAAATTTTTTCAACTGCATTCTATTAGTAATGGTGACGCCCACTGCACATTCCGATACAAAATAACTTAGCAGAGCGTGGTTTCGATACACGGACCTCTGGGTTATGGGCCCAGCAAGCTTCCACTGCGCCACTCTGCGGCCTGAGACATTTTTCAATAGCATTCTATTAGTAATGGTGACGCCCACAGGTCATTGCGATACAAAATAATTTAGCAGAGCGTGGTTTCGATCCACGGACCTCTGGGTTACGGGCCAAGCACGCTTCCACTGCGCCACTCTGCTGCCTGAGACTTTTTTCAACAGCATTCTATTAGTAATGGTAACGCCCACAGCACATTGCGATACAAAATAACTTAGCAGAGCGTGGTTTCGATACACGGACCTCTGGGTTATGGGCCCAGCACGCTTCCACTGCGCCAATCTGCTGCCTGAGACTGTTTTCCACAGCATTCTATTAGTAATGGTGACGCCCACAGCACATTGCGATACAAAATAACTTAGCAGAGCGTGGTTTCGATCCACGGACCTCTGGGTTATGGGCCCAGCACGCTTCCACTGCGCCACTCTGCTGTCTGAGACTTTTTTTTAACAGCATTCTATTAGTAATGGTGACGCCCACAGCACATTGCGATACAATATTATCTACTTAGCAGAGCGTGGTTTCGATCCACGAACCTCTGGGTTATGGACCCAGCAGTCTTCCATTGCGCTACTCTGCTGCCATAAACTTTTTTCAACAGCATTCTATTACTAATGGTGACGCTCATTGCACATTGCGATACAAAATAAGTTAGCAGAGCGTGGTTTCGATACACGGACCTCTGGGTTATGGGCCCAGCACGCTTCCACTGCGCCACTCTGCTGCCTGAGACTTTTTTCAATAGCATTCTATTAGTAATGGTGACGCCCACAGGACATTGCGATACAAAATAAATTAGCAGAGCGTGGTTTCGATCCACGGACCTCTGGGTTATGGGCCCAGCACGCTTCCACTGCGCCACTCTGCTGCCTGAGACTTCGTTTCAACAGCATTCTATTAGTAATGGTGACGCCCACAGCACATTGCGATACAAAATTACATAGCAGAGCGTGGTTTCGATCCACGGACCTCTGGGTTATGGGCCCAGCAGGCTTCCACTGCGCCACTCTGCTGCCTTAAACTTTTTTCAACTGCATTCTATTAGTAATGGTGAGGCCCACAGCACATTGCGATACAAAATAACTTAGCAAAGCGTGGTTTCGAACCACGGACCTCTGGGTTATGGGCCCAGCACGCTTCCACTGCGCCACTCTGCTGTCTGAGACTTTCTTTCAACAGCATTCTATTAGTAATGATGACGCCCACAGCACATTGCGATACAAAATAACTTAGCAAAGCGTGGTTTCGAACCACGGACCTCTGGGTTATGGGCCCAGCACGCTTCCACTGCGCCACTCTGCTGTCTGAGACTTTTTTTTAACAGCATTTTATTACTAATGGTGACGCCCACAGCACATTGCGATACAAAATTATCTACTTAGCAGAGCGTGGTTTCGATCCACGGACCTCTGGTTTTTGGACCCAGCAGGCTTCCACTGCGCTACTCTGCTGCCTTAAACTTTTTTCAACTGCATTCTATTAGTAATGGTGACGCTCACTGCACATTGCGATACAAAATAACTTAGCAGAGCGTTGTTTCGATACACGGACCTCTGGGTTATGGGCCCAGCACGCTTCCACTGCGCCACTCTGCTGCCTGAGACTTTTTTCAATAGCATTCTATTAGTAATGGTGACGCCCACAGGACATTGCGATACAAAATAACTTAGCAGAGCGTGGTTTCGATCCACGGACATCTGGGTTATGGGCCCAGCACGCTTCCACTGCGCCACTCTGCTGCCTAAGACTTTTTTCAACAGCATTCTATTAGTAATGGTGACGCCCAGAGCACATTGCGATACAAAATTACTTAGCAGAGCGTGGTTTCGATCCACAACCTCTGGGTTAGGGCCCAGCACGCTTCCACTGCGGCACACTGGTGGGTAAGACTTTTTCCAACATCATTCTATTAGTAATGGTGAGGCTCACAGCACATTGCGATACAAAATAAATTACCAGAGCGTGGTTTCGATCCACAGACCTCTGGGTTATTGGCCCAGCACGTTTCAATGAGCCACTCTGCTCCGTGGGATCGTTTCCAACAGCATTCTATTAGTAATCGTGATGGTCACACCACATTATTATACAAAATAACTTAGCAGAGCGTGGTTTCATCCACGGATCTCTGGGTTATGAGCCCTGTTCGCTTCCGCAGCTTGTATTTGGATTTCAACATTAACTATTCGGTTATTAATTTGTGAAGGACACAGAACATTGTTGTATAAAACAATTTTGAAAATTGTAGTTTTGACTCAAGGACCTCTGGATTACAAGCCTAAGCACGCTCCTGCTACAGTACTCTGCTCAGTGCTGTTGGTTGGTGAAAGTATTCTGTTACTAATTGCGTAGGTCACAGTACATTTTGATACGAACAATTTGGTAGAGCGTGGTTTCGAATCAAATTGTGGTGCCAAGCTAAACACCAGAGGGTGGTTTTGATCTATGGACCTATGGAATTTGAGCCGAGCCTGCTTTCACCGTACCTCTCTGCTCGTATTATTTGAAACATGTGACTACGCTATGTACATGTGTCAAAACTGAAGTGTTAGGCATTCGTAATACTTCAGTGACTCATTATGATGTTATACATCGGCACGCGCAGCTCTTCTATCGCCCATACCTTTTAACCCTTTAAGGTAGCAGCTCAAATGTGTTTAAATAAATTTTGTCCAATGTAATTTTAATATTATAATAAATGAATTTTATTTCCTTTGCTTCAATATGTGTTGCTTTCATGTTACCTGCAAAAACATCAACAAATACTACTTGGACAGAACAGTGCTACCATCTGTTGCGCCACTCACAAAAACTCTCTAGGTCCTACCGTCAGTGCTGCCATGCGATCAGCATATAATTGCATACAATGAACAGGGAAATATATTTTTGTAAAAACTCGAAGATTTGAAATTTTAGTGTTGTCGGCAAAAACAGTCGTATGGAACTTTACTGTAATTGTAATTAAGATGCTCATATAAAAATTTTGAAACTCGCTACACACTTGCGTCTTGATTACTACTAGGAGTGGGAAGTCGATACCCTCGATATTTGGTGGTATGAAGTAGGCCTAATACTTTGAAATAAGCCTTCGATACCTTTTCGATACGTTTAAATTTTTTAAGTCTCAGTCGAGACCTCGCTCGTGCCCCGAAACAGTTGCTGGACTATAGTTGTTGATAGACCTTAACTGCAATTAATGCAACATTCCATAGACTCTCATGTTAAATGAAAACAAGCAAAACAATGAGGGGAGGAGTAGAGGTACGGTAACATGCAGCGTTAACTGAGTTATGAATGAAGCTGATTCAACTAACGCACTAAATCACATTTCTGCATTAGCCTGTCTTGGTGACTCACTCTCAGCCATTAATTGCTACTCCAGTGAACAAATATGCGAATCCAGCAGAAACAATTCAGAACTTACGACGTGAGATAATACAGTGTATGGAAATATTTTTTCTTCATGAATGCTTGAGTTCTTAAACATATTTGATTCGTTTATATCTCTACATTTCATATAATACTTTCTTGAGCTTTTTCTTCACATTTTTAATTGTGTCTAACATGCCTTTGTGTAAAACATGTATATACTAATGTATGAGGGTGGGTAGTAGAAATTTTTAATCCCAAATTACTATGTGTCTGAGTGCCATACGAGGGCAGTCCCAGAAGTACCCGACCTGATGTATAGATAGTGGTTGTTTCATACAAATGACTGTGGTAGAAAGTACCAATCTTATAAAGCTTAAGTCTGATGATGCTACGTCGTTTAGTAATTGTTTGGCAGCCATCGTTATGTGATACAATACTTTTATTTGAAAGGTCTTAGTCCAACTAATATTAAAGCTGAGCTAGATTCTACTCTGGGGTAGTCTGCTCCTTCGTTTACAACAGTAAAATATTGGGTGGTAGAGTTTAAACGAGAGCGTATGAGCTGCCAAGACGAACATCGCATTGGTGACCCAAATGAGGTGACCACGACAGAAATTGTGAGGAACATCCACAAAATAGTATTGGATGACCGTCGACTGTGTGCGCGAGCTAGTAGACATCGTAGGCATTTCAAAAAGTGCTGTACATCGCATACTAACTGAAAATTTAGACATGAGAAAGCAGTGCGCAAGATGGATGCCGCATTTACTCACAATGGAACAAAAGCAGCGTCGTGAGTATGCTTCAGTCGAGTGTTTGGCGATGTTTCGCTGCAATAAAGCCGAGTTTTTGCGTCGATTTATAACCATGGATGAAACATGGGTCCGTCACACCTGAGACGAAGGAACAGTCAAAACAGTGAAATGAAAGGGGAGAATCGGCTCCAAAGATGGCGAAGACAGTTCCATCTCCAGGCATGGTCATGGTCTTTAGGAAACTATCCATCACTCGCTGAGAAATTTCCTGGCGGCTATTTTGTTTTAATGCTTCCAGGGTGTGCGGGTTTGTCTTGTACACTTTATGTTTTAAGTTACCCTGGAGGAGTATTTTATGAACAATATTACCGGCTGCGCGGTGTTTTTCCACTGGGCGTGTGGAAATATGATAAAAAACATGATAACGCACTACTGCTGTAAACAAAGTCACGCTGTTGTGATTTTTCTGTGAAGTGCGAAGTGCAGTTATGAGTTGACGGTAATGTGCTATAGTTCAGTTATTACGAGTTATTTATTATTTTGTCCTGCACTTAGTCACAAAGTATATTATGGCTCAGTATATGTTTTCTACTGCACAACGTGTATTTATTTATGATTCGTTTTGTTAACTCGGTCAGCTCAACAAGTGAAAGTACGATTTGCAGAATGATTTCCAGATGTAAAAGTTCCAGACCGTACAACAGTATATGAACTTTATAGTAAATTTCAGGGCACAGGAAGTGTTCAGGCTAAGAAATCTAAAAGATGGCGTTCGGTTCTTACCGAAAAGCATTAAACGACATCGGTCAAAGTCGAATTCCATGATGGATAGTTTCCTAAGGAGGTGCCAAAAAGCATGGCCAACGAGGTGGCCAGTTTCAGTATTTCCTTTCATAAAGTTGGTAAGTAAAGCCTTTAAAAGTAGTTTTAAAAATGGTGTATGGTTGCATCCGCGCCTTTCTATGATAGCGGCAGAAGGAAACGAGCGCCGAGAACGCGGACAGGCAAAACACCGCGCAGGCGGTTCGGAGTCTTTTGACTCAGCCTGTATATTGACGTCACGGATACCATGGGTTCAAAGGTACTGCACTGTGAAACGAAAGATAACCAACGTGTTTATGCTGTTTCAGAGAACGAACGTGCCTTTTATTTGTTTACGATTCGATTCCTGGCTATTTAAACAGCATGTAGCTTGGTTTCACCGGTTTGAACAATGTAGACAATAGTGTTTTTAAAGGTGCACCTTACATCGTGGGATCTTGAGTGGACTTTCTCGCGATACAAGTATGTCTTTAGTAAAAGGAGAGGGAATTTAACTTTTTCACACTTAAATAAGCACATTGTTAGATACGAATTGTAACGGAATATAGTTTGTATCAGTAAGTAGGTACCTCATTACAAAATACTTAGGTGTAACTTGACTAACTCATCTATGTTGTATGTGGTATTGTAAATATGTTTATGTGTAATAATGAAATCTTGCAAATAATGAAGGCATATGCTATGCGCATACACATTATATTGTGGCAGTGGTAACCTGCAGAAACGTTGCATGTTTGTTCGCCGATCTATACCAGCAAACAGTCGCGTGATGTCGATGCTCTGCTCTTATTCTACTAGTAGGATGTAGGATGTGTTTATCGAGAGGGGACACCTCGCCATTACGACCAGCTTGAACTATTGTCACTACATATCCCGGGAGGCTGGGATGAGGTGAAGGAGCCATAGGAAGTCGCAAGTATGCAGGCAGACAGGCCTACAGAGACGCGCAGAAGTCCACAATATTTACAGATTGAACACCCGCGCATCAGTAGACGCGAAGAATCCCGAGGGAGGGACAACGCACTCTGCTGTTCACGGGGAGAAAACTTTCCAATGCGCAAGCAACTACGCCATCAGCCCGACACTGCCAGCACCGCACACGCCTGAAACGTGAAAGGGGGAGTTGAAATGAGAGGAAATGAAAAGAACGTGGTATTATACACAACTCCGGCATTCGCTTAGGCGATTAGGGAAAAATCACGGAAAACACCATTGTCAGATTGGGCGGACACTGGGAATCGAACCTGGGACCTCCCGAATGCGGATCACAGGGTTGCTGCCTAAGCCATCCCACACAGTTTATCTACTAGTAAACACAGATACTCCTTACAATTTGAAGAAGTTTGTATTGAAGGAGTTGTATTATAGTTCAACTGTTGGGTTGCAACCGCACGTATAGTACCCGGTTTCCGGTAGCCTTCGCCCCAAGTTTAAAACTATTAGCTTTGTAATTTGACTGTTTCTTTAGATATTATACATTTACATCTGTCTCGGCTGCGTCAGTATTATTGTTAAAGACATGAAGTCTTGGCAAGGTTGTGATACGACTAGGAATGTAGGCTTACACAGATTTTAAATTTTAATTCACTCATTTTTATTAATCCTTGACACAAATTAAATAGCACTTCACTGATATAGAGAGCTGTAAGATTCTTTTATTTAATACTTACACATTTTAAACACGTAAACTATTTTCGTCTCACACGAATACGTATTTAATTTCTCGAGGACACATCTCGCGTCTGGTTATGAGCACTGTCTAGAAGCAACTGAAATGATTTCAACCGTCTAAACTTGTAAATTTCTGTATTTCAAGTCTCTTTTTGACTAATCCTAGTCCAATGGAATACCTTTATTTAACTAAAGCTTTTTCTGGTATTTGATTGTCTATTTTTTAAACTATCTCAAAATTTACATTATTGCTTCTCTTATAATGACTAGTAGTATTATTAAACTTCCTTACTCATTATTTCCTCAAGTTTACCTCATTGTTAGCAACTTTAAACCTATTTCTAACAGCTCCTACATTATTAAATTACGTAATATATTCACATAACATTGTTGAACATGTTTACAATAATATAAGCATATGCAATGACTGTTACATACATTTTACAAATTATTACTTACACATATCGTTTCAAGGCGGGCTGTTATTGAATTTACATATTATATAATTAGACTGAAATTATTTAAGTGTTAAAAATACTGCCTCAAATTTCACGGCGAACTGGGATGAAAAGCCGTCCTGTTGATGAATATACCCCAATAAAAGCTACCTTATCGTTTCGTACTTGAGAATGTCAAGAAAACTGCGTGTTTTTCTGCCGAAATTAGTGATCATAGACTAAAATGCATCTATCATGCTTATCACTATGTATGTATTAACAATGACTTATTGTCAAGAACGTATGCATGTATTCTGAACTCTAGAAAACCAAAAACAACAACTTTAATGAACAAACCTCAGGGATAATGTACGGGTTCTCTTTCTTGAATGCGCTTGCCTATGAAAGCTGCAGTAGCTTCTGTTGGTAAACTGGACGACGCAATGATACGATCCCAAGTTCCAGCATATGTAAACGCGTTTACTGTCAACTTTAGCGAACGAAGACTCTGTATGCTTTAGCTTCACTACTCGCATTTTATCCTGAAGGCAAATAACTCCCTTTAGCAGCAATACACGATAGCGTTCTCATGGGCAAAGAAGGACTCGACTTAACAGATTCGTAAAGAGGGACTTGACATTTCACCATAAAAAAGACGTAAAACACAACCGACAAATAAGTGCGTGCACTGCAAAATAAACAAGTTCGTCGTAATCTATAATGATTTTGTATAAGATCTTTTAATAGGACCTTTTACCAATGTAACTTAAATAAATTAAAATAAAAGCTGTTATTACAGTTTATTTAAGCAGAGAATTTCTTCGGAAAGCTAACTTTTCCGTAGTAATTTAATTTTTAAATTTAGATTTAGATTGTATTGCATTCTGTGACCACAGAGACATGTGAATATGAACATGTTAAAAAGAAAGTAAAATTTGACTACATGTAAAAACATTAAGTATGGATATAGAAGGTGATCTTAAAATAAAAAAATCTGATGTGTAACACTCACATGACTTTCTCTACTCTTATACAAACTATTTGTATAAACCACCTACTTCATGTTAATCGAGATAAATATTTGCAGAAACTATCTTATTGCTAATTTTCTTGTAGGTGCAAGGGGAATATGGTAGGCTTTAAGCGATAGTCAAATATTTTAAGAGCTGGTTGCTATGTGGCGCATTTCATTCTCTTTGCATGTCCAGGACATTAAAAAAACGAATAATGAATTCCCATTTGAGAAAAAGTATTAAGTATTGGAAAATTCGAAGAAATAAGAAATGTATATGACATAAATTGTATGTTAAAACGACATCTACATTTTTGTGTAGCAAAATTTTGTCTATCTCTTTCAGTTTAATATTTATGCGAAATTCATTCAGAATAAAGAGGGCTTTTGAGGACATTCCCAGAAATTCAAGATATGCATTTCATTTGCATGAAAATATCTTATACATATGATATTTTAATCAAAATTGTTTGAGCCCTTTTTGAGAAATTCAAACTTTTCGAAAAATGTTCCACGTAAAGGGTAGTCTGGGGTGGAGGGATTTTCTTGAAAAACTTTGTGTCGCATCCTTGGAAGATGTTAAACTCAAATATCTAGTTTGGTATTTATGTGATTTTTAGTTTTTGAGTTATGCTGTTCACAGACAGATACACTCATGGTTATGTTTCCAAAAATGCTTTATTTGGATACAGGGCCTCAAAACATGTATTTCTGGTGAAATATCGGTATCGAATTTTAGGGTGGAATGCAATACCTCCACTACTTACTATATGCAGTAAAGAAAGTAAAAGGGGTGAATTCATGAACCTTTTTCTCATAAACGGTCAGCAATACAGAACTGCAATTTTTAACTCATCCTCTAACTATAATTATAAATATCGTGAAGCACGATAAAATTCTAGGTCTATTGCTTAGCACAATTCTTTCTTCTTCTTTAAAAAAATTAAAATATGCATTCTCACTTTAATTGCTACAAATTAACAAAAGTTGCTTCTGAATGTTATAAACGTATTTCCTAAAATGTATTTTTATAAAGTGTACAAGCATACACTTAAATACTTTCTGAGAGAATAAGGTACATAGTTACACAAAATTGTAGTTTCGAGAACATTGAGTTTAAAAAGAGCCATTCATTGTCATTTACTTGAACATGCAGTAATTCAAAACTGCATTAGAATGCTTACAGGTGCTCCAAATCCTAGTAAAAGTGCCATTTTCTTAATTAAAAGATTGGAGATTTTTGAAACCAAAAATATTAAAACATTATATGCCAAAATTTACTGGAATAAATCTGCATTTAATTCGCTACAGTGTAGTTAAATAATGCTTTGAAATGTCCACCAATTTCCATAAATATCCAAACAAGGGGAGGTAATGAAGCAATGAAGTAAACATTTGTTTACCAGTGGCTGAAGAAATGGTACGTCTCCCCTGCATTGCTGGCGTTGTTATGCTAGATGGGTATCTATAGCCAGCAAACAAGGGCGATGATTTTAGCCGTTATTGGAAGGTCGAACAAGTGCGCGAAGGAAGGGCGTGAGCGCAGTCTTTATCTGGGTGGAAGCCCTCATTATGGTCTGCTCCCCACCTCCTTAATGGGCACAAGGAACGCAGACAGCTGGAGTCCTTAATGTATTCACTAAACAGATAGAAACGTAATTTGCTCATAAATAATGAGCGCTCTGAATGACGTTTAGTTAACCAGGGGCTTTGTTCTTGGAAGTATGTTATCGCAACATTGTGGAGAGTCTACCACAACGTGCTCTATTTGTCACCTCAACGAAGGTTAATAAGCACTCCACGATGGAAAAATCAGAATTAGCATTTAATTAATTATTAATATCAAGCACTTTAGGCTATATGCAAATGATATCAAATTGCAGGTTTATAATCATAGAAACGCGAAACAATAGAGACTAGCGGAAGTGGGAAATACCAGGTTGAAACAGAAAACTACCTTATTATGTTTACATTCCTTTACTGTGATTACATAGCACGACTACAAGAGGAAGGATGCGCATGCGTCAACGCCAAATGCTACAAGTGGTAGCATTTCTTTTCCATATGTGGCGGGAAAACGAAATGGTACTGTAGCTTTATGTTGGAATTTTAACGAAGCATTAGCCTTTATTTTATGTTATTAATTACGTAAAGATATACAGTTCTTCCTCAATGACGCGAAAAGCAGCCCGCAGCTACCAAGGCACTGCTATATGAATCCGTTTGTGTAGTACTAGTGGGCGGCCCGACATTTCTTCCCTAGATATTGCTAACGATGTGAAACAAAATGAATATGTTGGATAGGATTGGATTGGCTACGGAAGGGACTCAGCACTTTATCCACATAGGGGATTTTGTACCTAGGCCTCACAAGGGGGCGTCCCCGGGAGGAAGAATGAGGCGAGAGGAGACACCAGGCGGCCGGAACCAGGAATGGCGGCACAGAAATGGCAGGGTCCCTACGTTTCCAAATAGAGACTCCCCGGCAGACGGACAGGCACATCCCACAGGGTCTCCACCCCGCACAGAGAGCGGTCCAAAGCCCCTCAAGGGGGTTTGGATACACCCGGCAGCCAGCTGAAAGCCGAGGGACGGAGAGAGTCATAAAGAGCATTCTTTGCCCCTGCCACACTGCACCGAAACATCATCGCCGACACTTCCAACCCTGAAATAAATCAATGGATGAAAGATGAGTGACATGTGAGTGGAGATGAAATGGAGGGACAGGAAATTCGGGGATGTGAGAATCCATCCAAGCATTCGCCTGGTGACCCGGGAAAACCTCTGAAAAAACCATGGGTCAGGAAGGTCGTCCACGGGAATCGAACCAACGACCTCCCAAATGCGGGCCACAGACAAAACCGCCTGAGCCATCCCGATCGGTAATGAATATGTTACTCTTACCTTTAGCTATAAATTATATTCGAAATGAAATCCCTCTGGGTCTAGAGAAACGTGGTCCTGTCGAACACACTATGGAAAAATCGATGAGTTTTTGCAACCGAAATATTAGAAAACGGCTTCGAATGTTGTTCAATTCGTCGATAATAGGGCTTTGTTGCACAGGCATTTTCTAAAGCACTCCATGGATTTGATCTGCAGAATGAATAAGTCAATCAATGAATCTGTCATCAATAAGGTGATTTTCTTGGACCCGTTTCCATAGCAAACCTCATCTCGTCTAGTAGTTCCCTCTGTTAGAGTATTGGCCGTCTGTGTTTATTACGATACTTTCTCTGCCATGTACATAGTAGGTGGAGAAGGTATTGCATTCCACTCAAAAATTCGATGCCGAGATTTCACCGAGAGTATGTGTTTTTGAGAAACCCTGAATTCAAAAAAGCATTTTTAGAAAAAAGTCCGCACGTGCGCGTGTGTCTGTGAACAGCATAACCCTAAAAGGAAACGTTGGATAAATACCAAACTTGGTATTTAGGTTCTGTACCTTCCAAAGCAGTGATAAGATTTTCAGGAAAATCCCTCCCCCCAAACTACCCCTTACATGTAACATTTTTCGATTTTTTTTATAAAAATTACCCTAACGATTTTGATTGAAATACCATATATTAAATATATTTACATGCAAAATGAAATAGGCCTTTTTAATTTTCTGGGATTAGCCGGTGAAGTCCTCTTCATTCGGAAGTAATTTTGTATAATCTTGTATAACTGGTAAACGTTAAGCGATAGCCGAAAACTTTTGTATACAAAAACATGCAATTTAAAACATACAATTTATTTCAAATAACCATCAGCCATTTCCAAGAAATGTTATTAATGGTTCGCTTTGTTCAATACTTTTATCATTGCTTTTAAGACCCGTCTGTTTTGAGCTGGCTTGCCTTAGAAGTTTATGTTTCTTCTTTTTCATTCCATCGCACTACGTATTTACAACGACTAATCAATATTGCTTGGTGTTTTCTAAATCTAAAGTTATATGTTGCTTTATTGTTCAGTTTTAAATTTCAAGGCAAAAATACATCGTAATTTTCGTAATCTTCGTCAAGGAAGATATAAGTATGGCTTTTTATTTGAATACAATAAGTAATGGGTATAGGCATTTTTCATGCGTAGAGAAAGTCGTGTGTGTGTGCTATATAGATATTCACATAAATTCTCAACAGTATTTCATTGAAATATACTTGACATTATATTGATGGTACTATTGTTATTATTATCATTATTATTAATATTCTTCTTCTGTCCCTGTTTACCCTCCTCGTATATAGGACTTGCACCCCCACTTACAAGTCGGTGCCTGGGGTCAGAGTCCTGTCGAGGAGCAGACATATTGTATCACATAGAATATCCAGGATAGGTAATGATGATGATGAAATGGGATTAAGGGCGCGTCATCAGCGCCCTTACAACGTATGAAATTTAAAATACTAAAACTAAAAAACGGGACCCAAACCCGCGTAGTCGAAAACACTAAAACATGGCAACAAATGCTAAAACCACCACAGTAAAAATCCGGCAAATAAAACAATAAAAGCGTAAAACAACGTGTCAGGAACTGTAGAAGTCAAGGGATCAGAGCGCCATATGTTCCCGGGGGAGAAGACCCCCATTAAAACAGACAATATAAAATCACAAAACTAAAGGACGCTCAGCACATCAAATGCGCTTACCAAAACCGCTGTCACTGATAAAACGAAAAAGACATTCTACAGCATGCGCGTCGTCTGCCAAAACGTTGGCCATGCCAACAGCCAGAGACACACAAACGCTCAATGGAACTAAAACCTGACACTCAGCTAAGATGTGACGCACCGTTAAGGGCGCATCACACTGCTCACAGAGTGGTGCGGGGTCACCACTGAGCATGTGCTTATGGCTAAAAAGGCAATGACCGATACGTAAACGAGCTAAAATTACCTCTTCCCGACGACACGAACGAGAAGAGGTACCCCAGACTAACGGGAGAGGTTTAACCTCCCGCAACTTGTTCCGCCGGAGGGCCGTCCACTCATCGCGCTAAAGCGAGAGGATGCGGTGACGTAAAGGATAGGTGATCAGCCCGATAACTGGTATGAGAGAGAAAGTAGATGATATGAAATGACGGTGAAATGGATGAAAGGAAAGGTGATGGAGCAGTTCCAATGAATGGCGGGGGAAACCGGAGAACCCGCCTAGATGCCGCTTTGTCTACGACAAATCCCACGTATGGATCCCTGGGATCGCACCCGGGCCATCTTGGTGAGTGACGAGCAGTCGGCGTCGCCTCATTATTATTGATAATAATATAAAAGGAATAGGGTTGGAAAATTCTGTCTATGATGATAATTATAAGAGTTAATAAAATCACGCATCATCTTTTGTTGTATCCCATTAGAATTGTAATTGAGATGATGCATTATAAAATAAAAAATCGTATTACTACACTCCGTTTCAAATAATAATAATAATAATAATAATAATAATAATAATAATAATAATAATAATAATAGGTAACATTGCAATAAAGTACTATAAGCTCTTTCAACAAGCGTGTCCTATCTTAAAACTTAAATAAAACACGTTCTATAAATGATAGAGGTTTATTTCTTTTTTATTTTGGAACATAATTAATGTCATTACGTGTGGAAGAGAACATCAGTCAAGTGACCGCCGCGACTTCGTTGGGTTGTGCGTATACGGTTGACCCAATTTTCAATGACAGAAGAACGTAAATTAGGGCCAACTTCACGAATAACACGCGTGATGTTATTCATAAGATCATTTACTGTTTCTGGCTTGTTGACATAAACTCGAGAATTAACATAACCTCACAAGAAGTAATCCAACGGCGCTAAATCACACGACCTCGGGGGCCAGTTAACATCACCACCACGGGAAATGATGAAACCTCTGAACTTCTCCTTCAAAAGATCGATTGTTTCAAGAGCAGTATGACCTGTGGCACCATCTTGCTGGAACCAGATGTTTCTGAGATCTATACCATCCAATTGAGGCCAAACATAGTCCCTTATAAGAGCCCGGTATCTTTCTCCATTGACAGTTGGAGCTTCTCCATCTTCATCTTGGAAAAAATATGGACCAATGATTCCACAATACCAAAATCCACACCACACAGTTACCTTTTGGATATGAAGTGGTCGCTCTTGAATCCGCATTGGATTGTGATTGCTCCAATAGCGGCAATTTTGTTTGTTAACACAACCATCAATCCAAAAGTGGGCTTCGTCGCTGAAGATGATTTTTCGACAACAATCCGGGTCAGCTTCCAATTGCTCTATTGCCCAGTCAGCGAATACACGGCGCAAACTATGGTCGTTGGGCTTTTTCTTGAGTTAACATCATTTTTATGCGTGAAATTTCAAGTCCAGATGCAGAATTCACCAAGTTGTAGTCGGCGAAAGCCCCAATTCTTGCGCTCGACGAGCAATTGATTTGTTTCCGTTCTCGCGTACACTCTCACGAACGGCGCCTATGTTTTCGTTGCAGCGCTTACGTCGCTTACGTACAGGCGTTCTTTGATCGCTGAAAGAACCATTTATTTCAAATTTATCGATCAAACGCCAAATCGTTCTCTCGCAGGGACGATTATTCACACCGTAAACTTCACGCAATACACGGAAGGTTTGGCGAACAGATGATCCACTTTGATAATAAATTTTCACAATTTCTACTCGTTGCTGAAAACTGTAACGCTCCATGGCTATTTTTCAATAACAACTGTAACCACATGAAAAAAACTGACTGCTGTAACTCAATAACAACGGCAGCTATCACATGTTAGGACATTCTTGTTGAACGAATGCATAGAAAGAATTTAATTGCATATAAGATAATCCTCCCTTACTATAACACTAAACTTCTTATACTCTTTCTCTCACTGAAGTATTCTGTTTCATTATGCGAAAAATCACGGGTCAGGCATGCGAGACTCTGTCAGTGTAGTGACCTTCTCCCTACATGTGGCAGCATGTTTGCTGGTGGACCTCACTTACAATCGTAAAGTGCGACTTCGGCGCGCCTAGTTTGTTTAGTAATCCCTTGACCAGCTAAAACCGGAGTAATGAAGTAGGGCAGGTTAGAAGATCAAACCTAGCTTAAATATAAATGCTAAATGGTGAGTAATGTGCTGGGATTGATTACTGCATATGTACCCTAAAACATAGGTCCCTAATTCGACCCTAATTTTTTTTGGGTGGGGGTCACATATAAAAATGATAGTACTCTTTATTCGGGGGTCTGTTTTTAAACACACGAAACTCAGCTTGAAGTCGTTTACAGCTTGTGGATAACACAGTAACTAATATATTGCATTGTATTAATATGGGCGGTGTCCTATATGGTTTATTGTTAAGTACATGGGTGTGCAACAACAACAGTAATAATCATAATTATCGGCAAGCACTAAGCTTTGCCATACTCTCAGGGAATGTGAGCTAGATAACTTATTAACATAAATTTCTTAGTAAATTTATAAGCTCACTAACAGAACCCGCAGCTCGATCTAGTGTTGTTACATTAAATGTGGATATTATTGTTTGGTATCTGGATTTTTTTCTCAGTTTCCTCTCTCCTTTCTCTCACTCTGCATATATCTCTGTCTCTTTTCTCGTCATTACTCCCTCATATTACTTCCTATCTTTCTTTGGTTCTCCTTTGAAAACCAGTATTAATGTAAGCAAAAGGTTGGACGCTATGCAAACTTATGCCTCTTCCTTGTGGTTGCGATCGGAACTATATTATTTCTCGTAGTTATCGGTTTACTTATTTAAATAGTCAAAATTTATTAAACTTTTAATGTATATATATATATATCAGTTCCATTTATACCCCCCTTTTAACTGCATTGGTCTTATCGGCGGTCTTTCCTTTGGAATTTATTGCCTACTGACAATGGTGTTAACTCGTGCAACTCTTGTCCTTGGTTTTAATCATTAGATCACACACATACATTCACACTCTCATTCAAACTTCCAGACTCTGGGGAGAATAAGGAATAATCTTGGCTAGAGAAAAATTCCCACCCCACAGCTGGGAATCGACCCCGGGACCCCTAGCACAACAGGCAGTTGCTGTGCCGACTGAGCTATGGGACCAGCCGTTTAAATATTTGTGTACCAAAATTTTTTGAATAAAAAAACTTGATGGAAACATTATACTTACAAATTTTTGCTATGTAGAGTTTTCAGGATGATGATTATGATAATAATAATAATAATAATAATAATAATAATAATAATAATAATAATAATAATAATAATAATAACAATAATCCTCATACTTGGACTTTTTTACTTTGTGCCCCATTATAATCTACTTAAGGGCAAACTAGGATGCCATAAAGTCTACTCTCTAGCTGGGATATAAGATGTGTTAAATTCCATTACAATGAATTCTGCCATTCTTGCTTTAAAAGCTTACTAACACATTCATACATACTTACATAAGTACGTAAGTAAATACATTCGTACATAAATAGATACATGCATAAATATATACATGCAAACAAAGTTTTTAAAAAGGGATCTCTGGTGCCTGGGCAGCACATTATATGCATACGCCAGTGTCAATATTTATTCAAAATCGAAAATTACCATAAATATTTGCCTATAGGTTTACAGTCCTATATACACTACGTGATCAAAAGTAGCCGGACACCTGGCTGAAAATGACGTACAAGTTCGTGGCGCTCTCCATCGGTAATGCTGGAAGTCAATGTGGTGTTGGCCCACCCTTAGCCTTGATGACAGCGTTCACTCTCGCAGGCATACTTTCAATCAGGTGCTGGAAGGTTTCTTGGGGAATGGCAGCCCAATCTTCACGGAGTGCGGAGGTATCGATGTAGGTTGGTGAGGCCTGGCAAGAAGTCGGCGTTCCAAAACATCCCAAAGATGTTCTATAGGATTCAAGCCAGGACTATGTGCAGGCCAGACCATTACAGGGATGTTATTGTCGTGTAACCACTCCGCCACAGCCCGTGCAGTATGAACAGGTGCTCGATCGTGTTGAAAGATGCATTCGTCATCCCCGAATTTCTCTTCAACAGTGGGAAGCAAGAAGGTGCTTAAAATATCAATGTAGGACTGCGCTGTGATCGTGCCACGCAAAACAACAAGGAGTGCAAGTCCCCTCTAGGAAAAACACGATCATACCATAACACCACCACCTCCGAATTTCACTTTTGGCACTATACACGCTGGCAGATGATGTTCACCGGGCATTCGCCATACCTACACCCTGCTATCGGATCGCCACATTGTGTACCGTAATTCGTCACTCCACACAACGTTTTGCCACTGTTCAATCGTATACTGTTGACGCTCCTTACACCAAGCGAGGCGTAGTTTGGCATTTTCCTGCGTGATGTGTAGCTTATGAGCAGCCGCGCGACCATGGAATCCAAGGTTTCTCACCTCACGCCTAACTGTCATAGTACTTGGAGTGGATCCTGATGAAGTTTGGAATTCCTGTGTGATTGTCTGGATAGATGTCTGCCTATTATTCTTTACGACCCTCTTCAAATGTCGGCGGTCTCTGTCAGTCAACACACGAGGTCTGCCTGTACGCTTTTGTGCTGTACATGTCCCTTCACGTTTCCACTTCACTATCGCATCAGAAACAGTGGACCTAGGGATGTTTAGGAGTGTGGAAATCTGGTGTACAGACTTCTAACACCAGTGACACCCAATCACCTGACCACGTTCGAAGTCCGTGAGTTCCACGGAGCGTCCCGTTCTGGTGTTTCACGATGTCTAATGACTACTGAGGTCGCGGATAATGAGTACCAGGCAGTAGGTGGCAGCACAATGCACCTAAGATGAAAAACGTATGTTTGTGGGGTGTCCGGATACTTTTGATCACATAGTGTATGTGTAGAGTTGCTTTAGTAATTATGTATGATCAAACCTACGATATTATTTTTAATGCAATATGTTGTAAAAATATTAACTTTTATTTCTCTGAAATAAATAAGAATAGATTCCATTTCACACCTAAATGTCTAATTAAATTGCACTGAAATGTATAAAAAACATGACAAGATATTTATTATTATTATTATTATTATTATTATTCTGCCAGCTACTAACAGCGTTTGATATAAGAATTAAATGCGTTTGTTAAAGTAAATAATTAAGAGCGACAGTTGAAGAGACGTTTTGCATATGCCACAAATATTTTCCTTCAAATCTTAAAAGAAAAGAAAAAAAATGCTTAGTGTATATCTTCGGAACGGCTTAATACAGAGGTTACCAAAGATTCTCAGCTGACCAGATTTATAACTTCCAAGGTCCCCTATGTTTCTTACAGAGTTTTAACGCTTGTATAAATATTGTATGCAGTCTTTATAACAAACATTAATTATTTATTACGCGTTAGTACTGAATTACAGGCTTATACAGACTTCCTGCACCTGCTCTTTATTTTCAGTTCTCAAAATGGTTGAATTGAATTGCATTTTATTTATGGGCGCTCTTTAACTGCTATGGTCCTTAGCGTCCCATTCTATACTGGACGTGAAAGACCGGTAATTTTGCTCAGAGGCCTCTTTATCATGCTTGAGGTTATTTTACGTGCCGTAAATCTACGACACAGGACCACTGGCTTTACTTCCCTTCGAAGGAAGCCATGCTAAGGATTTTTACGCCCGAAAAAAATCCATCGACCTCCGCCGAGTAAGAACCCGAAACCTGGGAATTAGAGGCTAGTATTGTAACCACTACACCACGGAGGACGACTCTAAAAATGGTTGCCTTTAGCGGCCAGACACATATTAAAGCGACGAATGGTTGCTTGAACAACGTTGGTCAATGTGTCCCCGGGGATATCTGCACGTGCTGATGTATTTTTTGACGAATGGCTTCCAGTATAGGTGGTTTCCTGTGATAAGGTTCCCCAAAGTTCAGAGGTGTTAAATTTAGTGAACTTTCTGGGAAATCAAATGCACTTCTTCGTGCTATACAGTGTCCTGCGATTTTCGTCCAGGAAAGCTCAAATGCCTCGGCAGCATTGTGAGGGTGCCCCGTATTGTTGGTAAAGAACTCACTGTCACAAGTGCAGGTACAATTGAAGCAATGTGTGTGGTTAGCATTTCCAGATACCTAGCGCAAGTAACTAACTTCAAAGAAGAAGTCTTATTAAATCCCTATACAACAGTCCACACCAAACATTCATTCCCGTAGATTGATTGCCTTTTTGAGGAAAACGTGTGGTCTTTCTGGTGCATAATTATTATTATAATTCATTGCTCCGTTAAGTTAGAATTGAGCCTCATCAGACCACACAATCTTCGTCACATACTCTTCGTCCATATGCTGAAACCATTCAAAAAACTGCGTTCGGCGATCAGGATCGTCTGTTTCAATGCAATAATGTGGTGCGTACACTTTTCACTTGGCGGCTTTCAGAATGCGTCGCACCCTCGCACTCCTATCCCCTGTCTCACCAGCACATTGTGTAGCAAACTTCTGAATCGTCATTGCAAACATTTCTAAGATCATAGCCGAACGAGGGCTTCCGAATATTTCCTTGTACACATCACAAATGCTACCATGGGTATCAAACGCCATAAAATTATCAAACGAATTGGAGATTACGTTGCATACTGACGCCTCACACACATTGACTTCGGCGTAATTATCAAACTTGAACCACTACTTTAAAATGGGTTTCCATTCCTGAACCGTCAAGCATGCCCCGATCATTCTAATTTCCTATCATACGTCACATGTTCCTCACAAGATCCATGCGTGCACTGACATCTGTTGAGAAAACTCCATACTACATATTCCACAGTTAACTCAATGCAACTCTGATAACAATGCACAGATATCATCTTTTGCAGTTTTACTTTCTCTGCCACGTACCTAGGAGGTAGTGAAGGTATTGCATTTCCTAAAAGAATTTGATATCGAAATTTCACCGGAAATATATTTTTTGAGGCACCTGATTCCAAATAAAGCATTTTTTAGAAAAATGTTCCTGTGTATGTGTCTGTGTTTGTGAACAGCATAACTCAAAATAATCACAAACGAAAAGTATGGATGAGTACTCACAGCTATAATTATAGGATTTAATTTATAACTAATATATTTTGTTATATACACTATCAATATCATTTCTTATTATTTTATTTTACAGGTTTTCCACTTTATAGCAATTCCCTCTCGATACCTGCTTTCCAGAGATTCCTATCTTCCCATTGTCCCTCTTCCATACCACTCTTCATCATGTCACCATATATTCCCTCATACCATGTTCTTCTTGCTCTTCCCCGCTTTCCTCTATCTGACACCTTCCAATTTAAGACTCGTTTAGGCCACCGATCTTCCGGCATCCGTTGTACATGTCCATAACATTGCAGAACTCTTTTTGATATTCTGTCTATAACAGTTTCTTGTGCACCATTTCTTGTCAGAGTAGGTGTTCCTAACGTGTTGTAATCTGAATATCTTCATACTTCGAAGTCCGTCCATTTCTGTCGCTAAAACTCTTCTCTGTATCGTTCTCTTTAATGTCCGTTTTTCGGACCCATGTGTAAGTATACTTTCGATTATTACTTGGTAAAATGTATTGTTTGGTATTTCTGGTGAAATTCCTATTCCATAAAAGATTATTTAGGGATCTAATCGCCTTCCTTGCACAATTTAGTCTATTAGTAATATCTTTTTCACAAGTGCCACATCTATTATAGATCCTAGATACTTAAATAGCTCCACACATTTAATTACCACATCATTTATTTGTAAATATTTCGAAACTCCTCCAATTACCATATATGGTTTTAATGGCGTTTATTTTTAATTTAATCCGCCTACTTCAAATGCCTGTGTTAATTTCTTGGTCATATATTCTATATCATCTTTGTCCTGTCCTATTATAACCTGGTTATCAGAAAATAGTAAATTATGCAGCAAACGGCCATTTACATTTAGTCCCATTCCCCTACATGACTTATTCTACTTTCTTAATACCTCTTCTATAAATACCTTCAGGAATGTTGGTGACATCCACATCCTTGTCTTAATCCTTTTATTATGGGAAATTCCGGTAATACCTGATTTCCAACCTTAACACTTGCCTGACATTCATACATTGTTTTTATAAAATGTATAAGGGGTTTATGTATTCCAAAATTGTCCATTACTATCCTTAGTCCATTTATAGTCAGAGGGTCATGTACGTTTTCAAGATCAATAAATACCATACGCACTTCTTTCCCCTTAACCAACATTTTTTCTGTAATTTATCTAATCACAAATATATTATCCAAGCATGATTTGCCTGCTGTAAAGCCTCCTGATATTTTGTCTCGTATTAGTTCCTCCAATCTTTTAATAATTGTGCTTAAAATTCTACTAGTTGCTGCCATAACACTCATCCCTTTTAGTTGGTTAGATATATTTTATTCCCTTTATTTTTACATATTTCACTAATGTGTAATAGCTTCCACTTAACCGGGATATGCGTTCCTTCAATCGCTTTATTAAAAGGTCTTTTAAATTCTTATAATGCCTGTACTCGCGGCATATATTCTTTATTGTCACTTCAACTTTCAAGTCATATCGCGACTACTTTAAAATACGGAACATGATTACAAGGAAAATACAATATTTTAAACAATAATAGCATATATAACATTAAATTCTCTAGATAGGTGTTCTACACATTACACAATTTTATCGCTTTCATTAAGTTTAAAGTTCTTTGTTGTGCTGAATTTAGGGCGTTTGGTAGGCTGTTGGGTTGTCACATCTTTCTCTGTGTTGTACATAGCGACGGCAGACTGTAACGAGATGATGAACTGTGAGGTTAGATCTGCAGAGGTCGCTCACAGGAGGAAGGTCACGGTTGAGGAAATGTTTGTGCATTATAGAAGTAAGTCCAATATGTAGTCGAGTTAATACAACTTGGTCTTTGTGGTTGAAATGATAGTGTTGAAGTTTGGACTCGGAAATATAGACATCGTGTAACTTGCTTCTAGATGTGGCCTTCCATGTTTGTCTCCATTGATTGATGCAAGTCTTTTTGATGAAGTTCGTGTGTGGGACCTTGATGTCCTGAGGGGGATGTTTGGTAGCTTCTTTGGCTGCCTAATCAGCTGATTCATTTCCCGGAATTTCGACGTGAGACGGAGTCCAGGTGAATGATACCGATATACCAGAAATTAGTATTTGATTATAAAGTTTTTGATGTTCTCTAACAATATTTTGGGAGGTTGAAGGAATGTTAAAGCACTCGTCGGAGAATATTACGTAATTATGTGTTATCTTTTTAAGTATGTATTCCAATGAGAGTTGAATTGCGAACAATTCACAAGAATAGACAGAAAGATAGTTGGGCAGATTATAGTGTATGGTGTAATCAGGGATTCCGCTGCACATCCATTATGACCATCAAGTCTGGATCCATCAGTGAAGATATATTACTTGTGGAGCGTCATTTTTGGGGGCATATATGCCAATTATAACTTGGGACGGCTTCGTTGGGTGTTAGATTCATTGGGCGCCTAATTGGGCCGGACTTCGTTGTGTGTTATGTTTGTACGGTATCGGTTTTGCAGGGGGAAAGCGAGGGGATCGGTGAAATATCGGAAGAGCATGCATATATGTAGGGTTCTCTTAATCTCGGGTCGTGTTAACCGATGACATTTATATTATTTTATACCTTTTATTCGGTCCTCCTTAAAACCGTTCCCGCAATCGATCCGTGCACACATATATATTTAACTACACAATCGCCAAATCAAGCTATACCCACATGATAGCCCGTAGTGTTTCACACGTCTGCTCACATCGGATTCCAGAGTACAAGTGCCTGTATATACTCTTCGGTTCACATTCCTGAAGGTTTTTTGTCCCTAACTTTCTGCCTGCCTTGTTTCCCCAACTCACACATGTGTCCTTAGACAAAAGGAACGTTCAGCCGGCTGACATTCCGATCCCCTAACGGTATGTTTACTTCCCGGCGTATATACTTCCCTACAGTCTTATAAAAATGTTACATGTTTCTATATTTACTTAGGTGATACGCAAATAGAGTTTATATATTATTCTTCTTATTGCTTAGCGTATCGCTTTAAACTATATCCTTCCCATACATTGTTAGTACCGTAACTATAAATCTTTCGTCCACTTCTTCCATATGTTTTACTAAAGGTTTCCATTTCTTCTTAATAAAAATGGATACTCCTCCTTTAGCTCTCTTCGATTTCTCCACCCCACTCCATATATGTATATATATTCCATACATCTCTTGACCCTTCCCTTACCTTTTAGTTACTGTCAAAATTATTATAGCTACCCCCTGTTGTGTAACTTCCTTAAGTATACTTAGTGTTCAGACCTTGTATGTTTCAAGTTGCCAAATTCATTGACATTTTTCGTAGCCAAAGTCTAGTCCTATTGATCTGTCCGGCTTTATCTCTTTTTGTAGAAAACGTAACAATTATTTTTTATGGAACCGGTTGTCAGCCTTCTGCCAAACCCCGCGCTTGGAGGAACTGACCAAAGCCTCATCTGCCAGTTTTCGGGATTCCTATTGGACCTTCTCGGCTAGCCTAGTCCCCACCGTACATCACCCCAATAGGCTATTCCGTACTTCCCGTTGTCCACCCCTCGGGACGAGGACCACTGATGTTGAATTTTGAGGGGCTCAATATCACTTCTATTATTTTAATTACAACCATAATTAATTTATCTAGATACATACCTGGTATTTAGGTTCAATACTTTCCAAAGTGACATGAAGATTTTCAGGAAAATCCCCCACCGCAAACTACCTTTTACATGGAACATTTTTCGAGTTTTTTTATTTTATAAAATGTCTCTATCGATTTTTATTAAAATACTGTATATGAAAGATGACAAATAAAATGTATATCGTGAATTTTCTGGGAATAGCCTGTGAAGTCCTCTTCATTGGAAGGAATTTTGTATAATCTTGTATAACTGGTAAACGTTAAGCGATAGACGATAACCTACTACACAAATAATGTAGATATGTTTAAAACACAAAATTTATTTCAAATAAGTTTTAGTGGCGTAAGCCATTTCTTAGACATCCTTCATTAATGGTTCAAGTTGTTCATTTCCTGGTTATTCTCATAAAAGTCCTGTCAACATTCGGTTGTTTCTCGGCATTGCATGGGAACAGTATGGAATTTTAAGGGGAGCATATAGCTTCCAGAGAAACATCTGATTATCGCTGTTTCTTTTGCACCCGTAACGAAATGTGTAGTGCAGCTATTTATGCAAAGTTTTATTTGAATTAAAATGTAGTAGATAGAAAAATAAGCTTTACTAAGAATCGTTTGTATACTCTTTAATAAACGATAGGGTAGAGAAAGTTGTGTGAATGTATGACATTTGATATTTTACGGAGTATTTAGGATAAATCAGAGTCTGCCAAACAGTACTGTAACTAATTTGACAGTTCGAAGTTGCTGATGCTACTGCTTCACTTCCAATATGTTGGCTTGGAAAGAAGATTAAATAAAAATGTAGCTGAATTAATCATTTCCTCTCACATACATTTACAAGAGTCGTTATAAGAAACATTCGAATTCAAGTGCAGGGGGGCAATTTTTTCTGAGTTTGATCATCCATACGTTTTTACATTTTCCCTTAAACAAAAGCGATAATGTAGACAAAACTACCAACGAAATTCATGCTTATAATACAAAGAGTGAACATGATGTCCATTTTGAAGCTCTTGACACAAAGGTACTTAATAGACATATTGCGGCATGTATATTTGATTAGTACCAACATATATAAAAATCAAGAAAGGAAACGTTTTAAGACATAATAAAAAGAATCTATATTAACAAGTCTTTGTTTCCCACCGATAAATTTGTAGAATTAACACAATATGTATTTTAATACGTAATACAGGTATACAATTGAGGCAGTATTTTTAACACTTAAATGATTTCAGTCTAATTATATAATATATAAATTCAATAACAGCTCGCCTTAAAGCAATATGTGTATGTAACAATATATAAACATGTATTTAACAGTCATTGTATTAATGTTTATATTAATATGTACATGTTTAATAATTTTATGTGAATGCATTATGCTAATTAATAATGTAGGAACTGTGAGAATAATAGGTTAAAAGTTGCTAACAATGAGGTAACCTTGAGTCAATAATAAATTATAAAGTTTAAATGCTACTAGTAATTCTTGAAGCAGCAATAATGTAATTTTTGAGACAGGCTATAAAATAGCCAATGAACAACCAGAAAAAGCTTTAGTTAAATGAAGGTATTCTATTGGACTAGGATTAGCCAATCAGAAACTAAAATGGAGCAAAATTTACAAATTCAGAAGCCAGTTGCTTGTAGACAGCGTTACTAATCAGACGCATGATGCGTCCTCGAGAAATTTAATACGTATTCAGTGTGAGACAAAATAGTTTATGTTAAAAAGTGCAAGTAATTAATAAAAAAATCTCACAGCTCTCTCTCTCTCTCTCTCTCTCTATATATATATATATATATATATATATATATATATATATATATATATCAGTGAAGTGTTACTTAAATCGTGTCAAGCATTAATAAAATGAGTGATGTAAAATTATAATCTATGTAAGCCTACATTCTTCAGTCGCACCACTCCCTGCTAAGACATTCATGTCTCTAAAAAAGGTATAAATACTGACGCAGCCGAGGCAAACATAAATATATAATATTTAAAGAAACAGTAAAAATTACAAAGTTAATATATTTTTAAACTTTTTTTGAGGGGGGCAAGGACAACGGAAAGTACATTTGTGGTGAAGGCTACCAGAAACTGTTTACCATACGTGCGGTTGCAACTACTTCAAGTGCGGCTCTCCAACATTTGAACTACAATACAACTACTACTTCAAATTGGCTTTGCATACGTAGCAGCAACAAACCAAATTCTTCAAATTATATTGTATTTTAACACTGATTAAGAGATTTAAATGTTGGCAATGTGTATCAAAGTTATTATTAATTTGTCTGTTAATCCAGACCGCAAATTTCCCTGCTCAAGTTGTCTGTACACCTGCTGAAAATCTCTCGCACACCCCCAGGGTGCGCACCAGCCGTTTTTGGAACCACTGGTTTAAGATGTATTGCAGTTTCGTTCTATTCCGAGAACCCTATAGACTCGATCATGCTTGCTAGCAAGACAGATACATCTCTACCCCAGCGTTGAAATCACCTCCGTAGATTCCCAATCACATGTTTTCAACTTCGCCGTAAGAAGCGGCAACGTTCCTAATTTATGTAGCCTAATGTTACGTTTGCCACATAATATGCGGGCTATTATTTTAAGACTGTGGTTAGCTGCGGTGGAGTGTATATACGTGATCTCATTTATTAGATTCATGAACAAGGTAATGGAAACCTTCGAGCTCATTCACAACCATTTAGGAACACTAATGGTTACAAGTGGAGGTTATTGAGATGCGGGCAAGGAACTGGTAGCCGCCAACTTACTGGGAAACAACACAACAGAACCTGTGCAAAGTAATGTACATTGGGATATTTCGAGCATAGGGCCTACTCTAAGATTCCACGCATCAATCCCTATATGCTTATATTTGTTTATGTAATCCTACAATTATAAACCGGTTGTTACTGCATTCAATATCTTGCATAATTGGCGCATTATAGCATTCGTGCTAATAATAGCAGTGACGTAATACCGGTATTTAAAGTTGTCGTGGCTTATAAAGAGTAGCTGAAACGATTTTGTGATATTCTTTTCTTTGAGCAAATAAGTTGCAAACACATTAAATATAGTATAATTAAGATCCGAATTTACAATTACTTATACTTCTGTGTTGAAAATACGCTACATGACAGCCCGTAACACTGTTCACTTCTCTCCCAGGAAGGGAATGCATGCAAGTGGCTGATCGGTTCAACAGGCCAGGTAATAAATGAAATGCAGGGAGAGAAGCTAACGTTTCATTTACGAACACATGAAGACACTCTTACTTATGTTAGCTATGGATGCCGAATTATTTCATGATTTATTTTCTTTAATTTATAATGCTAAGATTGCATAAGATCCAACTAGTGGTTAATCTTAATATGACACATGTGAAACCATTCATTCGTGCCATAATCATCAATATTTCCACCTGTTGCATAAATTATTATTTCTTGACTGTAAGCACATTGGTCGATGGGAAACGAATTAAGTTCATAAGATACTTAAAGCGCCATTTCGAATTTCGAGCATTATGTTTACACAATATGTGGTTAAAATGGAGCCCACAAAAGTCGTGATTTTAGAGAATAGTAAGCATCCCTGTGCACTGAGAGGATTAATATGATTGGCCCTGTTTTTGTGATGCATTGAACTTTCCTTCACTTGTTCTTTGTTTCCATATTGGCCGCCTACTGTTCTTTTCTTATGGTTAAACAATACGGAATAAGAAATATATCTTCCAAAGGTCTGTCAGACTTTTTTTTAATCACAATAATTATTAAGAATATTCATAAAGGCAAATGTCACTTTGTTTGTTGCTTTTTCCTCTCTCGGACAACAAACTGACGTACTAGTCGGCCACGATATGAGTGCGTTTGGAGGAGGGCGCCACTGTTTTTGTGACAATGCCTAACGTCATCGAGGCTAAATATCAGAAGGGAGTGAGGGGGCAAGGCGATAGGGGAACGTACAGTTGCAGCGGATGCAGTATTACATTTACAGGCCACAGTCTCACTAGTAAATGCAACTCGGAACTGCGAATGTTTCCCTTAGCTGACTGTCCTTCAGATGCCCCCACCCACTTGTTCCGTAACTGTTTTGTTCCTCTTTCCACCAATGCACTCATATCGTGGTCTACTAGTCCATTTAATAATATTTGCGGTAGAATGTAGTCAATAATAAACGTTGAGATTGTTATCTTATATGATTTGGCAGTATTTTGTAACTCCAACCACTAGTCACGTTTATTTATTAGACATGTAAATTACAACACAATTTATTTAACTTGTAACAGTGATGGCGAATCTTTTCCAACTAGTGTGGCAGTTAAATTCAAGCGAGCTATTTTTACTGAATTTGTGTACCCACTCTCGTTCTCCATTCCTTCTCTAACTTTCAACTTGAGTTTCACGAGAATGTGATAGTCAAGAAGTTCATTAACTTTTTACTTTCTCTGCTACGTATAGTAAGTAGGGGAAGTATTGTATTCCACCCAAAAATTCGATACCGAGGTTTCACTGAAAATATATGTTTTGAGACGCCCTGAATCCAAAAAAAGCATTTATGTAAACATCCGTGTGTGTGTGTGTCTGTGTGTGTGTGTCTGTGAACAGCATAACTCAGAAACGAACAGTCAGATAAACGCCATACTTGGTGTTTAGCATCAGTATCTTCCAGAGATGCAACACGAAGGTTTTCAAGAAAATCCCCCCACCCCAGATTACCCTTTACATGGAACATTTTTCGAACATTTTAATTTTCTCAAAAATGGCTCTAACGATTTTGATTAACATATCATATGTTTAAGATATTTTCATGACAAATAAAATGTATATCTCGAATATTCTGGGAATGTCTCCAAAATGTCTTCATTGTGAACGACTTTTCCATAACTGGTAAACCATAAGAGATAGACAAAATTTTACTACACAAAAAATGTAGATCGCGTTAAAATACACAATTTATGTTATATACATTGTTTGTTGTTGTTGAGTGAACCATTTTCGAGATATTGCTTGTTATTCACTTAAATTTTTCAATACTCATTTCCTGAAATGGGAATTCGTTATTCATTTTTTTGTCTTGGATATGCAAAGAGTATTAATCTGTGGCAAAGAGAATGGTGCTGCACCTAGCAACCAGCTATTAAGAGATATGTATATGCTTAAAGGCTACTGTATTTCTATATTGCCGTTGCAAATACAAAACAAGGGGAACATAGTACGCCTTAAGCGATAGTCAGATATTTTTAGAACTGGTCGCTATGTGTAAAATGTAATTCTCTTTGCATGTCAAAAGATCGTTTCTGCAAATGTTTATCTCGATTAACATGAAATATATGGAGAATAAGAGTTTGTAAAAATAGTTTGTACAAGAGTGGAGAAAGTAATGTGAGTGTAACACATCAGATTTTTTTGAAAGTTTATAGTCGCTTTAATATATTAGTCATATCGCAAATTTACAAGTTTTAAAATAAATATTTAACAAAAAAACAACGAGGTTATTTAACATACTTGCAGTTTTGGACCATTACAATGAACTAGTATAAAATTGTGACACTATAATCAATCAAACTGATTGAACATTATATACTTTTATACAAATTAATGCTTTTAAAAAATTCGACTCTCTTAGGTTACATCGAATGTAAATACAGTGGACCGCGCATTCCATGAATTTATTTTTTGAAAATACCGCTTAGGATTAATCATATGGAGGGAGCCACTGGGGTGTAGCACAGCACGTTGGCAATTGTAGACCTTTGTCACTTACGTGACCCCTGGGAGGAAGGAATGAAGGGGAGACCGGAAGAAACCAAATATGGACGATGATGTGCGCTAGCAAGTACGGGATCCCTATCGATTCTAGAATGACATCTGTACCATCATCAACTCGAGATTCCCGAGAACCAGTGTCCAGGATGGGACACCAGCCGACCATTCCAGCGCAAACTCTACCTTTCTCGCCGCAATGCACCAATCGCCACTCGCAGTCGCTTGAAGATGAGAGAGTTGAAGGTAAATACTGGAAAGGAAATTCGTGCATTCGCCTACTGATCTGGGAAAGCTACGCAGAAACCCAAGTCAGAGTGGCCGGCGCGACGGGAACCGAATCTGAAACCTCCTAAATGCGAGCCTCCCATGTTGCAACGCAGCCATCTCGCTCGGTACCGCAGGGATTGCATTTAAGATCAAAGATATCGAGCGAGGTGGCGTAGTGGTAACGCGTGCAACTCACATTTGGGAGATCTGGTTCGACTCTCGGTGACCGCACATTCTGACCCATGGTACTTTTTGTTTTTTCGGAGGTTTCCCCAGAGTGTCAGTCATTTCGTTTCATTCATCCTTTACGCCGTTAGGTCTTTTCAGGGTTAGAAGTGTCAGCGAGGGTGTTTCGGTGCGGCGTGGCAGGGAAAAAGGATGTTCACTCTAGAAATTTCCCGTCCCTGGATTTTCGGCTAGTTGCCTGGGTAAACGGGCCGCCGCTTCGGAGAGGGTGTCGCTGGTCTGCCTGTCCCGACTGTCGAGGCGTCTCAATCTGAAAACTGTAGGGACCCTGTTATTGCTGTACCGTCATTCCGGTTCTGACTCCTGGGGTCTCTTCTCACCCCCTCCTCCCTCCCGAGGGCGCCCTCTTGTGTGGGGGGCTAAGTACAATAGTCTCACTGCAGCAGTGCCAAGTCCCTTTCGATCATCGCAGGGAAAAAACATAAAAGATACATTTTGCTTTAACCTAATATAAATTGCAATACTAATTCCATAAAACTAATTGCAACCCACTTTTTAAATGAATTATTTCTGTATTTTTAAATTAATTGTTATGCTTCATCTTGGAATGACGCTTTGTATTTAATATCTTCGAACAAAGGGTGAGGTGCGCAACGAGCACAGAGCTTAAAGTGCTACTTTCGTGCAATATATTCTTTGGACACAAAAACCCTACTGCATATGTATTTTAAAGAGAGTAGGATTGTTGGTTCGTTCTCTCCCACTTTGTTTTGATCTCCTAAACGTCTGATGTTTAAATGCAAGTTGAGTTATGAAGAACTGATACATTTCTTTCTTTAATTATTCTGTTCGAAATTCACTCAGTGCCCCAATTTTACCACCAAATTAAGCAGAATGTTCTGGAGTTTCAATTGCCTGTCACTAGATGCTCAGATGTTCATGTTTTATTCGGATACTGTTTTTGAGATTTTGTTCTAGTCAACGTGAAAATGGAGTACACATTGAATGAACGACTCTTCCTTGTAAAGCAATACTGGATTACGAATTCAATTACGGCTACTCAAAGGGCATACCAGAGAGAATTTGGTGCTCAGAATCCTCCCCAAAGAAACACAATACTGGTAAACAAATTGGAAACAACTGGATCTCTGGTAAGTGAAAAAGGCAAAAATTCGTTCATCTAGGCATTCCACGGTTGTTGTTAACGTAAGAGCACGACTGGATCAGTCACCCAAAACATCATTAAGACGTTTTATTTCAAGTTTTGTTTTTCATAATTCTTAAAAGAATTCCTCCATTACCCTAGTTATGAGAAAACGTGTACATGCTTTTTTAAACAGATGAGATACAACCTTTGTAAACAGTTTTGTGAAATAAGACATCCATTGCATTATTCCCTGTTCTTCTCCCACAAGACTAGAGTGTGTAAAACGTATCGTGTATAAGATCAAGTAAAAGGCAAGTAGGAATAATAATAATAATAATAATAATAATAATTTTATACGTCCATGTTACGTGTCACAAATGAGCGATAGGCGTGCCATTGATCCGTCATCTCTCACTTATAATAACTGTACAATCAATTTTACTTATTGTTAATATCCTATTTTCTCCCTAAATTCGAGATAACTCTGAAATAGGGCTCAACTTAAAAAAGCTATAATCGTGTAGCTCACGTTTTTGGTCAATAGCTTCGATTGACCTCTCTTCTTTTTGCAAGGAATCGAATAAAGAAAAAATAACCTTCCTGTTCCGATTCTCATATTTCTCCTTCAATAAAGGAGGAGTTTATTAATGACATATACTTGTTCTCGAAAGCTGTGACTTTTGCGAACTGTGCTTTCAACCACGACTTCTGCGTGCCTAAGGACCCCGGTTCCATTTTATTGATGCTATTCTCCTTTCGAAAGAACTCATCTCATATAATGCTATATAATTGCATTGGGGAGAAGCGCACTAATAAGAAGATACTAAGGGTCCAGAATGCAAGAAAACAGACGCACTTGAGCAAACCCAGTTTCGAAACCAAACTTTGAGGCAGTATTTTTAACACTTAAATAATTTCAGTCTAATGATATAAAATGTAAATTCAATAACCACCCGCCTTAAAGAAATATGTGTATGTAAAAATATATAAAAGATGTAGTAACAGTCATTGTATATGTTTATATTATTATATACATGTTCAATACTGTTACGTGAATGTATTACGTAATTTAATAATGTAGGAGCTGTGAGAATAATAGGTTAAAAGTTGCTAACAGTGAGGTAACCTTGAGGCAATAATGAATTTGAAAGCTTAAATGCTACTAGTCATTATTGGAGCAACAATAATGTAAATTTTGAGACAGTTTAAAAATAGCCAATCAACAACCAGTAAAAGCTTTAGATAAATGAAGGTATTCTATTGGAGTAGGATTAGTTAATCAGAAACTGAAAAGGAGAAACATTTACAAATTCAGAAGTCAGTTCCCTGTAAACAGTGTTCCTAACCGGACGCGAGACACTCCTCGAGAAGTATAATACGTATTCCTGTGAGACGAAAATAATTAACGCGTTAAAAAGTGCAAGTAATTAATAAAAGAATCTCACAGCTGTCTATCAGCGAAGTGTTATTTAAATCGTATCAAGCATTAATAAAAGGAGTGAAGTAAACTTATAATCTGTGTAAGCCTACATTCTTAATCGCACCACAACCCTGCTAAGAGAAACGTGTTTCTAACAATAATGCTGACGCAGCCGAGGCAAACATAAATATTTAATACTTAAAGAAACAGTGAAATTACAAAGTTAATATTTTTAAAAATTGGGGCAAAGGCTATCGGGTACCATACGTGCGGTTGCAACTACTTCAAGTGTTCGGCTCCCCAACAGTTGAAATATAATACAACTCCTTCAATATAACAAAATAACGTAGCAAACTACCTTCTTCAACTTTTGCCATTAGATGGACTTATATAACTTAATAGGAACTAAATACAGAAAACAATCCCAGTAAACATTATTGCGTTTATCGTTGGCAGACGACTGTTTTTAAATTGATATTCTTCACTGTTTAGCGTTTATACCCCTACCGTTGAAAATTTGCACTTGACAACTCGCGATTAAGTTGTTACATTCGCAAAAAAAAACAAAAAAAAAACATGAAAAGTTTTAACCGTTAGACTTCCTAAACACATTACAGTGCAGTATTTCGCGTGATCTATAACAAAGCGGAAGCGGAACGTGAAACGGCTCTGTTGCCGGATGTAGCTATTTCCAACCACGTGTTTCAGCTTGTGAATCCCTAGCATGTGCGTTGAATTGTTCTTTGCAAGATAATATTGTTCGTTGTTATTTATATTTGTGGTTGTTTTTGGTGTTTATTTGCGCATTTATATTTAAATCTATCTTTTTATATTTCATTCATATTGTTTATACAAGATTTGAACTGCGACAATGTCTCAAAAACGACGCCGATCACCGAATGATGATTCGTGATGTGAAAATCCTTTGCGTCGAGATGTGCCACTTAATAGTCAGGCATTGGAACTGTTAAGAAGGACCCGGGAATTCTTTGAACAGGAGGGGTACGTGAAGGTTGAAGTAGAATTTTTGTTGGTAGTAGGAAGATGCTTCATGTTTATCTGCACCAAGTATGGGAGCCAATTTGTCGCGGTCACTTTGTGTTATCTTATTGCTGGGCGCCTGTTATTGTTTTACTATTTTGAATGTTGGGTTCTTTGTCCTCCGGCTAGCTATTATTACTACTCAGTCGAGCATATCTCTTGAACAGGGTGTGTAAACGGAAAGTATTTGTTACTGAAAGATAACACTTATAAAATAATTTAGTTTTTACACTTTTATTACCGTCACAATTAGTTAATTTCACATACTGACTCTTGATACACGCCAGACTGAAACTGTTATATTTTCTAATATCACTATAATCACTTATTTACTGCACATTATTAATTCGCGTATTTCACATTTATGGCTAACTTTATGACGCGAGAGATTCTGTGGAATTGCGCGACGTATAACGCGTGAACGATTCTCTTAAACTGTGCGGCGTATAACCTTTGTATGATTCTGTTGGACTGAACGACGTATTACCCGCGAATCCTTCTGTTGGACTGAACGAAACCTGTCTCTTGCTTTAGCTGCTTATACTCCCTCACCCGATATGCCTAAAGATTATAACAGAGCTGCTATTGGTTAATAAAACGCGCCAACATTAGCGTCTATATTTATATCCAATCAAAATTACGAACACTTATGCTCTAGGGAAGAAATTCCCTCCATTTCTAAAGAAACGCGCGCTACTCTGACGTCATTTGCTTGTCTCTTATAATTAATAAACAACTCACCCCCTCGCTACATTGTTACCCGCTCTTATTGTCAGTTCAGTGAGGCCGTGTAAACTTATTTCCTAACAATATTTATAATTAACAAACATCTCAAATCAATGTCATACAATAATGTTAATTTACACTACAATCATTCTGGCATTCACAGTGTTGTGATATAAAATACTGCGTCAAGGTTCATGGGCATCCCTCTATTCCTGCTGATAAAGCCGTACAACGAAGTGCAGCAAGGTTAAACAGAGAATAAATGAATGCTATATGTTGATCTAATATATGGAAATTATCAAGGGCAATTATTTCTCTATCTTACCACTATTTCTTTATTTAATTATTTATATCTTCCTGTTAATAATTACGGTATCATCTTGTTATATCTATCCTATATATATATATATATTTGTGTGTGTATGTATGTGTGCGCGCGCATAGAGAGTTCAATAGGTATAACTATTGATCATACTGAATATTCGATTAAAGCTTCCCGCTATTTTGCTGCACTTCCACACATCATTATAGTCGGACGGACGGAACTGAATAGGTTCAATATTATTTTAGGGCCCTTGTTAAGCTTCGTTTCACTAAAATCGTAATTTACGCTGAAGTTACGATGTGCAACAGTTAGCTTAGGTGCAGTCAACTACATCAAAATATACAGCTATTCATGCGCTGTTTAATTCGGTGTGTATTATATTTTTGTTTAGACGCGCTTTTAGAGATGTTGCACGCATTACCGTCACTGTAGCTGTTGACCTGAAGGAGTGTGGATACAGTTTGAAGAAGGAATATTCAAATTGAAATATATTGAAATTACATTATTCTAATAGAATGCAGTATAATGCAAGTCCAGAGTTGCACATGCCAAGAAAAAGAAACAAACGAACTGCCGCAGCTCTTGGACTAATCACGAGAACTGTTATTTACAAGGGAGTGAAACTCCAAGAGAAAGAGGACTAAATTCCTGAACCATCTGGAAAGCAGCGTGAGTGAAAATAACTTGTAATCGCAGCTTATAATTCGTTTTACTTCTCCTCATTGTAGCAGGCATGTTTTCATTATTCTGTTTGTAGTGTCAAAAGTGCTAATTTTATTCTACATACCTTGCAATATTTATGCGAGCTATTTTCAATTAAAAATAATAATACAAAATAGCTATTATTCATTGACGTTCGCTACTTTCGTACTCTTTTATATGCGCTTAGACACGAAAGAAACAAGAATTAGCTGCTGTCGTTTACTAACCACTCTGGCAACGTCGTAACCATAGTATAGCCAACGTTACGCGAAGCCACACGAACTGTCAAGTGCAAAGATTCAACGGCGGGGGTATAGGAATGAATTAACAGTGTATCACGTACGCAATTTCTGGCTAGTGCATACTATGTCGAGTTATTATTTATGAGTACTTTCTATTACATATTTCCTTGAAGCCAAATATGCATTAGTTTTAAAACAAATCGTTTTCTAACTTAAAGTAAATCCGCGGATACAAAATGAAATCCCTCTCACCACAAAAATATCTTGTCTGTTACTTGCTTACATTTTAACTACATTGAACGGAGCATAATTGATAAGTTACCATTAGTTGTTGAGGCAGTATTTTTAGTCAAATTATGTAATATAATATATTATAACAGCCCACCTTAAAGCAATATGTGTATTTAATAATATATAAAGAGTGTACATTACAGTCATTGTATATGTTTATATTATTGTATACATGTGTAATAATGTTATGTGAATGTATTACTTAATTTAATAATGTAGGAGCTGTGAGAATAATAGGTTAAAAGTTGCCAGCAATGAGATAACAATGAGGTAACCTTGAGGCAATAATGAATTTTAAAGTTTAACAATACTACTAGTCATTATTGGAGCACAATAATGTAAATTTTGAGACAGTTCATAAAATAGCCAATCAACAACCAGAAAAAGCTTTAGTCAAATGAAGGTATTGTATTGGAATAGTATTAGCCAATCAGAAATTGAAATACAGAAATTTACAAATTTAGGCGGTAGAAATCAAGTCAGTTGCTTGTAGACAGCGCTCATAACTGGGCGCGTTGGTCGTTGGCAGTGTTCCTAACCAGACGCAAGATGCTTCCTCGAGAAATTTAATATGCATTCGTGTCAGACGAAAATAGTTTACGTGTTTAAAAAGTGCAAGTATTTAACAAAAGAATCTCACAGCTCTCTATATCAATGAAGTGTTATTTAAATTGTGTCAAGGATTAATAAATGTAGTGAAGTAAAAATTATAATCTGTGTAAGCCTACATTTTTCAGCCGCATCACGCCCTGCTAAGACATTCATGTCTCTAAAAATAAATACTGACGTAGCCGAGGCAAACCTAAATATATAATATTTAAAGAAACAGTCAAAATTACAAAGTTAATATTTTTTTTAAACATTTTTGGGACGAAGGCTACCGGAAACATTTTACCATACGTACTTCAAGTTGGCTCCCCAACAGTTGAACTACAATACAACTCCTACTTTAAATTGGCTATCCATACGTGGGGCAGAAACAAACCTTCTTCAAATTGGCTCCCAAAACATGGGGCAAATAACAATACAACAAACAACTCTACTTCATTGTTATTATTTTCCCGCTTTCATAACGGTTTTTCTGTGAGATGGTGGAGTTACGAACAAAACACTTCATTCTGGGATTAAGTTGTATAGCTATACAATTTAAATATTACTTTAGGTTCATAATAGTAGCAAGTGGCAAAAAAGTCGTTCGTTAAAAATGGGAATGCATGCAATTTCCTCTATTTAATACACCTACCCATCCCATAATACCTTCCCTGTCCTTCCTTCTGTTATTGAAAGCCTAAGGGCGAAGTCATTTGTCAGTCTTATACAATTACTAACACGCCATTGTGAACAGTTATTGTACTTCCATTTCATTGAAAACAAGGGTGTGGTTCATTGAAACTTTTTGCAAACAGATGATTTAACGTAACAACTTTCTAAGCGTCAATATGAACTATGGAATAGATAAGGTAATAGTGGTCAGCATTGAAAGAGAAACAAAGAAACCGCAGAAAGAAATTTACGTACAGGTTTGGTACATGTGATGTTGCAGATTTGAAATCGGTGTAATCTTTAATTCAATTGTAAAGCAAAATGACATTCTATTTATTTTACATTGCTTTAACTCGTGATCATATCACGACGGATCTGTTAGGAAATACCTTGTGGCTCGGTGTGTTGCGGACAGTTAAACGTCTAGGTCTCATATCCCTGTACCATAGCATCTTGCTTCGTCCACAGAGGTCTTAGTACTAAGTAACTGTATCTCTGATTCTACACTTGATTGGCAGACGGTAGCTTATACACGTGCCCACAGAGACCTTATTAACTGTATCTCTGCTTATACACGTGCCAGACAGATGGCACTAGAGTGCTATTCAGTCTCTCTCTTCCATTATCTAAGGATAGATGAGAGAGCATTTGCTATTACCATTTATTTTCATTTTTACTATTATTTTAGATTTAAAGTAGAATCTTTTAGGTCGTGGTATTAAATATGCAATCCCGTGTTTATTTTAGCGACTGAGGAAACCGCGAAAAAAACGCAGTCAGATATTTATTTATTTATTTACTGTGACAGAGATAAGGCCGTTTGGCCTTCTCTTTCGCTCAACAACCTAGAAGAAACCTTAATAAAATATTACGATCATTGATGCTACACAGTATCTAAAGGAACGCAAAACAGAAATAACACAAATATTAGAGGAACAGTGAAGTTAAGTAAATTGTAATGAATATCTTAAAAAAATGGCATGCATACACTATATAAACAATGAAAAGTATATTTCTTCTAAGTTAACCATAGTTTTTAAGTAACATTTGCAACTATGACGAAAAGCATATAAAGTATGACTGCCCCTGACATCTTGTGGAAGTGAATTCCAGAGACTAGCGACCTTCACAGTAAAAGATGATGAGTATACAGATGTTCGATGAAGTGGTATTGAAAGAATGTGACGATTTTCCGAGCGTGTATGAAGGTTGTGAGACGAAAACAAACTTTTAAAGCCAGAAGCTAGGTATGCAGGGGAAGAAGTGTAAATAAGTTTAAAGAGAAGTAAAAAAATCTGATGTGTTACACTCACATGACTTTCTCTACTCTTGTACAAACTATTTTTAGAAACGCTTATTCTCCATCTACTTCATCTTAATCGAGATAAATATTTCCAGAGTCTATCTTATTGCTAATTTTCATGTAGATGTAAGGGGAATATATATTTACAAGGGCAATATAGAAATACAGTAGCCTTTAAGCACATCCATATCTCTTAATAGCTGGTTGCTAGGTGCAGCACCATTCCCTTTCCCACAGATTAATACTCTTTGCATATCCAAGACAAAAAAATTAACAACGAATTCCCATTTGAGAAAATAAGTATTGAAAAATTTAAGGGAATAACAAGTAATATCTCGAAAATGGTTCACTCAACAAAAAAAATGTATATGACATAAATTGTGTATTTTAACGCGATCTACATTTTTGTGTAGTAAAATTGTGTCTATCTCTTATGCTTTACAAGTTATGCAAAAGTCGTTCACAATAAAGAATACTTTTAGAGACATTCCCAGGAAATTCAAGATATACATTTTATTTGTCATAAAAATATCTTAAACATATGATATTTTAATCAAAATCGTTAGAGCCATTTATGTGAAAATTAAAATTTTCGAAAAATCTTCCATGTAAAGGGTACTCTGGGGTGGGGGATTTTTCTTGAAAACCTTCGTGTCGCATCCTTGGAATATACTGAACCTAACACACACACACACACACGGTAATGTTTCCAAAAATGTTTTTTTTTTTGGATTCAGGGGGTCTCAAAGCATGTATTTCCGGTGAAATCTCGGTATCGAATTTTTGGGTGGAATACAATACTTTCCCTACTTACTATACGTAGTAGAGAAAGTAAAAATGAATAACGAATTCCCATTTGAGAAAATAAGTATTGAAAATTTTAAGGGAATAACAAGCAATATCTCGAAAATAGTTCACTCAACAACAAAAATGTATATAACATAAATTGTGTATTTTAACGCGATCTACATTTTGGGTGCAGTAAAATTTTGTCTATCTTTTATGGTTTATCAGTTATGCAAAAGTCGTTCACAATGAAGAATGCATAAAATTCAAGATATACATTTTATTTGTCATGAAAATATCGTAAATATATGATATTTTAATCAAAATCGTTATAGCCATTTTCAAGAAAATTAAAATTTTCGAAAAATGTTCCATCTAAAGGGTAATCTGGGGTGGGTGGATTTTCTTGAAAACCTTCGTGTCGCATCTCTGGAAGATACTGAACCTAAATAGCAAGTTTGGTGTTTATCCGACTGTTCGTTTCTGAGTTATGCTGTTCACAGACAGACACACACACACACACAGTCACACACACGGACATGTTTCCAAAAATGCTTTTTTTGGAATCAGGGGTCTCAAAACATGTATTTCCGGTGAAATCTCGGTATCGAATTTTTGGATGGAATACAATACTTCCCCTACTTACTATACGTAGTAGAGAAAGTAAAAATGAATGTTTCTACAGTCAACTAGATGGAGCCATGACGTCTCGTGGAGAGATGGTGTTATATGATCGAAACGACGTACATCGCAGATGTAACGTACATATGTGTTGTGAGCTAGCTGTAATTTACGTGACAGATCATATCTTAAATCTGTGAGGAGGGAATCACAATAGTGAAAGTGGGGCATCACCATTGATAGGATTTGAACTCGGGACCTCCAGCATGGAGGCCCCAGACGTTACCTGGAACCATCCCGCTCGATATAAAGTGACATTCAACAACTCTTTCAATGGTTTCTAGATGTACGCATATTCTTTGCTTAATTAACCTAATTAAAAATATTATAGGGCGCTTAGCTTGGTAACCTGAGAGCTCAATAAAGAAGTGTTGTGTCAGTAAGACAAACCATATCTCACTCAAGCTTTAAAATCCATCCTTACTGTCTGACCTCGTAGTGAAAATGATGGGGTTTGGCATCATGTAGGAAAATGCAGTTAAGTTGTTTTCCAAAGCAACCGTTTCATTCACTTCGCCCCTAGCTACGAAGCCGACAAAAGAATAAAACTGAGCGATGATCTTTTTACGAGCGCATGGGAATTCGAATGCGAACTTATGGTTGTGTAGAGTTCTTGGTAGGTATTCAACCGAATAACTGTGATGTAGCCAATCAAACTTTTAAAATTACCTCCACTATAGCATCAAATCTGAGCAAACACGCCACTTTAAATCAAAGGATATGTTATTCTCTTCCATTTTTACTTTCTCTACTACGTATAGTAAGTAGGGGAAGTATTGCATTCCACACAAAAATGAGATTGCACCGAGATTGCACCGGAAATACATGTCTTGAGCTCCAAATACAGCATTTTTAGAAAAAGGTCTCCGTGTGTGAGTCTGTGAAACAGCATAACTCAAAAATGAAAAGTAGGATAAATACCAAAATTGGTATTGAGGTTAAGTATCTTTCGATGATGCAACACGAAAATGTTCAAGAAAATCCCCCACCCCAGACTACCCTTTACATGAAACACTTCGATTTTTTCTTATTTTTATTAAAACTGGCGCCAGCAATTTTGATTAAAATATATATTTAAGATGTTTTCATGACAAATAAAATTTATATCTTGAATTTTCTGAGAATGTCCCCAAAATTGCTCTTCTTTCTGAATGGCTTTTAAATAATGGTAAATCATAAGAGATAGACAAAATGTTTCCACAAGAAATGTAGAGCTCGTTAAAACACACAATTTATGTCGTATACATTTTTTTTGTCCAATGAACCACTTCCGAGATACTCCTTGTTTTTTGTTTGAATCTTCCAATACTTACACTTTTTCTCAAATGGGAATTCGTTATTCGTTTTGTTATGTGCGGGACTTGCAAAGAGAATGGAATGCACCACATAGCAACCGGCTCTTAAATGATTTGACTATCGCACAAAGCCTACCAATTCCCCTTCCACCTACAAGAAAATTAGCGGTAAGGTAGTTTCTGTAAATGTTTATCTCTAACTTGAAGTAGATGAAGAATAAGCGTTTGTAAAAATAGTTTGTGTAAGAAAAGAGAAAGTCATGTGACTGTAACACATCAGATTTTTAAGATTTTGAGAATGACAAACTAGAAGACCATGAGTAGACAATCATTGTTGTCAGTTTTGCTGTCACTTTTAAATAAGTACCACTTCTCTGGAAGGCGTTCTGTGCAGAATTTAATTTGTTTGCAACATTTTTTTATTATAGCTTGTATAAAATAGAATGGCTGTTCATTTGCATAACAAAAGTAGCATTGGTTAATTTTCTGTGTAACTTATCACACGAATGTGTATCGTAAAATAATATTCAAACTTGTAGGAACTGCAGATTTGGGAAGTTGTTATTAAACAATGCCATAATATTTCAATATATTTCATCATGGAGAGATGTCGGAAAAATGCTGTGCTTCTTTGTAATTTTTTCAATTGTAATCCCAAAGAAAACAAAGATTTATAAACATCAAATATAGGACACCAATGAAACGAGGGGGTGGCTCAGGTGACAACGCCCGCATCCGGGAGGTCCCGGGTTCGATTCCGGGTGGGCGCCCACTCTGATCATGGGATTTTTCGTGGTTTTCCTCTGGTCACCTAGGCGAATGCTGGGGTGGTGTATTCTACCACGATTTCTCCTTTCTCTCATTTCCTGTCATTTCATCTCTCTCCCTTTCATCTTTCAGGCAGTGTCTCCAAATTCCGTAGTATGCCTGATGGTAGGCAGGGTGCATAGTCGTTGGGCTTTGGAAAGATTTCTACCGCCAACAGTAGGACACATTGACCTGCCTGCAAGTGCCGCGTCGTCCTACGTGGTGTAGTGGTTACCATGCTAGCCTGTAGTTCTCAAGGTCGTGGGTTCAAACCCAGTGGAGAGCAATAGATCTTTTTCGGGCGTAAAAATCTTTAGCATTGCTTCGTTTGGAAGGGAAGTAAAGCTGGTGGTTCCGTGTAGTAGATTTACGGCACGTAAAAGAACCTTAAGCCTGGATAAAGAGGCCTCTAGAAAACTTTTGTCACCAATATAGAATGGGACGTTAAGAACCACGGCAGTTAAATAGCGTTCATAAATAAAACTTAGTTTTTAATTTTATATGCTTTCTTAATAAAAACCATGTTTGAGTAAACCAAACACAAAGAGAAATTTTACATGTAAAACACTTTGCATTGCACCTTTGGAGAATTTTGCCATGTTTGGTAACTATCCAACATTTCGTTTTGGAGTTATGCTGTTCCCACACACGCACACACACAACAGAGAGAGAGAGACCTTTTTGTAGAAACTGTTTTTGTATTCAGGCGGCGCCGTGGCCGAGTGGTTAGACCACTCCCACCGAGACGGCCTGGGTTCAATCCCAGGGACCTGCATGTGGGATTTGTGGTGGACGAAGCGGCGTCTGGGCGGGTTTTCTCCGGGTTCTCCGGTTTCCCCCGCCATTCATTCCACCAACTGCTCCATCGTCACCTTTCCTTTCATCCATTTCACCAACATTTCGTTTCATCTACTTCCTTCATCCCATACCAGGCATCGGGCTGATCACTCATCCTGGACGCTCTGTCTGATCCATGAGTGTCTACTCCTCGACGGGCCTCTGACCCCAGGCACCCGCTTGTAAGTCCTACATAAGAGGAGAGTAAACAGATAATGAATGAACGAATGTTTTTGTATTCATGGCACCTGAAGTCTCGGGATCGAATTTTTGATGGAACACAAATCTTCCTGTACTTAACACAGGTAAGATAACAGAGAAAGTAAACATAGAAAAATGGCATGAAAGAGCTTCAAATATAAAATTCTATAGAGAAAAATCAAGAGAGAAATGAAGGGAAAGTGACAAAGGAGAGACAAAGAAGAAAGATAATGGTTAAGTCGAAGTTCACGTGAGAGAAATTGAGGGAATAATCAAGAACATTCTAGAAAAGGGAAACTAAAGAAGACAGTAAACACAAACTAAAAGCAGGAAACATATATACTGATTCCTTATCGCGTGTAAGAATGACATCTAAATATTACAGAGCTGTATAGAAGACTACAAAACGCTAGAAATGCCACAGCAAATGAATAAGTAATGCAATACTTGGAAACATTGAGCTATATGGAAACGATCTGCCTTTAAACCACGGCCGAATCGATCACAGTGTGGACGGCATTTGTTTTCGCTGTAGCATGTGCAGCAATCCGTTAAGTGGCGACGTCTTTCAGTTGGAATAGTAGGTGAATGGCGGGGAGAAGGTGGGTGGTGGTTACCTTTTTGTTCCTTTTCTTTTTCCTCTCCCTCTCTGTTTTGTTATTTTTTGTACTTCTCTGTCATCTGGACAGATCTGAACATGGACTGTAGGCGAGTTAGGTTATAATCACATGACGTCACAGTCCTGAATATGAATGAGGCAGTTTTACATCGTCATGCCTGTGCGTGAAAAAAGGACATAAGTCCGGCACGCTGTTATTCAAATGAATGAACGCGAAATAAATTTACAAGGTGAGCCGGTTTCTCCAGAAAAGTCCTTTTACTTTTTTGTTCCAAATTATCGGGTTATACCATCTGTCGCGCCAATGCTAATGACCCTGTGCGCCTCTGGGGCCATGACGGCTGAATTAACGGGCGGAGAGCGCTTCCCAACGCTTCTCATGTGATACTGTAATTTTCACACGCTCTTCTCAAATGCTATCTGCCCTCGGAGACTACCTTTAATGAAAGTATCACTGTTGCATTCAGAAACAGATGGATTCTTTCGGTGCAGTATGAGTACAAATGTATATTTTTGTCATACAAGTTTTTAAAAAATTAAATAAAAACCACCGGCCAACATGGGCTTCCCGCAAAACGTTTAGACAGCCTACTTAAAATAAAATATTTTATTAAAATCGACGACTGGACGCCCTCCAAGATATTGTTCTTTTACAAACTAAAAGCATGACCACCTCCATGCTAATGTGTAGCGTTGCTGCCTTCCGAGCGGAAGATCCGGTTTTGATTCCCCGTGCCGGTATAAAATGGGATGCATTCAGTCTCGCAATGTACTTAAAATAGATATAAAAAACGCCTTGTTCGAGAAGAAGATGCTTTTGATCTTGAAACTCCACAATAACGGACAGAGGTTCGGGATTGTGACCAATGGTCACTGACACCCCAGCTGCCGCATTCTGTCCCTGTAATCCGGGTGTGCGGCAGCTGAGGATGCGGTAGAAGTTCGCACATCACGGCGTGGCGTCCTGGGAAAAGAGACGAAGGGAGACTGAAAGCATTAGATTATGCTATTTATATCTTGTTGCGTCTTCAAATTGGTAATACTGTCTTTAATACAGTCTCCCTCATTCTCCATCACCTCTTTAAGAAGCTTCTCACATTCTCTATTCATATACATGGTGACTCCAGAAAGCACTCCTCTCCACTTTAAAAACTTCTCACAGCCAACTTAAGGACGAGAAAGTTACCATGTTTAATATGTGAAGATGTTATTTTGTTGTATTGAAGGAGTTGTATTATAGTTCAACTGTTGGGGAGCCGAACTTGTAGTTGCACATATAGTAAACAGTTTCCGGTAGCCTTCACCCCAAATGTACCTTCAGGTGGCCTTTGCCCCAAGTTTAAAAAAAATATTAACTTTGTAAATTTACTGTTTCTTTAAATATTATTATTTGTGTTTGCCTCGGCTGCGTCAGTATTATTGTTAGAGACACGTTTCTCTTAGCAGGGTTGTGGTGTGACTAAAGAATGTAGGCTTACGCAGATTATAATTTTACTTCACTCCTTTTATTAATACTTGATACGATTAAAATAGCACTTCACTCATATAGAGAGCTGTGAGATTCCTTTTATTAATTAATTACACTTTTTAACACGTAAACTTATTTTTCGTCTCACACGAAAACGTATTAAATCTCTCGAGGACGCATCTCGCATCCGGTTACAAACACTGTCTGCAGGCAACTGAACTGATTTCAACCGCCTAAATTTGTAAATTTCTGTATTTCAAGTCTCTGATTGGCTACTCCTAATCTAATGGAATACCTTCATTTAACTAAAGCTTTTTTCTGGTTGTTGATTGGCTATTTTTATAAACTGTCACTAAAATTACATTATTATTGCTCCAATGATGACTAGTAGCATTTAAACTTTCAGTTCATTATTGCCTCAAGGTTACCTCATTGTTAGCAAACTTTAACCTATTATTCTCACAGCTCCTACATTATTAAATTATGTAATATAATCTCATAACATTATTACACATAGATACAATAATATAAACATATACAATGACTGTAATATAGACATTTTGTATGTTGTTACATACACATATTGCTTTAAGGCGGGCTGTTATTGAATTTACATATTATATAATTAGACTGAAATTATTTAAGTGTTACAAATACTGCCTCATGTAGATAATCAAACTATACTACTAAAACTATATACAGTTTTACGGTGTTGTTTCCAGATTTTTCATATTATTACTTTTATAATGTTTTGAAAATTGCACCAGGTTTTCAACTATGTGATACGTTTACAAAATTAATGTATATTATTTTAGCTGTCAATTTGTATGCAGGGTGTTTCAGTGGGATGTCCAAGTTTTTAATTAGATCCAGTCTTTGACTAAATATTACAAAATAGATGTACCGAAGTTTAAATGGTAGATTATCTGGAAGAAATAACACAGTTACAAGATGTGCTGGAAGTGTTCCCCCTCCTCTTGCCCATTTCATCAGGTTTTCAGATACGTCTGAACATGCCTATGTCGATATTCTTTGATGTTTGTCCAGAGCTCCTGGATGGTTCGTGGTCTGTTTCCATAGACTCTTTTCTTGAGATGCCCCACAAAAAGAAACTATTGATGTCAAGTCTGGTAAATTTGGAGGGCACAAACGTTTAGAAGAAGCTGCTGATGTGTACCATGAATTCATTAGAGGTGTGGCATGTGGCGCCATCCTGTTGAAAATATCCCTAGGTAAGTTCGATGTCGTCTAGCTGCTCCAGAAATTCCTGAAAATGTTCTTATACACATCCGTATTTACAGTTTCGTCAAATAAAATTAGTCCATTGACCCCTGACAGGGTATTGCACACCACACTCTAACTTGTTCTGGATGAAGTGATGTCTCGTGGTACACACGAGGATTTTCTGATGTCCATATCTGTATTTTGAGAATTACGTATTCTGTGAGATGAAACCAGGCTTCATCGTTAAACCATGTCGCAGTAACTTTCGTGTTATCTTATTTGCTGAGCTCCTATTATTGTTTTACTATTTTTAATTTTGAGTTCTTTGTCCTCCGGCTAGCTATTATTACTCAGTCGAGCAAATCTCTTAAACAGGGTGTGTAAACGGAAAGGAGTTGTTACTAAAAGATAACACTGATAAAAGAATTCGTTTTTACACTTTTATTGCCGTCATACTTTATTCATTTCACATAATTACTCTTGATACACGTCTGACTGAAATTGTTATATTTTCGAATGTAACTATTATCACTTATTTGCCGCACATTATTAATTCGCGTATTTCACATCTTTTAACTAACTTTACGACGCGAGAGATTTTGTAGAACTGCGCGACGTGTAACCCGTGGATGATTCTGTTGAACTGCGCGACGTGTAACCTGTGAATGATTCTGTTGAACTGCGCGACGTTTGCCTTGTGAATTATTCTGTAGAGCTGCGCGACGTGTAACCCGTGAATGATTCTGTTGAACTGCGCGACGTTTGCCTTGTGAATTATTCTGTAGAACTGCGCGTTACCAGCAATCCAGCAATCCAGCAATCGAGAACAGGTCGCCCAGGTTCACCTGAGCGGAATATAATCGCCACAGTACCTAGCCGCGTATGCGGCTTTACCTGTGCGATATAGAAGGATAAAAAGAATGTACACAAGCTTTTGATTTATGTCTGTCTTGGGCGGGGTTTAGCTTACTGCGCTACCATTGGCTGGGTCTCGGTGACCCCTCATGGGCGGTCTTGCGCGTTAGGTTAGGTTAGGTTATTTATTATAAAAAAAATTACCTGGTGCCGGTACAATAGGCCCGGCTTACAGGCTTATATTTACATAAGTGTTACAATTTTCTTGTTTGCATTAGACTATGTTTATATTGTAAGGAAAAACCCATGCGGTGGCCAGCCTTAGGCCACCGAGAACAGTTTTTGTATGTAGTCTTTGCGCGTTACCCGTCTCTGGCACGGAATTTATACTCCCTCACACCGATATGCCTAAAGATTATAATCGAGCTGCTATTGGTTAATAAAGCGCGCCAACATTAGCGTCTATTTTTATATCCAATCAAAATTACGAACACAAATATGCTCTAGGGAAGATATTCCCTCCATTTCTAAAGAAACGCGCGCTACTCTGACGTCATTTGTTTGTCTCTTATAATTGATAAACAACTCACCCTTCGCTCATTGTTAATCGCTCCTATTGTCAGTTTCAGTGAGGCCGTGTAAACTTATTTCCTAACAATGCTTATAATTAACGAACATCTCAAATCATTGTCATACAATAATGCTAATTTACACTACAATCACTCTGACATTCACAGTATTGTAATATAAAATACTGCGTCAGCCACATCATTTTCAGTATGTCTGGTTTCTTTTCACAAAGATAAGGAACCAATCGCTGTATCGCACACACTTCATTCTGTCGGGTTCTTTCAGATAGCGTGCTGCTGTGACTTTGTATGGCCAGAGTTTTGCATCCTTTGCTGCTCTTTGGCACATCGTTACCGACTAGCCGGTCTCTTGTGACAGACGGCTTAAAGACTTTTGTGGGAAGCGAAGCAATCGCTCATGAACATCTCCAGAGCGCTGTGGCACTAACGACGGCGGATGATGCTTACCTTTTTCACTGACTAATGAACCAGTTCGTTCCAGTTTCTCCACTAACCTTAGAATTGTCTTTAAATAAGGACCATCACAAATACCGTACTAGCATCGGTATGTTCTTTGTGTGGTGGTGGCAAAATTGGCGAGCCAATCACACTGAATACACGCTTTGAGTCGTGTACTCCATTTTAAAGGTTATGTGACAACAGGGAACATCGATATGTATAGAAATCGAAGACAAACATCGATATGTATCGAAATCGACGGCAATTCTGGCATCCACTGAAACTCCTGACTTGATGTATCATTAAATTGTACGTACAATTTAAAAGTCAGGCAAGGATACAGAGTTATAGGCAATTGAGACGTGGGACATCCGACTGAAACACCCGTATAATACCTAACAATATCACCGATATATTATTTAAACTGACTACATACGTAATTATCATCCATTACAGGAACAGGTGTTTATGCGATATGCACGATAGTATAGCAGGCGTGTCTATATAACCTCAAGATTCAAGTGTTCTCTAAGATTCCGAGAAAATTATTAATTATGCCCTACAAACACGTCTGTTAGGAAACCAGAGGGTTACATGGGCATGTAGTTTAGAAATAGTATATAGCGATATGAGTGTGAGAAAGCATTATTACCTACAAAATCGGGGAATAATTTGAAAAGAAGAGACTAATTCCAGAGAGTAGGTCGTGTGTTTATTACTTTGAATGAATTATTAATAAAATTGTTCTAAATGAACTTACCTTCGTCGCCTCAGTCTTCCGGTAACGTATTGCTTGGATTGGATTGGCTACGGAGGGGACTCGGTACCGATCCACACAGGGGATATTGTACCTACGCTCCACAAGGGGGGTCCCCGGAAGGAAGGATGAGGCGAGAGGAGACATCGGGCGGCCGGAACCAGCAGTGACGGTACAGGAATGGCAGGATCCCTAAGTTTCCAGATAGAGACTCCACTGTAGAAGGACAGGCAGACCTCAAGGGGGTTCGGATACCCCAGGCAGCCAGCCGAAAGCCAGGGGACCGAGAGACTCACAAAGAGCATTCTTTTTCCTTGCCACACTGCACCGAAACACCATCACCGACACTTCCAACCCTGAAAGAGACCAAGTGAATGAAGTGAAATGAGAATGGAGATGAAAAGGAGGGACAGGAAAGTCGGGGGATGTGAGAATCCTTCCAGCATTCGCTTTGCGACCCGACAAAACCCCAGAAAAAACCTGAGTCAGGAAGGTCGGCCACGGGAATTGAACCCATAACCTCTCGAATACGGGCCACAAACGAAACCGCCTGAGCCACCCCGCTCGGTAATAGATTGCTTAGTAAGATACTACATAATTTAGGAGACTTTGAGTCAGTTGTAGGACGGGAACCAAAGCGGAGGTTTGAAAATATATTCAACCATGTTAGAGGTTCAGTATTTCAAAAAGAATTTGAAGTCGGATTATGAACACACAGGAAAACTGGGTGCGGTCATTGATTTTTCAGAAATGAATAAGAATCAGATGACGGAGCCGTGGCCGAGTGGTTAGACCGCTCGCCTCCTACCGAGTCGGCCCGGGTTCAAACTCAGGGACCTGCATGTGGGATTTGTGGTGGACGAAGCGGCGTCTGAGCGGGTTTTCTCCGGCTTCTCCGGTTTCCCCCGCCATTCATTCCACCAACTGCTCCATCATCACCTTTCCTTTCATCCATTTCACCAACATTTCGTTTTATCTACTTCCTTCATCCCAGGCATTGAGCTGATCACCCATCCTGGATGCTCTGTCTGATCCATGAGTGTCTGCTCCTCGACGGGCCTCTGACCCCAGGCACCCGCTTGTAAGTCCTGGGGGGTGTAAGTCCTATATAAAAGGAGGGTAAACACATAATGAATGAATAAGAATGAGGTATGGAATGTTCGTTCACCCTTAATTACAGTTAATTAGTTTTCAATAATGTTTCAAGTAACATAAGTTATTCTGTTCGAAGATGTCATTCACTGCAATGTGACTGACCATTAAAATGATGTAAATCAATGTTTTAGGTGTGTTTTACAACCCACCCTAGAGCATATTGTATGTTATTAGAACCACCAAATTTATTTTGGTAGATATGGGTTTCCTTGGAAACGAATTCATGTGTTGGAATTCTAAATTTTCTTCTGTGCAAATATAATCATAAATATAAAACATACGGTTGTATAAACAAGTTTTTACTTTCTCTACTACGTATAGTAATTAGGGGAAGTATTGTATTCCACCCTAAAATTTGATACCGAGATTTCACCGGAAATACATGTTTTGAAACCCCCTGAATCCAAAAAAAGCATTTTTGGAAACAGTCCGTGTGTGTCTGTGTGTCTGTGAACAGCATAACTCAGAAACGAACAGTCGGATAAACACCAAACTTGGTATTTAGGTTCAGTATCTTCCAGAGATGCGACACGAAGGTTTTCAAGAAAATACCCCCACCCCAGACTACCCTTTACATGGAACATTTTTCGAAAATTTTAATTTTCTCAAAAATGGCTCTAACGATTTTGATTAAAATATCATATGTTTCTTTCAAAAAATGTATTATTATTTTCACCAAAATATATGCATTAGTTTTGCCAATGCTTCTCTTCGTTTAGCAGTACCTATAAGTGACACCTGTAATGTTATTTGAATTAAATCTTCATTGTTCATGTGTGGGAATTAGAAGCGTTTGCGAAGTACATATGTAGAGGAGCCCAGCAATGTATCCATACTTTAATGTTGGATAAATTATTTTGAATGTTTACTTTTTCTACTACTTATGTATAGTAAGTAGAGGAAGTATTGTATTCCATAAAAAAATTAGATATCCAGACCACATAAAATACACTTTTAAGGTCATCGGAAAAAGAAAGCATTTTTAAAAATAAATTCGTGTGTGCGTGTGTCTCTGTCTGGCTATCTATCCTTCTTTCTGTGACATTACAACTCAAAAACGAAAATTTGGATAAATACTAAACGTTACACTTGAGTCAGACACAAGAAAATTCCCTAAACTCTAAACTATCCTTTACTTGGAAATATTTTTTTTCGTTTTCTGAAAAATAGTTCTTACAATTTTTATTAATATATAATAGATTTATGATAATAATGTTACAAATTAAGCGTAAATCCTCATTTTCTGCGAATAACCTGTGAAGTTCTCTTCATAGTGACTGAATTCTTTTTACAAGAGATATACTAAAACCTACTTTGGACAAAAATAAAGCGCTAGTTCAATACTTAGTTTGGGCCATATCAGCCATTTTTAAGTACTCCATGTTTCACACTTTTCCAAATGTGGGTCATCTGAAGGGTATGCTTGAAAGTTTACGGTTCTTTTTACTTTCCACCGCGAGAGCTCGTTACCGTGGATATTTATTTTAATGATGTTTCCACATATTGTGTGTAACTAAGCACTTCTTATTTAATTTGAAATAATTCCTAAATATATACATCGTCGGTGACATGGATTATGTGGACACCATAATTTAGTGGACCCAGTCGGTGCAGTAGTTTACCGAACTCAAAAGTGTCTGGATGCTAATGTTGTATATTTTGAACACTTTCTGTGATTTTAAAAATGAAACATGTCAGAGCTTCGCTTTCATGTGTCAGTCTTAAAGTTAATATTTATGTTGAAATGTGCTTACGCCTTGTAGAAGTTTCTGAACTTTATTTTCTCATTTTCTTAATGAAAACATGCCAATTAGCGTTATTTAACCTTAAACAGCAAGTTGCTATTATCTGTAGAACAAACCAAATTCGGAAACTACAACCTTCATTAAACATTCCGCTAACAATTGTACACACTCGTTCCCTTCAAATTCAACTTTCTCGCAACAAGACAGAAATAATGTTCATATACTGCAACAACTTTAAAGCCCAACATTTTACAGTAGATACAAACGTTTAACCCTATCGTGTGTACACCAGTAGTTAGAAATTTAGTGAAAATACTTGCCAAAAATTAAAGGTTAACAAATTTTACCAAGTCGGAAAATTTGGACGTGTTCGCTGCTGATAGCTCGCTGCACGTACTGGTCCAAAAGCATAGCTTTTTTCGTGTTGCGAGAAAGTTGAATTTGAAGGGAACGAGTGGTGAATTGTAAAGACAATGTATAGAAAGTTCTGAAACAAAGGAACTGTTATGTAGTACAATTGTTAGCGAAATTGGTAACTTCGTTTTAATGAAAGTTGCAAGTTCCGAATTTGGTTCATTCTACTCTATTTGAGTCATGACTGATGCGCAAATCATTGAGTTCATCGTCACGAAAGACCCATGGCAGTGGGATAGCCGACGAATGGAATGCTTTCCAACTGGATCCCCGGTCCGAGAGAGATAAAGGAGGGGCTGAAATTTCGCTTGCATGCCTTTACCGAGAAAGGACATAAAACGCGTCCAGACAGAACATTACTGCACAAGATGAGAGATGTTGCTCAGGTGTGAAATCGAAAGCAAGATGATGCACAGGCCAAGAAAAACTCCACTTTATGGCGGCTCTTCAAATGAGAGACCTTTTTCTGGCAGCTGCATGTATTTGTCATTGTTTTATAGCTACTACGGTAAAAAAATAAGTTGATTTGTGTTACGTGAGGCGGATTAGTCGCTTCTGTCTGTCTTTCTGTTGTATTTGAATCACTGCAATTATTTAATTAGTAAGAACACTTGGCACGTCTTCAACTGTTTTCCCCACCCAAAGTTTTTTAACCTCTAGATGCAACCTCTAGGGAGTAATTAATCGTGTAACATTCTCAACTTCAGAATATTGTGATCCTGTTTTTAAGCAGATAGTTAGAAACATAATGATGATAATTAACTGACGTACGGTTTTGCTACGGGGATTCAATTCCATAACAGGGATCACCTATGTACATTTGTCATAGAAGTTTTGCGGGCATTTATAAAGGTGTAATAATTATACGACATGTGCATTTAAGTAGATATGCATAAAAATAGCCATTATAGCATACATCTTCTAATTAATAAGCCTTCATACGGACTGCGATCATAGCTTTTATGAAATATATGAAAGCAGTCTTATATTTTCTGTCGGGCACCGAATTAAGCATACTAAAACTGGGAGCTTGAACATCACGCAAATGCCTAATATTATACACACACACACACACACACACTCACACTATTTGGATAAGGTCAGGCCTACCTTAGAGTGGAATGCATGCTCTTTTTCCAATGTCACTGCGAGAGTGTTATGGAAACGATATGAATTTTGCGGCATTGTTTTAATTTCCAAGACAACTCAATGCTTAACAAAGAAGCTGAAACTGAAAAAGCATTTGTTTACTAAATGAAACATTAAAAGAAAATAAATGTCTTGAGTTAAACGTTTACGTATTATGCACTTAAGGTAAAAACAAAAATACGGTACTTCATAACCCAGCTACAATAAAGTTTAAATGCTTATTGAAACACTCAGCAATAAAAAATTAAGTAAAACAGGTATTGTAATGTAATAAAACCAAGTAAATTATTTTTACTTTCTCTACTACGTATAGTAAGTAGGGGAAGTATTGTATTCCACCCAAAAATTCGATACCGAGATTTCACCGGAAATACATGTTTTGAGACCCCTGAATCCAAAAAAAGCATTTTTGGAAACATGTCCGTGTGTGTCTATGTGTCTGTGAACAGCATAACTCAGAAACGAACAGTTGGATAAACACCAAACTTGGTATTTAGGTTCAGTATCTTTCAGAGATACGACACGCAGGTTTTCAAGAAAATACCCCCACCCCAGACTACCCTTTACATGGAACATTTTTCGAAAATTTTAATTTTCTCAAAAATGGCTCTAACGATTTTGATTAAAATATCATATGTTTAAGTTATGTTCATGACAAATGAAATGTATATCTCGAATTTTCTGGGAATGTCTCCAAAAGTATTCTTCATTGTGAACGACTTTTGCATAACTGGTAAACCATAAGAGATAGACAAAATTTTACTACACACAAAAGGCAGATCGCGTTAAAATACACAATTTATGTCATATACATTTCTTTTGTTGAGTGCACCGTTTTCGAGATATTGCTTATTATTCCCTTAAATTTTCCAATACTTATACTTTTTCTCAAATTCGTTATTCATTTTTTTTATGTCCTGGACTTGCAAAGAGAATGGCATGCGCCACATAGCAACCAGCGTTAAAATATTTGACCATCGCTTAAAAGCTACCATATTCCCCTTGCATCTACAAGAAAATTACCAATAAGATTGACATCTCGATATCTCGATTAACATGAAGCATATGGAGAATAAGCGTTTGTAAAAATAGTTTGTACAAGAGTAGAGAAAGTAATGTGAGTGTAACAGATCAGATTTTTTTGGTTCCATTTATACCCCGCCTTTAACTACATTGGTCTTATCAGCGGCCTTTTCCTTTGAAACTTATTGCCTTTTGGCAATAGTGATAACTCGTATTCTTCTGTCGTTGGGTTTCTTGCACTTTTTGGGTTTTAATAATTAGATCACACACACACATTCACACTCTCATTCATACTTCTAGGCTCTGGGGAGGATAGAGAATAATTTTGGCTAGAGAAAAATTCCCATCCCCCAGCCAGGAATCGAACTCGGCGCCTCTCGCACAGAAGGCAGGTGTTCTACCGTCTAAGCTACGGGGCATACCCAAATTATTTTATTTAACCATTTTAACAAACGAGACTGATGACTTAACAATCACATTTTTATTTAAACGTTCACTAAAAGGAAATAAAAACAACACAGAATGTCAATAACGACGTTAGTAGTATAAGTCCCGGATGAGCCAATTGTATTAACGATAATCCTGCCGCTAGGGGCGCTAGTGTCGCTGCGTGCGACGGCGGCGGCGGTAAGTTTGAAAAGCGCCCTGAGCGGGAGGATTATCGTTATTGCAATTGGCTCATCCGGGACTGTTTTCTTTATTTATAATTTGAATACAGTACATTGGATAAAGATATGTATACATAGTTTTGATTAACATGATGTATTATTTGCTTAACATATGAATACATAGTTTGAGAATAACATAATGGATTATTTGATTACAGGAGATTAACATATGAATACAATAAATGGACAATATAAGAAATATTAGGAGAAAAAAAAGCACATTAAAATTCATAGTTTGTTGAGGCACTAGAACACACAGATTTCGCGCACAACAATGATTTTAAAGTACGTGGTGCACTTTGAGTCCTCGTCATCGCTGCTGCTGCTATCGACGGTAAATTGGTGGATAGGTTTGGTGATGCAGGTGACGAGCAGGTGAGAGAAACTTTCGTTGACGAACTCGGTGAAGGTTGGTATATAGATGGGGTGGTAAATTCGTTGTAATGGCTGGTTGAGAAGCATCCTGTGGATGTGACTTTGTTGGTTAGAGCAGGAATGTTGCTGTTGCCGAGGTATATGATGCATAGTGCGTCTTGTTGATGCTGGTGCACTTTGGTAGGTACGCATTTGACGTGGACGGCGTGAGCCACTTGGACGTCGAGTGTGATGGTGACAACTCTGCAGTTGCGGAAATAGGAGTTGGAGATGCAGAGGATACGGATAGGTGAAGCTGCGTTGAGAATGAGTTGTAGGTTAAGATTGTTCCCCACGGGGACGGGATAGGTTTCGTCGGACATTATTTAGGGTTATATGGGGAGAACGTGACGATGTGACGTTTGAAACCGCTGCGTAGTTTTTCCTCACCTGCGTATATGATGCAGAATGAGGTAGAGTTGAGTTTGTTGATGAGTTCTGGAGAGGCTTTTGCAAATCTTGTTGGTAGGAAAACTTCTGTGTCGTTGTCGAGTTTGGCGACGAGCTTTGTACCGTGAACGGTGTCGATTGTTTTGACGCCGACGACACGATATGGTACGTGCTGTTGAAGCGTAGATACGCTGAGAGTGTGGGCGCTGCTGGAAAGTTCTTCTAGCTCTTTAAGGACGTCCTGTGACATTATGACGGCACAGATGGCAGGTTTTGATAAACGGGGGAGGACCGTCTATATGAGTGGTTTGATGAGGAAGGTTGTAGTGTTGTTTACACCTGCGATAAGGTGCGCAAACTACCTGTGCGTCTGTGGGAAGTTGGTTCCACACAAGGTCGACGTCGCTTGGGGAATAACGTTCGAAGATGTATATGCCGTTCTGCAGCAGCACTTGGCGTTCCCTGGGCAGTAGCAGGTGGATTCTTCGTCCGTTATCGAGATACCGAAAGAGCACGATGAAGCAGTTCATGTGGTGTTTCTAGCGGAGTACCTTCGAAGGAATTGTTGAATTTGCTTGTTGAGATGATCGAGGTCTTCGTAGAAACCGAGTTGACACTGCGTGCACAGGCGGGTGAGACGGTGCTTAAGTTCGCAGCTGCACGTTTGGTGAAAGCAAAACGAGCAGTGGAAGTCTTTACACGACGGTCCTGGCATTCCCCACGGCTGGCTAGCACCGAATGAAGGGGAAAAGAATGCGCGTGCATAAATATAACCCAACTGCGGAAGCAGGAAATCACTGGTGGGGGAAAAGTTCGTTGGAGAAACACCACATCAGGGGGAAGCAGTGGTGGGGGAAACGTTCGTTGGAGGTTGACTACATACGCCGGAAGCGCTTAGCGATTATATCACAACATCCGCAGGAAAAACACTGTGTCCGTTGATTTAACGGTTTTCGTCTTGGAGGAGAACTCTGTTTTGAACGGTGCTGAACATGCAAACGACCACATCAGGGGGAAGCACTGGTGGTGGAAAAGTTGGTTGGAGAATTACCACATCAGGGGAAGCACTGGTGGGGAAACGTTCGTTGGAGGTTCACTACATCCGCCGGAAGCGCTTAGCGATTACTGCACAACATCCGCAGGAAAAACACTGTGTCCGTTGATTTAACGGTTTTCGACTTGGAGGAGAACTCTGTTTTGAACGGTGCTGAACATGCAAACGCCGTGAATGTGATCGGGTATGATATAGGATGCTTCGCGACCCAAATGCGCTGCTAAGCACGTGCCGTAGCACATGGGGTTTTCGTTTAACATTTGCTGCATTTTGTCTGTGGAAATGTATTGCTGTTCGTAGAAAACGATGTATAAACCTCTTGCGGGCACAAATTGGAACCACTGATGTTGTACGTCTTCTTTATCTGCTTTGAACTGGATATCGTTGAAGCACATGTTAGATAGCACAAAATGAATTTTGGTTTCGCAGCTGTGAACTCTGGCGGAGACGGATTTTCCGTCGTAGGTGCTGTCGACGAAGCGAAGTGCATAAGGTGTATTTTTATAGGGGTGACCGTCCACCTCGTAGCTTTTAAACATCTTACTGTCATGGTAGTACACCGACAGGTAATTTCTGTAACCCATGATGCGGGAGCGAAGGGCGCGAGATGTTTGGGTGAGGTGCGGTTGGAACGCTGGTAGAAATACATGCGCACTAAGTACTATTTTGTGAGATGTGCAGTGCGAAATGGGTGTTGAGGAAATGATGAACCTCGAGGAATGTTCTAAAATTGGCGCACCGTATGTACTTGGTGAACTGCGTGAAATTCATGTTATGTAAGGGAACGTTGGAGGCATGGTTGTGAAGCATGTACTTGTGGTATGCCATGATTTGATTTTGCACGTCCGTCTCTTCCTTCTTTTTGTGATACATGATGTCGGTAATGATGCGCTGCAGGGTATGCAACACGTGCCATTCTCGTTGGTTGAGCGTAACGGATGCGCCTTGCGGTTCTTTGAAAACGAGCTTTAGCTTTCCGAACACAAACTTAAACACGATGGTGACGCTGTCGCTGAACTGAAATTGCTATAGACGTCCCTGTGGGTCATTCAAGCGTTTGTGAATGATGGGGATGGCTTCGACGAGTTTGTGCCACTGCGAGGAACTCATGACGACTGCGTTGTGCTGTCCACATTTGGCAATGGTGACGACGAGATGGTGCGGCGGCTGGGCTGGGGGGAGAATCCCACACTGACGAATTTAGTTTGTTGCGGGTTGAGGAAGTAGATATCCGCCAGAGGACCCACAACTGCACTGTGTTGGAACTGTGCTGGCGGAGCAGGGCTGTCGGGATGCTCTTGGAGGTCGAAGATGGGTAGTTTCCTTTTTTCCCCGGGTTTTGAGGTGGTCGGGGTTTGACATCCGGTTATACTGGAACACACAAAACAATAATAATAATGTGAGGGATAGAGAGATAAACGGGATAGAAAAAAGCAAGCTAATACATAGGTGCGGACCTACCTGGTCGGCGTGCTGCATGGCAGCATGACTGTATCCGCGTGCTGCATGGTACACTCTGAATGAGGCGAGCGGCACCGTGACGTTGCTTTTTATATGAGCAGGAGCGTCTTCTGAAAGCACGTGCAAGACGATGGATTAGCTTAGATGTGCTGAATAGTGACACACACACACACACACACACACACACGTACTCACCTTCAAGGGTTGACAAGTTTGCTGAGCGTCAGAGCACTTTGCGCGGCATGCGTCTTTGAACGTTTTGCGAATGACGACATCATTATGCGCGTGATTGCTGACGTGAAATTTTGAATTACTCCACGTACTGCTGCTTTGCGGCAGGGTCGTCGCAATCCGAGGGCCAGCCGGAGGCTTCGGTCTTGAGCTTCGTGAACTGATTCACGTAGTCCTCGAAGAGACCCTTGGCTCCGGTGGTCGGTTCGTGCTGCACCACGTCGTACTCCCAGATCTCGTGGACTCGGAGGAGGCGGTACCCCTCCTCCAGGGCGACCTTCATCTCGTCGACCACCCAGGTACCCGACAACGCCCTCTCGCGCTCGCTGTGGTGGCACTCGTCTTGGCTCTCCGCCTCCGCACAAGCGCGGCATAGCGGGAACATCAGCTTGCCGCCGATGCGCGCCGGTAGCACCGGGTGGTACAGGTGTTGCGGCGGTAGAACCTCGCACTTCACCAACCCGCCCCCCCACGTCTTCCAAGCGCGGGAATCGATCCACGTGGATCTTGGGATGGCCCGCGGGGTAGGGCTTCGTCTTGTTCACGTACGGGTACAGGCTGCATACGTCGTAGTAGTAGATCTTGCTATCCCCCTTCGCCTCGCAGTACGTCTTGGTGCAGTTGGTGCGACCTCCGTAGAAGGCGTCTCTGGGGTTCAGGGGTTCCGGTACCGCAAAGTCCCTTGCGTGGCGCGCGAGGTCCTGTTTGGCCTCCATCGCGGCGTTGAACTCGCACTCCCACATTTCCACCACGGCGTAGCCGGCGGCCTTGATCTCGGCCGTGACTTTCTCGGTGCTCTCTAACCTGGAGGTCATGGTTTCGTGTCCCGAGTTGTATATCGCTGCATGGCGATTGTGAAAGCACCGCCTGCAGCCGTGGTAAAAGCAGCCGTGGAAAAAGTACGCGGTTTTTTCGGCCTCTCTGTACCCGTCCACCTTGTGCCCCGCGATTTTGACTTCGCGTTCTCGCATGGCGTGCTGGATGACGATGCCGTTTTGTATCTCTAGCCAAGTTAGCCATATGCATGCGGCGCGAGACTGCCGGTCCGCTAGTCGATACCCGCCCGCTGGCAGGAGGGCAGTTTTTTTAAGCGGCATGAAGCGCTTTCTATACACGCACATGCACGCCTGCGCGATGGTGACGCATTCTCTGAACGGGTCTATTCCGTTCTCGTCCAAGAATTCCCTTCTGAATTTGGAAACTCCCTGACTGAGTAGAAATACGTCCATCTTGCAATACGCCACCATTTCCGCCCTCATGTCGAAGACGTACCCGGAGGACGCCTTTTCTTCGTGCCACTGCTCGAAGGCTTTCCGACCCTCCGCCGACATGCCCTCCGGACAGTAATGCCTTTTGTCGGGAATCGAACCCACGTACTGCTCGTTTTCCTTCGTGTTAAACAGGTACGGGAAATAACCTTTGCATTCCTTCAATCCGAAGGTCTTGGAAAAGCGGTAGAGTGGCATGGGTATGAAGTTGAGCGAGTCTAGAAATGTGACGTCACCGTACCTCATCCTGTAGAACTTGCTCCCGTTCATGATGTGATCCGGCGCCCAGTCTAAGTGCACCACCATGTACTTTAATAGAAACTGCCCGTCGTAAGCTCTGAGGTTATGCGCCACGACGTAGACGTCCCAGGCTTCGAACCTCGCCTTCGCGATGTGCTCGAAAAGCTGCTTCACGGGTTCGTCCATGAACACCCATTCTTTGCAACCGCATTCGGTGCAGTATGCCGTCTTGCGGCGTTCGTCGATGCAGTGCGGGCAGGCTTGGTACAACACGCACAAGTTAGGTACATGCTCGTATGTGTCCTTTTTGCCGGTATATGGAATGTTTTGCGTGCATTCAAAGTCGATAAACATAAACACGTACCGGTTTCTTTTGTTCTTTGCGGCATACGGCTGCATATAGCACATGTGGCTAGAATTCACGTGTGTCTTGCAATGATAGCAGTACTTTTCCCCGCACTCGTGCGCGATTTTTCTGTGCCTCGCATTCACGAGCTTATTGCAAGACGTGCACACCTTTTCTACATCGCACACCGACAGCGCCTTTGGGTAAAAAACGCCTTTCTTTGTGTGGTTTGCAAAGAATGTCGGTCCCTTAAAATCTCTGTTGCACCCGGCGCAGGGTATGTAGGCGTCAAATCGCGCATCGCACTGCTGATGGCATTTAGCACACCTGGCGTCGCACCTGTGAAATTCTTTTTTGTGTGCCGAGGGATGATGACACCGGCGGCAATACCATTTGCATTTAAAGCACTTGTGAAGGTTCGCGATAGCATTAAAGTGCCCGGCGTGGAGCATGACGTCGATGTATTTATCGCATTTCTTATCCGACGCGTACAGCACGTGCTTCCCCGTATGATCGCCAAACACCGTCACAGCGTAGCCCTTTAACGCAGCGTCAAATCGTCTGACGTCATTTATCGTGCAGCTGTCGTGGCCTTGACCGATGCTCGTGCACAAGGCTACGGCCTTCGATTTTTGCAGATAGTCGGAGCGCGTCATCGTTCTATAGTTGACGTCGCGATCCAATTTGGCTTTAACTACAACAATGGCTCTTGCTAAACACAAGTTGTCTTTGTTGGCTATTTCGACAATGCCTTTATTGTCCCTACAGGCATCGCAAGGTTGGTGGCACGAACCCGAGACCTCCTTGGTCCACACAAACGTCACATGAAGAGGCCCGCTTAGCAAGAATTGTTGGTTACTTTGCATTACTTTTTCGATGCTTCCAACAATGACATCCGCATTCAATTGCTCTACGCGCCTCACGCTCATGTTGAATGCTTTGGAGTCTCCTTTTCGTCTGTTATGGATATGCCTAAATATCCGGGTTCGTTTTCTAACAGGTTCTCTTTCGCAAAGTTTATAATATCGTTAAACAAATGCGATACCCATTGCTCCGGGTTAACATCTCTGGGGACCGGGTTTACGGTAATTTGAGACTCTGTAAAGCCGGAAAAAAGCTTTGGCAGCCTTCTCTGCTTGTGCCCTATAATTTCGAACGTAGGCTGCAAGGTGCCATCGCGACTTCCTCCGGGTTGCGGCTCCATCTTATCGTCCGAATGCACCGATCGCTCTTTCCCTGCAAAGTGCTGCTGCTATTTTGTGTTTATTTTAAACTATTTTTCGTCAAATAGAACGAATTTGTAGAAAAACCCACTATCGCTCCCGTTTCTCACTACGGCCGTTTGCTCTTGGCACCGGGTTTTTATAAGCTCGCTTATCGCAACCGCAATTACAACATGCGCGTCGAGTTAAATGCCTCATTTCGCCACAAAATTGTCAAGTTGTAAAAACGCAGTCATCCTGTCACGATCCGCCACTGCGCGATCCCTACCATAGGCAATAAAGCTGCATTTTACCGCTGACGAACATCCGTTTCTAACGCTCAATTTTCACTTACATCAGCACACGGTCTTTGCGCGCAGTGCTGTGCGTGGGAATGACTGAAGCGAGCAGCGTTGTAACGCTTGCACACCCATTAGTGCAATATTTAAAACTATGAGTGTCGTGTGTAGTGTTTTTGTGTTGTGCCGTGCATACGTGTTATGTAAAATGTAAGAATTAAATAGAATCAGCAGATACTTCCTTTCTAAGGAGTAACACCAACTGTTGAATAAAAATTCTCAAGTGTTACGCTCGTATGACCTCTACCCTCTATCTCTTATAGGTGAGTACGAAAGTTTATTTTCATATCCACTTAATTTTAATCCAGATAAACTTTTCGGGAAATGGTTGCATTGCACATCCGTAATACATCCAAAGGGACGCTATACACTGGCCTTAAAATTCTAAATTCTTTCCATCAACATGGCGAGCAAGAAATGAAAAGCGACATGCCTTTAAAAAAGAATGGCTAAGCATTGTACAATTCGAACCATTTATAACAGATATCTCGGAAATGGCTGACGTCACAAAAAAGTTATTTCAAATAAATTGTGTGTGTTTTTAAAGAGATCTAAATTTTTTGTATTGTATGTTTTTCTCAAACCTTAGCAGTTATACAAGATCATAGAAAATTTCTTCCGAATCAAGAGGACTTCACAGGCTATTTCCACAAAATTCAAGATATACATTTTATTTTTCATATAAATGTCTTTAATATATGGTGTAATTAAAATCGTCAGAGACAGTTTTAGAAAATAAAACATTTCGGAAAATAGTTCATGTAAAGTGTAGTTTGGGATGGAGGGGCTTTCTTGAAAATCTCTGTGTCGTATCTTTGGAAGGTACTCAACCTAAATACCAAGTTTAGTATTTATCCGACTTTTCATTTTTTGAGTTATGCTGCTCTGACACATATACACAGAATTTTCTAAAAATGTTTTTTATTCAGGGGACCTCAAAACAAGTATTTAGTTTTCCAGTGAAATCTCAATATTGAATATTTGGATGCAATGCATACCTCCTCTACCTACTATTTTACGTGGTAGAGAGAGTAGAAATACCAACCTCTTCAGCAATGGTGTTTATTGACGAGAAACGTAGGCGTAAAAGTTAAAAATATAGATCGGTGCACGCTAAAATTTATAAAAAATCTGTATTCCTGGTTTCCTTAAGAAATAAATGCACAATTTGTAACAAGGAAATTTTGATACAGCAACTTAGTTCTTTCGAAATCTTTGGAAAACCGTATCTTTATTTTTTTTTCGGTACCGAAATTTAACAATTTCTTAAAACAACTTGTAAAATTGTATATAAAAAGTTTTAGAACGAATAGCAAATTACTAAAAGCCCCTAAATCAATATTATTACATGCAGTTGTGAAAAATATTACAGCTATGATAAATAAATTCTGGGATTACGAGAAATTTGTTAATATTAGTTTAAACGTATATAGTTGCAAGAAAAGTGAGTATAGCTAGCTCGAAACTTAGCGTTGTTGTCACAAATAAAGGATATAGAGAAAACTCTGATTTTCATAAAAGTAAGATTAAAACTACTTGCTTAAGGTAAAATGCTTGTCTCATATTAAGAATATTCTCAGATATTCGGAGAATGGCCCGAAAGTTGAGTCTGACGCCTTGTTATTTTTATTCCGTTTTTCTTCAAGTGGGTTTCTCTATTGTTACATTTGTATAGTCACTGTAACTATTTTTACTTTCTCTACCACGTACATAGCAGATACAGGAGAAATTGCATTGCACTCAAAAATTCCATACTGGGATTTCACCAGAAATACATCTATAGATTTGCACATTTCAACTTATTACATAATTGGCTTGTATTGTGCATGATGTTTCATTTAAATACCCACAAACTGGGCCTGTGATTATTACTTATTGTTTTTATGTGTTTCAGTGGGTGAATAATAATTAGTTTGTTGGTATCGTTATCACAGTACTGTTTCACTTGTGAAATTCCGTTCTCTTTGTATGAAAATGAAAAAAGAAAAGATAAAAGAATGACGAGTTTTAGTGAGAAAGGTCTAAAGCTTTTAAACATTAAAATCAACATGGAAACTTTGTAAATAGACAACGCCACACAGTAATAATAATAATAATAATAATAATAATAATAATAATAATAATAATACACATAAATTGTGTGCTTTAACGTTCTTGTACAGTTCTTGTACAATAAGGCTTCGTTTCCTACGGTTTAACAGTTGTACAAAAGACATTCACAATGAGACTACTTCACAGCTATTCCCAGAAAATTGAAGTTATACATTTTATTTGTCATGCAGATATCTTAAACATACCGTTCCCTAATCAAAAGGGTTAGAGCCATTTTTAAGACAATAAAAATAACGAACTTTCTGCCACTAAACGGGTAGTTTGCGGTGTGGGAATTTTCTTGAAAATCTACGGTTTGTTAAATTTTTTTTATACGCTACTATTTTAGTGTGTGTGTGTGCGTGTGTGTGTGCGAGTATGTGCCTAGTATCCGTGCGCCACAAGCCAAAACGACGACATTATAGAAAAACTTTATCATTTGCCTACCGGACAGGGACAACCGCGAAAAACCTGAAAAAAGCTCTAAGAGCATTCTAACGCCTACCGATCTGGAAAACCCATGAAAACAAGATAGTACACTTTTTTGCTGCTTTCGACCGGCAATGAGAACCCTGCTCCTACGTACGCTAGCGAACAGGTTTTTGGTATAGTTAAATTACGTCTGTGCAAAGGGCGTCTGTACCGCTTTAAAAAACCTAGGTATATCAGTGCGTAGTGATGTTGGTTGATCTTAAACCTGGTTAAGCATTTTTCAAAAACAGTTTGCTACACGCTACTATTAAATGTGTGTGTGTGTGTGTGTTTGTGCGAGTATGTGCCTAGTATCCGTGCGCCGACAAGGTAAAACTTCATCATTTGCCTACCGGGCAGGGACAACCACTAAAAACCTGAGAAAACCTCGAAAATTAGAAACGGCTTCGTCAACCACTACAGAAAACGCCTACCAACCAGGGAAAACCTATGAAAAAGCAGAAAGAGCTTGCATTCGTTTACCAACCGCAGAAAACCCCCAAAAAACTAGTTATTTTTTAAAAAAACGAAAAAACAAAAAGAAAAAAAAGAAAAAAAGGAAAAGACGAATAATATAAGTATGGCAACTGCAACGTGTGTGTGTGTGCGAGTATGTGCCTAGTATCCGTGCGCCGACAAGGTAAAACTTCATCATTTGCCTACCGGGCAGGGACAACCACTAAAAAACCTGAGAAAACCTCGAAAATTAGAAACGGCTTCGTCAACCACTACAGAAAACGCCTACCAACCAGGGAAAACCTATGAAAAAGCAGAAAGAGCTTGCATTCGTTTACCAACCGCAGAAAACCCCCAAAAAACTAGTTATTTTTTAAAAAAACGAAAAAACAAAAAAACAAAAAAAGAGAAAAAGGAAAAGACGAATAATATAAGTATGGCAACTGCAACGTGTGTGTGTGTGTGCGTGTGTGCGAGTATGTGCCTAGTATCCGTGCGCCGACGAGGTAAAACTTCATCATTTGCCTACCGGGCAGGGACAACCACTAAAAAAACCTGAGAAAACCTCGAAAATTAGAAACGGCTTCGTCAACCACTACAGGAAACGCCTACCAACCAGGGAAAACCTATGAAAAAGCAGAAAGAGCTTGCATTCGTTTACCAACCGCAGAAAACCCCCAAAAACTAGTTATTTTTAAAAAAAAAAGAAAAAAGGAAAAGACGAATAATATAAGTATGGCAACTGCAACGGGTGTGTGTGTGTGTGTGTGTGTGTGTGTGCCTATTTAATTTTTATTTTCTTTTGCACTGCACACATTTGTGTTACAATATATGCATTTTCAATTTTGGGAAAACCTATGAAAAAAGCAGAAACAGCTTGCATTCGTCTACCAGCCAGAGAAAACCCCGAAACACTAGTTATTTAAAATTGCTGATGAATTCTGGATAGGCTTTTGCAAATGTTGTTGGTAGCAAAACTTACCTTTACCATCACCTCCAACATACCCCACTCCCACACCTTTCATAATCTCTCTTATTCTTACCAATCAACAACTTTCATTTGTTCCTTTCCACCAATAACATCACTTCTTATTCCCACCAATCACAACTTCACACGTCACTTTCTGTTGCGTGCGACGGCGGCGGCGGTGTGTTTGAAAAGCGCCCTGAGCGGTAGGATTATCGTTATTGCAATTGGTTCATCCGGGACGAGTTGAAAGAATTGAGGATTAGGGTAAGGTGAAGGAAGAAGAGGAAGTGACGTGGAGTGTTTTGATTGGTTCGTTAATTTGGGTGGAAGATGAAGGAAGGAAGATGGAGGAGTATGGAGGTTGCGTGATGGAGAGGAGCTGGGTGGCGAGGTGTTGTCTGTGCGGAGGTCGGGACTGAAAGAGGGAAAATATGGGGGAGCGAGGGATAAAAAGTGTAACAGAAAGTGACGTGTGAAGTTGTGATTGGTGGGAATAAGAAGTGATGTTATTGGTGGAAAGGAGCAAATGAAGGTTGTTGATTGGTAAGAATAAGAGAGGTTATGATTGGTGGAAAGAAAAAGGAGTGGGGTATGTTGGAGGTGATGGGAAAGGTAAGTTTTGCTAGCAACAAGATTTGCAAAAGCCTGTCCTGAACTGATCAGCAATTTTTTGAACGTTGGATGGTAGTTTTCTTGAGTGGATAGAGAGATGGGGCGATATGAGATGCGGTGGCGAAAATGGGAACTAAACAAGGTGGTTGAGACAAGAGGTTTAAGGACGAGGAAATTTGGAGGTTAGTGGTGAACATGGCGGTCGCAAGAGGTGGGGGGTAAGGAGGTGCGGTGGTGAGAATGGGAACTAAAAGAAGATGGCGGTAGCAAGAGGTTAGAAGAGTAGATTTTGAGGTTAAAATAGTGGGAACTAAAAATGGCGGTGGGTCTGCGACAAGGAGATGCGGTGGGAACTAAACAAGATGGCGGTCGCAAGAGGAGGGTAAGGAGATTTGAGGTTACAGTACCAAAACACGAAAGGATATATTCCTACGCCAAGCAGGTCCGAAAAATAATTATGCGTGTGGTACTTACCTGTTACCGGTGTGGATGCGTCACCAAAAGCGCGGCACGCGAGGCGGAAAAATAAAAGCAAACTGTTTTTGAAAATGCTTAACCAGCTTTAAGATCAACCAACATCACTACGCACTGATATACCTAGGTTTTTAAAGCGGTACAGACACCCTTTGCAGAGGCGTAATTTAACTATACCAAAACCTGGTACTGGACCATCGTGATGGTCGCTAGCGTACGTAGGAGCAGGGTTCTCATAGCCGGTCGAAGCGGTCAAAAACGTGTACGACGTAGGTGTTCACAGTAGCTGCTGTCGAGTCAACCGTCGAGGTGTGAATAAACGAGATCTGTTCTCGCCGGCAATCTGGTTCGGAGATGTGAGCAGCGGCGAGGTGTTGTCTGTGCGGAGGTCGGAACTGAAAGAGGGAAAAGATGGGGAGCGAGGGATAAAAAGTGTAACAGAAAGTGACGTGTGAAGTTGTGATTGGTGGGAATAAGAAGTGATGTTATTGGTGGAAAGGAGCAAATGAAGGTTGTTGATTGGTAAGAATAAGAGAGGTTATGATTGGTGGAAAGAAAAAGGAGTGGGGTATGTTGGAGGTGATGGGAAAGGTAAGTTTTGCTAGCAACAAGATTTGCAAAAGCCTGTCCTGAACTGATCAGCAATTTTTTGAACGTTGGATGGTAGTTTTCTTGAGTGGATAGAGAGATGGGGCGATATGAGATGCGGTGGCGAAAATGGGAACTAAACAAGGTGGTTGAGACAAGAGGTTTAAGGACGAGGAAATTTGGAGGTTAGTGGTGAACATGGCGGTCGCAAGAGGTGGGGGGTAAGGAGGTGCGGTGGTGAGAATGGGAACTAAAAGAAGATGGCGGTAGCAAGAGGTTAGAAGAGTAGATTTTGAGGTTAAAATAGTGGGAACTAAAAATGGCGGTGGGTCTGCGACAAGGAGATGCGGTGGGAACTAAACAAGATGGCGGTCGCAAGAGGAGGGTAAGGAGATTTGAGGTTACAGTACCAAAACACGAAAGGATATATTCCTACGCCAAGCAGGTCCGAAAAATAATTATGCGTGTGGTACTTACCTGTTACCGGTGTGGATGCGTCACCAAAAGCGCGGCACGCGAGGCGGAAAAATAAAAGCAAACTGTTTTTGAAAATGCTTAACCAGCTTTAAGATCAACCAACATCACTACGCACTGATATACCTAGGTTTTTAAAGCGGTACAGACACCCTTTGCAGAGGCGTAATTTAACTATACCAAAACCTGGTACTGGACCATCGTGATGGTCGCTAGCGTACGTAGGAGCAGGGTTCTCATAGCCGGTCGAAGCGGTCAAAAACGTGTACGACGTAGGTGTTCACAGTAGCTGCTGTCGAGTCAACCGTCGAGGTGTGAATAAACGAGATGTGTTCTCGCCGGCAATCTGGTTCGGAGATGTGAGCAGCGGCGAGGTGTTGTCTGTGCGGAGGTCGGAACTGAAAGAGGGAAAAGATGGGGAGCGAGGGATAAAAAGTGTAACAGAAAGTGACGTGTGAAGTTGTGATTGGTGGGAATAAGAAGTGATTTTATTGGTGGAAAGGAGCAAATGAAAGTTGTTGATTGGTAAGAATAAGAGAGATTATGATTGGTGGAAACAAAAAGGTGTGGGAGTGGGGTATGTTGGAGGTGATGGGAAAGGTAAGTTTTGCTACCAACAAGATTTGCAAAAGCCTCTCCAGAACTCATCAGCAATTTCAGCAGACGATGTGCGTGGCGATAGGCCCGCTGCGATGAAAGAGCTGCAAACTGCGCGATAACTTGAAAAATATTGCCCGCCGTGACGCATTGCGCGCGCGCGCGTTTACCGTAAACCGTTACAGTTGCCATACTTATATTACCCGGCTTTCTTTTTTTTTCTTTTCTTTTTTTCTTTTTCTTTTTTTTACGTTTGTTTTTTAAAAAAAAATAACTAGTTTTTCGGGGGTTTTCTCTGGTTGGTAGACGAATGCAAGCTCTTTCTGCTTTTTCACAGGTTTTCCCTGGTTGGTAGGCGTTTGCTGTAGTGGTTGACGAAGCCCTTTCTAATTTTCGAGGTTTTTTCAGGTTTTTCGTGGTTGTCCCTGCCCGGTAGGCAAATGATGAAGTTTTTGCTTGTCAGCGCACGGATACTAGGCACATACTCGCACACACACACACACACACACACACACACGTTGCAGTTGCCATACTTATATTATTCGTCTTTTCCTTTTTTTCTTTTTGTTTTTTCGTTTTTTTAAAAAATAACTAGTTTTTGGAGGTTTTCTGCGGTTGGTAAACGAATGCAAGCTCTTTCTGCTTTTTCATAGGTTTTCCCTGGTTGGTAGGCGTTTTCTGTACTGGTTGACGAAGGCGTTTCTAATTTTCAGGTTTTCTCAGGTTTTTTAGCGGTTGTCCCTGCCCGGTAGGCAAATGATGAAGTTTTACCTTGTCGGCGCACGGATACTAGGCACGTACTCGCGCGCACACACACACACACACAAACGTTGCAGTTGCCATACTTATATTATTCGACTTTTCCTTTTTTTTTTAAAATAACTAGTTTTTTTGGGAGTTTTCTGCGGTTGGTAAACGAATGCAAACTCTTTCTGCTTTTTCATAGGTTTTCCCTGGTTGGTAGGCGTTTTCTGTAGTGGGTGACGAAGCCGTTTCTAATTTTCGAGGTTTTCTCAGGTTTTTTAGCGGGTGTCCCTGTCCGGTAGGCAGATGATAAAGTTTTTCTATAATGTCGTCGTTTCGGCTTGTGGCGCACGGATACTAGGCACGTACTCGCGCACACACACACACACAGACAGACAGTCACACAGACAGGCACACACACACGGACATGTTTCCAAAAATGCCTTTTTTTTTTTTTTTTTGGGGGATTCAGGAGGTCTCAAAACGTGTATTTCCGGTAAAATCTCGGTATCGAATTTTTGGGTGGAATGCAATACTTCCTCTACTTACTATACGTAGTAGAGAAAAGTAAAAAAAAGTGTAAGTATTGTCAAATTTAAGGAAATAACAAGCAATATCTCGAAAACGGTTCACTCAACAAAAGAAATGTATATGGCATAAGCTGTGTATTTTAACGCGATCTACATTTTTTGTGAAGTAAAATTTTGTCTATCTCTTATGGTTTCCCAGTTATGCAAAAGGCGTTCACAATGAAGAATACTTTTGGAGACATTCCCAGAAAATTTGAGATATACATTTTATTTCTCACGACATTAACTTAAGCATATGATATTTTTAACAAAATCGTTATAGCCATTTTTGAGAAAATTAAAAAAAAGTGTACTATCTTGTTTTCATGGGTTTACCAGATCGGTAAGCGTTAGAATACTCTTAGAGCTTTTTTTTCAGGTTTTCGCGGTTGTCCCTGTCCGGTAGGCAAATGATAAAGTTTTTCTATAATGTCGTCGTTTCGGCTTGTGGCGCACGCATACTAGGCACGTACTCGCGCACACACACACACACACAAACACACACACACAGACACACACACGGACATGTTTCCAAAAATGCTTTTTTTTTTAGGATTCAGGAGGTCTCAAAACGTGTATTTCCAGTGAAATCTCGGTATCGAATTTTTGGGTGGAATGCAATACTTCCCCTACTTACTATACGTAGTAGAGAAAGTAAAAAGTATAAGTATTGGAAAATTTAAGGAAATAGCAAGCAATATCTCGAAAACGGTTCACTCGACAAAAGAAATGTATATGACATAAGTTGTGGATTTTAACGCGATCTAGATTTTTTGTGTAGTAAAATTTTGTCTATATCATGACATTATCTTAAACATATGATATTTTCATCAAAATCGACATAGCCATTTTTGAGAAAATTAAAAAAGTGTACTATCTTGTTTTCATGGGTTTTCCAGGTCGGTAAGCGTTAGAATACTCTTAGAGCTTTTTTCAGGTTTTTTCGCGTTTTACCTGGCAGGTAGGCAGATGATAAAGTTTTTCTATAATGTCATCGTTTTGGCTTGTGGCGCACGGACACTAGGCACATACTCACACACACACACACACACACACACACACAAACACACACACACACACACACAAACACACACACACACACACACACACTAAAATAGTAGCGTATAAAAAAATTTAACAAACCGTAGATTTTCAAGAAAATTCCCACACCGCAAACTACCCGTTTAGCGGGAGAAAGGGCATTATTTTTATTGTTTTAAAAATGGCTCTAACCCCTTTTGATTACGGTACGGTATGTTTAAGATATCTGCATGACAAATAAAATGTATAACTTCAATTTTCTGGGAATTGCTGTGAAGTAGTCTCATTGTGAATGTCTTTTGTACAACTGTTAAACCGTAGGAAACGAAGCCTTACTGTACAAGGACGTTAAAGCACACAATTTATGTGTATTATTATTATTATTATTATTATTATTATTATTATTATTATTATTATTATTACTTTGTGGCGTTGTGTATTTACAAAGTTTGCATGTTGATTTTAATGTTTAAAAGCTTTAGACCTTTCTCACTAAAACTCGTCATTCTTTTAACTTCGGTATGTTTAAGATATCTGCATGACAAATAAAATGTATAACTTCAATTTTCTGGGAATTGCTGTGAAGTAGTCTCATTGTGAATGTCTTTTGTACAACTGTTAAACCGTAGGAAACGAAGCCTTACTGTACAAGGACGTTAAAGCACACAATTTATGTGTATTATTATTATTATTATTATTATTATTATTATTATTATTATTATTATTATTATTATTATTACTTTGTGGCGTTGTGTATTTACAAAGTTTGCATGTTGATTTTAATGTTTAAAAGCTTTAGACCTTTCTCACTAAAACTCGTCATTCTTTTAACTTCGGTATGTTTAAGATATCTGCATGACAAATAAAATGTATAACTTCAATTTTCTGGGAATTGCTGTGAAGTAGTCTCATTGTGAATGTCTTTTGTACAACTGTTAAACCGTAGGAAACGAAGCCTTACTGTACAAGGACGTTAAAGCACACAATTTATGTGTATTATTATTATTATTATTATTATTATTATTATTATTATTATTATTATTACTTTGTGGCGTTGTGTATTTACAAAGTTTGCATGTTGATTTTAATGTTTAAAAGCTTTAGACCTTTCTCACTAAAACTCGTCATTCTTTTAACTTCGGTATGTTTAAGATATCTGCATGACAAATAAAATGTATAACTTCAATTTTCTGGGAATTGCTGTGAAGTAGTCTCATTGTGAATGTCTTTTGTACAACTGTTAAACCGTAGGAAACGAAGCCTTACTGTACAAGGACGTTAAAGCACACAATTTATGTGTATTATTATTATTATTATTATTATTATTATTATTACTTTGTGGCGTTGTGTATTTACAAAGTTTGCATGTTGATTTTAATGTTTAAAAGCTTTAGACCTTTCTCACTAAAACTCGTCATTCTTTTAACTTCGGTATGTTTAAGATATCTGCATGACAAATAAAATGTATAACTTCAATTTTCTGGGAATTGCTGTGAAGTAGTCTCATTGTGAATGTCTTTTGTACAACTGTTAAACCGTAGGAAACGAAGCCTTACTGTACAAGGACGTTAAAGCACACAATTTATGTGTATTATTATTATTACCTTCCAAAGATACGACACAGAGAGTTTCAAGAAAACCCCTCCACCCCAAACTACCCTTTACATGAACTATTTTCCGAAATGTTTTATTTTCTAAAATTGTTTCTGACGATTTTAATTACAACACCATATATTAAAGACATTTATATGAAAAATAAAATGTATATCTTGAATTTTGTGGAAATAGCCTGTGAAGTCCTCTTGATTCGGAAGAAATTTTCTATGATCTTGTATAACTGCTAAGGTTTGAGAAAAACATAGAATACAAAAAATTTAGATCTTTTTAAAAACACACACACACTTTATTTGAAATAACTTTTTTGTGACGTCAGCCATTTCCGAAATATTTGTTATAAATGGTTCGAATTGTACAATGCTTAGCCATTCTACTTCACTTCTTTCAAACTGCTTAAAAATCATATAAATGAATGTATCACCTCATAATAAGCCTCTATATACGAAAAATGCTGAGTATTCAAAAAGTCAAGAAATTCGATTTTCTAGCCCCTAGTGAGTGAAAAATCGCGTTTACTTCGCTTCTTTCAAACTGCTTCTACCCTTTACATGAACTATTTTCCGGAATGTTTTATTTTCTAAAACTGTCTCTGACGATTTTAATTACAACACCATATATTAAAGACATTTATATGAAAATAAAATGTATATCTTGAATTTTGTGGAAATAGCCTGTGAAGTCCTCTTGATTCGGAAGAAATTTTCTATGATCTTGTATAACTGCTAAGGTTTGAGAAAAACATAGAACACAAAAAATTTAGATCTTTTTAAAAACACGCACAATTTATTTGAAATAACTTTTTTGTGACGTGAGCCATTTCCGAAATATTTGTTATAAATGGTTCGAATTGTACAATGCTTAGCCATTCTACTTCACTTCTTTCAAACTGCTTAAAAATCATATAAATGAATGTATCACCTCATAATAAGCCTCTATATACGAAAAATGCTGAGTATTCAAAAAGTCAAGAAATTCGATTTTCTAGCCCCTAGTGAGTGAAAAATCGCGTTTACTTCGCTTCTTTCAAACTGCTTCTACCCTTTACATGAACTATTTTCCGGAATGTTTTATTTTCTAAAACTGTCTCTGACGATTTTAATTACAACACCATATATTAAAGACATTTATATGAAAATAAAATGTATATCTTGAATTTTGTGGAAATAGCCTGTGAAGTCCTCTTCATTCGGAAGAAATTTTCTATGATCTTGTATAACTGCTAAGGTTTGAGAAAAACATAGAACACAAAAAATTTAGATCTTTTTAAAAACACGCACAATTTATTTGAAATAACTTTTTTGTGACGTGAGCCATTTCCGAAATATTTGTTATAAATGGTTCGAATTGTACAATGCTTAGCCATTCTACTTCACTTCTTTCAAACTGCTTAAAAATCATATAAATGAATGTATCACCTCATAATAAGCCTCTATACGAAAAATGCTGAGTATTCAAAAAGTCAAGAAATTCGATTTTCTAGCCCCTAGTGAGTGAAAAATCGCGTTTACTTCGCTTCTTTCAAACTGCTTCTACCCTTTACATGAACTATTTTCCGGAATGTTTTATTTTCTAAAACTGTCTCTGACGATTTTAATTACAACACCATATATTAAAGACATTTATATGAAAATAAAATGTATATCTTGAATTTTGTGGAAATAGCCTGTGAAGTCCTCTTGATTCGGAAGAAATTTTCTATGAACTTGTATAACTGCTAAGGTTTGAGGAAACACACACAATTTATTTGAAATAACTTTTTTGTGACGTCAGCCATTTTGGAGATATGTGTTATAAATGGTTGGAATTGTACAGTGCTTAGCCATTCTTTTTTAAAAGGCATGACGCCATGTTGATGGAAAGAATTTAGAATTTTAAGACCAGTGTATAGCGTCCCTTTGGATGTCTAACGGTTGTGCAATGCAACCATTTCCCGAAAAGTTTATCCGGATTAAAATTAAGTGGATATGAAAATAAACTTTCGTACTCACCTATAAGAAATAGAGGGTAGAGGACGTACGAACGGAGCACTTTGAGAATTTATATTCAACAGTTGGTGTTACTCCTTAGAAAGGAAGTATCTGCTGATTGTATTTAATTCATACATTTTACATAACACGTATGCACTGGCACAACATAAAACACTACACACGATACTCGTAGTTTTAATATTGCACTAATAACATCAGGAATAACTGAGGTCAGCTCGTTCGCATTCAGCGCTACACGCAAAAGAGCCGTGTGCTGATGACAGTGAAAGGTGAGAGATGCGGAAATTCGTCAGCAATACAATAAATGCAACCTTTATGTCGGCGGTGAGAATTGTACAGTGGCGGTTGGTGTCAGCATGACTCTAAGTTTTTAAAACTAGACAATTTTTTAGCGAAACGAGGCATTTAACTCGACACAAATGATGAACCAACGGTTGCAATAAGCGAGCTTATAAAAACCCTGTGCGAACAGCAAAAGCCCGTAGTTAGAAACGAAAGCGATAGTGTGTTTTTCTACAAAATCGTTCTATTTGACGAAAAATAATTTTAAAATAAAAACAAAATAGCCGCAGTACTTTGCAGGGAAAGAGCGATCGGTGCATTCGGACGATAAGATGGACCAACAACCCGGAGGAAGTCGCGATGACACCTTGCAGCCTACGTTCGAAATTATAGGACACAAGCAGAGGAGGTTGCCAAAGCTTTTTTCCGGCTTTACAGAGTCTCAAATTACGTTAAACCCGGTCCGGGAAATGGTTGCATTGCACAACCGTTAGACATCCAAAGGGACGCTATACACTGGTCTTAAAATTCTAAATTCTTTCCATCAACATGGTGAGCAAGAACTGAAAAGCGTCATGCCTTTTAAAAAAGAATGGCTAAGCACTGTACAATTCCAACCATTTATAACACATATCTCGAAAATGGCTGACGTCACAAAAAAGTTATTTCAAATAAATTGTGTGTGTTTGCTCAAACCTTAGCAGTTATACAAGTTCATAGAAAATTTCTTCCGAATCAAGAGGACTTCACAGGCTATTTCCACAAAATTCAAGATATACATTTTATTTTCATATAAATGTCTTTAATATATGGTGTTGTAATTAAAATCGTCAGAGACAGTTTTAGAAAATAAAACATTCCGGAAAATAGTTCATGTAAAGGGTAGAAGCAGTTTGAAAGAAGCGAAGTAAACGCGATTTTTCACTCACTAGGGGCTAGAAAATCGAATTTCTTGACTTTTTGAATACTCAGCATTTTTCGTATATAGAGGCTTATTATGAGGTGATACATTCATTTATATGATTTTTAAGCAGTTTGAAAGAAGTGAAGTAGAATGGCTAAGCATTGTACAATTCGAACCATTTATAACAAATATTTCGGAAATGGCTGACGTCACAAAAAAGTTATTTCAAATAAAGTGTGTGTGTGTTTTTAAAAAGATCTAAATTTTTTGTATTCTATGTTTTTCTCAAACCTTAGCAGTTATACAAGATCATAGAAAATTTCTTCCGAATCAAGAGGACTTCACAGGCTATTTCCACAAAATTCAAGATATACATTTTATTTTTCATATAAATGTCTTTAATATATGGTGTTGTAATTAAAATCGTCAGAAACAATTTTAGAAAATAAAACATTTCGGAAAATAGTTCATGTAAAGGGTAGTTTGGGGTGGAGGGGTTTTCTTGAAACTCTCTGTGTCGTATCTTTGGAAGGTAATAATAATAATACACATAAATTGTGTGCTTTAACGTCCTTGTACAGTAAGGCTTCGTTTCCTACGGTTTAACAGTTGTACAAAAGACATTCACAATGAGACTACTTCACAGCAATTCCCAGAAAATTGAAGTTATACATTTTATTTGTCATGCAGATATCTTAAACATACCGAAGTTAAAAGAATGACGAGTTTTAGTGAGAAAGGTCTAAAGCTTTTAAACATTAAAATCAACATGCAAACTTTGTAAATACACAACGCCACAAAGTAATAATAATAATAATAATAATAATAATAATACACATAAATTGTGTGCTTTAACGTCCTTGTACAGTAAGGCTTCGTTTCCTACGGTTTAACAGTTGTACAAAAGACATTCACAATGAGACTACTTCACAGCAATTCCCAGAAAATTGAAGTTATACATTTTATTTGTCATGCAGATATCTTAAACATACCGAAGTTAAAAGAATGACGAGTTTTAGTGAGAAAGGTCTAAAGCTTTTAAACATTAAAATCAACATGCAAACTTTGTAAATACACAACGCCACAAAGTAATAATAATAATAATAATAATAATAATAATAATAATAATAATAATAATAATAATAATAATAATAATAATACACATAAATTGTGTGCTTTAACGTCCTTGTACAGTAAGGCTTCGTTTCCTACGGTTTAACAGTTGTACAAAAGACATTCACAATGAGACTACTTCACAGCAATTCCCAGAAAATTGAAGTTATACATTTTATTTGTCATGCAGATATCTTAAACATACCGAAGTTAAAAGAATGACGAGTTTTAGTGAGAAAGGTCTAAAGCTTTTAAACATTAAAATCAACATGCAAACTTTGTAAATACACAACGCCACAAAGTAATAATAATAATAATAATAATAATAATAATAATAATAATACACATAAATTGTGTGCTTTAACGTCCTTGTACAGTAAGGCTTCGTTTCCTACGGTTTAACAGTTGTACAAAAGACATTCACAATGAGACTACTTCACAGCAATTCCCAGAAAATTGAAGTTATACATTTTATTTGTCATGCAGATATCTTAAACATACCGAAGTTAAAAGAATGACGAGTTTTAGTGAGAAAGGTCTAAAGCTTTTAAACATTAAAATCAACATGCAAACTTTGTAAATACACAACGCCACAAAGTAATAATAATAATAATAATAATAATAATAATAATAATAATAATAATAATACACATAAATTGTGTGCTTTAACGTCCTTGTACAGTAAGGCTTCGTTTCCTACGGTTTAACAGTTGTACAAAAGACATTCACAATGAGACTACTTCACAGCAATTCCCAGAAAATTGAAGTTATACATTTTATTTGTCATGCAGATATCTTAAACATACCGTACCGTAATCAAAAGGGGTTAGAGCCATTTTTAAAACAATAAAAATAATGCCCTTTCTCCCGCTAAACGGGTAGTTTGCGGTGTGGGAATTTTCTTGAAAATCTACGGTTTGTTAAATTTTTTTATACGCTACTATTTTAGTGTGTGTGTGTGTGTGTTTGTGTGTGTGTGTGTGTTTGTGTGTGTGTGTGTGTGTGTGTGTGTGTGTGAGTATGTGCCTAGTGTCCGTGCGCCACAAGCCAAAACGATGACATTATAGAAAAACTTTATCATCTGCCTACCTGCCAGGTAAAACGCGAAAAAACCTGAAAAAAGCTCTAAGAGTATTCTAACGCTTACCGACCTGGAAAACCCATGAAAACAAGATAGTACACCTTTTTAATTTTCTCAAAAATGGCTATGTCGATTTTGATGAAAATATCATATGTTTAAGATAATGTCATGATATAGACAAAATTTTACTACACAAAAAATCTAGATCGCGTTAAAATCCACAACTTATGTCATATACATTTCTTTTGTCGAGTGAACCGTTTTCGAGATATTGCTTGCTATTTCCTTAAATTTTCCAATACTTATACTTTTTACTTTCTCTACTACGTATAGTAAGTAGGGGAAGTATTGCATTCCACCCAAAAATTCGATACCGAGATTTCACTGGAAATACACGTTTTGAGACCTCCTGAATCCTAAAAAAAAAAGCATTTTTGGAAACATGTCCGTGTGTGTGTCTGTGTGTGTGTGTTTGTGTGTGTGTGTGTGTGCGCGAGTACGTGCCTAGTATGCGTGCGCCACAAGCCGAAACGACGACATTATAGAAAAACTTTATCATTTGCCTACCGGACAGGGACAACCGCGAAAACCTGAAAAAAAAGCTCTAAGAGTATTCTAACGCTTACCGATCTGGTAAACCCATGAAAACAAGATAGTACACTTTTTTTTAATTTTCTCAAAAATGGCTATAACGATTTTGTTAAAAATATCATATGCTTAAGTTAATGTCGTGAGAAATAAAATGTATATCTCAAATTTTCTGGGAATGTCTCCAAAAGTATTCTTCATTGTGAACGCCTTTTGCATAACTGGGAAACCATAAGAGATAGACAAAATTTTACTTCACAAAAAATGTAGATCGCGTTAAAATACACAGCTTATGCCATATACATTTCTTTTGTTGAGTGAACCGTTTTCGAGATATTGCTTGTTATTTCCTTAAATTTGACAATACTTACACTTTTTTTTACTTTTCTCTACTACGTATAGTAAGTAGAGGAAGTATTGCATTCCACCCAAAAATTCGATACCGAGATTTTACCGGAAATACACGTTTTGAGACCTCCTGAATCCCCCCCAAAAAAAAAGGCATTTTTGGAAACATGTCCGTGTGTGTGTGCCTGTCTGTGTGACTGTCTGTCTGTGTGTGTGTGCGCGAGTACGTGCCTAGTATCCGTGCGCCACAAGCCGAAACGACGACATTATAGAAAAACTTTATCATCTGCCTACCGGACAGGGACACCCGCTAAAAAACCTGAGAAAACCTCGAAAATTAGAAACGGCTTCGTCACCCACTACAGAAAACGCCTACCAACCAGGGAAAACCTATGAAAAAGCAGAAAGAGTTTGCATTCGTTTACCAACCGCAGAAAACTCCCAAAAAAACTAGTTATTTTAAAAAAAAAAAGGAAAAGTCGAATAATATAAGTATGGCAACTGCAACGTTTGTGTGTGTGTGTGTGTGCGCGCGAGTACGTGCCTAGTATCCGTGCGCCGACAAGGTAAAACTTCATCATTTGCCTACCGGGCAGGGACAACCGCTAAAAAACCTGAGAAAACCTGAAAATTAGAAACGCCTTCGTCAACCAGTACAGAAAACGCCTACCAACCAGGGAAAACCTATGAAAAAGCAGAAAGAGCTTGCATTCGTTTACCAACCGCAGAAAACCTCCAAAAACTAGTTATTTTTTAAAAAAACGAAAAAACAAAAAGAAAAAAAGGAAAAGACGAATAATATAAGTATGGCAACTGCAACGTGTGTGTGTGTGTGTGTGTGCGAGTATGTGCCTAGTATCCGTGCGCTGACAAGCAAAAACTTCATCATTTGCCTACCGGGCAGGGACAACCACGAAAAACCTGAAAAAACCTCGAAAATTAGAAAGGGCTTCGTCAACCACTACAGCAAACGCCTACCAACCAGGGAAAACCTGTGAAAAAGCAGAAAGAGCTTGCATTCGTCTACCAACCAGAGAAAACCCCCGAAAAACTAGTTATTTTTTTTTAAAAAACAAACGTAAAAAAAAGAAAAAGAAAAAAAGAAAGCCGGGTAATATAAGTATGGCAACTGTAACGGTTTACGGTAAACGCGCGCGCGCGCAATGCGTCACGGCGGGCAATATTTTTCAAGTTATCGCGCAGTTTGCAGCTCTTTCATCGCAGCGGGCCTATCGCCACGCACATCGTCTGCTGAAATTGCTGATGAGTTCTGGAGAGGCTTTTGCAAATCTTGTTGGTAGCAAAACTTACCTTTCCCATCACCTCCAACATACCCCACTCCCACACCTTTTTGTTTCCACCAATCATAATCTCTCTTATTCTTACCAATCAACAACTTTCATTTGCTCCTTTCCACCAATAAAATCACTTCTTATTCCCACCAATCACAACTTCACACGTCACTTTCTGTTACACTTTTTATCCCTCGCTCCCCATCTTTTCCCTCTTTCAGTTCCGACCTCCGCACAGACAACACCTCGCCGCTGCTCACATCTCCGAACCAGATTGCCGGCGAGAACACATCTCGTTTATTCACACCTCGACGGTTGACTCGACAGCAGCTACTGTGAACACCTACGTCGTACACGTTTTTGACCGCTTCGACCGGCTATGAGAACCCTGCTCCTACGTACGCTAGCGACCATCACGATGGTCCAGTACCAGGTTTTGGTATAGTTAAATTACGCCTCTGCAAAGGGTGTCTGTACCGCTTTAAAAACCTAGGTATATCAGTGCGTAGTGATGTTGGTTGATCTTAAAGCTGGTTAAGCATTTTCAAAAACAGTTTGCTTTTATTTTTCCGCCTCGCGTGCCGCGCTTTTGGTGACGCATCCACACCGGTAACAGGTAAGTACCACACGCATAATTATTTTTCGGACCTGCTTGGCGTAGGAATATATCCTTTCGTGTTTTGGTACTGTAACCTCAAATCTCCTTACCCTCCTCTTGCGACCGCCATCTTGTTTAGTTCCCACCGCATCTCCTTGTCGCAGACCCACCGCCATTTTTAGTTCCCACTATTTTAACCTCAAAATCTACTCTTCTAACCTCTTGCTACCGCCATCTTCTTTTAGTTCCCATTCTCACCACCGCACCTCCTTACCCCCCACCTCTTGCGACCGCCATGTTCACCACTAACCTCCAAATTTCCTCGTCCTTAAACCTCTTGTCTCAACCACCTTGTTTAGTTCCCATTTTCGCCACCGCATCTCATATCGCCCCATCTCTCTATCCACTCAAGAAAACTACCATCCAACGTTCAAAAAATTGCTGATCAGTTCAGGACAGGCTTTTGCAAATCTTGTTGCTAGCAAAACTTACCTTTCCCATCACCTCCAACATACCCCACTCCTTTTTCTTTCCACCAATCATAACCTCTCTTATTCTTACCAATCAACAACCTTCATTTGCTCCTTTCCACCAATAACATCACTTCTTATTCCCACCAATCACAACTTCACACGTCACTTTCTGTTACACTTTTTATCCCTCGCTCCCCATCTTTTCCCTCTTTCAGTTCCGACCTCCGCACAGACAACACCTCGCCGCTGCTCACATCTCCGAACCAGATTGCCGGCGAGAACAGATCTCGTTTATTCACACCTCGACGGTTGACTCGACAGCAGCTACTGTGAACACCTACGTCGTACACGTTTTTGACCGCTTCGACCGGCTATGAGAACCCTGCTCCTACGTACGCTAGCGACCATCACGATGGTCCAGTACCAGGTTTTGGTATAGTTAAATTACGCCTCTGCAAAGGGTGTCTGTACCGCTTTAAAAACCTAGGTATATCAGTGCGTAGTGATGTTGGTTGATCTTAAAGCTGGTTAAGCATTTTCAAAAACAGTTTGCTTTTATTTTTCCGCCTCGCGTGCCGCGCTTTTGGTGACGCATCCACACCGGTAACAGGTAAGTACCACACGCATAATTATTTTTCGGACCTGCTTGGCGTAGGAATATATCCTTTCGTGTTTTGGTACTGTAACCTCAAATCTCCTTACCCTCCTCTTGCGACCGCCATCTTGTTTAGTTCCCACCGCATCTCCTTGTCGCAGACCCTCCGCCATTTTTAGTTCCCACTATTTTAACCTCAAAATCTACTCTTCTAACCTCTTGCTACCGCCATCTTCTTTTAGTTCCCATTCTCACCACCGCAACTCCTTACCCACACCTCTTGCGACCGCCATGTTCACCACTAACCTCCAAATTTCCTCGTCCTTAAACCTCTTGTCTCAACCACCTTGTTTAGTTCCCATTTTCGCCACCGCATCTCATATCGCCACATCTCTCTATCCACTCAAGAAAACTACCATCCAACGTTCAAAAAAAATTGCTGATCAGTTCACGACAGGCTTTTGCAAATCCTGTTGCTAGCAAAACTTACCTTTCCCATCACCTCCAACATACCCCACTCCTTTTTCTTTCCACCAATCATAACCTCTCTTATTCTTACCAATCAACAACCTTCATTTGCTCCTTTCCACCAATAACATCACTTCTTATTCCCACCAATCACAACTTCACACGTCACTTTCTGTTACACTTTTTATCCCTCGCTCCCCCATATTTTCCCTCTTTCAGTCCCGACCTCCGCACAGACAACACCTCGCCACCCAGCTCCTCTCCATCACGCAACCTCCATACTCCTCCATCTTCCTTCCTTCATCTTCCACCCAAATTAACGAACCAATCAAAACACTCCACGTCACTTCCTCTTCTTCCTTCACCTTACCCTAATCCTCAATTCTTTCAACTCGTCCCGGATGAACCAATTGCAATAACGATAATCCTACCGCTCAGGGCGCTTTTCAAACACACCGCCGCCGCCGTCGCACGCACCGACACTAGCGACACCAGCGCCCCTAGCGGCAGGATTATCGTTAAATCAATTGGCTCATCCGGGACTAATACTACTCAGGTTTTTGGTATAGTTAAATTACGCCTCTGCAAAGGGTGTCTGTACCGCTTTAAAAAACCTAGGTATATCAGTGCGTAGTGATGTTGGTTGATCTTAAAGCTAGTTAAGCATTTTCAAAAACAGTTTGCTTTTATTTTCTCGCGTCGCGTGAAGCTGCCGCTCTTTTGGTGACGCATCCACACCAGTAACAGGTAAGTACCACACGCATAATTATTTTTCGGACCTCCATGGCGTAGGAATATATCCTTTCGTGTTTTGGTACTGTAACCTCAAATCTCCTTACCCTCCTCTTGCGTCCGCCATCTTGTTTAGTTCTCACCGCATCTCCTTGTCGCAGACCCTCCGCCATTTTTAGTTCCCACTATTTTAACCTCAAAATCTGCTCTTCTAAGCTCTTGCTACCGCCATCTTCTTTTAGTTCCCATTCTCACCACCGCGTCTCCTTGCCCCCCACCTCTTGCGACCACCATGTTCACCACTAACCTCCAAATTTCCTCGTCCTTAAACCTCTTGTCTCAACCATCTTGTTTAGTTCCCATTTTCGCCACCGCATCTCATATCGCCCCATCTCTCTATCCACTCAAGAAAATTACCATCCAACGTTCAAAAAATTGCTGATCAGTTCCCGACAGGCTTTTGCAAATCTTGTTGCTAGCAAAACTTACCTTTCCCATCACCTCCAACATACCCCACTCCCACACCTTTTTCTTTCCACCAATCATAATCTCTCTTATTCTTACCAATCAACAACTTTCATTTGTTCCTTTCCACCAATAACATCACTTCTTATTCCCACCAACTTCACACGTCACTTTCTGTTATACTTTTTATCCCTCGCTCCCCATCTTTTCCCTCTTTCAGTCCCGACCTCCGCACAGACAACACCTCGCCACCCCGCTCCTCTCCATCACGTGACCTCCATACTCTTTCATCTTCCTTCCTTCATCTTCCACACGAATTAACGAACCAATCAAAACACTCCACGTCACTTCCTCTTTTTCCTTCACCTTGCCCTAATCCTCAATTCTTTTAACTCGTCCCGGATGAACCAATTGCAATAACGATAATCCTCCCGCTCATGGTGCTTTTCAAACTTACCGCCGCCGCCGTCACACGCAGCGACACTAGCGACACTAGCGCCCCTAGCGGCAGGATTATCGTTAAGCCAATTGGCTCATCCGGGACTTATACTACTGACGTTTATACCGAAGGTATGAACACCCGATTATGTACGGACAGGAGCTGTGTGAGGCGTGTTTATTGTGTTATTGAACTACTGTTGCGACGTCATAACCTCAGCGTAAATTACGAAAATCATAAAATAAAAGTGTTACATTACGGCAAAACGAGACCCTAGAGGAAGAGAAACAAGATAAAAAAAAGTTTAGATTGTTTGTTCTGTCACACACTTCAGTAAGAGTTGCGTTGATCTTTTCGTATGTGAATATAGATGCGACGAAAAATGCAGATTATTGTTTTTGCTGAAATAAACGTTGACAGACTAAACTGTTATGGCGATTTCTCATTTGTTAACTTTGTACAGTAGAGTGACGATAACGTCCGCAGTGGTTTATGTTGGTAAGGAATTAGTAAACCGCCTGTGTCATGTCCAGCCCAGCCCTTACCAGGTTCCAGCACCCACTTAATGTTCTTCTTACTCCACCATTTTCCTTTGCCCCTGAACCTGAAAACGACTTGTGTTCCTAGGTTAGTGTTTTAGAGCCAAACTTTTGACATCAAACCAATACGAGCTGGACTTGTCCATGGGCTGGTGTAGACAGTCGTTGGGAAGCATTCCTCCAGCCACTTGAGGCAGTTTTTTTTTAACACTTGAATAATTTCAATTAAATTATATAATATGTAATTTCAATAACAGCCCGCCTTGAGGCAATATATATGTAATAATTTGTAAAAAAAACATGTATGTAACAGTCATTGCATATGCTTATATTATTGTAAACATGTTCAATAATGTTATGCGAATGCATTACGTAATTTAATAACGTAAGAGCTGTGAGAATAATAAGTTTAACGTTGCTAACAATGAGGTAACAATGAGGTAACCTTGAGGCAATAATGAGTTTGAGAGTTTAAATGCTACTAGTCATGACTAACAGCAATAACGTAAATTTTGTGACAGTTTTTAAAATAGCCAATCAGCAGCCAGAAAAAGCTGCAATAAAATGCAGGTATTCTATTGGACTAGGATTACCCAATCATAGACTTGAAATACGGAGGTTTACGGGTTTGGACGGATGAAATATGTTCAGTTGCTTGCAGACCTTGATAGTAACCGGATGGAAGATGCGTTCTCTAGAGAAATATTACGTATTCGTGTGAAACGAAAATTAAGTATACGTGTTAACAAAGTGCAAGTATTAAATTAAAAGAATCTCACAGCTCTTGATATCAGTGTAGTGCTATTTAATTTGTGTCAAGGATTAATAAAAAGGAGTGAATTTAAACTTAAAATCTGTGTAAGCCTACATTCTTGTCGCACCGCACCCTGATTAAGAGAAACGTGTCTCTAAAGTAATACTGAAGCAGCCGAGGAAAAAACAATACATAAATAATATCTATAGAACCAGTTTAATAACAAAGTTAATATTATTTTTTAAACTTGGAGCGTAACAACAAAAACACATCTTCAAATAGACTTTACATACGTAGCAGCATATTACGTAACAATCAATCTTCTTCAAATTGGCGTCCAAAGCTTGGTGCAAACTCCTTCAACAAAAACAAAGTAAATCAAATACTCTACTTCAAATTGCTTCCCATATGTGTAGCAAAAATAAAAACCTCCAACGTAAAGACAATATCTACTTCACACTTAAGTAAAATATCCCTTGAATTCAAACCAATAAGAGATTGGCTGACCCAGGACTGGTGTGGAACACAGATGGTAAAGAGATTCTGCCAACATTAAATAAAGAAAAACGCTACAGAACCAAAAGCATCGGCACCTTTCTGTGCACTCGACTGTTTCTAGAATCACCAGTATTTACGCCTCTTCCGCCCAGCATATTCTTATTTTTTTATTTTTCATTAGTACTATTTTTGTGAATAAATCTGCATACCTACTGTTGTTTGATAAGGCCATCAGTCTTATAATATGTACATAAAATATATATTTAGTTTAAATTATTTTACGGTTCTTAAAGCACTTCCTTCATTCCTCTGGAAGACATCACGAGCGATCTTATACACTTTATATTTATGCATATGCTTTCAATCCCATTCATATACGCAGCATGGCGTCTCTCGTACTACAGTACTGCCATCTCGCTCATCCTGTTGATCCCTCTCTATTTCATACTAAGTAACATTGATTATCACTGTATAGAAACACACAAAAAGTTCTCAACTGTAGCTACAGATGCGTGTCTTTTCAGAGTGTTCGAATAGGTGATGTAAAAGAAATGGTTTTAATTTGGTTTGACGGTTTGAGTACTTACCACCACTAGCTCTTTCATTACACCATATCCAGTAAACAAAGAAAAAGAAAGTACTATGTAACTCAGCCCCGAAGAAATAAGGTTTTACTAGGATAGAAGAAACTACAAAGCATCTCAGTAGCCCATTCATTGCATAAAAAACAACATAAGCTAATGCTATGAAAATCTTCTTTTCCTTTAATTACTCTGAAAACAGATAATAAAAGGCAGAGAGATTGCCTCGTAGCCAAGTGATCAGCGTTTTGACTTCTCAGCCCAGAAGTTCCGGGTTGGATTGCCTGTTGGGATAGGAAAATATTCTTTTAATTATCACTCCCTGCCCATTCAATGAATGTGGGAGATAAGTGTTTCATTAGAAAATTGAAGGAAACCCAAAGATAAACCTACAGTTTGGAGAGTTACATAATGAGTTGTTTCACAACTCAGAGCCGCCGATATAATAACAGAAGTTGAAGGGGACTATATCGTTTATCGTTATATCTCATGTATAAACTATTCTTTAAAAACCCTGTCCTTCTACCTACTTATGTTAATCGAGATAAACATTTCGGAAAGGATTTCATTACACTTTTCATTGCAGGTACAAGGGGCATACAGAAGGCTGAAGCAATAGTCAAATCTTTAAAAAGTGGGTCGCTATGTATTGGCTTCGAAATTCCATTTTCTTTCCATGACATCGCAAGAAACAGAAGATTTTACTTAGGACTTCAAAAAATGTACAATAAAGCACAGGGAAATTCAAACCAATAGCAACAAGTTTCTAGGAAATGGTTAATGACACAAAACAGTTTGACATAAAGTGTGTATTCTAACGAGATCTGCATTTCTGTATAAAAAGTGTTTCAATCTATTACGGTTTACCAATAATATAAAAGTGTGCCAAATTGATTCAGAATGAAGAGGACTTCATAGGCTGTTTGCATAAAATACAAGAATTTCATTTTGTTTGTCAAGTAAGTATCCTATTGAGCCAGATTGAGCTCTATTCCTCACAGAATATCTTTCCTGCCTGCACCAACTTTTAGCGTCTGGCCTCAGCAGCTGCATTGTCGGCCAAAGCTTCACATTACCTTTTGCCTTGGCCGAGTGAAGATACCAGCAACTTCACACTACCTGCATTATCGGCCAGTGCGTCTTATCATGAATAACCAACAGAGGACAGGCTGAGCAGAACATGATGGCGCTGTACCTGGCGACTGACGTCCACGTACGTAATCGTCTGACTTGAATCGAGCCTGGACGAACCCAAGGCACGAGAAGAGAATTCGTTTTTCGCCGGGCTTTGAGGAAGGAACACTAAAATTCTGGGTTCAGCAAGCCGCTTTGCAGACGTCATTTTGGTCTATTCAAAATTTTGCAACAGAATATTTTCGATGTAACTAATTCTTCTAAATTTCATTATTTAATGCGTGCGTCGAATTTCTTTAAAAGTACTGGACTGGAGCGAACAAATAATGTATTACAGAAAATTTGTAAAGTGGATTGCCAAGAGTTCCAAAGTGTAAGAGATAACAAAGACTTACACGTCGTACTTGATGTAGTAAAGCCGAGTTCTTTGTAAAGTTAATTTAATTGTTAAAGAGAATACTGTGATTTCATATAGTAAAACTTATTCGTTTCGTGCATATATTTCTTTGAGTCCTTGTTAAACTTCCTTCCTAATTTATAATTATGTTAAGACGTTCACAATCTTTCGGGATGCTTCATCATAGGAAGTATCCAACACTTAAACATTATAATAGTTGAATATTTCTTACCTTATTTTGAATACCAATGGTAACTGAGCATAATATAAAATAAAATAACGGTAGCCTTTAACTTTTCCCTGTAATAACACTAGCATTACACTATGCATACTTGTGGTATTTTAATCAAAATACTAAAGCTATTTTTAATTTATTTATTTTAAGTCACTTTAACTCACAAATGTCTATTCGCGACTCTGACATTAATACAGTGGTGGTTGAAAATTAATAGATTTCTAGGAATAGACATACATAATATCATTTGGTAAGAAACAGATAAAGCTTTTATTATGTGAACAATACAATTAAAGAACAGTTATAATTATATTAAAATTGTTTTAAATTTCATTATACAGTTGTATACTTTGTAAGAACATTATAATCTTTACATTGTTGAATCATTAAGACAGTTAATATTATTTGAGATTTTAAATATTTTCCTATGTGGGTTATAACGTTGGTATTCTGCGCGTACATGGGAAACAGTCAATGGAGTTTTGCATGTTGAACACTGCGGCTGAGTTTCTTTGGTGATCAGATGGAGTGTGTCATCTTTGTATGTCCAATTCTTAAGCGGGTAATGATAACTTGATGTTTACATTTGTTGTTTGAAGGTCCTATTGCAGTAAGTAACTTGTTTCCGTGGTTTTGTGACACATTTTTACTTTCTCTACTACGTATAGTAAGTAGGGGAAGTATTGTATTCCACTCAAAAATTAGATACCGAGATTTCACCGGAAATATATGTTTTGACACCCCTTGAATCCAAAAAAAAGCATTTTTGGAAACATGTCCGTGTGTGTGTGTGTGTGTTTGTGTGTGTGTGTGTCTGTCTGTGTGTCTGTGAACAGCATAACTCAGAAACGAACAGTCGGATAAACACCAAACTTGGTATTTAGGTCCAGTATCTTCCATAGATGCGACACGAAGGTTTTCAAGAAAATTCCTCCCAGATTACCCTTTACATGGAACATTTTTCGAAAATTTTAATTTTGTCAAAAATGGCTCTTATAAAATATCATATGTTTAAGATATTTTCATGCCAAATAAAATGTATATCTTGAATTTTCTGGGAATGTCTCCAAAAGTATTCTTCATTGTGGACGACTTTTGCATAACTGGTAAACCATAAGAGATAGACAAAATGTTACTGCACACAAAATGTAGATCACGTTAAAATACACCATTTATGTCATATAAATTTTTTTGTTGAGTAAACCATTTTCGAGATATTGATTGTTATTCCCTTAAATTTTTCAATACTTATTTTCTCAAATGGGAATTCGTTATTCATTTTTGTCTTGGATATGCAAAGAGTATTAATCTGTGGCAAAGAGAATGGTGCTGCACATAGCAACCAGCTATTAAGAGTAATGTCTATGCTTAAAGGCTACTGTAATTCTATATTGCCCTTGTAAATATATATTCTCCTTACATCTACAAGAAAATTAGCATTAAGATAGAGTCTGCAAATGTTTATCTGGATTAACATGAAGCATATGGAGAATAAGCGTTTGTAAAAATAGTTTGTACAAGAGTAGAGAAAGTTATGTGAGTGTAACACATCAGATTTTTTTTCCATGTAGTAACGATCTTGGTTCGGATTTATAGGGCTAAGTCTGAATGGCTTGTTGTTATCTCTGCATTAAATGTTGCTTTTGGATGACCGCTTTAGGTGCTTCGCTCTCTCCTTACCTCGTATTTGTTGGTACAATTGAATCCAAAACAATATCACTTGTTTTCCTTATTCCATTGCATGGTTATATGGCATCTGTATTTCTTGGATAAGTTTATTTTCTGTATGTATATTTTGAGTGGCTAAGATAGCACCTTTTAATCAGAAAAATTATGTATAGTTGTTTATGGGATTCTGTAATGTGTGAAAATGCATGTTTCGAGTGTATAAGTCACTATAATAAATTGAGAAGTAACCAGGGAGCATTTCTATATGAATTGCATTTGGTAGAACGGTTGCACTTCCTACTCCATGTTGAGTTTTTGAACCATTTGTAAATATTTTATCATAGTCATAGTAGGATCCAGAAATTTCGTTAAAGAGGTGTTGATCAACAGCGGTGGCAGTTTTTTCTTTTTTATATTGTCCCATCTCTAGATTCAAAGCAGGTTTTTTTAGGTTCCAAGGAGGAGTTTCATGATATCCCATTGTTGTCATCTTAGGTAAATTTATTTGTGTTTTGTTTATGTAATATTCAATACTACCATGAAATGGAAGTGAATTAAATGGGCGTTTAAGTTGATCTGTCTGAGATTTTATAGGAGAGAATAAAAAGTAACGAAAAATTGTCCATGTAAATGCAATTTGTGGCGGTGTGTTTTCTTGGAAGTCTCAGTGTCCTATATTTGGAATATGTTGGACTTAAACAGCAAGCTGGGTTTTAGTTATGCTGTTCACAAACATACGCGGACATTTTCTTTTTGGACTCAGGAGACTTCAATGCATGGAGTTTCAGTAAAGTGCCCATGTCAAACTTTTGGGTAGAATGCAATACTTCCTCTACTTTACTATAAGTAAGTGGTAAAGAAAGTAAAAAGAAAAAGACTAGAGTTTGAATGTGGAAAACTGTAGGCTAATAGGGATTTCTTAAAGAGCTTAACTGTGAATAGCAGCTTTATTAAGGCTTAAAAAAATATTAAAATGTAACATGCATGATAAAAGGAGACAGTAAAGTAACGCTACTGGTTAATATATATTTATGAGTGCTCTCTTCCATAAAGGTTCACAAAACAAGACAATCTACAGATGGTGGTAATTGCTGCATGACACGTTCTCCCTTCCGTTTTTTGCCAAAGCTTCTTACATTCGGTGAAGAAAATTCATTTCAGATGACCAGAAGAGCAGAAAATCCCAGCCTTGACTGTCATACGGTGCAGTTGTCACAATAACGAGTAAGAGGACCTATATATAACAAGTGTGGGTTGGTTTTAGGCTTTAGGGGAAAGTGTTCGCTCGTTTTTACTCTCTTTCCCACATGCCTATAGTAGGTAGAGCATTATATTGCACTCAAAATTCAATATCGGGATTTCAATGGAAATGCAGCATTGAGCTCTGCCAGATTACAAAACAAGTATTTTTAGAAAAAACGTATGTGTATGTGTGTGTTAGCACGAGCAAACAAAACATCTGATGTGTTACTTTTGTACAAACTATTTTTACAAACGCTTATTCTCCATCTACTTCATGTTAATCGAGATAAACATTTGCAGACTCTATCTTATTGCTAATTTTCTTGTAGATGTAAGGGGAATATATATTTACAAGGGCAATATAGAAATATTGTAGCCTTTAAGCACATACATATCTCTTAATAGCTGGTTCCTAGGTACAGCACCATTCCCTTTGCCACAGATTAATACTCTTTGCATATACAAGACAAAAAAAGGAATAACGAATTTCCATTTGAGAAAAAGTATTGGAAAATTTAAGGGAATAACAAGCAATATCTCGAAAATGGTTACTCAACAAAAAAAAATGTATATGATATAAAAACTGTGTATTTTAACGCGATTTACATTTTTTTAGTAAAATTTTGTCTATCTCTTATGCCTTACCAGTTATGCAAAAGTCGTTCACAATGAATACTTTTGGAGACATTCCCAGAAAATATCTTAAACATACGATATTTTAATCAAAATCGTTAGAGCCATTTTTGAGAAAATTAAAATTTTCGATAAATGTTCCATGTAAAGGGTAATCTGGGGTGGGGGGATTTTCTTGAAAACCTTCGTGTGCATCCCTGGAAGATACTGAACCTAAATACCAAGTTTGGTGTTTATCTGACTTCGTTTCTGAGTTATGCTGTTCACAGACACACACGGACATGTTTCCAAAAATGTTTTTTTTGGATTCAGGGGGTCTCAAAACATGTATTTCCGGTGAAATCTTGGTATCGAATTTTTGGGTGCAATACAATACTTCCCCTACTTACTATACGTAGTAGAGAAGGTAAAAATATCTACAACATTTTGTGAATAGACTGTGAGGTCCTCTCCAATTTAATTAGATTTTATATAATTTTGCATAACCATAAGACTGAGAGAGCTAAAAACTTATTTCAAGGAAAGCTACAGCTCACTAAAATACTCTTACACTATATATGTTAAGTAATATTTTTCGTAGCATTGGCTATTTTAGGAATATTTAATGTTGTGACCAATAAATACAGCTCAAGAAGAGACGAACTGTGGCAAAAAAAAAGCAAGGTACAGAGTGAAGGACAAAATATACGCAGTCACACACTAAAAGGTTTGCCCCTTTAAGACATTATAATGATAATATCGCCGAACTCGTCAATCTCAATATTTAATAATCACTTTGGCAACTGCATACTCTCTCTTGCATTTGGAGTAAGGCATATCACGCTTAAGGAAGGTCACAGTTTTCAAAGCCAAATGTGTTACTCCATTAAGGGCATAATGTTAACTTATATTTAATTTCCAGTTCCCAAAGTTATCCTACATGTATTAATTTAATGTTTAATGAAAACACTTTTTTAAACTTTTAATTAAAAAGCGAAAGAAAGATAAACGTTTTTATCTTGTTACAGGCACTTAAAGCAGAAAAAAACAAAAAAGAAGCTAAATAGGAGCAGTAGCTTATAACCACAACATACAGAATCATTTACTTGGATACCTAAGTATTCAATGTGGGGGATTAGTATTTTCATTTAATACTTTAAGGAAATGGAGTAAAACTAAATAAATATTCAAACATTTAATAAACGAGACTACCAGCTAAACCATGGTATTTTTATTTGAACATAAAAGAATAAATAAAAACAAGGCACATGGCTGGTAAAAGCTCCTCTGAATAGTGGTATCTAGGGACACAGCTGTTCGATGCGTGTGTGAGCTTAGTACTGAAGACTGCTGTTGAAATTAAAATCAGGGCGTAAATTAAAATTTATATGAAACAAAAATGCTAAATATAATCGCATAAGGAGGTATTAAAGAAAGACAATTAAAGTGATATACTTCTATAAGGCTTTCCTTAATCGTTCCATATATAAGGTTCAGGTGGGAAAAACACTTTCAGTGCACAAAAAATCGAAATTTATGTTTTGATGCGTTTTTATAGCTCAGTACAGTCAGATTCAATCACGAGACACACTATGGTCAAAAAGGGAAAAAGGGGGGTACGCCATCAACAAGAAAAGAAGGTACCTGTCGACGAACTGAAAGTTTTGGACGAGGCCACAATCCCAATCTATCGTATGAAATACAATAATAATCAAATCTCAACATTATATACATTGCACTGCAACTTATACATACAACTTTGGGTTTTATTTCAAAATCCTGCTCAAACGAAAGGGTGGAGGCCAAGAGGAATTTCTTCGGATCACATATTTATTATCTTTATTATTACGTATACAGAATAGTTATGTTTAGTTTTATATAAATTTACCACAATGTGATATTACAACCAGGGCCCTAACAGTGTCATTAAACCGTATTTTTAAAAGAAACTTTGTTTTTAGTCTCCTGAAACATTTTGATGAATAGACTGAAAGCATTTTTACTTTCTCTACTACGTATAGTAAGTAGGGGAAGTATTGTGCTCCACCCAAAAATTCGATACCGAGGTTTCACCGGAAATATGTGTTTTGAGAGCCCCTGAATCCAAAAAAGGAATTTTTGGAAACATTTCCGTGTGTGTCTGTGACTGTGAACAGCATAACTCAGAAACGAACAGTCCGATAAACACCAAACTTGGTATTTAGGTTCAGTATCTTCCAGAGATGCGACACAAAGGTTTTCAAGAAAATCCCCCACCCCAGATTACACTTTAAATGGAAAATGTTTCGAAAATTTTAATTTTCTCAAAAATGGCTCTAACGATTTTGATTAAAATATCATATGTTTAAGATATTTTCATGACAAATGAAATGTATATCTCGAATTTTCTGGGAATGTCTCCAAAAGTATTCTTCATTGTGAACGACTTTTGCATAACTTGTAAACCATAAGAGATAGACAAAATTTTACTACACAAAAAATGCAGATCGCGTTAAAATAGACCATTTATGTCATATACATTTTTTTGTTGAGTGAACCATTTTCGAGATATTGCTTGTTATTCCCTTAAATTTTCCAATACTTTTTCTCAAATGGGAATTTGTTATTCATTTTTACTTTCTCTACTACGTACAGTAAGTAGGGGAAGTATTGCATTCCACCCAAAAATTCGATACCGAGATTTCACCGGAAAGACATGTTTTGAGATCCCCTGAATCCAAAAAAAGCATTTTTGGAAACATGTCCGTGTGTGCGCCTGTGTGTGTGTGTGTGTGTGTGTGTGTGTGTGTGTGTGTGTGTGTGTGTCTGTGTGTCTGTCTGTGAACAGCATAACTCAGAAACGAACAGTCGGATAAACACCAAACGTGCTATTTAGGTTCAGTATCTTCCAGAGATGCGACACGAAGGTTTACAAGAAAATCCCCCACCCCAGACTACCCTTTACATGGAAACTTTTTCGAAAATTTTAATTTTCTCAAAAATGGCTCTATCGATTTTGATTAAAATATCATATGTTTAAGATATTTTCATGACAAATGAAATGTATATCTCCAATTTTCTGGAAATGTCTGCAAAAGTATTCTTCATTGTGAACGACTTTTCCTAACTGGTAAACCATAAGAGATAAGACAAAATTTCACTGCACAAAAAATGTAGATCGCTTTAAAATACACAATTTATGTTATATAAATCTTTTTGTTGAGTAAACCATTTTCGAGATACTGCTTGTTATTTCATTTCATTTTCCAATACTTATACTTTTTCTCAAATTCCTTATTTATATTTTTTTTGTCCTGGTAATGCAAAGATAATGGAATACTCCACATAGCAACCAGCTGTTAAAATATTTGACTATCGCTTAAAGTCTAGCAATTCCCCTTGCACCTATAAGAAAATTTGCAATAAGATTAACATCTCGATTAACATGAAGCATATGGAGAATAAGCGTTTGTAAAAATGGCATGTACAGGAGTAGAAATAGTCATACGAGTGTAACACATCAGATTTTTTCCCTATAACCCTTTAATTACAATTTCACAAAAACTGCGAAAACCGCATCTTTCGGATGAAATAAATATCGAAGTAGTACAACTCTTCATTTGAATATGTACAGAAAATTAAATTAAATTCAGCCTTATTAATAGACGCTCTATAAACTACTATGGCTCTTAGCGTCCCATTCTATATTGGGCGTGAAAGACAGGTAATGTTTCTCATAAATCTATGACACTTTACCACCTGCTTTACTTCCCAGGGATTTCTTCATATTTTAAGGGCCTCCATCATAGGCATCCTGCAATACAGAGCATCCTTCATGGTGCCCCAAAAGTAAATGTTCAGAACTGTTAAATCTGATGAACGTGCTTGGTAGTGTGGAGGTGCTGATCTTGTTTGAGGAAGGTTGTAGCCTTTACGTTATTAGCACCACGTTTAAGTGCCAATTTGAAGGTTGTATTGCAGTTCTGCTGTTGAGGAACCAAACTTGATGAAGTAACTGCCCCACGTTTGGTACAAAATTTCCGGTGGCCTTCGCCCCAACGTTCACTTTTCGGTGGCCTTCGCCCCAACGTTTAGGAATCAACTTTGTATTTTAAAGTTTCTTTAAATATTATGTATATTTATGTTTGCCTCGACTGCGTCAGTATTAATTGTAGAAACATGTATTTCTTTGCAGGGAGTGATGCGGCTAAAGAATGTAGGCTTACACAAATTATAATTTTTACTTTACTCCATTTATTAATCGTTCACACGATTAAATAACACTTCACTGATATAGAGAGATGTGAGATTATTTCATTAATTGCGCTTTTAAACACGTTAACTTTATTTTATTCACGCTGTAATGAATTTTCGTCTCACATTGAATAAGTACCGAGCGAATGAACTACTCAGGTACGCTGCCGTCTAGCTACTGGCGTTTACCGCTTAAATTTGTAAATTTCTCTATTTCAAGTCTTTAATTGACTAATTTTACTCCAATAGAGTACTTTGATTTAACTTTGAGATTTTCTAGTTTTCTATTTATAAACTGATTTAAATATTAGATTATTGTTCCAAGAATTACTAGTAGCATTATTAAACTTTCCAATTCATTATTGCCTCAAGGTTACCTCATTGTTACCTCATTCTTAGCAACTTTCGGCCTCTATTCTCACAGCTCCTACATTATTAAATTACGTAATACATTCACATAACATTATTATACATGTACACAATAATATAAACATAATGCAATGACTGTTACATACATTTTATATATTATATTATACACATATTGCTTTAAGGCGGGCTGTTATTATTCTTTTGTATTATATAATTAGACTGAAATCATTTAAGTATTAAAAATACTGTCTCATGTTGGAACAAGAACTCACTGTTTCCCTTCAAAGAAGAAGGTAGTTAAGTGTGGATTTTCTGGCTACCAGTAAATACAATTATCACGATTTACTGTCCAGTTAAGCTTGGATCGGCCTCATCAGACAACACAACCTTGCTGAAACCATTCACAAAACTTCATTAGACGATCAGGAGAGTGTTCATTTAATGTGTGCTATAATCTTGGTGCATACTCTCCATTTAGCGTCTATGAGAATGAGTTGTAACTCGCGCTGTTAACCCCAGTCTCACGAACACAACCTGTAGCAGATTTCTAAGGCGAGATCTTCTGAATCTTTCTTTTGTACGTCACAAATAGTAGCATGCGTTTCTAACAAAGCCGGCAATTGTCAAGCGTGTTGGAGGTGGCGTTGCAACCTCACGCCTCCACGCACATTGAATCTCAGCGACATTTTCAAACTTGAACCACCACTTAATGAGCTTCCGTTCCTCAAACTCAAACAAACCCCATTCCTTATTGGATCAGTTTCATTCACTATCAGGAATATAGTGTGTATATTTTTGACGGACCCAGTACAAAGTGCCAATCATCTCTTGTGGCAGTAATTTGTATTACAACAATGTAAATGCCAGAGTGATTATAGTGTAAATAAGCATTATTGTATGACATTGATTTGAGATGTTTGTTAATTATAAGCATTGTTAGGAAATAAGTTTACACGGCCTCACTGAAACTGACAATAAGAGCGGATAACAATGAGCGAGGGGGTGAGTTGAATATTAATTAGAAGAGACAAACAAATGACGTCAGATTGGCGCACTTTTCTTAGAAATAGCGGGAATATTTTCCCTAGAGCATTTGTGTTCGTAATTTTGATTGGATATAAAAATAGACGCTAATGTTGGCGCGTTTTATTAACCAATAGCAGCTCGGTTATAATCTTTAGGCATATCGGGGTGTGGGAGTATAAAAAGCTAAAGTCAGAGGCAGATTTCTCCAGTCCAACAGAATCATTCAGAAGTTAAACGTCGCGTAGTTTATCAGAATCGTTCGCGGGTTACACGTCGCGTAGTTCAACGGAAGCATACATAAAGTACACGTCGCAATTCTACAGAATCTCTCGCGTCGTAAAGTTATGTATAAATGTGAAATACGCGAATTAATAAAGTGCGGCAAATAAGTGATTATAGTAACATTAGAAAACATAACAGTTTCAGTCTGGTGTGTATCAAGAGTTAATATGTGAACTTAATTAATTGTGACGGTAATAAAAGTGTAAAAACAAAATCTTTTATCAGTGTTATCCTTGAGTAACAGATCCTTTCCGTTTACACACCCTGTTCAAGAGATGTGCTTGACCGAGAAACAATAGCTAGCCGGAGGACAATGAACCCAACATTCAAAGTAGTAATACAATAACAGGCGCCCAGCAAAAGATAACACGAAGTGACCGCGATAAATTGGCTTCCATGCGTGGTGCATATAAACATGAAGCATCTTCCAACTACTAACAAATATTCCACTACACTCTAAATTTATTTTACAATTACTATATCTTTAATTTTAGTATTCATACTTCAGTAACATTTGTAGTTGCAGGCTACATCTAAATGTTTGCACATATATGATTAATGAAGGTTGATTTCAACGCAAAAGCTTATAAATTACGTAAACAGAATTATTATTAATTAAATATTAGCCGCCTCAAACTTCTTTGACATTTTATTTATTTTTACAGTTTAAAGTTGAGGCAGTATTTTTAACACTTAAGTCATTTCAGTCTAATTATATAAAATATAAATTCAATAACAGCCCGCCTTAAAGTAATATGTGTATATAAGAATATATAAGGAGTGTATATTACAGTCATTGTATATGTTTATATTATTGTATCCATGTTTAATAATGTTATGTGAATGTATTACGTAATTTAATAATGTAGGAACAGTGAGAATAATAAGATAAAAGTTGCTAACAAAGAGGTAACAATGAGGTAACCTTGAGGCAATAATGAGTTTGAAAGTTTAAATACTACTAGTCATTATTGGAGCAACAATAATGTAAATTTAGTGACAGTTTATAAAATAGCCAATCAACAACCAGAAAAAGCTTTAGTTAAATGAAGGTATTCTATTGGACTAGGAATAGCCAATCAGAGACTTGAAATACAGAAATTTACAAGTTTAGGCGGTTGAAATCAATTCAGTTGCCTGCAAACAGTGTTCCTAACCGGACGCGAGACACGTACTCGAGAATTATAATACGTATTCGTATGAGACAAAAATAGTTTACTTATTAAAAGGTGCAAGTATTTAATAAAAACCTCTCACAGCTCTCGCTATATGTTAATGAAGTGTTATTTAAATCGTATCAAGCATTAATAAAAGGAGTGAAGTAAAATTATAATCTGTGTAAGCCTACATTCTTCAGTCACACCACAACCCTGCAAAGACATCCATATCTCTAAAATAAATGCTGACGCAGCCGAGGCAAATATACTCGTAAATATATAATATTTAAGGAAACAGTAAAAAATTACAAAGTTAATATTTTTAAACTTAGGACGAAGGCTATCGGAAAGTGGGTACTATACGTATGGTTGCAACGAATTTCAAGTTCGGTTCCCCAACAGTTGAAATATAATACAACTCCTACAATACAACCTTCTTCAAATTGACGCCCAAAGCGTGGTGCCTTGCATTTACGTGCATTTATTTCACATTTAAATTTACAGTGGAATTATTTAAATCCTGGCCTGCAGCTAAGGATTGCAAACGGGCTTATCTCACGCTGTGACTTTTCATCTGCTATGGTCCGGTTTCTGAAACGTCAGATATCTTTTCAATATGCTATCAAGCAGATATTTCTTTCTGAAAGGTAAGATAGCGGAACTTTATTAGCATGTTTTTACAAAGTCGTCAAAGCTCCTACTGCGTTTAGTACTCATTTTACTCAATGTTGAGGTTAAGTTCACATGTGCTGAGCTCTGTTTCACAATACATCGATGTATTGTTATCTTCTTAAGTTGGCCACTGTGATAAACAATTATGTAAAATGGCGCTCTTGTTAACCAGAACTGCATGGATACAAGCGTCACTGCGATCGCTATTTCAATTAAATGAAGGGAAAACGCAGGTCGCCACCTGTTGTACAATTCCGAACTAAACTAAGGAATAGATTGTTATCGGAGGAACAGAAACTCTTTCAGAAACAGATACAACAAAGTATTTCTTTGATAAGGTTTATCCAACAAATAACTATTAGGAAGATATTGTGGCGTATTAGGCAATTAGTAGCTATTGTCATGCCAGGCACATTATTGTGTCGTATTGGTGACAGCATTGTTGGGGTAATCCTTTCGGCTTTGGGTTTTGAAGTTCGTTCTGGTATGACGCTCTCCAGTCCGAGCGAGCGGGTCTAGCGAGGGTGGGAGAGGGGGAATAGGTTATCGTCACTTTTCTTTGTGTTGTGTTAACGTCGCTTATGGTTTGAGAGTCGAGTGAGTGAAGTTGTATGTGAAGAGTGTGAATGTAGCTCGTCTGTGTAGCATCTCCCCTCATTTCTTTCTTTTATTTCTTTTGTGTGCGATGTAGGGGCACCGTAATTTTATTGAATAAGCCACAGTTAATGTGATTAATGTGAATTTTGTGTATTTTATATAAATATCCCACGCCTGCATTGGAATGTGATGTTCAAAGTCCTGGTCCTCTCAGTTTATCTGCAGTTACGTCTCCCAATGTGCATGTTGGGGTAATTAAAATTTAATATTTTAGCTGGGAACTTTTGACCCTCGGCCCAGTATGTAACAAAATATAGAACTTTATGCAACCTGGCCGTTCAGGGAAATGTCTAAAGTGTTTTTTCATAGACAACTGAGGCAGAGTTCCACATTGATTTCCAAGTTTAAAGAATTTATAATACAATATTGATAGAACAATAAGTAAAATATGTCGAACGTCAACGCATCCTCGATTGGCATCTGGAACCGCGATTCCCAACTATCACCATCATTTGCAGCACTATAGGACTTTTTCGATACTAACTTTATCTTCTTTGCTTGAGTAATTAGTTTTTCTTAAGCTCTAGTGCATGTATATGTATCTATGTAGTTATGTATATAATTTGCGCGTGTGTGTATGCAAAGTACACATGGATTAATATTTTCTTCATTATTGCATTCCATTCTCGTGAATTTCATTTCAGATAAATAATTATAAGGAGCCGTCTTGATAGTGATGACACATACATTGTAGTAACTTACTTGAGCGAAAGTTTCTTCCCGAAAACATTCCTAAGGCCAATGACATCAAGAGCCAGTGATGAGAACTGAGAAAGGTCGACCAAAAAAATACTGCAATTCCTTTCAAATGATAAGGAAGTCGTTTGGATAATTTCGTCTTCTTGTAAGTTTACTACATTTGCCGATTTTCTTTTAGAAACCTGAGAAGATAATCTCGACATCTTGCGACATGGGTTCAGTAGGATCCTCCGTATTGCATGGACCGTCTTCACTCTTCTCAAAACATCCTTAAGCTCCTTTTACATTTCCAAGTTCTTGTGAAGCGAAGTATTTAATTTCACATGACTTCATAAGGCGATCGTCGAGTCCCTTCATGATACGTCCTGCTCTTCATCATCTGAATGAATACTAATCCCTCTGACCAAGATCTGCAGTTTTCAAGTTTCCATGTAGATACTATGTTCTGAATATCTTGATTAACCTTCTCCACACTACCCTGGCCTTGATTGGTCAAGGCTTTCCATGTGCTATTGTAAAATGGCTTAACATGCATTTCAGTTCATAAATCACTCAGTTGGCAAATGTTCTGCCATTGTCTAATTGAAGCATTTCAGGAGTCCCAAAAATACCAAATACACTGCCGTTTGTGAAAATTGCAACACTAAGAATGAAACGCATGAATTCAACGAATTTAATACCACAGGTTAGGTACATGGCAAGTAACAAATAATAAACCTTTCAAATCTACACATGACCTTTGAGCCCTAATATTCAGTATTTGGTGTGGCCTCCATACGCTGCAATCAGAGCTGCTATATGCCGTGGCATTAAATCAAAAAGGTTCTGAATAAGTTCCTGAGGGATTTCCCTCCACGCAGTTTGTTTTGAGCCCACAAATTTTGTGACACTGGTTACTGGAGGACCGTGACGCACCAGGTGCTGACCAACCATATCCCAGACATGTTCGATGGGCGAAATGTCAGGCGAACGTGCAGACCAGGGAAGCAATGGTACCCGTCGCTCTTCGAAGAAGGCCTGTACGTTCCTCGCAATATGTGGTCGGGCATTGTCCTGTTGAAACGTGGCCTATGGAGATGCCTGAAACAGGGAGAGCACCTTAGGCTCTACAACCACCGTTTGGTACCGGTTGCTGTTGAAAGTGCCCTCAATTCATAAGAATCGAGATCGGTTGTTGTAACCAATGACGCCCCAAACCATCACACCTGAAGTTTTTCCACTATGTCGCTCAACAATGCAGCTCTCCAAGTTGCACTCACCACGGTACCGCCGGACAGGTATGCAGCCATCACTGTAGGGCACTTTGAAGCGGAACTCCTCCAAAAAGACTTCATTTTGCCACTCAGCACCCCAGTGACGGTGTTCACGTACCCATTGCAGTCGGAGGAGCTTATGGCTTCTGGACAATGGATAACAACGAAATGGCATGCATGCAACCAGGCCAATCTGCAGCAGACGGCGAAGAACCATTGATGCAGACAAGTTCACACCTGTTGCAGCGCTCCAGCGTCGAGCCAACACTGTGATAAAGCTGTACGGTCCGTCATCCCGTGCTGTGGTCATGTTCCATGGTCCAGTATCTGCTCTTTGCTGCGTACGACCTTCATCTATCCACTGCTTCCACACATGCATCACTGTCGTAACAGCATGCCTGTACGAGCCGAAATGTCACGGTATGACAAACCCGCTTCCCGGAGACCGATCATTCTGCCCCGTTTGAACTCACTTACATGCCGATATGGCTCCCTTGACGTCGACGAGGCATACTGGCACTCCATTTACTGTCTCCACCTTGTTTGACAGCTCTGCACTGAATACACTGGGCGCAACACTGACCTTGTCGGACCGACACGAGAGCGCTCTGCTGGGCCTACGTGTACCCCATGTCTCCGCAAACCTAATCACTTATTGCTTGCTCACTCTTCTACACTTCCACCAAGTTTGGGGTTTTTCAGGAAATTCTTCCTTGGTGTTGCAATTTTCACAAACGGCAGTTTATTACCATTGATTGCTTGGATGCTTCGGCTCTGTTTGATGTTAATGACCTCAATTGCACGAACCAGGTCAAGTGATCTATATATACCATGCTGAAATGAAAGTTTCCATCAGGCTGGATTACATGTCGATCAAATCAACCTAGACCTGCTGATCATTGCGAAAAATACCAATCGCCTAGTAACCAAAGCTTTCTTTTGAGATGCTAGGTTTTTTGTTTGTTTGTTTTGCCAGCAGCTAGATGGCTGGTTGGAGTATGTTCCTCTAGATTACGTTGCTAAGAGTAGTATGAAGAGCCCATTTTTGTTTCCTGTTCTCGAATTATCATTCATTTATATATGCCCTTGTACACAGCCTAATAAGTTTGTTTTATAGTGTTGATTTGTCCTTAGCAAAGAATGCAAATTGTTTTTAAAACCTTTATTGAACCAGGCATAGGAAAGCAATTCAAAATGCTGAGTTGGTGTAATTCCGACAACGTTAGAATGCGACATCACTTCAAACTAAATAATGTGGTCAACAAACTCAACAGAACAAAAGATTTGTATGCATACAAAATGTTTAGTTTATCTATCCATTTAACATTTTTTACAATAAAGTCTGCGTAGAAGTGGCTTCAGTTTGATAATAACAATTTTTATTCTTTTTTGTTATACATTTCCATTGAATACTGTAATTCACAATTTCAGAGAGCTTTTAACTATACCGTATAAGCATAGAAATTCAAATCAACGTTCCTGTACTCCTTTTTCACAAAAAGAATAGGCAGTGACAACGCAGAAACAGGAGAAAGGAAGCACTGGAAGAGATGTAGCAAAACATAAAAGAGTCCTTGCCAAGGTCTCGTTGAGTTCAAGGAACTTAATACTAACACCTCAATAGTAGGAGATAAGAAGATTATCATTGTCCTTCGCCCCTCTTCTGCAGCAATTTTCTACAAGGAAACCAAATTAAGGTCCAGATGTTGCTGAGGAAAGTGTGTTTTCTTTCTCTGAAAAGTCCTACTATTAAGTGTTCTGGCCTGCAAGTACTGATGTGAAATCATTAATAAAAAGCTCGCGTGATTAGACCTGAGCAGACAAATACTTTACTAGGGAATATCTCAAGTGTATATTCACTTTCTCATCTGCTCACCTAAAGCAACCAAGCGAGATGGCTCCGAGGTAACGTGTGAGGCTCGGATTCAAGAGGTCCCGGGTTCGATTCCGTCGACCGCCCTCTGTAACCTTGGTGTTTTCGTGGTTTTCCCTCATCGTAGACGAGTTCTGGAGTGGTTTCTGGTCTACCAGGATTTCTGTTCCACCATTTCCCTTTCATTCCGTTATGTTTACATCTTTCACGGGTCCTTCTAGGTTTCGGGGCGTATGCTTCCTCCCTAGAAGGCTGGTTGTTCAACCGTTCATGTTCATCGCCCTCTCTAAATAGCTCCAGAGGTGGGACGGGTCTTCGACCTGGAATTGTTACATACTTCTGCGCGTCTCTGTGGCTTGTATGCCTCTAGCCTGTACTCTCCTATGGTGCCTTCGCTTGATTATTTGGTAGTCCAGTGGTAGTTCAATAATCTATGTGGTAGCAATGTACGAGAGTATCCTTCCGTTGTATAACCTATTTCTATACCTAAACTAGGGAAAGTATTGTATTCGACCCAGAAATTTAATACTGGAGTTCCATCGAAAATTCACATTTTAAGGCCTGTTTGCGTATGTGCTTGTAAGTGTGCATTATTCGATCGTGTGTTCGACCCCTGTCTCAAGTTGAAGTTGAGTTGATGCCTTGAGTAAATGAAACCTGTTTAAAAATGTGCAATTTTTCTTCTTTTTTACTTTCTCTACTACGTATAGTAAGTAGGGGAAGTATTGTATTCCACCCAAAAATTCGATACCGAGATTTCACCGGAAATATATATTTTGAGACACCCCGAATCCAAAATAAGCGTTTTTGGAAACATGTCCGTGTGTGTCTGTGTGTGCATGTCTGTGTGTCCGTGTATCTGCCTGTGAACAGCATAACTCAGAAACGAACATTCGGATAAACACCAAACTTGTTATTTAGGTTCAGTATCTTCCAAAGATGCGACACGAAGGTTTTCAAGAAAATCCCCCCACCCCAGATTACCCTTTACATGGAACATTTTTGGAAAATTTTAATTTTCTCAAAAATGGCTCTAACGATTTTGATCAAAATGTCATATGTTTAAGATATTTTCATGACAAATGAAATGTATATCTCGAATTTTCTGGGAATGTCTCCAAAAGTATTCTTGATTGTGAACGACTTTTGCATAACTGGTAAACCATAAGAGATAGACAAAATGTTACTACATAAAAAATGCAGATCGCATTAAAATAAACAATTTATGTCATATACGTTTTTTTTTTGAGTGAACCATTTTCGAGATATTGCTTGTTATTCCCTTAATTTTTCCAATACTTTTTCTCAAATTCCTTATTCATTTTTTTGTCCTGGTAATGCAAAGAGAATGGAATACTCCACATAGCAACCAGCTCTTAAAATATTTGACTATAGCTTAAAGCCTACCATGTTCCCCTTGCATCTACAAGAAAATTAGCAATAAGATTAACATCTCGACATCTCGATTAACATGAAGCATATGGAGAATAAGTGTTTCTAAAAATAGTTTGTACAAGAGTAGAGAAATCATGTGAGTGTAATACAACAGATATTTTTTTTAAATATCTTCATGGGCAGGATTGACTTGCAATACAAGCATTTGAGCTTAGTTTTCGCATCGTGCATGTAAACAAATCTGTATTGTCTAACTTGAATCCATTTCCAGTAAACATTAATCATGATTAACTGGGTAGAAGCATCACAATATGTATGACTAGTAGATATACAGCATATGCGATAATTGAACTCATAATGGATAGAGAACGCCGTGTTTCTGTTGTACATTTCACTTTTCTTCATTCCTTTCCTACATTTTTAAGAAAATGTGTGTTTCATAGCACCCCTTGATAGTAGAAATATTTTGCAATAAAACAAATTCATTACGTTATATTTTTTTATATTTGTTACACTTTATACAAAATAGAAACACGTGATTACTATCGTTATTAATTATTACTAAATAATTACTCTTATTATCGTCCTCCGTGGTGTAGTGGTTACCATGCTAGCCTCTAATTCCCAGGTCGCGGATTCAAACCCGGCGGAGGTCGATGGATTTTTTAGGGCGTAAAAATCCTTAGCATGGCTTCTTTCGGAAGGGAAGTAATGCCGGTGGTCCCGTGTCCTAGATTTACGGCACGTAAAAGAACCTCAAGCTTAATATAGAGGCCTCTTAGCAAAATTACCGACTTTCACGCCCAATATAAAATGGGACTCTAAGGACCCCAGCAGATATAGAGCGTCCATAAATAAAAAACTCAATTTCAGTACATGATTACAAATGACTGTAATAGTTTATTACCTTAAAGTTAGATATTTTTCTTAAAATGTTTTCAATTAAATCGCGACAGAAAATGTATTTTCTCAAAATTGAGAGAAGTTTAAAGATGAGCGCAAAACGTAACTGCTTTTAGCACTTTCGAAACCAAAGTAGAATACAGGAAATACAATTAAATATACACCATTGCTCATTCAAGTTTATTTATGTACATCAAGTGATAGTATCACTTTAGAGTTAATATATAAATGGACTAGCCTGAAGTATCTGGCGTTTCCGGTGGTTTTTTATTATACAACATACTTAAACAAAGAGTTAATTAAAACTCTAAAGACTCTATAAAGAACAAAACCAAATCTGATGTGTTACACTCACATGACTTTCTCTACTCTTGTACAAACTATTTTTACAAGCGCTTATTCTCCATATGCTTCATTTAATCGAGATATCGAGACGTTTATCTTATTGCTAATTTTCTTGTAGATGCAAGCGGAATTGCTAACCTTTAAGTGATAATCAAATATTTTAAGAGGTGGTTGCTATGTGGAGTATTCCATTCTCTTTGCATTACCAGGGCAAAAAAAATGAATAACAAATTTGATAAAAGTATACGTATTGGAAAATTTAAGGGAATAACAAGCAATATCTCGAAAATGATTCACTCTACAAAAAAATGTATACGACATAAATTGTGTATTTTAACACGATCTACATTTTTGTGCAGTACAATTTTGTCCATCTCTTATGGTTTACCAGTTATGCAAAAGTCGTCACAATGAAGAACACTTTTGGAGACATTCCCAGAAAATTCGAGATATACATTTCATTTGTCATGAAAATATCTTAAACATATGATATTTTAATCAAAATCGTTAGAGCCATTTTTGAGAAAATTAAAATTTTCGAAAAATGTTCCATGTAAAGTGTAGTCTGGAGTGGGAGAATTTTCTTGAAAACCTTCGTGTCGCATCTCTGGAAGATACTGAACCTAAATATCAAGTTTGGTGTTTATCCGACTGTTCGTTTCTGAGTTATGCTGTTCACAGACAGATACACAGACACACAGACACACACAGACATGTTTCCAAAAATGCTTTTTTTAGATTCAGGGGGTCTCAAAACATGTATTTCCGGTGAAATCTCGGTATCGAATTTTTGGGTGGAATACAATACTCCCCCTACTTACTATACGTAGTAGAGAAAGTAATTAAATAATGAGAAAATAGAATTAAAAACCACTACTAAGCAACCACAAATACCACAATTTGTAAGGATGATTTCTCGTGAATGTAGCTGAGTGACAGTTCCACGCTGTCACTTTTAGTTTTCCTCGTCGTTATTTATAGAGAAAATCCCGATTGGGAGAAAATTATGGAAGTTTAAGTAACTCTTTCTTAGTAACCAAAATTCATAAAACTCCTAAGAAAACACACGAAAGACAAAATAAAATGGTCAAAATTAATATACAGAAAAAAATTAACAGCAATAAGAAGTGGTACTTCGACTCTTTTGATGATGTTGTTGCTACCCATGCCCACTGTAATTTTTGTCATTCAGGTTTGCTTTTATGCTTATAAAAACATCTCAAACGTTCCACAGAAAGAATTTATTCAAAATTTGCTTCCTTCAACTGAAGGCTACTGTATACAAAGCTTACCAGGATGCAAAACATTAAAATATCAAATACAGACATAAATAAATAATTTTACAGAAAGAAACCCGCTTCTTACAAAAATTCAGAAAGCAGTAATTGTAATATGAGAATATCCGAACATCGGGGTATGATCGCAGAAAGTATGGATATTAATTTTGACTTATTTATCACCCTTATGTTAGCGATGTTTGAGCAACAAAGAGATTTTTGTAGTCATTGCGATTATATTGAATGCTTTAGTGTTATTTTATATGTATACATATTAAACAACCGTATGAAGCTAAACAAGTGGTATTTTGTCTGCTTTAATGCTGTTATAGGTGTTGTAATTATTTATTTGACTGTGGTATTACTCCGTGATCAAGCTCAGAGAGAAGTTCAATGAATATGTGAACTCACTGTTCTTTGTTATTTTGTGAGGCTGTGAAGGCCTAAGTAACTGTTATTCTTTGTCGCAGTAATCTGTCGTGTTATCTTGTTTTACTTGGCGCCTGTTATTGTTTTACTATTTTGAATTTTGGGTTCTTTGTCCTCCGGCTGCTATCATTACTCAGTCGAGCAAATATCTCTAAGAAGGGGGTGTAAACGGAAAGGAGTTGTTACTAAAAGATAACACTGATAAAAGAATTTGTTTTTACACCTTTGTGGCCGTCTCACTTAATTAATAGTTCACATCTGTAATCTTTATACACGCCTGACTGAAACTGTTATATTTACGAATGTAATTACTGTCGTAATAGTTGTCGCGTACTTCACATTTTGTAACTAACTTTACAACGCGAGAGATTCATCCAAACTGTATTACATTCACCTCACGAGAGATTCCTTAAGACTGCGCGACGTGTATCTCGTGAATGATTCTGTAGAATTGCATGATGTGTTCCTCGTGAATGATTCTGTAGAACTGCGCGATACTTGCTTTTAGCTAAAGAATTTATACTCCATCACCCCGACATGCATAAACATTATAATAGAGCTACTATTGGTTACTAAATCGCGCCAACATTAGCGTCTGTTTTGTAAGTCAATCACAATTACTAACACATATGCTCAAGGAAAGATATTCCCTCCATTTCTAAAGAAAGGCACGCTACCCTGACGTCATTTGTTTGTCTCTTCTAAGTGATAAACAACTCACTCCATCGCTTCATTGTTACCCACTCCTATTGTAGTTTCAGTGAGGCCGTGTAAACTTATTTCCTAACAATGCTTATAGCTAACAAACATCTAAAATCATTGTCATACAATAATGTTAATTTACACTACAATCACTCTGGCATTCACAGTGTTGTGATATAAAATACTGCCTCATCTTATGTTGGCCATGTTCAACCTATTGAGATTATCTTCAGAAAGATATAGATGGTCTTGCAAACTTCTTTAGGCATAACATAACATTAATTAACTAATCGTGTGAAATGGGGAGGAGTTTCGAATGCTAACCTAGACAATAATTTTTGCTTTGTGTCAAAGGTTTTCTGTGCCGAAATCGGTGCAACGGTGTAGAAGCCTATATGAACATACACGCACACACATATACATACTCTGACTTTCATATATTAAGGCAATGTGCAATAAAAGTCGACAGTCGAAAACAGCATTGTTATTTGTTGGTTTAATCTAGCCTTTGAAGATAACAAATCACTGTCCACATCACGTAACAAGGCCTACACATAGTTTTTGAGGAGAAACCAAAGAGAGTTGCCTTCTTGGCGTTTTGGTCATTTTATATTAAATATGGTGATTTTTAGACCTCTACCTCGAGGAAATATCAGATGTAGGAATTTTAATGGTTTTGACATTAATATTCAGCTGTTTATGTGCTATTTGTGAAAGTAAAATTATACAAAGTGATTAAAAATCGAAGATAAATATTGAAGAGGAAATGTAGGGTTTATTGGCTGAGTTGGGTTTAATTGTCGGGAGTTCCGTATATTCCTAATAATCAGCTTAACTGGTTTTAAAAGAGGGATAACAGTAATTCGAATCTAGCAAATGGGATCTCAATTCCATTCTTGGCAGCCTCGTCTTCCCCTTCATTTTTTGAGGTCCCTTAATGTCCTGGAACTCTTTCAATCTTAATTGAATTATACTGAGCCAGTGTCAGCATTTCCAGACAATCTTTGACACAGCCAAGAAAACTTCAGACAGCTTCAGCTAGAATTTACTGTCGCAAGATATAAGATTGTGTCCACCAGGAAGAAAACAAATGTTTTCTAAACATTGGTTCACTATTGGAAATAACATATTTTGATAAAAAAGAATACAAAAATCGACAGCCACATATTTAAAGGAAACACCCTCTGATATAGTAGCAATTACTTCACTTGTGATCTATGATGAGTAGTATCTCTAATGTAACCGAGCGAGATGGCTCAGGCGGTAACGTCTGTGGTCCGCATTCGGCAGTTCGTGGGTTTGATGTCCATGGCCAAACTTCCTGACCCATAGGTTTCCCCGGGTCACCAGGCGAATGCTGGGAAGGATCATTACTCCCACGAATTTCCTGTCCCTCCATTTCATCTCCATTCTCATTTTACTTCACCTTTCACTTCACTCTTTCAGGGTTGCCGGAGGTCACGGCGTGTGCATGGCAGGGGAAAAGGATGCTCTAAGGAAACTTTAGTCCTCGGACTGCGAGGATCTCCGGATCCCGTGCCCCCCAGGGGATGTGTAAGCCCATAGTGGAGAGGCTGCACCAGCCAGTATCCGGGGAGTTCAAATCTGTAAATTTCCTCCTGGTCGTGACTCTTGATCCGGCAGCCCAATGTCTCCTTTCATCTCATCCCTCCCTCCCGAGGCCACCCCGTCAGGGGTCCTAGGTACAAAAGATATGCATAGGCCGAGTCCCCCTCCGTTTCTATCCTATCCTGTGTTTAATGTAAAAATGTACAGTCCTACTTGCTAGTTCACACATGCACATTGTCGCTCCTTCCCCCCCCCCCCTAGAAATGTTCTGAAACTTGCTGTTCTATTCTCTTAATCTATTTTAGATGTTATAAATTCACTTATTTAGATGTAACAAATGCAATAAATTTATTAAATAGGAAAATGCTTTCTAAATGGCATCATTATGAAAATCAGAGCGAACTTGTTTCCTTAACTACTTGCTTACTTTGTTGGTTTTTCATGTGCTCTTATGCATAGTAATTGAGTCATTCAGAGTATAACAAAAAAAAAAACAGAAGAGTGGCAGTAGAATTATGTCGTTGCTATTTTTTATCCTTTTTTTTTTTTCAAAACTAAGAATCTTTCCTCTACTTGTGGATTTAGGCACCTGGTCTGTTTCCACATTGAGAGATCAAGTCTCTCCATCTTGATAATGGTCGGCCAACGTTTTTATTTCCTTTAGGTTGATAATGGAGTAGTATGTATGGTAATCTGTTGGTTAGCATTCTTTCAATGTGATTAAGCCAATTAAGTTTTTAGTTTTGGATTCTTTCTGTCAGGTTGTAGATGTTTATTTCTGTTTTTATTCAAAGGCGACCAGAGAACATCTTATATTATGATAACCATCGAGAGATAAGCCAGAATGACCAGACATGAAGAGCACAAAACTAAGGTTTTTTACATAAATTCACCTGAATAGTTTCAAAGCAGACATTTTGATTTAACAAAATTAGATTCAGCATCATAAGAATTTAACCCCATAGCCCTAATGCTACAGGTAAATGTATATGTAACAATAACATGACGTGTTATCATATGTTTTCATATCTGTTTTATAAAAGTTTTATTTAAAACCCTTTCTATATCCTGTCATTTACAACTATTCCCAAGAAATTGTTTCAATGCATATTTTATTAAAGGTACACAGGAGCATCCAGAAGGCTTAGGCAATTCTTTAAAGAGCAAGCTGCGATTTATATAAACATAAACTACTGTAATGGGCCATAATTTTCCTTTGAAAGCTCGTAGAAATGTGAAATCTGTTTTACAGATCTAAGTGGCTCTGGGAGAATCAGTACCACTTTGACAATTGGTTGATTTCAATGGCAATTATGAGCATTGTTGACATTATTGACAGTCTTAAGTTTGCAGTCGGAACAGAAACATGCAGTACTCACTTCGAGAGCGTGTTTTTATTGTGAAAATGTATTGGAAGACAAATTCATTGATAACAACACAACGGAATTTCAAAGAGAATTCAAAGTGCGCGATGTTCCAACAAAGACAACAATTTATCGCTAGTAAGAAAGTTGGAGACAACTGGTATATTCGTCAGTGAGAGTGGAAAACAGACCCCTCATTGAGTGCAGAGTCTGTTGATAATGTTCGAAGACGCTTAGTGAACTCTCCAAAGAAATCGTTGCGTCTATTGAGTCAGGAGACAGGCTATTCATATGGCAAATGTCAAAGAGCTGAGAAGAAATCAGATTGCGACCATAAGAGTACATATCGTGCAACAATTGAAAGAAGCAGATCATGAAAAAGAAATGCGTTATTGTCGATGGATTCAGGGTTTTCTTATTCCATGTGCAAGCATTCTCTCCATAACCTGTTTATAGATGAGGCATGATTTCATCTGTCAGGCTACATAAACACACAAAACAAGGGATACTGGGCTGCTGTAAATCCCCATATGAATCAGCAAACACCACTGCATGATGAAAAGGTTGCAGTATGTGGGTGATGTCAGCTTCCAGGATTGTTGGTCCCATTCTCTTTGTTGCGATTGTAGACACAGTAGTTTATACGGGCATCTTCAATGCATTTGTAGCGCAGCTGGATGATATCGAATTAACAGAAGGTTATTTCCAGCAAGATGGAGCAACGTGTCATACATCTAACTCCTCCATGCAACTTCTAACCAGTTTCTGATAATCGAATAAACTCAAAAGGTCTGTGCCCCCTCCCCCGGATCACCCGACCTAACCTCGCCGACTGTTTTCTTATGGGGTTATCTTAAAAATAGAATGTATAAGAAATAGACCTTGGGCAACTGCTGAAGTCCATGAATCCATTAGTAACGAAATAAGCAACATTGGCGAGGATACTCTTCGTAGAACGGCACAGAATAACGAGTGCAGATATGTATGGATGCCGGTGAGGGACACTTCCAACATTTGCTCTGAGGAACAATGAACAATGCAGCTTCCCAATTGTGGATTATACGAGGGTCGGGGCATAAGTCATGGCAACTATTTTGTTTTTGTGACAAATTGTTGTTGGAGTACAAAATGGTATGTCACAGGAAAGAAAGAGAGTCCTAGTGTGTATTGACAATGACAGATGGCACTGGGATGGCCTGTACAAGTACAGAGAGCAATGTGAAATCAGTTGTCTAGTGACCACTGTGCAAGATGGATGTAACTCATGTTGAGCAGCACTTGTACATCAATATAGTCCTTCTCCATAGGAGAACTGCCAGAGAAATCACAGGGAATTGGTGGAAGCTATTGGCAATAATGCTGGAGAGAGTAATCATTCTTCACATCACAAGACCACATAAAGTAAAGTGTCAGAAGGCTACTACAGCATTGGGTATAGGAGAATTGGAGCATCGAGCATACACTCCTGATCTGTTTCCATGTGACTTCGACCTCATACACAAGGCAAAGGAACCATTACGTGGCAGGTAGTTTTCAACAAGTGAGGACATTGAAAATGCTGTGCAGTAACAGATGATCAAATTCCCTCATGGGGAGGAAAGTGGTGACGCAGATGGTATTCAGTGCCTCTCACATCATTGGCAACTGTTTTGAACAATGCAGGAGATTACTTTAAGAGCTTTTAGAATGGTTATGTGTGCTGTGCTGTAATGAGTGAAGTATAAAACCAGTACTGTCATGTCAACTACCTTATTAAATATGTGAAGGACAATGTTGGCATTATGTTTAATGTCCATACACGTAGTTCATACCTTGTCCTGTAATGTGTATATTTCACATTTTCCACATGCGCCAGTATTCTCACAAAATAAAATAGTTGCCATGACTTATGCCCCAACCCTCGTATTCTCGCTAAGTTGTACATGTGTCCCATTATTGGTTCAAGAGTTATGGCCCTTAAAGTGGTTCAGGTTTTTATGGGTTCCACTGTAGATAACTTCTACTCCTGATTCGATTATTATACCAATATACTATTTGTATTAAGTATTTTTACTTTCTCTACTACGTATAGTAAGTAGGGGAAGTATTGTATTTCACCCAAAAATTCGAAACCGAGATTTCACCGGAAATATATGTTTTGAAACACCCTGAATCCAAAAAAAGCATTTTTCGAAACATGTCCGTGTGTACGTCTGTTTGTCTGTGTGTGTGTGTATGTGTGTGTTAGTGTGTCTGTGAATAGCATAATTCAGAAACGAACAGTCGGATAAACACCAAACTTGGTATTTAGGTTCAGTATCTTTCAGAGATGCGACACGAAGGTTTTAAAGAAAATTCCCCCACCCCAGATTACCCTTTACATTGAACATTTTTCGAAAATTTTAATTTTCTCAAAAATTGCTCTAACGATTTTGATTAAAATATCATATTTTTAAGATACCTTTATGACAAATGAAACGTATAATCTTGAATTTTCTGGGAATGTCTCCAAAAGTGTTCTTCATTGTAAACGACTTTTACATAACTGGTAAACCACAAGAGATAGAAAAAAGTTTACTACGCAAAAATGTAGATCCCGTTAAAATACACAACTTATGTCATATAAATGTTTTTTGTTCAGTGAACCATTTTCAGATATTGCTTGTTATTCCCTTAAATTTTCCAATACTTACACTTTTTCTCAAATAGGAATTCGTTACTCATTTTTTGTCCTGTTAATGCAAAGAGAATGGAATACTCCACATAGCAAGCAGCTCTTAAAATATTTGACTATCGCTTAAAGCCTACCAATTCCCCTTGCATCTGCAAGAAAATTAGCAATAAGATTACATCTCGATTAACATGAACCATATGGAGAATAAGCGTTTGTAAAAATAGTTTGTACAAGAGTAGAGAAAGTCATGTGAGTGTAACACATCAGATTTTTCCATTAAAAATTGTTACGTCTTGTGTATATTGTGTGGTTTACAGCTTACAGAAAATTCACTGAGAATGAAAGGGATATTAATTAGAAAATTCAGGATGTACATTTTTGTCATGTCAGAATCTCATACAAGAGTATTTTTGAGAAAGTAAAATAGTAATGAATAGAACGTGTTTAGAGGGCTGCTTGAGCTGCAGAGAATTCCCTGAAAATATTTTCACGTATCGTTAGATGTTGCCGGACTTATAAATGAAGTCTGGTATTTACTCAAGGTTTTTTTCTGACTTATGATGTTCACACACAAGGACATAAAGGCCTTCTTACTTTTAATTCGAAACCTGCATTTCCGGTGAATAACGCTTCCTATAATTTGGGTGTAGGTGTCTAATCGCTAAAGGAAATAATACTAGAGTAACGCTTCTAAACGCCCTGTTTCCTTTCCACTGAGGTAGATAGAGCAATGCCTTAGCGGCTTTGGTACGCATTTCGAGAAAAATATTTATTTTCTCGAAAATCCTATGGAACTAAAAGAAAGACACATTGCCAGCTATAATTATGGCAGTGTGTTCCTTTCCAGCTGAGTATTACTTTCTGGCATATCCGTACATTTATTTATTTTAAGTTCAAATGATCAGGGAGTCAACGGAGAGGCGTTTGTCTGCACAAAATTTGAAGTAAACGTCCTTACCCAGGAAACTTACCCCAACTGAGATTCGAACTCAATTACTGTGCAATATTTATTTTAACGTGTTGAATCCTAATGCTATTTTAGTAGTCATGGTCACTAAAACAATTTTAATTACTTCATTTAAAAAAAAACTAGTGTGTTACACTCACATAACCTTCCCTGCTCTTGTACAAACTATTTTAATGAACGCTTATTCTCCATCTACTTCATATTACTCGAAATAAACATTTGCAGAAACTATCGTATTGTTAATTTTCTTGTAGGTGTAAGAGGAATTGGTAGTATTTAAGCGATAGTCAAATCTTTTAAGAGCTGGTTGCTATGTGGAGCATTCCATTCCTTATGCATGTCCAGGAAATAAAAATCTGATGTGTTACACTCACATGACTTTCTCTACTCTTGTACAAACTATTTTTACAAACGCTTATTCTCCATCTACTTCATGTTAATTGAGATAAACATTTGCAGACTCTATCTTATTGCTAATTTTCTTGTAGATGTAAGGGGAAAATATATTTAAAAGGGCAATATAGAAAAACAGTAGACTTTAAGCACATACATATCTCTTAATAGCTGGTTGCTAGGTGCATCACCATGCCCTTTGCCACAGGTTAATACTCTTTGCATATCCAAGACAAAAAAAATGAATAACGAATGCCCATTTGAGAAAATAAGTATTGAAAAATTTAAGGGAATAACAAGCAATATCTCGAAATTGGTTTCTCAACAAAAAAATGTATATGACATAAATTGTGTATTTTAACGCGATCTACATTTTTTGTGTAGTAAAATTTTGTCTATCTCTTATGGTTTACCAGTTATGCAAAAGTCGTTCACAATGAAGAATACTTTTGGAGACATTCCCAGGAAATTCAAGATATACATTCTATTTGTCATAAAAATATCTTAAACATATGATATTTTAATCAAAATTGTTAGAGCCATTTTTGAGAAAATTAAAATTTTCGAAAAATCTTCCATGTAAAGGTTAATCTGTGGTGGGGGGGATTTTCTTGAAAACCTTCGTGTCGCATCTCTGGAAGATACTGAACCTAAATACCAAGTTTGGTGTTTATCCGACTGTTCGTTACTGAGTTATGCTGTTCACAGACAGACAAACGCATACACACACAAGGAAATGTTTCCAAAAATGCTTTTTGTTTGGATCCAGGAGGCCTCAAAACATGAATACCCGGTGAAATCTCGGTATAGAATTTTTGGGTAGAATGCAATATTTCCGCTACACACTATACGTAGTAGAGAAAGTAAAAAAGTATATTACATAAATTGTGTGTTTTGACGAGATCTACATTTTTGTGTAGCAACATTTTCTCTATCTCTTACGGTTTACCAGTTATGCGAAAGTCATTCACAACGAAGAGGCCTTTTGGGAACATTTCTAGAAAATTCAAGATTTACGGTTCATTTGCCGTGAAAATATCTTAAACATGTGATATTTTAATCAAAATTGTTAGAGGCATTTATGATAACATCAAAAGTTTCGAAGAATGTTCCATGTAAAGAGTAGTCTAAGATTTGGGGGGGGGGGATTTACCTGAAAACCTTCGTATCGCATCCTTGGAGGATACTAAACTCAAATACCAAGTTTGGTATTTACCCGTCTTTTCGTATTTGAGTTATGCTGTTCACAGACATACACACATATAGACAGCGCGGACATGTTTCCAAAACTGCTTTATTTGGATTCAGGGCATCTCAAAACATTTTTTTCGGTGAAATCTTGGTATTATTTATGAACAAATCGCTTTCCAATATCACATTTTTAAAAATAAAAAATAACATAAAAGGTATAAATAAAGGAAGACCAAATATATAAAACAGGGAATAAAGAAGTAAACACTAAAGAATGAACTTGATATTTGCCACCTCAGCGTACCCAGAATATCTTGTGGATGATTGTGTGCTTCTTACCCCAAGGCATTAGGTCTCCAAGGCTTTTGTAGGCTAACTTTCTCTATCCAAGGTGAGCCTGAAGAGAGCCATTATATTATGAGTTAGTGCACAGTCATTAGAAACAACATTGTAGTACTAAATTAATTCTAGATATCAATGCAAACCTAATAACACTTTGAAGCTTTGCTAAAGTATCATAGCTAGACTGAATTAACCTGAAAGACAGCTTCTTAAAGTAGATATATATAATGTGTGATCTAAGATGGGGGTATATGTAGCAAAGAGTCGTTATGAAGTTTTCGAAAATGCGGGCGCCCGCATGTTGAATAATGTTTCTTAATAATTACTTATCTGTAACTCCAGTACTCATAAAACTCCTGTTATAGCATACCTATTTCAGAGTTGAAACCTTGTGTTTGCGAAACATCTGATTAAGTCCTTAATTTGTTTTGTTGCTCCTTCATAGCATAGGATTTATTAGTTTTTTCTGCCTTTAACTTATTATTCCTTTAGAAGTAAGGTGAGTAGTAATTGGGCTAGTTAAAGAGCGATCCACAAAACCACAACTACCACCACTACCAATACCAGCAAGAGAAATTTCGTTTCGAACAATTTTTACTTTCTCTACTACGTAGGGGAAATATTCCATTCCATCAAAACTTTCGTTACTGAGAAATACAGGTTTTGAGGCCACTGTATCCAAGAAAAGCATTTTAAGAAAAACATCCATATGTATATGTCTGTAAACATCATAACTCAAAAATGAAAAGTCAGATAATACCAAACTTCGTATTTTATATTAGTATCTTCCAAGGATTCGACAGAAAAATGTTCAAGAAAATCCCCAAACCAACTACCCTTTACATGGAAAATGTTTCGAAAATTTCGATTTTCTAAAAATGGCTCTAACATTGAGTTTTATTTATGGATGCTCGTTAACTATTATGGTTCTTAGCGGTGTGAAAGACCGGTAATTTTGCTCAGGGCCTCTTATCAGGCTTGAGGTTCTCTTACGTGCCGTAAATCTACGACACGGGACCACGGCTTTACTTCCCTTCCGAAAGAAGCCGTGCTAAGGATTTTTACGCTCGAAAAAAATCCATCGCCCTCCGCCGGGTTTGAACCCACGACCTCAGGAACTAGAGACTAGCATAATAACCACTACACGGAGGATGAAAATGGTTCTAGTGATTTTGATTAAAATACCATATATTAAAGATGTTTACAAATAAAATATATATCTTGAATTTTCTGGGAATAGCCTAGGAAGTCCTCTTCATTCCGATGGAATTTTGTATAACCCTATATAACTTGTAAACGTTAAGCGATAGACGAAATCCTATCACATAATAAATGTATAACTCTTTAAAACACACAGTTTAAGTAATATAAGTTTTTTATGACATAGGCCGTTTCTGAGATATCCGTTATTAAAGGTTCAAATTGTTTATTTGTTGGCCATTGTCTTAAATTCCTTTCAACATTCAGTTGTTTCTTGCGACTGCATGGAAGAAGTTCTTAAACATTTGATATAGAGAGTAGAGAAAGTCATGTGATTGTATCACTTCAGAATTTTTTGTTTGTTTGTTTGTTAGGTCTTCCTACACCTATGCGTCCAAGGGAGGGTTGAACTTGCATGTACACTTGAAATAAAGATGATTAAAGTAATGCACCAACTCTTGGAGCTGTTTTCAGAGCATCCTACACACATTAATATTCCTATTTTCCTCTGTATTCCGACTCGGAATAACCAATCTTACAAAATCTTTCAGTATCACTGCTTGTGATCCAAAGGAGATCTGCTTCAAATTCCTGTATTTGCAAGTGTTTTCTACTTTCTCTACTGCGTATAGTAAGCAGGGGAATTATTGCATTCCACCCAAAAATTCGATACCGAGATTTAACGGGACATACATGTTTTCAGATGCCCTGAATCCAAATAAAGCATTTTTGGAAGAATGTCCGTGTGTGTATGTGTCTGGACAGCATAACAAAAACAAAAACAAAAAACCAAAAAAAAAAAAAATAAAATAAAACGAAAAGTCGAATAAATACCAAACTTGGTATTTTAGTTTAGTATCTTCCAAGGATGCTACACGATGATTTTCAAGAAAAATCCTCCACACCCAATTATCCTTTACAGGAAAATTTTTAGAAATCTTTGATTTTCTCGGCGGCGCCGTGACCGAGTGGTTAGACCGCTCGCCTCCCACCAAGACGGCCCGGGTTCAATCCCAGGGACCTGCATGTGGGATTTGTGGTGGACGAAGCGGCGTCTGGGAGGGTTTTCTCCGGGTTTTCCGGTTTCCCCCGCCATTCATTCCACCAACTGCTCCATCATCACCTTTGCTTTCATCCAATTCACCAACATTTCGTTTCATCTACTTCCTTCATCCCATACCAGGCATCGGGCTGATCACCCATCCTGGTTGTTCTGTCTGATCCATGAGTGTCTACTCCTCGAAGGGCCTCTGACCCCAGCCACCCGCCTGTAAGTCCTGGGGGTGTAAGTCCTACACAAGAGGGGGCAAACAGAAATGAATGAATGAATGATTTTCTCATAAATAGCTCAAACGATTTTTGTTAAAATACCATATGTTTAAGATATGTTCATGGCAAATGAAATGTGTATCTTGAATATTCTGGGAATGTTCCCAAAAGTCCTTTTTATTTTCAATGACTTTCGCATAACTGGTAAACCTAAGAGATAAACAAAAGTTTACTGCACAAAAAATTTAGTTCTCGTTAAAACGAACAATTTATGTCATATACATTTTTTTTTTTCAGTGAACCATTTGTTTGAATTTGTTATTTGTTTGAATTTTCCAATAGTTATACTTTTTCTCAAATGGGGATTGGTTATTCGTTTCTTTCTTTGTTTTTTCCTTATGTCCTGGACATGCAAGGAGAATAGAATGCTTCACATAGCAACCAGCTCTTAAAAGATTTAGCTATCGCTTAAAGCCTACCATATTCTTCTTGCACCTACAAGAAAATTAGCAATAAGATATCTTCTTCAAATGTTTAACTCAATTAGCATGAAGTTAATTGAATGAGCGTTTGTAAAAATAGTTTGTAAAAGAACAGAGAAAGTCATGTGAGTGCAACATATCAGAGTTTTCCACTACTTAATTATAGTAAGCAGAAGAAACAATGTATTCACCCAAAAATTTTATAATTCAGCTGAAATACATGTTTTGAGATTCCTTGGACCAAATGAAATCATTTTTACTTTCTCTACTACGTATAGTAAGTAGGGGAAGTATTGTATTCCACCCAAAAATTCGATACCGAGATTTCACCGGAAATATATGTTTTGAGAGTCCCTGAATCCAAAAACAGCATTTTTGGAAACATGGCCGTGTGTCTGTCTGTGAACAGCATAACTCAGAAACGAACAGTCGGATAAACACCAAACTTGGTATTTAGGTTCAGTATCTTCCACAGATGCGTTTTCAAGAAAATCCCCCACCCCAGATTACCCTTTCATGTAACATTTTTCGAAAATTTTAATTTTCTCAAAAATGGCTCTAACGATTTTGATTAAAATATCATATGTTTAAGATATTTTCATGACAAATAAAATGTATATCTTTAATTTTCTGGGAATGTCTCCAAAAGCATTCTTCATTGTGAACGACTTTTGCCTAACTGGTAAACCATAAGAGATAGACAAAATGTTACTACACAAAAAATGTAGATCGCGTTAAAATACACAATTTATGTTATATACATTTTTTTTGTTGAGTGAACCATTTTCGAGATATTGCTTGTTATTCCCTTAAATTTTTCAATACTTTTCTCAAATGGGAATTCGTTATTCATTTTTTTGTCTTGGATATGCAAAGAGTATTAATCTTTGGCAAAGGGAATGGTGCTGCACCTAGCAACCAGCTATTAAGAGATATGTATGTGCTTAAAGGCTACTGTTTTTCTATATTGCCCTTGTAAATAATATTCCCCTTACATCTACAAGAAACTTAGCAATAAGATAGAGTCTGCAAATGTTTATCTCGATTAACATGAAGTAGATGGAGAATAAGCGTTTGTATAAATAGTTTGTACAAGAGTAGAGAAAGTCATGCGAGTATAACACATCAGAATTTTAGATAAGGGTTCCAAAACTTGGAGTTTACGTTCAGAATCATCCAAAGAGGAGACGCGAAGATTTTCAACAAAACATTCTCGTCGCAAATAACCTTTCACAAGGAAGAAGTTTCGTTATGCTTTACTTACCCAAAAGTGGTTCTAATGATTTTTATTGCATCCCCAAGTACACGCTCTGAGATTTTAAAAGAAAGATATCTAAACATGGCTTTAGACATAAAATAATATAGCACTTATGGTCATCAGCCACATTACAGATGCTTAGGAACGTGTTCATCATATTTTGGTTCGATAGCAAGTATACATCCCCAACAATGAACCGATGCCGGTTCCCCACTTGACATGGTCATACTGTGACGTATCAGTAAGTTCACTGTCATCACCAGAGGCACTGTTGTGTTGCATTGTCGCTACTACACATACCATTATTGGGTTTCTTTCATTTTTCGGCTTAACGATCCCTCATTTTGGCGCGGAGGGCTCTGTTTGAAATCGTCTGGTATGACGCCAAACATGTCTGGCTTGTCTAGACACGGTTGAAGCGAGATATAGATAGCATCACTTGAGTGAAAGAGGTCGTCGTAGCAAGACGTGCGTGTGGTCAGTCCACGGCTTCGAGGCATCTCCCTCCATCCTCTCTTTCTAGTTCATAATGTAGTCTCACCAAACGTTTGTCAATAAATTCCAAGTAATGTGTGTTTTGTAAGGTTTTTTGTGTAATGTAAAACCCTACGCCTTCCTCTAAATCTACGCACCAAGGTTCCCGTCTTCTTGTTGTTAGCGAGTTGCTGCCATCCCCCATGTGCGTGTTGAGGTGACCTAAATTTAATCATTTTCTGGAAACCTTTTGGCCCTCACTGCAGCATGTAACAATACTAAACACTGAAGATCACCGTGTACCATCTTCTATTAGCACTCCATAAACAAATCAGTCCAGCGTACTAGCCCAAACTTTGTATCATGGTTGTACCCTGCTCCTAATGGTTGTCGTTTCTAACACTCAGCATATGCCTATTACATTCGGGGGTATCTCATTCCATAAGAGATGACTAGAGCAAATTCTAAGGTGGAGGCACTAAGCGGGCGGAATCTGTTGCTTCCGATGGTAGGGTGATGAAGAGGATGCCCATGGATGAGAGGAACTAGAGCTTTTACCGTGGACCCCAAACCACGTTGGGCCTTAGGGATACTTCACATGAGCAAGTCAGAGGGGAAGGCCTGGATAGGGCCGACTTAAAATCGCCACCCCAGAGCTGGGATCAAACCCCGGACCCTCAGTAAACGGGAAACAAAATCACTGCACTATCCCGGCGCTTTACTTCTAATGGTAAGGTTAGGAGTAAGTAGACGGAGGAGCCTACAGTAACTGGAGCAGCACCCCAAGTAGGCCATTGTGGACTCTTTTTGCTTCCAACGTGACCTCTGGTAGAAAGGGATGCAGAGAAGTCTCGAAGGACTACCACATCCGGACTACGATGTGAGTTAGCAAAATCGGGGTCTTTAACGATTCCAACATGGCAACAATCCTGATGTTAGCTAGTGCTGCCTCGCAGTCCAAGGGTACCGGCTGCAACCAAATTCCACCGTCCTGCCACAACACTCCAACCGCCGTAGTCTCGTCATATATTTCTGAAACATTGAGTTGAAACAGATGAAAGGAAATAATGGACAGGAAATTCGTGGTATAAGGGGGAATACCGACTCGGGGAAACCAAGAAAGAAAAACCATGGCAAGAGTGACCGGCCCAACAGGAATCGAACACAGGACCTCCCGAATGAGACCCTCACAAGTCCGGGGAGCCATCTCGTTCAGTTAACGGTAAGATAAAGAACGCGCATAGGCTCTTACCGAGATTAGTCAATTCCTTTAGAATACGTTACCGTGGAACTCGTAACAGGAGAGATTACCTCTTTAGGACTCATTCAACATCTTAGTATGCACAGTTTCCTGCAAAGAGGACCTATGAATTTAAGTGGTCCATTGAACGTAATACAGGGATTGCGAAAAGGTGATTCACGACGACATTTGGGCCATCTTCGTCGCTTTCCATCAGAACTTTGTCTTTTCGATTTATATGAGTATTTTACATGCTGCTAGATGGTGTTACCATCTTGCCTATTCCTAGATCTCGGAGAAGGTGGGCATTTTCGCTACTCATTTGTTTCTTTTATGTTGTTTATATATACATTGTTTATGTACACTGTTTATATATGTATATACTCTTTTTGTTTAGTTCATAAAATTGTGTATGATTGGCTTTTGGATGCTCTTTGACAAATAAATATTTATTGTGTTTATTTGGTTGATTGATGAAGGTAGGTTATACACCAAGTTTCAAAGCAGTCGATTTCACCGTTCCTTAGTAACCCTTTTTCTTTTGGAATGCATTTAACGTCCTTTTAACAACTTAGATGCGTAAAGATGGTGTAGGAAATATATGAAATGGTATGCTTATTGACTCGGGGCTCACTGAGCTGAATATTACAGGACATTTCTCTTATATGAGGGTAAGGGAAAATTCAGGAACAAAAAACTTCTAAACAATTCGTCCAACCGAGATTAGAACTCGGATCCTCTAGGTTGGAAGGCAGATACCCTACCCTCACATTATAGTGGACACTGTTTTAATTATTTTACTTTCTCTACTCGTGTAAAGTAGGGCAAGTATTGCATTCCATCCAAAAATTCGATACCGATATTTAACAGGAAATACATGCTTTGAGGTCCTCTAAATCCAAAAGGAATTTTTATGAAACATTCGTGTGTCTGTCTGTATGTCAGCGTGTCTGTGAACAGCATAACTCAAAAACGAAAATTCGAATAAATATCAAACTTGGTATTTAGTTCAATACCTTCCAAAGATGCGACATGAAGATTTTCAAGAAAATCCCTTACCCCAGACTATCCTTTACATGGAACATTTTTCGAATTTTTTATTTTCTAAAAATGGCTCTAACGATTTTGATTAAAATACTGTATATTAAAGATATTTGCGTTACAAATAAAATTGATTCTTAAATTTTCTGGGAATAGCCTGTGAAGTCCACTTCATTTGGAGGAAATTTTGTATAATCTTATATAACTGGTAAACGTTAAGGGGTAGATGAAAACATACCACAGAAGATGTAGATCTCTTTAAAACATACAATTTATTTCAAATAGTTTTTTTTGGCATATGCCGTTTCTGAGATATTCATCATTAAATGTTCGAATTGTTCATTAATTATTGGTGGTTCTTTAAAGTACTTTCAATATTCAGTTGTTTCCCGTGATTACATCGAAATAGTATGGAATTTTTAGGTTTATTTGGATTAAAATGCAGTAGATAGAAAAGTAAGCCTGAGTAAGAATAGTTTGTAGTGAAAGCTATGTGAATGTATCACATCAGAAATTGTTTTACATCAAGTTATCCTGTTATACACATTAACAATGGTCACTTATTCAAAACAGCTTTAAATATGTTAGAGAGTTTGTAGTTTCCCTACTACGTATAGTAAGTAGGGGAAGTATTGTATTCCACCCAAAAATTTGATACCGAGATTTCACCGGAAATATATGTTTTGAGACCCCCTGAATCCAAAAAAAAAGCATTTTTGGAAACATGTCCGTGTGTGTCTGTCTGTCTGTGAACAGCATAACTCAAACGAACAGTCGGATAAACACCAAACTTGGTATTTAGGTTCAGTATCTTCCAGAGATGCGACACAAGGTTTTCAACAAAATCCCCCACCCCAGATTACCCTTTACATGGAACAGTTTTTGAAAATTTTAATATTCTGAAAAATGGCTTAAACGATTTTGATTAAAATATCATATGTTTAAGATATTTTCATGGCAATTGAAATGTATATCTCGAATTTTCTGGGAATGTCTGCAAAAGCATTCTTCGGTATGAACGACTTTTGCATAACTGGTAAACCATAAGAGATAGACAAACTTTTACTACACAAAAAATGTAGATCGCGATAAAATACACAATTTGTCATATACCATTTTCGAGATATTGCTTGTTATTCCCTTAAATTTTCCAATACTTATACTTTTTCTCAAATGGAAATTCGTTATTCATTTTTTTTGTCCTGGTAATACAAAGAGAATGGAATACTCCACATAGCAACGAGCTCTTAAAATATTTGACTATCGCTTAAAGCCTACCAATTTCCCTTGCATCTACAAGAAAATTAGCAATAAGATTAACATCTCGATATCTCGATTAACACGAAGCATATGGAGAATAAGCGTTTGTAAAAATATTTTGTACAAGAGCAGAGAAAGATGTTAGTGCAGCAAATCAGATTTTTTTATAATGTGTATAAATTTAACATTTGTTGTACCTATGTATTGAAGCTATTAAAAACATCACCCGATTCTTTATAAGTGCTTTCTCTTACAACTTCTCTAATCGCAGAATTGCAGTTAAAGTTAGAATTAATATTAAGCTATTGAGTTTGGATTTTAATGATTTTATGAAGTTATTCTGTGATTAGATATGTTTTATAAAAGTCTAGTTTTATTCGTGATAACTGGCATAATCTTAAAAAAAAGCTGCTGATTAGATATGTTTTATAAAAGTCTAGTTTTATTCGTGATAACTGGCATAATCTTAAAAAAAAGCTGCTGATTAGATATGTTTTATAAAAGTCTAGTTTTATTCGTGATAACTGGCATAATCTTAAAACAAAGCTGCTGATTAGATATGTTTTATAAAAGTCTAGTTTTATTCGTGATAACTGGCATAATCTTAAAACAAAGCTGCTGATTAGATATGTTTTATAAAAGTCTAGTTTTATTCGTGATAACTGGCATAATCTTAAAACAAAGCTGCTGATTAGATATGTTTTATAAAAGTCTAGTTTTATTCGTGATAACTGGCATAATCTTAAAACAAAGCTGCTGATTAGATATGTTTTATAAAAGTCTAGTTTTATTCGTGATAACTGGCATAATCTTAAAACAAAGCTGCTGATTAGATATGTTTTATAAAAGTCTAGTTTTATTCGTGATAACTGGCATAATCTTAAAACAAAGCTGCTGATTAGATATGTTTTATAATAGTCTAGTTTTATTCGTGATAACTGGCATAATCTTAAAACAAAGCTGCTGATTAGATATGTTTTATAAAAGTCTAGTTTTATTCGTGATAACTGGCATAATCTTAAAACAAAGCTGCTGATTAGATATGTTTTATAAAAGTCTAGTTTTATTCGTGAATACTGGCATAATCTTAAAACAAAGCTGCTGATTAGATATGTTTTATAAAAGTCTAGTTTTATTCGTGATAACTGGCATAATCTTAAAACAAAGCTGCTGATTAGATATGTTTTATAAAAGTCTAGTTTTATTCGTGAATACTGGCATCATCTTAAAACAAAGCTGCTGATTAGATGTTTTATAAAAGTCTAGTTTTATTCGTGATAACTGGCATAATCTTAAAACAAAGCTGCTGATTTACAACTGCACCTTTTATCTCAATTCCATTTCTTCCCAATATCTGTATCGGCAATAGGTGTTAGAATTCTGCTTTTCACACACTGATCTCTTGTACACAGAAACAGATTTTGCAAAGAGGTGTGTAAACATAACTCGTTGTTGCATGGGATATTCGTCACTACACCGGTTTTCCAAATGTGCGCCCCGCCCCTGGTCACGTGAGCCCAAGCTGGGAGTGGTCCCGAGCGCCCAATTTGGAGCGACGCTGTAGTCCCCTCTGTCCGATAGCACGAGCCGCTGCGTAAACTCGGTGTGTGTGTGTGTGTGTGTGTGTGCAACGGATCATTCGGCCTACAACGCGCAGGGCTGTCACAAGTTCTCTTAGCAATATCAATAATCATTTTACTGTCAATAAAACTTTGAGTTCTTTGTTGTATTTGCAGTGTATGTATTTAAATTGCCTTAAAATTGCATATTAATTATAATTATACAAACCCTAACCTACGAAATACCTTTATCTCCCAAAAGTGCTTTCTAATGTGGTTTCGTGCCTGCAAGCAACCTATTGATACATACACCCCAATCATAAGGATCCCTAATAAACCTTGGCATAGGGATATTCGTATTAAAGTTGTGATTTCTACAAAATTTAACCAATTTATCACATACTCAATTATAACTGAAAATTAATTTTCGTGTTCTTAAGTACCGTCAAGTGTACAGAAACTTGCCGAAGCTTTCGCTTCCCTATAGTGTTTTTCTTTATTTTGTAGCGGTTCCCTTGGTAGGACCCCACTACGTTGGTTATGATGGATGCTGTGTTACGTACCTGTAGGTGTGCCCGTACTCTTGTGCTATAACTTAAGGTTCTCGTATACTGGAATCTGATGATCGTGTATCTGTATTCTTGGTGTGTATGTTAGTATGTTGTAATTATTATTTTATAATTGTGCCACGGCTGCTGTATTTGTGTCGGACAGTACTTGCGTCTTGTCAGGGTTGGGCATGGAGAAGGTTAAGATATTTTGCGCACACGTATTCTGCTAACTATTTCACTTGTACGAGGGGCACTATTTATATCTTGAGCCTAATAATTAAAACAAAGTAATTTCTGAATGAAAACTGCTTTATTGTTTTTTCAAAATATTCTCCTTTATGATCAATACACTTTTGTATCCGTTTGAACCATTTGTCAAAGCATTTATTCCAGTCTTCTTGAGACACCTCCAAAACATGGTTTTTGAAGGTATCAACGGCTTCTTCTGCCAAAGAAGATCATTGTCCACGCAATTTATTCTTGATGTTCGGGAACAAAAAGAAGTCATTGGGTGCCAAATCAGAACTGTATGGCGGATGTCCCATCAATTCGATTTTTTGAGCCTTCAAATACCTTGTTGTTAGACGAGATGTGTGTGCGCTACCATTGTCTTGATGAAGAACGATCCTATGGTTCTTGTTGGTTTGCCTTACTTCACCGAAGACTTCCGGCAAACAAATGGTTGTGTACCATTCGGCATTGACCGTTTTACGTTCCTCTAAAGGCACTGTTGCCACATGGCAAATTTTGCTGAAAAAGCAGGCTACCATTTGCTTCGAAGTGCTTCGAGTGCGAACAACTTTTGTTGGATTTGCTTCATCTTGAAACACCCATGCAGTCAACTGCTGTTTACGTTCCGGCTCATACGCATAGATCCATGATTCGTCACCTGTTACAATTTTATATATGTCTTTTGAGGCACGCCTTGAGCATTTTTGTACACAAATCGACACGAGCACCTTTTTGAGATTGCGTAAATTATGTGTGATCCAACTAGAGCAAACCTTTTTCACGGCTAAGTAATCATGCAATATTTTATATATGCTGATCGAACTAATGCCTAGGGTTGCCTCAATCTCACAATATCTCGCATGACGATCTTTCATTATTAGTTTTTGCACAGCATCAATGTTTTCTGGCACAACAACTAATTTTGCACGACCTACACGAACTTCATCATTGAGCGAACGTCGGCCACGATTAAATTCGTTATACCAGCGTTTCACAGTGGCAAAGGATGGAGCTTCGTTGCCAAATGGGGAGGTTAGTTGATCGATGCACTCTTGTTTTGATAAGCCACGTCGAAGGTCGTAATAAATCATTGCACGAACATTTTCACGAGTTAATTCCATGTCTTTGTTGACACACAATTTTCAAGTTAGTGTAAACAAAACAAATGACGCTCTATTGACAAAATGTTTGAAGTAGATTATGGTCAAAAATGTCAAACTTTCCATTGGAAACGTCAGATGGCACCTACAATGTTCAGGGTTGCCAAGGCTCAAAATATAAATAGCGCCCCTCGTATTTTAAATGAACCACATTTGATATTCACAATTCACTATTATCTTTGTTATGTTCAAATATATAACTGGTAGACTTTAAATACGTAGTTTTAGCGTCTATTCAGAGACGAGCTTCTACATCAACTTCCTACTCGAACACTGACAAGCTTCTGTTAGCGTTCCTTCCAACCGTTCTTCTTAAAGTATGTATTTGAATTATAGGCATGTATCAGTGTACCTGATTGATGTTACTGTCCAATAACATTCAATAACAGTTTATGTTACTAATATATGTTTACAGACTTCCATCATCTTAATTATGAATCCAAAGTTCGTTACATGCTTACGTAGTTGCTACTTCATTTCTCGTAATTTTATATTACTGGTTATATAGCTAACAACGGTCTTTCCCCCTCATATTATATTTTATATGTTCTAACGTTATATACTTGTTCTCTACCATGTGTAGATTAGGAATATATGTGTTTTAACATCCTCTTAATTATTATACGTACAATATTAGCAAAACAATACATAACATGTAAAACGTAGAACAAAAAACATTAAAGAAAGAAATTATTAATGCGTTAATGCTGAGAAGCTGTGAATTAGATATCTTATTACATTAATTAGGTATTTTATTAGTTTTTCCGTGGCTAGTACTGTATATTGCTTCAGTTTAATTCTGGTAGAAAACCTTGCGGTGGGAAGACTAGATTTGTAGCGGAATATGATGGTTGGTTAGGTGATTGCTGTCGGATGTGATGCCCTGGTCTCGTTGTCGTCCGCCTTAGAGTGCTGCAGTAACGTCTATGTAACAACGTGGCAAAGGTTTTGTAAAATATATTCCCGGATGAGCTCTCTTTATCTCAGGGTTTGCTATTCTCGGTTTTGATAAGTTCTTAAATCTATACGCAGCAAACCGATACAACTCATTTATTGTAGTGCAGTTAAGTTGGTAATACATTTTGTTGACAACAATAATAAGATTAAGCTTTGCTTTTTTCGATGTAGTATTTATTTTAAATCATACTTTGTAGCGGGAATTCGTCGATCCTGCGTTGTGGTGGTCTTCTGCAGTGTTCTTCCTCGGCTATTGATGCTCGTCGGTTGTTGTGTATTCCATTCCTAACTATATCTAATTATTAATTCCCAGGTTATAGTGGGTGAGACAAGTTAAAAAATACACTGCAAGTTTCCCTTAATCAATGAAATTTATTCACAGTTGGAATAATTATGGGCGGGTAGCTTTTCCCATTATTATAATTCCACCACTTTAAATTGGTCAGCAGCCTAGCTATCTGTACACGCACTCCCACCCTTGTGCACTCATGTGCATTTGTAGTACCTCGTGTTGACGTGAATTCTTGAAGATCAGTTAGAGAGAGTGGGCTCTGAGGCCTTGTCTGCCCTTATATACGGGGGCCTAGTGACACTCACCTCCGCATTGTAACGACGTTTCCTATTGGTCCTCAGACCGCGTTACCTTAACATGTATGAGAATGTGTGGCTTCAGATCCGTGTGCATACGCGTCACCTTGGAGCGTTGTGAAGCCAGTTCCATATCTCCGTCTCTTTCTTTTCTCTGTCTGTCTCTTTATATTTCTCCGTACCGTTTCCGATTCCCTGCCCATTGGCTTGGTGAAAGGTACGCTCTTTATGCTTTCCTGGAATTTTGCTAGCTCGCCCGTTTCTTACAATCAGCTCTGTACAAATGTTAGATGTTGAATATTAGTGAATTATATTATTACTGTACAATTCTTATATGTATGGTTCCCCTTTCATATGTATAATACATACCCTTTCAACTTGTAGATGAAAATATTATATACAAGTAATTCAGTTCTTGTTTATATCATCGTACGGGGAGTATAATAACTTCGCTTTTTATAAGCCTCAACCCGTTATTACTTTATTAATTATTAATGATTCTAATACCTTAAGCATTTTACTACCTCCTTTGTCCTTTTTGGCGGAAATAGTCACGTGGATGAATAATAATTACATATTTAATTAGTGGTGTCTGTCCACCAACTTGAAGAAATGTTTTATGTTTATTTAACTTGGCAACGAGTAGAAATAATGTTTTGTTACCTTTTTACTTTCTCTACTACACATAGTAAGTAGAGGGGGTGTTGTATTCCACCCAAAAATTATATGTCGAGATTTCACTGGAAATACATGTTTTGAGGCCCCTTGAATCCAAAAAATTTTTTTTTATAAAAACGATCGTGTGTCTGTCTGCATATCAGTGTATCTGTGTGTCTGTGAATAGCATAACTCAAAAACGAAAAGTACCAAACTCAGTATTTAGATTCAATATCTTCCAAAGATGCGACACGAAGATTTTCAAGAAAATCCGCCTACCCCAAACTACGCTTTACATGGAACATTTTTCGAAGTTTTTTTCTAAAGAATGGCTCTAACGATTTTGGTTAAAATGCTATACATTAAAGATATTTACATTACAAATAAAACTGATATCTTAAATTTTATGAGAAAGCCTGTGAAGTCTACCTCTTTTGAAAAAAAGATTTGTATAAACTTATAACGTTAAGCGACAGACAAAGTCGTACTACACAAAAATGTAGATCTCTTTAAAGTATACAATTTATTTTAAATAAGTTTTTCTTGACATAATCCATTTCTGAGATATCCATTATTAAAGGTTCGAATTGTTCATTTCTTGGTCATTCTCTTAAGTTATGTCAACTTTCAGTTGTTTCTCGCGATTTCATGGAAAACTGAGGCAGTATTTTTAATACTTGAATAATTTTAATTAAATTACATAATATGTAAATTCAATAACAACCCGCCTTGAAGCAATATGTATGTAATAATTTATAAATTATTATGTAACAGTCATTGCAAATGCTTATATTATTGTAAAACTGTTCAAAACTGTTATGTGAATGCATTATGTAATTTAATAATGTAAGAGCTGTGAGAATAATAAGTTTAACGTTGTTAACAATGAGGTAACAATGAGGTAACCTTGAGGCAATAATGAGTTTGAGAGTTTGAATACTACTAGTCATGATTAGGGCAGCAATAATGTAAATCTTGTGACAGTTTTTAAAATAGCCAATCAACAACCAGATAAAGCTTTAATTAAATGCGACTATTAAATTCTATTGGACTAGGATTAGCCAATCAGAGACTTGAAATACAGAAACTTACGGGTTTTGAACGGTTGAAAAATGTTCAGTTGCCTGTACTCCTTGGTAGTGACCGGATGGAAGATGTGTTCTCTAAAGAAATATTACGTATTCGTGTGAAACAAAAATTATGTATACGTGTTAACAAAGTGCAAGATATCAAATTAAAGAATCTGAAAGCTCTTGATATCAGTGTAGTGCTATTTAATTTGTGTAAAGGATTAATAAAAAGAAGTGAATTTAAACTTAAAATCTGTGTAAGCCTACATTCTTGTTGCACCACGCCCTGATTAAGAGCTACGTGACTCTAAAACAATACTGAAGCAGTCGAGGCAAACATAAACATAAATAATATCTATAGAACCAGTTTAATAACAAAGTTAATATAATATTTTTTTTAAATTTGGAGTGTAACAACAAAAATACATCTTCAAATAGGCTTTGCATACGTAGCAACATATTATGTAACAAACAACCTATTTTAAAATGGCTTACCAAAGCGTAGTGCAAACTTCTTAAACAAAAACGTAAAGAACAATAATAGATCTTCAAGTTGGCTTCCCAAGCGTGTGGCTAACAACAGTAAAACTTCAACAACAATAAACTACAACAGTTAAAGAACAATACTACTTCAAAACAGTGTGGAATTTTAAGGCCAACATATAGCATCCATTTCTTAAACATTTGACTATCTTGTTCCCTTTATGTCTATAACGAAATGTGTAATGTGGCTATTTCTGCAAAGGTTTATTTAGATTAAAATGAAGTAGATGTAGCTTTAGTAAGAATAGATAAACGATAGAGGATAGAGAATGTCATATAAACGACAGAGGGGTAGAGAAAGTCATGTGAGTATTACAACAGAATTTTGTTATTTTATCTTACTATAAATGTTTTGTTACAATAAATGTTTTTAATATTGAATCTGGTAAAATAACAATTAATGACATGTGAAGTTACTTTAACGTTACTTAGTAAAGCAATTTAAATTATTAGAAAGAATATGAAGCTTTTTTGGTCGTTTTCATGAAACCCGTGGAAATTACATCAGTAGTTTCTCATTTCTTATTTATTCTTTATCTTTCTTAGCATACTTAAACAAGTGTAATTAAACTTTTAACACAATTCACGATATTATTTCTGTTGCAACCTTTATTATCTGTGTTCCACACAAGTCCTGCGTGAGCCAATACCTTTTCGTTTGAATTCAAACCCAAAACACATGCACTTACCTAGAATAAAGGTTCAGGTGTAGGCGAGCGGCGATAGTTGAGGAGCACAGAAACATTTCACCTAAATGGCTAGAAGATATTCTTCGCATGATGGTCCACAGCATCCCCTGGTTGGCTCCGTCTCGTATTGGTTTGACGTCAAAAGTCTGTCACTCAAATGTTAACCTATGGACACAGGTCGGTTTCAGGCTCAGGAGCGAGGAAAAGGGAGGAGTAAAACAAGCATTAAGATGAGTGCTAAAACCAGATAGGGGGGGCTGGACATGGCAGAGGCGGTTTAGTATTTTCCTATCAACACAAAAGTAATGTCTAAAATGCCCCATATGATGAAAATCTGAAATTTTATGCTTTTAAACGTTGTATTTTGTTCCTCCAAATGACCTCTTTACCATAAAAATTAAATGTTGTGTAACGCTAAAGCATTTACTGAAAACTTTCATAAAGGTGTGACACTTTTAACCTTCTAAAACTCAATCGTATATTAAATTATGAAAATCCTAAACTCAGAACATTGCTTGATGCCAAGATGTCTCTTCAGCTCTCTTTATCGACCTTCAAAGATCGTATAATGAACATTTGAAAGAAAATTAACAAAAACTGCAGCATTAGAAATATATTTAAGTGTAAGAAAATATGAAAAAACCACGTTTTTAAATTTCACGTAGATTTCTACACACCGTGCTCAACCATTTAAATGTCGTGTTTGGGATTTAAACAGCCACATTTGCATCCTGATTGCATAGTGTTTATAGATTTTTTTATGTTGAAACTTTAAAAAAAATGTTGTGCTTTTTGGAAATTTTCTAAATTTCCAAAATGTAGTATCCAGTAAACTCAAAGTCTTCAGAATGGAAATTATATTCTTTAGTCCCGGTATTATAAGCACAGATTTCACAATTAGTTTTGTTTTCCCTAGTACATCTTAATAAAATAATCTGATTAAACATTGCTAAGAGTGGCAACATTGCTTGTATTTATCTCCCATCAGACAAACACCTTGGATTTGAAGCAGCAGCTAATTAGAGACATTTTCTTGTATGTGATTATGATTATATATTTAAATTTATATTCTTCTTTAAGCCTCATATACAACGTTAGTACTAAAATTAGTTTCTATGATATTGCAACACCAAGAAGGAAATACATGAATTCAACGAATTTAATACCACAGGTAAGGTACATGACAAGTAACACATGATAAACATTTCAAATCTATACATGACCTTTGAGCCTTAATATTCAGTATTTGGAGTGGCCTCAATGCGCTGCAATTAGAGCTGCTATACGCCGTGGCATTGAATCAAAAAGGTTCTGAATAAGTTCCTGAGGGATTTCCCTCCACGCACTTTGTATTCGAGCCCAGAAATCCGTGACACTGGTTACTGGAGGACCGTGACGCACCAGGTGCCGACCAACCATATTCCAGACATGTTCGATGGACGACATGTTAGGGCGCTGATGACCTTAGCTGTTTAGCGCCCTTAAACCGCACCTCATCATCATCACGACGACATGTCAGGTGAACGTGCAGGCCAGGGAAGCAATGGTACCCATCGCTCTTCGAAGAAGGCTTGTACATTCCTCGCAATATTTGGTCGGGCATTGTCCTGTTGAAATGTGGTCTGTGGAGATACCTTGAAGTAGGGGAAGTATCTCAGGCTCTACAACCACCGTTAGGCACCGGTTGCTATTCAAAGTGCCCTCAATTCGTAGGAAGCGAGATCGGATGCTGTAACCAATGGCGCCCCAAACCATCACATCTGGCGCTTGTCCGCTATGTCGCTCAACAATGCAGCCCTCCAAGTTGCACTCACCACGGTACCGCCGGACACGTATGCAGCCATCACTGTAGGACTCGTTGAAGCGGGACTATATTTTGTCACTCAGCACCCCAGTGACGGTGTTCACGTGCCCATTGCAGTCGGAGGAGCTTTTGGTTTCTGGAACAATGGAAGCCGACGTAATGGCATGCATGCAGCCAGTCCAACCTGCAGCAGACGGCGACGAACCGTTGATGCAGACAAGTTCACACCTGTTGCAGTGCAAACACTGTGGATGAAGCTGTACGGTCCGTTATGGCTATGCGGACAAGATGACGACCTTCGTCTATCCACTGCTTCCACACACACATCACTGCCGTAACAGCATTCCCTGTGCGAGCCGAAATGTCACAGTATGATAAGCCCGCTTCCCGGAGACTAATCATTCTGTCCCGTTCAAACTCACTCACGTACCGATATGGCTCCCTTTGACGTCGACGAGGCACACTGGCATTCCATTTATTGTTTTCATCTTGTTTGATAGCTCTGCACTGACTACACTGGCCGCAACACTGACCTTGTCGGACCGATACGAGTGGGCTCTGCTAGGCCTACGTGTACCCCATCTCTCTGCGAACCTAATCACTTATTGCCTGCACACTCTTCTACACTTCCATCAAGTTATTTGGGAAATTCTTTCTTGGTGTTGCAATTTTCACAAACGGCAAACAGTATATATATATATATATATATATATATATATGTGTGTGTGTGTGTGTGGTGTGTGTGTATTTATTTTCGCACTGTAAACAAATAAAGATGTTTAAAAAAATTAGAAAGTGTCAATTTTATTAACATTAGTCTGGTATGTCCCTTTAACTCAACTAGTAGATTTTTATGAATAGTTAGGGAATGTTCAATTCAACGTAAAGGTCTTTAAATTATCTGGATTCTACCAAATAATATCGTTAAAATCCCAAACCTTAAATTCGGGATATCTAAGAAAATTTAAGAACAAACACCTTTTGAATCCTAAAATATTTACAGAAATATGTCAAGAGCACCGCAATTTATCCTCAGAAAATCTGGAGCTCTAGACTTGCATTTATTTTCACTATCTCAGGAGTAAAATGATAAAAGTCATATGATATACACATAAAATAAACTTACCGTTACAAGTATCAACATGGCACTTTAATTTCCGTCAGTAGTCGAACAAATAAAGGTCGAGATTAAAACGATTTATGGTTAGCGTTTCTAAGAAAGAAAGGAAAAAGGAAGGAAAGTAAAATAAAAACTATCAATTCAGAACGATGAAACTGTCAAGACAGACGTCTGTGATTGATTGAAGTTCAAAGCATTTCTCTTCCGGATTGGTCGCTTGATACATGAGAGAAATAATATTTCTAAAAGCGGTAAAATGGTACACAGTAACGATGACTTCTGGATAGATAGAGAAGGTGTTTTCTATTTTTAAGTGCAATAATAGTTCAATATTTTCTTCTTACACTTTGGAATACTGGAATACATATTCTCAATGCTTTGAAGCGGATATTTGTATGAATGTAAAACTTATGGTATGCGTCAAAAGAACATTTATAATTTTGCGACAAAAAATGAATGGTTGAGATATTATTATATTTCTATTTTGTATGCATTAATACAATCGAAAAGTGGAAATTCCGAACCAGTCACATATTACCTGAAGTAAAGGAAATATAACGAGAAATTCATTCTTTTGGCAAGTAACACGTCCACACCCATATATTAAATCTTCTTGTCCCATCATGACAAGAAATAGCTCTATGAAATTACGGCACTGAGTTCCCTCCCACATTACATGTACAGTCAGTGAATCAAGTATTTCGAGAAGAGTCTGCACTTCCTTCCAAACTTTGTCCATCCCTGAAAAGCGTAAGTTACCTCCCACGGATATGATAAGCAATTCATTGACCATGTGATGACTTGTACTCCTCAGGGATATACACTGTAAACCCCAAATTGATTGGCATTAGTGAGTGAAGACGAAATCTTCTTCCTCTTCTTCTTCTTCTTCCACAAGGTATAAGCTTGTGAAACTGCTGTTCCGTCCTCAATTAAACATATAAGTCCATCTTTTCTTGGTCTTCTTACTTGACGGTATCCTTTAGGTGTATAATTTAAAAACATTTTTACTTTCTCTACTACGTATAGTAAGTAGGGGAAGCATTGCATTCCACCCAAAAATTCAATACCGAGATTTCACCGGAAATACACGTTTTGAGACTCCCTGAATCCAAAAAAAGCATTTTTGGAAACATGTCCGTGTGTGCGTCTGTGTGTGTGTCTGTGAGCAGCATAACACAGAAACGAACAGTCGGATAAACACCAAACTTGGTATTTAGGTTCAGTATCTTCCAGAGATGCGATACGAAGGTTTTTAAGATAATCCTTCCACCCCGGATGACCCTTTACATGGAATCTTTTTCGAAAATTTTAATTTTCTCAAAAATTGAAAACGATTTTTTATTAAAATATCATATATTTAAGATACTTTCATGACAAATAAAATGTATATCTTGAATTTTCTGGGAATGTCTCCAAAAATATTCTTCATTGTGAACGACTTTTGCATAACTGGTAAACCATAAGAGATAGACAAAATTTTACTGCACAAAAAAGGTAGATCGCGTTAAAATACACAATTTATGTCATACACATTTTTGTTGTTGAGTGAACCATTTTCAATATATTGCTTGTTATTCCCTTAAATTTTCCAATACTTATACTTTTTCTCAAATGGGAATTCGTTATTAATTTTTTTTGTCCTGGTAATGCAAATAGAATGGGATACTCCACATAGCAGCCATCTCTTAAAATATTTGACTTTCGCTTAAAGCCTAACAATTCCCCTTACATCTACAAGAAAATTAGCAATAAGATTAACATCTCGATATCTCAATTAACATGAAGGATATGGAGAACAAGCGTTTGTAAAAATAATTTGTACAAGAGTAGAGAAAGTCATGTGAGTGTAACACATCAGATTTTTATATTCGTTCTTATTCCTATGCTGGAACCAGTTATTTTATTTGATATTTTCATTTAAGTAGTATATATTTAACTCTTTGCAATTTTTTTTTGTCTAAAGTGGTAACTCCTACTAGTTCTCTTAGAAATTTGGCCTCTGCTGTTTCTATTCATTTTCTGTCCTATTTATTGTCCAATTTTCATTCCATGTGTTGCCACAGGTATTGTTATTAGTTTATAGAATTTCATTTGTGTTTCTTTAGACGTCTTGTTCTTTTATGTACTCCTTATTCCATTCATTTGTCTTAATTTGCTTAGTCTTATATTCAGGTTTTCATTTTTACTATACTGGGACTATTAAGTTGAGACTGTATAGTATCTCAAAAATCTAAGCGTTGTAGAAAGAAATGTCTTTAATAAACGTTGCTTGATATTATGGGGAAAGTAAATTCCATTAGTCGTGTTTTGTTTGAGGACGTCCTGATGGTCATTTTAGGGTCAATTTAATTCTTTTATGGGACCTACAATTAGGATCAATTTAAATTGATCCTAATATATATAGTGTGTGTGGCAGAAATCTAAATGTTATTTAGTGCAAGTCAAACTGCTCTTTTTCACAAGACCGGAAGTATGCTTTTTGTGGAGCGAGGCTAGATCCGCTAGGTGCTCTATTTCTCATGTGAATTTAGCTGGGGTGGGTCCAGGTTAAATAACCGGTGGTAATATACTCATTTTTAACTATAATTCATTCTAAACAGTGATTGTTTGGTTCACTTAGTAAACCACTTGTGACATTTAAACGAATTTATAGTTTTAATGTAATAAATCGCAATATAGCTATCAAGACAAAAAAGAACCCACAGCTGGCGTCTGATCTGAAAAAGGGATGTGGTACAGTAGTACTACCAAGGTATTTACATTTTTAAATGAACCTACAGGTGAGCCCTGTTCCCAAATACCCTGGGATCATATTCTCAAATGTATAACGTATAAAACAAAGAACGTTAAATAAAGTAAAGAGAGAGAAGGAATAGAGACAAAGAAAATAATCAGGAGGAATACACAAATAGACCATACCTTTGAACATTTCAATTTGCAAAAGTTAATATCTAAACAAATTTTACATATTAAATATGCAAGATAAATTCCATAATTGATAATATTTTCTGTCTCCATTAACTACGTTAAAATATATATTTTTTAAATTGTTACGTTTTAGGTTTTCTGGTATACATATATAGAATATTATTAAATATTTTTTAAAAAACTATATTAACAGATACCATGAAGAAGAGGGAAAAACAGAAAGACAAAGAGAGATAGAGAGAGAGAGATCTTAGCAGATTATTGAATAGCGAAAGTATGCTGAGGTTTCTGCTAGTTGCTAAATATAGTCTTTAAAAGAAAAGTTTCTAACCCAAATAATACAGTTTAAAGACGATTCATAAAAACATTTCTGAGCTTCACTGAAAACGTTATTACATGAGATAATTATTTGCATTCAACCTCAACTTTTTTAAAATTGTTACCGAAGTAAAATCTTAAGAATAATTAAAGACTGATAATTAGTTACATTCCGCAGGCTTTCTTGCAAAGCTATTTGTTGATTCTTTGTTCCGTGATGTTATTTTCCTTTTGATTTTGTTCACTAATTCAGTAGATATAAGATTCAAATAATACGAGTGCTAACCGCTGTTTGATATTTGGCAAAGCTGCTTTCTATAAAGGAGGTTGGAACGAAGTTGAATCAGGTTCAAAGAGGTAAGGAGACACAGAATTATGAAGAAAGTAAAGGTAGGTATCAAGTAGGGGCCGCCGAAACCGGTGCAGAGCACCGTACGCAGGCCAGTCGACCTATTGTGCTTCCAACGTGGCCCCTGGGAGGGAAGGATAAAGGGAGAGACCACAGGCGCAAGCATGGCCGGGTCCCCTAACATTTCAAGATAGGACGCATCCGAAGCCGCATGATCCCTGCCCATAAGCCACCAACATCCAGGATCTCCCGGAGGGAGCCCCGCAGAGGAGATACCTAATTGAGCGGTACCGCAGCGACGCCAGGGAAGAAACCTTTACAGAGCGCAAGGCACCGTCAAGCTGTAACCTGCCGAAAACCGTCGCCTGATGCTATAACCCTGAAACAAATGACAAGAAACATGATGGCTACAGAGAGGAAGGAGAGTCGTGGTAGAAGTTGAACCACCCCAACATTCGCCTGGCGACCCGGGGCAACCACGAAAAATCCATGGGCCAGAGTGGGCGTTCACCGGGGATCGATCCCAGGACCTCCCAAATGCGGACCACAGACGTAACCACCTGAGTCATTCCATACGGTGATTTGTAAAGAAAGAAAACATATAGTAGAAGTAGTAGTAGTAGTAGTAGTAGTAGTAGTAGTAGTAGTAGTAGTAGTAGTCGTGGTATTTATTAAGTATTTAGTATTACATTAATTGCATAACACAATAACATGGGTAATAAGACCGTACAAGTTCCCTAAAAAAATACCTGGACTGTATACGTGACTTGCAGTATCGACCAGAAAACAACTATTTTTATAATCACCACACTATGTACATAAGTATAAAATTGAAAAAACACTCTGAATCACACACTCAAACACTCACACACACAGACGCGCACAAGTACTCAAGCACCACATATGTTTAAAGAAAAATCACGTAAACACCTTATCTCTTAGTACACGTACTTCCATTAAGTATGTGCCCAAGCTTGGCCAGTTTTGGCTGTTTAGAATCAAATTCCAGCATGCTGTCCTCCGTCTGTTGGAAGCCAAAAATACTTCCGGTAATAGTTTTTTCCTAATACCCTCCGTCTGCACGCATGCTGCCAAAATATGCGTCCAGTCTTCTTGTTCCCCGCATAATGGGCAAATCCTTCTGCCATCATCATCAAGGAAACAAGGTATCTGTGAGGCATATACATAGAAGAAGATGAGTGGCAAAAAGAGGGAAGAAAAAAATTAAACGGCATAAACATGAAACAAAATCTTAAGAAATTATTTCAAGCAGTTCTATCTTGATTACTCTTCGAGAAGTTGTTGAATGTAATCGAAGTTGTACATTGTTATTAAACAGCCTTGTATCGGACATCAGCAAGGAAGTGCCTGAGGCCTTGTTTAAAATAATAAACGTTCTGAACATGTTCTGTACTCGTTTTGTTGTATCCAAGATTCTCTTACTACTATGGTGCAAGAGAAGATTAGCGCACTCTCCGATAAACACAAAACAACAGCGCACGAAGCTACGATACGTATAACTGTGTTGTTAATGCAGCTAGGTTTCTCGCCCTTGATCTAAAGATTTAAATGTAATTAGTGATACTAATTACTGAATATGAGTTTGGAGCTCTTTTTTACTTGAACTACAACATACCTAGTAGGTAGACAAAGTATTGAATTCCACCCAAAAACTCGATATAGAGATTCCGCCGGAAATACTGTTTCGAGGCACCCTAAATAAAAAAAAGGAAAAAGGACCGTAAAGTCATATGAGTTTCAAATTTAAACTCAGTATCTTCCAAAGATGCGATACGAAGATTTAAAAGAAAATCCGGCTTTACGGGTAACATTCTTCAACTTACTCAAAAACGCTCAAAGGATTTTGATTAAAATACCATATATATAAGATATTTATATGACAAATAAAATATATATCTGGAATTTTCTGAGAATAGCCTGCGAATCCACTTTATTCGGGAGGAATTTTGTATAATTTTGTATAAACATTAAGAGATAGACAAAAACTACAACACAAGAAATGCAAATATCGTTAAAACACATAATTTATTTCAAATATTTTTTTGTAAAGCCCTGTTAATATCCACTTATTTATCGAGATACCATGGAAAGAGTTGGAATTTTAAAAGCCATAGCGAGCCCCTTTTAAACACCTGACTATTGATTCGGTTTCCTCTAACCCTCTTATGTATAAAACGAAATATATTATTAAACTATGCGTATATCAAATGTTTATCTCGTTCAAGATGTAGCAGTTATTAATAATATGCTTTAGTAAGAATAGTTCGTAGAAGCTATATAAATATGAATGATAGTGTGTAGAGAAGGTGAATGTAACACAGACATTTTTTATAAACACTCTTTATATACCATAAGAACTAGGTATAAGTAGTTGAAATATTCAAAAATGTTTTAAAGTAAATAGGACTTTAAAGTAAAATTGATTTTTCGGATTTCTTGCTGTGTATTAAGCATATTGTTTTGTCAATTAGTTTTTTATAGTTATAAGTCAGAAGGAAAGTGTGCTTAGTATGAGTAATTCCTTGCATTTAAGAAAGAATTTTGTTAATGTGAATCCCCCAGAGAGCAATGAGAGAATTTTCACGAATCTATTATAAGCTGCTTTAATCCACCTAGCACATGAGAATATCACCAAGTAATTAGAAGTTTCGCCTACAGCCAAAGATTTACAAGCAAAACCAGTTGAATTAAGAAACCATTGATAAAAACCCACAGAGGAAACGCTAAACATGAAATGGGACAGGAGTACACATGACTACATTTTATTAATAATGCGGGATGCTATTTATTTATTTAAAATGCTAAAAAAATATAAAAACGTCAACAATACTACTGAATAAAATTATATGGATTAATTTATAAATCTCAGTATAGAGAATATCTCAGTAACCTTCGCATGGAATACCGAGCATTTTAATAAAATATGGGCTGGAAAGCAACAGCTTGCTGCGAGGGAAGCCAAAAGCCAAAACGCATTCCCTTCCCTCTTGGGACTAACCTGTCATTCAGCCAACTGGAACATAGATACTACCTAGTAATTGTTCATATCTGAGGAAATATTGTAGGGAAAAATTATAAGTACTATTTATTAAACTTTCAGTTATTATTTCGCTATAAATTTCTTTTTGTCTGTGTTTCATGTTAAACTTGCGTTTGTAGATATATTGTGTGTTTAACATCCATAGTCACTTGATCCACTGCACAACATACTTAAGCATGAATAAGACAACTTCTGAGTGAACGAAGAATTGGTCTAAAACGCACGTAAAAAGTCCTGTCTTCGTGAATAAAGGACTCGAAATATAAAATTGTAGTTGTTTGTTACAGAAATAAAAGTTATTGTGTTTTAACTGAGGAGTTTCTCGCCCTCTTCCATCTCTCTATTTCTACCTCTCTTATTGCTGTTTTTCTTTCACGATTCTTCACCCCTCTCACTCTTTTGTAACCCTTATTCCTTCTCTCTCGCTCTCTCTCTCACTCTCACTTTCACCCTCTCTCTCTCTCTCACACGCTGTCCGACCTACATACGAGAGCCATCCAGAAAGTAACAGACATTTTGGCCTATCACAGTGGTGGCCGGGGTTACAGTCGGTGTCAGAACGTTCCTACACTCAGTACGCATCCAGCTGTGGTAGCGATGGACTATGCCTCCCTTACTTTGCTCTCTGTGACGTGTTAAAATGTGCGCTGCAATAGAAAATTCCACCACATGTGAGGTGCGGTCTGTGATTAGGTTTTTGTTGGCAAAAAAAACCACAAACCAATTGAAATGTATCGCCAACTTTCAGACGTGTTGTTTTTTTCACGACAACGCACGGCCAATCGCACCCGAGGGCTCTTGGATGGTTTTGATCATCCACCATACGGCCCGGATTTGGCGCAGAACGACTACCACCTCTTCCCAGCGATGAAGAAATGGCTCGCTACAGTTCGGCATGCCGGTGTAAGCCAGCGGTTGAAATCGCAGGTGCCAGATTTTTACAGAGACGGTATCGAAAAACTTGTGCCTCGATATGATAAGTGCCTTAATTGGAATGGCGATTATGTAAAAAATAGCTTAAGAGTGTACGTTTTAAATGTATATAATAAACTTTGGTTTTTTCATTTCGTTATTTTTTTTTCAAAACGTCTGTTAATTTCTGGATCTCCCTCTTACCATATTACGTTACGAAAGCTGTAAATAAAATTGCATTTTGGGGAGATAATACTACTAATACTACTACTACTACTAATAATAATAATAATAATAATAATAATAATGACACATAAGTAAGGGATTTAACAGAGTACACAAACTTGTACCTGTTCCTTATATTTTATACGCCATGGGAACGATATCTCCTCCCAGAAAGCGACAAGGTAATATCAAGAATTATGTACCCAATTGACTTGTGTACAGGAATAATTGTGACGAAAATTGTGGCATCTTCTTAAATATTCATCCCAACGAGACTTTTTAAATACCAATTCTTAACAAAAACACTACACTTGTAAACTTTATTATGAATATTTTTCAGAAAAACTCGTAATAAGCGAGATAAATAACATTTTGGTAAAGCTCAGTTACAACCCCGTTGGGATAAGTAATTAAAATGCCATAGCCTACTGCCTAAATGGGATATAAAGCATTATATATAACCCAGGATTCTAACATCAGTCCAGCCATTTTTTTCCTGTGAAAGGGTAAAATAGATATATACAATTAAACAGTCTAAAGTGCTATTTTTTGCTTCAGGATAGACTCACTATATTAACCCAAATTCGAATATCACCGGAATAGTTTGCTTTACAGCTTTATTATGTTCTGATGCCAAACATTTTAATTTGTATTTATTAAAAGTATTTTACCTTTCAATTGCTATAAATTTCTATAGGCATAAAGAATAAGAATCTGCAATTCTTAATTCATTTGCTGAAAAATGTCTGATTTAAAAAAAGAGTTTCTATAATTCTTAATTCTGAATTAAAAAAAGAAACCCTACATAATTGAATGTATAAATATTTTTACAGTATGTTCTAAAAGCTTATTTCCATATTGTAAGAGAAGTACAATGTTCTGTGCAAATATTTTGCTACTTTCCCTCGGAATTTTATTTTTCAGTAATTCTGGAATTTAATGTCAATAAACTGGATATAAATAATTTCATTTATAATAGATAAGTTTAAGAAAGCACACTTCATACTTGCAAAAATAAACAGATATATTGAATGAATACATAAGTTTCCCCCAGCACAGCACACTTATAACTTTAATGATAAATAAATTTATGGACCGATACGTAATAGATGGACAATATTTTCTTTTCTTTCTTTTTCTTTAAGTAAATAATTACTTGGATGAGTAATTTTAAAATGAAAGCCTTGTTTAAGCGGCTAGGCACCAACAAAGGAAAACAGGAATATCCACAGTAAAGCATCTGTAGCAGAGTATAAAACATGACATCTGTTGTAAGGAACCTAAGTGATGGAATGAGAATTTCAAAGTAATTTTGTATAAGATTATATACGGCTCTTACTGAGCATTTAGTCTTGGGACTTATCTAAGCTGAGTATGGATTACATTCGGGAAACTTGACGCATAATTACTCTTATCATTTAAGCCGTATGTCTAAATTTAAACTTGCTTTTGAAATTCTGTTTCTCTGTTAGCTAATGCGCTAACTTCTTAGCATTCCAGAAGAAACTTTCAAAATCGCGTTTTATTGCGGTGGGAAAGAAGATGCCATTAGCGCTGCATCCTATAAATTTAATTGGATGGTTAGATATCGCTTTTATGCATCCTGTTATATCCACTATGCCTCAGTGACCACAGATTGTATCTAGGAACATAAATAGCTGAGAGAGAAAAAGGATAAAGAAAGGAGATGAAGCAACCTAATGTTTGTTTTGCCTTTTGTGGCCACTTTTCCAGTTCAGTATTACAAATGCTACAAAATACACGCAGTAAAATATAAAGCGACGAGCAGGAAGCACTTATTATCCTGTAGTGAAAAGTTGGGTCACGTGCGGACACGTAAACAAACGGCAGCGGTTTGTGCAACCCTGCGGGATAATCTAACGCTGCCCAACCTGTCGAGGATCCTGTCCTGATAGCGCATTGTAATCTCCAAGTATTTTCCAATTCGCCAAGCCGTGCGGCCCGCTTCAAATTGCCTTCGATTGCCGGTGTTTATCCCGCCACACTGGAGGCTAGAGGGGCAGGGCAAAGCCGTCAAGTTGGTAGCAGCGTACAGCTGAGATGCACAGCAACGCAAGTCCAATATCAGTGGCGTTCGTGAATATTTGGGTTAATTCAACCGCAGGCAGGTGTGGTTGTTTGGAACTTTCTGGCATCTTTCCACTTGGCAGGGATGAAGGAATGTTTTTCTGAGATTTTGAAACACCCATAGGGCGGATGCACAATACCCGATTTTAAGATGATGAGACAATGTGGAACTAATCGCATTCACTTTATTATTCCATTGAATATTAAAATTTCCTCTAATAGTAGGTAACAATAAGATTTTGATTAACTAAAAAGGGATAATCCAAATGCATTTATATAAATCATTATATTTCCATAAGTTAAGAACATGCCCTTTCATTTTTACTTTCTCTACTACGTATAGTAAGCAGGGGAAGTATTGTATTCCACCCAAAAATTCGATACCGAGATTTCACCGGAAATATATGTTTTGAGGCCCCCTGAATCCAAATAAAGCATTTTTGGAAACATGTCCGTGTGTGTGTGTCTGTGAACAGCATAACTCAGAAACAAACAGTCGGATAAACACCAAACTTGATATTTAGGTTCAGTATCTTCCAGAGATGCGACACGAAGGTTTTCAAGAAAATCCCCCCACCCCAGATTACCCTTTACATGGAACATTTTTCGACAATTTTTATTTTCTCAAAAACGTCTCTAACGATTTTGATTAAAATAGCATATGTTTAAGATATATTCATGACAAATGAAATGTATATCTCGAATTTTCTGGGAATGTCTCCAAAAGTATAATTCATTATGAACGACTTTTGCATAACTGGTAAACCATAAGAGATAGACAAAATTTTACTACACAAAAAATGTAGATCGCGTTAAAATACACAATTTATGTCATATACAGTTTTTTTGTTGAGTGAACCATTTTCTAGATATTGCTTGTTATTCCCCTAAATTTTCCAATACATATTTTTTCCCAAATTCGTTATTCAATTTTTTTGTCCCGGTAATCCAAAGAGAATGAAATGTGCCACATAGCGACTAGCTCTTAAAATATTTGACTATCGCTTAAAGCCTAACAATTCCTCTTACATCTACAAGAAAATTAGCAATAAGATTAACATCTCGATATCTCAATTAACATGAAGCATATGGAGAATAAGCGTTTGTAAAAATAGTTTGTACAAGAGTAGAGAAAGTCATGTGTGTGTGTAACACGTCAGATTTTTACTTATAAATACATATACACTAAGGGCGTTGGTTGTTCAGTGTGTTTTCTTAACCCTGTGATTAAGAATACAAATTCGCTTTCGGCATAGAACGCTGGTTTTTTTATAATAAACCTTTTTATATTCTGTTCACAGCCTTATGAGACAGTGCATGGGGGGAAACAGAAAACCGGTTGCTCGTGCCCTGGTCGGCTGCGTGTGGTAGTTCTTTGTGATAGCTGCCGCACAGCCTCGTGACGTCCTTTACTCGCCCTTCCACTGTTTCAAAAGACTCTGAACAAAGAATAATATACTGAGACAAATTATTTTCGTAATAATGCTTTTCATGCACAGAAACGTATAATTTAGTCTGTTATCATTGTAATTATTATTAATATTATTATTATTATTGCAGTGTTTCATACAGTGTCTCTTATATTTGCATATTGAGGCGGTATTTTTAACACTTAAGTAATTTCAGTCTAATTATATAATATGTAAATTCAATAACAGCCCGCCTTGAAGCAATATGTGTATGCAATAATTTGTAAAATGTATGTAACAGTCATTGCATATGCTTATATTATTGTATACATGTTCAATAATGTTATATGAATGTATTACGTAATTTAATAATGTAGGGGCTGTGAGAATAATAAGTTAAACGTTGATAGCAATGAGGTAACCTTGAGGCAGTAATGAGAAAGAGTGTTTAATAATGCTACTAGTTATTATTGGAGCAACAATAATGTAAAATCAACAATCAGAAAAAGCTTTAGTTAAATGAAGATATTCTATTGGAGTAGGATTAGCCAATCAGAAACTGAAAAGGAGAAACATTTACAAATTCAGAAGTCATTTGCCTGCAGACAGCGTTACTAACCAGACACAAAAAAGTGTCCTCAAGAAATATTATGTATTCGTGTGAAACGAAAATAAGTTTACGTGTTAAAAAGTGTAATTAATTAATAAAAAGAACCTCACACTCTCGATATCAGTGAAGTGCTAATTAAATCGTGTCAAGCATTAATAAAAGGAGTGAAGTAAAATTATAATCTGTGTAAGCCTACATTCTTGTCGCATCACAACCCTGCTAAGAGAAATGTGTCTCTAAAATAAATACTGACGTCCAAGGCAAACATAAATATATAATATTTAAAGAAACAGTCAAATTACAAAGTTAATATTTTTTTAAAAAAAAAACTTGAAGCCAAGGCCACCTGAAAGTACATTTGGGGCGAAGGCTACCGGAAACTGTTTACTATACGTGCGGTTGCAACTATTACAAGTTCGGCTCCCCAAATGTTGAAATATAATACAACTCCATCAATACATCATAATACATATTCTTCAAACTGGCTTTCCATACATAGCAAAAACAAATCTTCTTCAATATTAATGCTTCACATACGTTTTATGTGGTGCACAGAAGTATGCCCAAATGCAGCAACCTTTTAATCCCTCTTAAAGTTTCCGTATAATACGAGTTGAAGAGGCTAAGTCACATGTGTTCTAAAATTAGTACTTGAGCCTTTTGTATTATGATTACACAAGAGGTAAATACAAATTATATATATACATATATATATATATATGTGTGTGTGTGGAACTTGCAGAAAGGCTATGAAAAACAATTATAGTGGGTGATATATCAGATATTTTGTTTCTCGTGGCTGCGCACAATTACACTTAACCCCACCCCACCTGTTTGTACTATATTTAAGCTACAGAAAGTTTAATTTTATTAATTTCTTCATTTTTACCGCATGCATGCGAGAAAGAGGTTACTGAGGGCTCAGTCAAAGGAAATAAAACTCTTACACGCGACAAATATCAGCTACAAATATGTATAACGTATCACAGAAGCTATAAATCAATAAGGAATAATTTGGAAAGAAACAGGTTATGCATATTCCTGATTAAAGATTTGTAAGGGACGGCACTAATATTTATTCCAAGACACAGGCTGAAAGTCGGAAGAGATGCAAGAAAGAGATTTATGAGAGCCGGAAGAGCCGATTAATAAACCTTAGCTTTGGGAACGGCAAAAGACCATGTTTTCAATAATGAATATGATTTCAGAGATTATAAATTATGATGATAATTGTTATAAACTTAAAACTCTTCAGGTGGGGAGTAGGACACGAAGGCTGTACTTAAAAGTCCTGTAATATTTGTTTAGTAAGTGGAACTTTAAATATCGACATAGAAACTGTAGACTTTCATGCATTTTAAAACAGATTTGCTTAGAGTACAAATCATTAATCAATGGCGTAAGTCATTCCCATGGAAAACTCTGTTTTTACCATTTGTGTTCACTTACTCTTGTTAAGAAGAGAAATTTTGGTAATTTAAAAAAAAATAAAGAACCGATACAAATTCAGTGATGTGACTTTATTGATACATTTTCGATTTACATTGTTAAAGGTTATTGACATACTATCTTTGTTAATCCAATTACTGAAGCGTTTGATACTCGATTGTCGGAATGTAGAACAGACGCAGATTGGCTTCTGTTTGCTTCATCACTGTTCACTGTTCAAATTCCACTTTCCTTTTACCAGTTAATTGGTAAATGACCAACATGACCTTCTCTATCCTCTATCATTTATTAATGAGTATAAAAACTATTCTTACGAAAGCTTATTTTTTCATCTATTCATTTTAATGGGTTGCCATTCCCCGAGAAACCTTCCGTATCTTGATTGAAAGTCTGCCTGCGAGAGTGAACCCTGTCATCAAGGCTAAGGGTGGGCCAACATCATATTGACTTCCAGCACTTCCGATGGGGGCGCCACGAACTTGTACGTCATTTTCTTTTCCAGATATAGTTACATTACTTTAATATATATCTTTAATATATCATTATCTGAAGTACGTTGTAAGTAAAAGTGCTGCCTTCTGGCTATACTAATTTTCACTCCGCTCATTTGGATCCACTATAGTCTCAATTTACGTTGATAATGGACTCTTTTTTCCTCTCAGCTATTCCATTTAGCCAGGTTGGTATCAGTATTTAAACAGATCAGTTTGTAAAGTTTTCAAATCTAAGTGCTCTCCTGAGCTTATATCTATCTAAAAGCTTTTGTTGCAAAATTTGGTTCGTATGTGTTAGGTCATTTCTAAATTATGTATTTGAAATACAATTTTATAAAAAGTACACATTCCATAATTTTTAACCAAACTTCAGAATTATGTTACTTATTCAGCTGGGAAATACGTTTGCTATGAAACACAATTTTAAAATTAATTACAAAACTTTGTAACAACAACTTTTGAAAAAATGAGAGAAATTCTAAGTAAATTGCAATTGTGCTTCGATCAGGGTTATATATATAGTCATTAACGTCTTCATTTCATTCGTATAACAATTTTGAATGAAGACGTTCCTAAAAACTTTACCTAATAATAGGCTAAAAAGTCAAAATTTAATTTTCATCATCCCTTGATTATTTCATATTTTCTTAATATTCCATTGGGTAATAATACGGTACAAAGTATGTGGGTTTTTTTTACAGAATTTCGGAGATAAACTACACTGTAAGACTTGCTTCTCAACCTCGTATTGCAATAAATTAACTATAACGAGGTTTTATTTGCCACTGCTCTCTGACAATTCTCGTTTCTTAAGTCTTCTAGACATTTGACAACAATCGTAACTTTTTTTTTAACTACAGATACTTGAAAAGGTTTGGCCAACATTATTTGGGGACTCAACTAAATCCAGCCTAGTGGCAATGAAGTTGCAAACGAACGCAGTTGAATTTGTACTGCAGTTATAGTAATAAATATAGATATATTTAAAAAGATGAAGGCGTTGGTGATAATTGTGAAAAGTAATGTTTTTATTTATAAATTATCTTTAGGTACAAATAATGAAGGGAATAAGGTATTATTATTACTACTATTATTACGTATTTATATTATGAGAATGTATACCAACACGATTTAAAACAAAATTCGTATTTGTTGCAACCTCGCAGTGTGAAAAAGTGTTAAAATTAATAAAGCAAGGTATTTTTACTGAAAGAAAAAGCACGATTAATTGGAGTTTATTATTTTTATGATTTAATAACATATTTTCTGCTTTTATGCAAGAGTTTAGTATGCTATTTTTTAAATAAGGAATAATTTTATTATTAATATTCAAAGAGTTGCATAAGAAAAACAATGGCAATGTGGATTTGGTTTAGTGCTAAAATAGGTTTAGAACCAGAACGGGGTCACAATATCAATCAGGGAAGGCAAATCCGCATTCGGGAGGTCGTGGACTTGATTCCCGAGGCCGACCTTCCTGTCCCAAGGCTTTTTTCCGGGATTTTCCCTGGTTGCTAGGTGAATGTTGGGAGGGATTCTCACATCCCCGAATTTCCTGTCCCTCAATTTCATCTCCATTCTCATTTCATTTCATCATTCCTCCATTGGTCTCTTTGAAAGTGTTGGCGATGATGTTTCGGTGCAGTGTGGCAGGTGAAAACGATATTCTTTGTGACTCTCTCTGACCTTGGCTTTCGGCTGGCTGCCGGGAATATCTGAATCCCTTTAGGAACGTTGACCCCCCTTCTGTGCGGGGTGGGTTTCCCGGTCTGCCTGTCCGTCTGCCGGGATGTCTCTATCTGGAAACTTAGGGATCCTGCCATTCCTGGGCTGTCATTCCTGGTTCCGGCCGCCCAGTGTCTCCATTCGCCTCATTCTTTCTCCCGGGGACGTCCCCTTGTGGGGCGTAGGTACAACATCCCCTCTGTGGATCAGTGCCGAGTCCCCTCCGTAGCCAATCCAATCCAGGGAAGGTGAAACGTAACGCTTTTGGAACTACTGAGGGTTAAAGAACGATTGCCTCCGTAGTTTCATTGACGAAAATAGACATCTTGGCGGTCGTGGAATCATGGTGAAAGATGATGAAATTGACATAAAGGATATTCGCGTGTCAATATTTTTATTTATATAGAATAAAATATAAGTGTAAATGGACTGTGAAGCTAGAGAGAGAGAGAGAGAGACATTTATTTATGGTTAAAACTAATTAGTTACTAAATTGTATTAATTAATTGTAGTAGCTATATAATGAATGAATAGATAGCTCAGCTGCTATAGGATAGATTTCATTATGCAGTATAATTGTAAAATATCTTAGTACTGTAAATATAAATAAGGTTTAATGTTTACAATGAATACATTCTGAATTCTGTTAAACATTCGTTTATATGAATGTGAACCATACCTTACTTTTTTATATATTTCTTTTTATTTATTACTCACAGGTGAAATTGTTTTTATGTTCACAGCTGCTTAAAAAAGCAATCACATCGTTTGGATCTATTTTAATAAGAATAAAGTCACAACTCTACAAGTACTATAACCCCGTTGTCATATTAGAAAGCTAATTTATTACAGTATTTCTCTTAAAATAAAAATCTGATGTCTTACACTCACATGACTTTCTCTACTCTTGTACAAACTATTTTTACAAACGCTTATTCTCCATCTACTTCATGTTAATACATTTGCATTAATTATCTTATTGCTAATTTTTTTGTAGGTACAAGGGGAATATGATAGACTTTAAGCGATAGTCAAATCTTTTAAGCGCTGGTTGCTATGTGGCGCATTCCATTCTCTTTGCATGTCCAGGACATAAAAACACGAATAACGAATTCCCATTTTAGAAAAAGAATAAGTATTGGAAAATTCAAACAAATAACAAGGAAATGGTTCATTCCACAAAAAGAAAAACGTATATGACATAAATTATGTGTTTTAACGAGATCTACATTTGTTGTGTAGAAACATTTTGTCTATCTCTTACGGTTTACCAGTTATGCAAAAGCTATTCACAATGAAGAGGTCTTTTGGTGACATTCCCAGAAAACATTTCAGTTGTCATAAAAATATCTTAAATTTACTATATTTTAATCAAAATCGTTTGAGGCATTTTGGATAAAATCAACGTTTTCGAAAAATGTTTCATGTAAAGGGTAGTCTGGGTTGGCGGGATTTTCTCGAAAATCTTGTGTCGCATCTTTGAAAGATACTGAACCTAAATACCAACTTTGGTATTTATCCTACTTTTCGTTTTGAGTTATGCTGTTTACAGGCACACACACGGACCTTTTCTAGAAATATTTTTTTTTATTCAGGGGGCCTAAAAACTTGTACTTCCGGTGAAATCTCAGTATAGAATTTTTGGTTGGAATGTAATATTTCCCCTACTTACTATATGTAGCAGAGAAAGTAAAAATATTCTTGTTCTGACACGATAACGATTCAGCTGGCCGTACAACAGGAAGCTGCTGCTTTTCCAGGATTCCTGCCTCCTTTCCCTGAAAGATTTCTGCCAACTGTCCATCAATTGGCCGTTCCCAAATAAAGATTGTTTGTTACTCTTCGGCACTTTGCTACAAGACGGTTCTTACGCTAACTTGTGTGTTTCTTTAAAATGTCTAAATACACAGCAAATATTCATTTTAAAGCTTGAAATCAAACATCACCATAAAAACCACCTATCATTGTCTTCATTCTCTCCATGTCCAGACGATATTCCTCCTTTAAAAAGGAACATCCTTTGTAAGCTAGAAAGTTGAGATTCGCTTCTCAACATTAGCCTGCACACGCAGGTATGAAAAAACAATTAGCATTGATTGACCTAATGACGGTAATCTATAAAGCCCAGGACTTATGAGCACTTACGAGATTGTAAATTGCCACTAAGGTATGCTATCCCAAAATTAATTTGAGCACGCCTTGAGGTTTACCGGGAAAAATTTGAGTCGGTTGGGGAATTTGGTGTGGTGCCGGTATGTTGCCACGGTAGGTCATTTGTTTAGAACAGCTGCACGCAAGCCGAAGAAGCCTAGGAAAATTCGTTTCTGTCTTTCAGGCAGAGATACTTGCTATACTTGAAAGTACACGCCTATGCTGAGAAAGTAGAATTGTAGGGAAATATATCCTTATACACTCTGACAGCCAGGCTGCACTAAAAGCCTCAGTTTCCATCACTTTAATCGAAATTAGTGTTGTAATTTTATAAATGTTTATCAAAAATTTCTTCCCACAATACAGTACAACTGCGGTGAGTACCTGTGCATACAGGTATCATGGGAAATGAAAAGCCTGATTCCATAGCAAAGAAGGGAACACCCTTTTATAAGACCAGAACCTGCCTGTGGAATAAGCATATTAAATGGGAAAAACACAGTTAAACCTGGGGTCGGAAAGCAATCCAAAAGAAATTGAAAACCGTACCCAAAAATAAACTCTATAAATGATTAATTCATAAGCCTAGAGAAAAATTAAGTAATTTACTTACTAAGGTTAATAAACCTTCACTCAGAAGAGTTATAAGCTTCATAACTGGATAAGGAAATTCAGAAAATATGTGAAGACAATGTGATTATACCATATTTAACCCTTTTGTCGTCTATGTCTACAAGCCGAAGAGACGACGTAATACATTCTATTAGAGTGCGAAGCCACAGTACGGACAAGATACCAAGTTCTTGGGTCTACCGCAAAATTAGAAACAGGTCCTAATTTAGTGAGACAAATATTATAAATAATAAAAATATAGATATTGATCCCTAAATTAGAAACCAAGATGTGCACTTAAAGTCTTTTAGGATGAGGTGGATAAACGGAAACCAACTACTACATATTACTACTACCACTACTACTTGACGTCATAATGATCAACTATAAAGTGTAGGACCATAAGTACTTACGAGGCTGTAAGTCGCCGTTGGGGTATGTTAACTCAAAATTAAGTTGAGACCGCCTTGTGGTTTACTGGGGGAAAAAATGTGAGTCAGTTAAGAATTTGATGTCATACCGGTATGTTGCCATGGTAGCTCAGTTGGTTAGAGTAGCGACACATAACGTCTTAGATCCGTGGTTCAAATCCCGGATTTAGCATCGAGTTTTTCAGTCTGATTCTACATTTCCAGCTTTAGCCTGCATTAACAACACCATTCACTTACTAAGTACCCAGTTTTCCTGAAGTATGTTGTCCACAGCGTTGACATCTTAACGCCCAAAGGATTATTGCCCTGGTTTTGGTATAAGAGCTAAAGGTAGAGGTAAAGGTGATTTAAACGGAGGAGGACACCGTGCGCTGCAACCTGCTACCACCCCTTCCAGGAGGCTACAGGTGGTAGGCAGACAGACCACAGAGACGCGCGGAAGTCCCTACAGCTTCAAAGCTCGCAGACCCGTCCCACTCCTGGAGCCGTCGGGGGAGGACGAAGAACGGCCCTCCAATGGTATCCACGGGTAAATACTCTTTCTATTGAGTACTGTCCGACACCGCCATACGCCACGAAACTAGAAGCATATCTGAGAGATGAGAAGGAATGAAAGTGAAATGATAGAACGGAAATCGTAGCAGATAAGAAACCGCCCCAGCATTCGTCTGCCAACCCCAGATAAACCACAAAAACCCATGGGCTAGAGTGGGCAGCCGCCGGGGACCAACCCCTGAACCTTCCGAATGCGAGGCGCACATGTTACCATGGCGCCACCTCGTGCGGTTTGGTAGAAGAGCTAAACAACGCCGCTGATGTACCGCGGTTAATGGTACAAGCCTGTTATGTCACCAGGGTTGGGCTAAGTCAAAACTTGGTGTACATGCTCCAACATTCGCGCATTTTGCCTCCGGTCATTAACACTTTAATGCGCCGTTCATAATATACTTTTAACAGCAAAGCAGGTCACAGACTTCCAAAAAATTGTTCCTTCCAATTATATGCGGTTGGATAACATGGAGTTAAATGATATGTTACTGTTGATCGCATCAGGCTAATTTGGGTATCACCTCGGGTCCTTTCTAAAGTGTATCGACTTTTTCGTGACAGCCTTGCAGTTTACTTAGTTTCAAATTGAACTGTTCTAAACACGATAGTTCCTGTTACTAACTAGTCTATACGCAACAGTTCCGCAACACTCGAAGCATAAATTGGACTAAATTCCATACTGACCACTGCACGTTACCCTTTAGCTTCAGTTTGTCATCATCAGACAAACCAAGCGGTCATAAGCTGATTACGAGGCACGAATCCCATGCAACTAAAATAATAATGGCGTAAGATGCTTTGTAGGTGCCGCTTGATAGTTGAACCTAAGTAAACTTAAGTATAAGGAGAGCCAAAAAGCTACGAACCGCCTGCGCGGTGTTTTTCCTGTCCGCGTCTCTAAAAAAAAGAGGGGGAAACATTGTATTCACACATGTAAGGGCTTCAACTGTTGACTCGAAAAAAACTTGGCGAGCGATGGATAATTTCCTAAAGAGGTGCCGAAAATGTATGGACAATGACGGTGGCCAGTTTCGGCAGCTCCTTTCATAAAGTTGGTACGTAAAGCCTTTAAAAGTAGTTTTAAAAATATTGTATGGTTTCATCCGCGCCTTTCTATGATAGCGGCAGATGGCAGCGAGCGCCGAGGACGCGGACAGGAAAAACACCGCACAGCCGGTTTGTACGTTTTTGGCTCACCCCCCATGTAACAACCAATATTTCAAAAATTGCTGTTCATACAGAACAAGTTGTATAATTTTACCCATATTTAAATTATCTTCACTTCTTTCATTAAAAATAATCTCTCTCTCCGTGGTTTATCGTTACACAAAATTAATTACAATTCTGCTTTTGGCAACAGCGTGCTTCCCTTGCAGGTGGAAGAAAGTAATCCTTAACAGGTAAGGTCAGGTTCGCCGCGGAGTCCATTGCGCGCTCTATTTCCAATGTGGCCGCGAATGTGTTACTGCGCTACAGAACAATGTTAACTGTGCTAGTAGTGTTTAATTCCCAAGACGGTTCTTTATTGCATTTTCAGCGGAATGTTTCATATTTAACGACAACGGCTAAAACACTTGTTTAGGTTTGAATTAAGCAATAAAGAAAAATCAACGTCTGCTTGTTATGCATTTAAAGTAAAATCCAAACAGGTACAATAGTTTAAATTATCAATTATACATTTTGTGGTTCCCATTTAACAATTTAAGGAAATGCAATAAAACGAGGAAAATCTATTTATGTTAATATTTAATAAGCTAGACTAATAGCTAAAACTAATGTATTATTTTCTCTACTACTTACCCATAGCAAGTAAAGGAAGTATGCATTTCACGAAAAACTTCGGTAACAAGATGTCACCGAGAATAAACACTTTGAGGCTCCCTGAATCCAAAAAAAAAGTATTTTTAGAACAGGTGTGTGTGTGTGCGTATGCGTGTGTCTTTGAACAGCATAACTCAAAACCGAGAAGTCGGTTAAATATTAAACTTGGTATTTAAGTTCAGCATCTTCTAAGGATGCGAAACGAAGATTTCCAAGCAAATTCCCCAACCCAAATTTCCCTTTATATGAGAATAGTGTCATTTTTACTTTCTCTACTACGTATAGTAAGTACGGGAAGTATTGTATTCCACCCAAAAATTCGATACCGAGATTTCACCGGAAATATATGTTTTGAGACGCCCTGAATCCAAAAAAAGCATTTTTGGAAACATGTCCGTGTGTGTGTCTGTGTGTGTCTGTCTGTGTGTCTGTGAACAACATAACTGAGAAACGAACAGTCGGATAAACACCAAACGTGCTATTTAGGTTCAGTATCTTCCAGAGATGCGACACGAAGGTTTTCAATAAAACCCCCACCCCAGATTACACTTTACATGGAACATTTGTCGAAAATTTTAATTTTCTCATAAATGGCTCTAACGATTTTAATTAAAATATCATATGTTTAAGATATTTTTATGCCAAATAAAATTTATATCTTGAATTTTCTGGGAATGTCTCCAAAAGTATTCTTCATTGTGAACGACTTTTGCATAACTGGTAAACCATAAGAGATAGACAAAATTTTACTATACAAAAAATGTAGATCGCGTTAAAATACTCAATTTATGTCATATACATTTTGTTTGTTGAGTGAACCATTTTCGAGATATTGCTTGTTATTCCCTTAAATGTTTCGATACTTATTTTCTGAATTGGGAATTCGTTATTCATTTTTTTGTCTTGAATATGCAAAGAGTATTAATCTGTGGCAAAGAGAATGGTGCTGCACCTAGCAACCAGCTATTAAGAGCTATGTATGTGCTTAAAGGCTACTGTATTTCTATATTGCCCTTGTAAATATATATTCCCCTTGAAAATTAGCAATAAGATAGAGTCTGCAAATGTTTATCTCGATTAACATGAAGTAGATGGAGAATAAGCGTTTGTAAAAATAGTTTGTACAAGAGTAGAGAAAGTCATGTGAGTGTAACACATCAGATTTTTTATTTTTCTCATAAATGGCTGTTAATGGTTTTGATTAAAATAGCATATGTTTAAGTGGTTTTTATGAAAAATAAAATGTATATCTCGAATTTTCTGCGAATAGACTGTGAAGTCCCCTTCATTCTGAGTGACTCGTGTAATTGATGGACGGTATGGGATAGAAAAATCTTACTACACAAAAATGTAGATCTCGTTAAACCACGCAGTTTATATCAAATAAGATATTTCAACATATTATTTTCATTTGTTTTTATTGGATTGAATTTTCAAATATTTAAACCTTTTTAAGCGTTGTAACTGCAACGAAATGCATAATAAAGCCTTTTGTAAGATTAGTGTAGAAGAGTAGGTAATAAAAGAGGGGGAGGAAACGACGTGCAACATTAGTAATGGTCTTTACCAAGGACACGAACGTGTAATACCAAGCTGACGAGGATAGCAGTCTGAGATCCTTGTGCAGTCAGTTATTCTAGCCCATTGTAAATTACGATTTGTGCAAAACAAAACTACTAAGCTCTGACAAAATGAGGCGCATACTTCAATACCACTTGACTTAAACATTCCGTGTATGAATTATAATTCCACATAAAGTACGCAACACTTTTACTTTTTTCACTTGAAATAAGAATTCAGAGATTGAAATTACATAATTTTTCATTCGTCCCTGTACACAGAATTATCTACCCTGGGCATTACGAGGTCTGTCCCAGAAGTACCCGACCTAACAAAGAAAACACAAAACATTTGGGAGAAAAAAATATTTGTTTCTCTACATAGTCTCCTTTCAGCTCGATACACTTTTCCCAGCGATGTTCAATAGCTTCGATATCCTGTTTATAGTGAGAACCTTGAGTTCTGCAAAATAGCTATCAATTGCAAGCTCCACCTCTTCATTGTTGGCAAATCTTTTACCACCAAGCTATTTCTTCATCTATGGAAACAGGAAATAATCAGAGGGGGCTAAGTCTGGGGAATAGGGTGCATGAGGAAGAAATTTGAACTTTAACTCATTGATTTTGACCATGGTGATAAAGGATGTGTGAACTGGTGCATTGTCTTGATGAAACAGAACTTTCTTTTTTGCTAAATGCGGCCGTTTTTCTTGATTTCATTATTCAAACGCTGCAATAAGTTTGCATAATACTCGCCAATGAGTGTTGTTTCCTTTTTGAAGATAGTCAATGAAAATTATTCCACGCGCATCCCAAAAAAACTGACGCCATGACCTTTCCTGTAGATGAAACTGTCTTCGCCTTCTTTGGAGCCGATTCTTCCCTTTCAATCCACTGTTTTGCTGTTCCTTCGTCTCAGGTGTAAAGTGATGGACCCATATTTCATCCATAGTTATGAATCAACACAAAAACTCGGCTTTATGACAGTGAAATATCACCAAACACTCAACTGAAACATCCACACGAAGCTGCTTTTGTTCCATTGTGAGTAAACGCAGCACCCATTATGCGCACAGCTTTCTCATGTCTATATTTTCAGTTAGTTTGCGATTTACAGCACTTTTAAAATGCCTACGATGTCTGCTAGCTCGCGCACTTTCATTCCACGGTCATCCAATACCATTTTGCGGATTTTGGTTACAATTTCTGGCGTGGTCATCTCATTTGTTCGACCACTACGATGTTCGTCTTGGCAGCTCGTACGGCCGCTTAAGCTCTGCCACCCAATATTTTACTGTTGTAAACGAAGGAGTAGAATCTAGCTCAGCTTTAATATTAGTTGGACTAAGACCTTTCAAATGAAAGTATTGTATCACATAACAATGGCCAGTTTTATCCATGTTTACAAATTCGCTGAGAGAGTTCACTATTAATGGCTGCCAAACAATTACTAAACAACGTAGCGTCGTCAAACTTCAAATTTAAGATTTATAAGGGTGGCACTTTCTACCATAGTCATTTGTTTGAAACAGCAACCGCTGGTTGAGTTCTTCTGGGACTGCCCTCGTATATACCGAATGTGTTCCCGTATTTAGTGACTCCACACATATAGAGACATAACTGCTTAATTTTAGCGCATGTAAACGGAAAGTGTTCTTATGTATACTGCTCCTATGGTTCTACCTATAGACAAGCTTCATCCTCTGGACGTGCTGTAGCAGTCGGTGTTGCGGTGTAAAGAACCTCACCTTCTCACCGTATATATAAACTTTGATGGGCGCCAATTTGCTCTGCAATTCTACATCACTTTTCCACGCAGCGAACCGTGTCTGATGGACTGTAGAGACCGTCAAGCCGCCACGCCGCGAGGGTCCAAGGCAGGCGCACTATTCTCTTTCGCCGATAATTTAATCCGTCGTACCTTTCAAGTGCATTTTATTGATAACGTAGTGCTGTCTTTCTTGAAGCAGTAATACTGGTGTTGCTGCTTGTACAGCGCCTGCCGCCGAGGTTTCAATTGTCCTGCATCAGCCCACTTCTCTAGATAACATTGATTTATAAGCCGATTTTGGGAACTTGCTTGTACATTACACTCCGATTATGGTGCCATAAACTAATGAGCTTAAATTATGTTAATATTTTAGTTTCTGTATGAAATGTGTGTTCTACAAGTAGGAATTCTGAAATGTTGATTCTACAGCACAGTAGAATCCCTTAATCCGAAATAATGAGGGCAAAAACCGCTAATTCTAGCCATATACATTTAAGACCTTCTATTATTGGCACTCCATATACAGTCGTTTCAACTCTACGCGACTATAGTCTCCATCACGAACGAAGGCGGTAAATAACAGTTGTTGCGCAGATACTTGTAGAGAGGAGGAAGAATAGTGTAGTAAGTACGTGGAAGGTTTGGCGCGAACCAAGCTACACATTATTTTGTTGTTAAACGTTAATGAACTACAATATCTTACCGTTGGGTCCTCCTTTAGAGTCCGAATCTCGATTATGTCCGCACAACTAAACCAATTTTTCTCGTGATTATAACATTTCATTGTTATACCGCAATTGGCTGGGGAGCACGCGGCAATGACGTCGAAACAGGGATTTTGCTATTGCGCCGGAGATCCTAGCTGGGGCTGAGCAAAAGCTGCTGGCATACAGAGCGAAAATGAACGATGGCGGTGTGGCACTGTAATTTACGAACCGAACTAGCTGGGGAAGAGACATAATAAATATAAACATTTACATTACTTTCTCTACTTTTTATCGTTTATTTGGATAATTTTTTTGCAAACCTTTCTTATGAAAGATTATTTTTCTATCTGCTTTATATTAATCGAGATACACATTTGCAGACATTTTTCATTACATCTAGGTACAAGGGGAATACAGTAAACTGAAGAGATAGTCAGTTCTTTAAAAAAATACAGGTTGCAATAGGTTGGCTTTGAGATGTTATACACTTTGCATAACATCATGAGAATAAACGAGTGGTGACCGAGCAATTTAAAAATATAAAATGCAACGAAAATTTTGGAAATGGTTAATAGCATAAACAGTTCTATTGTCATAAATTTGAAGCCGAAATTATGAAGTCAATATCAATAATTATCATAATAATCTGAGAAGGATAGTGATATAAAATAAATAATAAAATATTTAATTTCAGTGTATGTATAAAAGGAGAAGCATTGGAAAATTTTTGACAGTTAAAAGCGACAGAAAGACCAGACAGGCACAGTTTAGCTAATTAGGGACCAGCCCCAGGTATAAAAGGTAAAATAGCTGAAGCCAGTTTCTCTTGGAATTAGTGAGTGCAGTTGCACTGGCCGGGATGTGAAGGTCATTAGAGGCTTCATGACGCTAAGTTTGAGGAGAGTTTTGAGGGGAGAGAGGGGAAGTTAGAAGTTTTTCCTCTTTGTAGCGCGGTGGTGAAAGTCAGTCTGTCCTGAGCGATCGGTGAAAGCGGGACGACATTCTCGTCGAGTTGTGAACATTGGCGGCGAACATGCAAGAGGGTAGAATGTTCAGCTGTAGTTAATAATCTTCGGTCTTGGTAAAGACACAGTAGCATCGTATACATTTAAAAGTGATCGGCAAACCTTAAGTTTTATTTTAAGTGGTGAAAATAAAAGTGTTACAAGAAAGCGTTCGTGTTTCTCTATACACTCACGCATACCCAGTGATTAAGATCTCATGCTCGAGCAGCCGTGGCAAAGTATAAAAGAAACAACTAGGAGGAGAAACGCAGCAATCGTGAGGCAAAGGTAGTGCTTCATTGTTGGAGGACGTAGCGTGGCTGCGTCAAATTGTATTGTAACAAGATTTGCCAGTTACTCAAAATAATACAAAATGCATACAGAATGCAAAGATTTTCATTGGTATTTATAGAAAATTCGATATATACATTTTAATAGTCGTGCAACTATCTTAAACCCATGTTGTCAGAATCCTTAAATCCATTTTGAGGAAACAAAATTTGGGTAAAAATTGTCCATGTAAAGGGAGTTTGAAGTTGGGAACTTTTTGAAACTATGTGTGGCATCCTTGGTAGATGTTGAACCTAAATACCAAATTTGGTACTTACTTCACATTTCGTTTTGAGTTATGCTATTCATAGACACACTCACAACAACGCGCGGACCTTTTTCTAAGAATAATTTTATGGGTTCAGGGGACCTCAAAGCATGTATTTAACCAACTCTCAGGTCAATCAACGGTAACTCACACAAGCTGTGTGAAAAGACGAGGTTGGAAAGGTAGAATCAGACTTAAAAATGCAATAAGCGGGATGTGAACCACGGATCTTCCGGTTTCCGGCCGGTTGCTCTAACCAGCTGAGCTACCATTTCAAAACGCCGGTATAACATTAAGTTCCCCACGGCTTGTGAGAAGAAGCAATTAATTACTACGACTAACCCAATAGTTGGTTACTATGAACACGAGACTTACAACATTGTAAGTCGCCATTGGGGTAAATCATCTCAAATGAATAATCTCCTTGTGGTTTACCGGGAAAATGCGACTCAGTTGGAGAATTTAATGACTCGCCGGCATGTTGCCATGATAGCCCAGTTGGTTAGCAACCGGACGGAAACCGAAGATCCGTGGTTTAGATTCTGGCAATGGTGTTGAATTTTTCAACATGATTCAACCTTTCCAAGAAATATGCAGTTTTAATTTTAAATGTTAAATAAGCAAACGCATAGGATCCCTTTAGGTTCTATTACAGTATTTGTGATGATTAATTTGCATTAAGAATCTAATATACCAGGGCGGATTGATAAGTCAGTGACTTTTTAAAGCAAACAACATTTTTTTCCAAAAAAAAACAATTTTATTTCTCAACATAGTCTCCTTTCAATTCAATACATGTTATCCAACGTGTCTCCAACTTTTTTAACCCTTCCAAAAAATATGATTTTTCGAAGTCTGTAAAATATGGGGTTGCTTCTGTCATGATGTGTTCACTGGAAGTGAACTTCTTCCCAGCTAGCCAATTTTTCAGGTTTGCGAAGAGAAAGAAGTCGCTCGGAGCTAAATCTGGAGAATATGGTGGGTTTGGTAGCAGTTCGTAGCCCAATTCCACAATGGCTGACTTGTGTGCGGGTGCATTATCCTGGTGAAAGAGAACCTTTTTCTTCACCAAATCGAATCGTTTCTATAACAATTCCTTGTGAAACTTATCCAGCATTGCGGCATAATGTGAACCTGTGATCGTTTTACCCTTTTCCAGATAGTGGATGTCTATCACCCCTTGTGAATCCCAAAAGACAGATGCCAGGATTTTTCCTGCCGACGGAATGGTTTTCACTTTCTTTGGAGCAGGTTCGCCGAAGGAAATCCACTGCTTTGATTGTTGTTTGGTTTCAGGTTGGTAGTAATGGATCCAAGTTTCATCAACCGTGATATAACGCGCAAAAACTCATTTGGGTTTCGCTGGAACATGTTCAAAGATCACCGTGAAATGGTCATACGATTCCGCTTGTTCTCAACTGTGAGCAGTCGAGGTACCCATCTTGCTGACAGCTTTCTCATACCCAAAAATTCGTGCAGAATATTATACACCCATTCACTCGAGATGTTTACGGTCTTGGCTATCTCGCAGATTTTCACTCGGCAGTCTTCCAACACAATATCGTGAGCTTTGTTCACTATTTCTTCTGTTGTGACCTCAACCGGCCGTCCCTAGCGCACGGCATCTCTTGTGCTCGAACGACCACATCGAAATTCTGTGAACCACTTGTGCACCATGTCATGTAATGGAGTAGAATAATACTTGTTCAGCTTTTCTTCCGCATCCTTCACTGTCTTATCAAAGTTGTTCTTTATCAGAACACCAAATTCACTCTTCTCCATTTTCTACATCTGCTTATTTTAGACGCTCTCAACAATGTTCTAAGAAATAAATGACGACGAATTTCTGCGATTATACCCAGAATAGATGTAAGATTGGGTGCAGCAAGAAATCTGTAATTAGAACGCTATCTCTCGTCAAAGTCATGGAGTTATCAATCCACCCTCGTATTTCCTTTCACTAGTGCTACTAACGTAACTTTTCTCACTTGTTAACAAAAACACCCTGATTACTGCCGTAATATGTGATGTCTCGAAGCTGGCAGTTTTGTTCGTTAGATGCTATCGGAGGTGACTGGACTGCTCGAGCAGGCTATTATTATTATAATAAAAAGATTATGAATATCCACATCATCAATTGACATTTTTTCGCATTACACGCCCTAACCTGTCTCACACAGAGAGGCACCTGAGGCGTATTGTACGCGTCATGCTGGCAGAGCTGTGCTGAGGGATTTTTTTCCCTTTCTTTTATTTTACATAACGTTAGTTTTGGTGCTTTTATGCCTACCAGGGCATAGTGGACTGGTTTTCAATTAGCACTGCCTGTCTTCCTCAATCTGTAGGCCAGTCGGACTCTAATCCAACTGGTTTTGCTATTGTTCCTGTTCCTCACTATTTATTTGGCTTTCTTTGAAATAGTAGGTCATAAGGAACACTGGAAAAATGTAAGCTGCTTTTATGAGTCTAGCAAGAATATTTACTTAGGTTTAAGAGCTTAATCCAATTTGACACACTCCATAAAATGAAATTAGTTAGCAGCTAAAGTAGTTTTACTACTTAAACTTTCCAAATCCAAAGTACGAATATCAAGCTTTTTCTTAAGTTTATGTTCTTCTTCTTCTGTGTTTTTGTTTCCAACGTTTGTTTTAATTTTAATTTCGTTTTTAATTTCGAGTAATAAACTAAAACTTGATTTTCTTTACTCTTCCTCATTCGTAAATTACTTTAAATCAGAGATATGAAAAGCAAATTGGTTTTCTTCATGTTTCTACAAATTTCCAGAAATCCGAGATATGTCCTAAATTTTCTTTATTACTTTTTGTTTACGAGTACAGCTAAATCATTTTATTTGTGTATTATTCTTCGTTAATTTATCTAGACAACTTGCTACATTAAAACGATATTTGACTCCGCGGAATAAATGAGGGAACGCTCGAGTGGCGAAGTTAGTAGACTCCCACGTATCGATAATATTGCTACATGATCTATCCTGGTTGTGGGGTTCAGAACCTCGTATATTGAATAATTCTTGCTCATTCCACTCTTCCCAATTTTATTTATTTTCGTTAATTTCATATTTTCCCCCTTAATTCGTATTTCATTAAATTTAAAATACATACCGGGTGTTTCAGAAATACTTTCACAAACTTCTCACCAAAAGAAGAGAAAAAGTTCATATGAACATATGTCCCATAATCCTTGGTTTTCGCGTCATTCCTGTCACAATGAAAGTGTGAGTTCAACGGCCTTCGGGGGTCCAACCTCAAAATTTAATTTCTCTATGCATTCATAAAAGGCGTTGACCCATTGTACTACATACGCTAGATGGCGAAGTGTTGTCATGGAGTCTTGTTTATGTTTGTCATTTGTCATTAGTCTGTCTTCAACGTTTCAATTGTGTATATGTAGTGAGTTAACTGCACGTGTTTCGTTCCACCATGTCTGGATATTCATTTCGTGAACAGGCAGACATGATTTTTATGTATGGTCGCGCGAATGGTAATGGACGCGAGGCTGCACGGCTCTATCAGATGGAGTTTCCAGACTGAAGACAACCGAGTCATCCAACCTTTGTCGCTGTTTATCGTCGCCTTGCTGAGGCAGGAACCGTTGCACCACGGACTATTGGTCGAGGAAGATCAAGAGTTGTTCGGAGGCCAGAACGCGAAGAACAGATGTTAAAGTGTGTCGAAGACGATCCAGGTATCAGCACAAGACAATTGGCTGTGGCATCTGGTACATCACACGTGACAGCATGGAACGATAGGCAGAGGAGGACCAGTTCCATGGGCTGCACATTCTCCCGACTTCAATCCTGTGGATTTTTACCTCTGGGGGCAACTTAAATCATTGGTTTATGGAGCAGCCATCCCGGATGCAGAAACACTTCATCGAGGTGTCATGGAAGCCTACAAAACCATTCGACACCATCCCGGAGTTTTTGACAGGGTGCGACATTCCATGATTCGACGAGTACAGGCATGCATAGAAGCAAGAGGAGGTCATTTCGAGCATTTATTATGAGTTTTGTGTGTTCTAAGTGTACCCACTGTGTTGAACACCCCCTAACGAGAAAACAAAGGATTATGGACATATGTTCATATGAACTTTTTTCCTTCTTGTGGTGTAAGGAACCCATACCCGAAGTTGGTAAAAGTATTTCTGAACAGCCTGTATAAATTTCTGCTTTTGTTTTCTATTTTACAGCATGTAGCATTACTAGTTTTTTAGCAAATGTTATAATGCCAAGAATAAAGGAATCAAAATTGGAAATGAAAGCTGAACACACAACATATTTTGAAATAGAAGTCATACACTTACGACTAGTCGCTTCAGAGGATTAGAATAGCACATTTTCCTGTATTTTTATTTTATGTCTTCCCATAATTATGGGTTGCCTTTAAAATGAAGAGCACAATACGATCAAGTAGAACAACTTGAGATAACATATACGTATATCTTTATGAATTTAAAATAGAAAACTAATAGTAATATTGTTTTAAATTACATCCTCTTGTATGGTCACGAGAAAAAACGAATCGGGACTTTTCACTTGAGAAAAGTATAAACATTTAAAAACACAAACCCAAAAAAATTATGATGTGTTACACTCACATGACTTTCTCTACACTTGTAAAAACTATTTTTACAAACGCTTATTCTCCATATGCTTCATGTTAATCCAGATATCGAGATGTTAATTTTATTGCTATTTTTCTTGTAGATGCAAGGGGAATTGGTAGGCTTTAAGCGATAATCAAATATTTTAAGAGCTGGTTGCTATGTGGAGTATTCCATTCTCTTTGCATTACCAGGACAAAAAAATGAATAACGAATTTGAGAAAAAGTCTAAGTATTGGAAAATTTAAGGGAATAACAAGCAATATCTCGAAAATGGTTCACCCAACAAAAAAAATGTATATGACATAAATTGTTTATTTTAAGGCGACCTACATTTTTGTGCAGTAAAATTTTGTCTATCTCTTATGGTTTACCAGTTATGCAAAAGTCGTTCACAATGAAGAATACTTTTGGAGACATTCCCAGAAAATTCGAGATATACATTTCATTTGTCATGAAAATATCTTAAACATATGATATTTTAATCAAACTCGTTAGAGCTATTTTTGAGAAAATTAAAATTTTCGAAAAATGTTCCATGTAAAGGGTAATCTGGAGTGGGGGTATTTTTTGAAAACCTTCGTGTCGCATCTCTGGAAGATACTGAATCTAAATACCAAGTTTGGTGTTTATCCGACTATTCGTTTCTGAGTTGTGCTGTTCACAGACACACACACAGTCACACACACTCGGACATGTTTCCAAAAATGTCTCAAAACATGTATTTCCGGTGAAATCTCGGTATAGTATTTTTGGGTGGAATACAATACTTCCCCTACTTACTATACGTAGTAGAGAAAGTAATAATATCTCAGAAACGGTTTATGTCACAAAACATTTTATTTGACATAAATTGTGTGCTTTAACGTGATCTCATTGTTTGTGTACTAAGATTTTTTGTATCTCTTTCGATTTACAAATTACACAAAAATCATTTATAATGAAGAGGATTATACAATCTATTCCCAGAAAATTAAAGCTGTACATTTTATTTGTCATGCAAATAGTTTAAACATGTGGTGTTTTAATCAAAATTGATTTGAGAAAAAAATAATAACGAAACTTTTTCCATGTAAAGGGTAGTTATTTATTTTTAAATAACCAACCATAATATATAAAACTTATTTTAATCCACTATTCAACTTATGATATGTATCAAAAATTGTTAAACTATGAGTCTTTCTTAAAGTAAAAAAGGAGCAAGTTAATTAGGGGTAAGGGACTTTTTTAAAAAATGTTCGCATAACAACTTTGGGAGAGACTGAACTTAAGTACCAAGTTTTGTATTCAACCGACTTTTCGATTTTGAGTTATGCTGTTCACACACACACACACACACACACACACACACACACACACCAACACGCTTTTTACTAAAAATACTGTTTTTAGGGGGGAATCTGAAACTGAACCTGGAACAGCGATTTCTTAACTGCCTTTTAGCTATTAGGTATACTACAAAAAACTTCAAATATTCCTAGAGCCAGTGAATCGATATTGGCGATGGGTATCAACGGAATCGTAATGGCGGCTTCTAAACTTCATTGGCATCTATCTCTAATTTTCATAAACGGTCTACCATAACCCGCTGGATTTTTGGCTTTGGTCTTATTTAATCCAAGAATAATTGGAAACAAAGTGATATTTTATATCTTATAAGTTTAACTCTTTCAACATATTGTCACATTAGACGAAGAATTAATAATTACGAAATGACATCAGGGACATCTAATACTAAAGCTATTGAAAGGAAATAGCTTATGATAGAAACACGTGGATAACAGTTAAGGAAGATGACAAGTAAAATACTATTAGCCTTCTATGATAAGGAACTTGTGGGAGGATCTTCTTTAGGAATCATTGAATTCCTTGCAACTCTTACGTAATAATCGGCGCTGTCACTTCAGCAGGGATTTATGGCCCATATTGCTTGGAATGGCTGTATACATTTCAGTTAATTATATTCTGAAATACAGTTTTAAATACAAAATCAAATATTATATTCACCGAAAGATAAGGCTCCGAAGTAACGCCTGAGACGCCCCGGGTTCGATTGTTTTGGGCCGCTCACTCTAGCCAAAGTTTCTTCGTGGTTTCCTCGGATCGGTGGGTGAATTCTGGGGTGGTTACCTTTCTACCACTAATTTCCTGTCCATCATTTCCTTTCACCTGTTTCATTGCATCTATTTTAGGGTTGTGGGACCAGGTGACGGCGGTTGGTATGTTGTGGCAGGACAGTGGAATTGAAAGATTTCTCTCTGGCGTTTGGCGGGACTGCTGGGGCCGTCTTCTTTCCTGGGAGTGTCTCATCTACATCCGTGACCCACAGATTGCGGGTGGCTAAGGAAGGGCGTCGCAGTTCTCAATGGATCATGTTATCTTATTTACTGGACACCTCTTGTTTTATCATTTTAAATTTGGGTTCATTGTCCTCCGGCTAGCTATTATAACTCAGTCGAGCAAGTATCTCTAAGCAGGGCGTGTAAACGGAAAGGATTTGTTGCTAAAAGATAACACTGATAAAAAAATTGTTTCTATACTTTTATTGCTGTCACACTTAATTAATAATTCACATATTTAATCTTTATACACGCCTGACTGAAACTGTGATATTTCCAAATGTAACTACAGTCGTTTTAGTTGCCGGGTACCAATTACTTCGCGTACTTCACATTTTGTAACTAACTTTGCGACGTGCACCTCGTGAGAGATTCTTCCGAACTGCGCGATACTTGCTTATGACTCGAGAATATATACTCCTTCACCTCAAATTGCCTAAACATTATAATAGAGCTGCTATTGGTTGCCAAATCGCGCCCACTTTAGGGTCTGTTTTGTCAGCCAATCACTGCTACTAACATATATACTCTAGGGAAGATATTCCTTCAATTTCTAAAAAAAGGCACGCTACCCTGACGTCATTTGTTTATCTCTTCTTAGTGATAAACAACTCACCCCCTCGGTTTATTGTTACCCACTTCTATTGTCAGTTTCAGTTAGGCCGTGTAAACTTATTTCTTAACAATACTTATAGCTAACAATCATCTAAAATCCTATACATACAATAATATTAATTTACAGTACAATCACTTTGGCATTCACAGCATGTTATGATATAAAATATTGCCTCAAGGGCCAGCTGGTGTCAGAATTGGTGTCATGTTGCTAGCGCACATTATGTCCGGATCTGGTCGTCCTTCGGATTTCTCATTCATCCCTTCCTTCCAGCGGTCACACTGTACGCCCAAAAGACATATTGTGGCCTACGTGTGGTGCTGTGATCCAGTTACTGGAGACCCTTCCATTTTGACCGCTCCTAATTCCTAATATTAGGAGAAAGTCGCCTAATTGGGGAGGTTTTTAGGAGGTTATACAAGAAAACTAGAACAAGTTATATTGTCGTAGCCTCTCTACAAAATACTACTCAGAAACAGACGGGGGAACACTCGCTTGCAAGAGGTACGGGTAAATTAAACAAGATCTTCACATGGCGAGGCTACGACGGGGAACGCAGCTAAGTTAAATACACAAATAATTACTATTCCAAAATAATACCTGGCTTAAGGGAAGGAAAGGACACTACACTACCATAAACGAAACTTTACAAAAGTGGATGGCACACAATTTAATAGATAATGTTAGATAACAATACTTACACTCTCAGCCCAATATCTGTCGGCGAGGACATCGTGCTTTAGCACGAGGAAAGCAGTTGCACGTCTTTCCTACTCGGGGCTTGCTTACTGACTCCTTCTCAAACCCACGCTAACTCTCAAGCGTCACTGACGCTATCCCTTCCCCTAAGACCCCTGACTTACCCCTACTCCCAGATCAACTGCTGTCTCGAATCTCGGTGCCCAGAGAGTCGTGTATCCTATTATCTGTGCATACGTCACATCTCCCCACGTCTTTCCTACTCGGGGCTTGCTTACTGACTCCTTCTCAAACCCACGCTAACTCTCAAGCGTCACTGACGCTATCCCTTCCCCTAAGACCCCTGACTTACCCCTACTCCCAGATCAACTGCTGTCTCGAATCTCGGTGCCCAGAGAGTCGTGCATCCTATTATCTGTGCATACGTCACAATATTCACACAAGCACTAAATATACTTTAGAATGATGATACATGTTCATTTTCTTTTCCGTTTACACATTTACATTAGATATGCTGGAAAACAAACGACGTTGAAAAACCATCTCTTTTGAAGATGGGTTCCTAATATGGAGAGGTCCTGTGTCCATTATATACAAACCAGTATTCAGATATTTGACAGCTTTAACGCCTTTAACGGTAACTATTACAAATATATCTCTTACTCGGAAAGTTAACGCATGCTATAATTGCGCATTTCATGCACTATGAGCACCGAATACAGTTCTCTGCATTCTGATCATTTGAGAACAGCCTTACACAGTAGATGCACTGTGTCTTCGTTGTCATTGTCTCTTTCATCAGACAGCTCAATTTCAACCGTGTCTGACTCCGCTGAAAATTCAATGATCTTCCGTTTCCTACCAGACGACTTGCCACGTCGATGTGCTTGGTTTAATACTCCTCACTTTCCACGTCTCAAATTGCTTCGGTATTGCCACCCTTTGATTCGATTCCACTAACGATGCTTATAAGGAGACCCGGTGATCAGCGTGGGGTCTTCGGGATCCTATTTGGCTTCTAATTTTTTGCAGAGTGCTGATGTCAGTAATCATAACCAGTCTATACTTTGGAGTTTGAGGAATGGCCTTTTCTTCAGATTAGCATGAGATATTCCCTTATAATTGGGTACAAAAGTTTTATTTAGAAGTTGAATGACATACAATATAAGGTATTTTAATCGTAACTTAGGAAAAGTAGTGTATTTCCTAATTAATAGCAAAATAACCAACTTACAATTAGAATGAATAGTTTTGGTTCCCAATCTGGGGAGCCCCATATTAGGAATCCCAGACTTCCCTAAAATGAGGCACCTGCATGTGTTCACAAAACACAAAAACATTTGATGCAGCCTATATGTTACCTATGTATAATTATTTAATCAGGTTCTCATCTCTTTTAATATATTTGCAGCTTTCTATCAATGAAAAAACCTTCAGACACATAAAAAATATTTTGCTGCTTGAAACAACACAAAATAAGTCGCTCTATTGAAAACGCCTTCTTCCAGGGTCAGTCACATTTCTACGAGGGCGGATTGACAAGTCCATGACTTTGACGACAGATAGTGTTTCTTGCTTGCACCCAAGTCTTACATCCCTTCTGGATATAATCGCAGAAATTTGTCGTCATTTGTTTCTTAGAACATTGTTGAGAACGGCTAAAATAAGCAGAAGTGTGTTGATTCGTAGAAAAGTGAATTTCGTGTTCTGATAAAGCACTTTTTGCGTAGTGAGACGGTGAAGGAAGAAAAGCTGAACAAGTATTATGGGGACTCTGCTCCATCACATAGCATAGTTCACAGAATTTCGATTTGGCCGTTCGAGCACAAGAGATGCCGTTCGCACAGGACGGCCGGTTGAGGTCACAACAGAAGAAATGGTGAACAAATTTCACGATATTGTGTTGGAAGACCATCGAGTGAAAATCCGCCAAGAGTGAATGGGTGTATAATGTTCTGCACGAAGTTTTGTGTATGAGAAAGCTGTCAGCAAGATGGGTGCCGAGACTACTCACAGTTGAGAACAAGTGGAATCGTGTGACCATTTCACAGTGATGTTTGAACATGTTCCAGCACAACCCAAATGAGTTTTTGCGGCGTTATATCAAGGTTGATGAAACTTGGATCCATTACTATCGACCTGAAACTAAACAACAATCAAAGTAGTGGATTTCCTTCGGCGAAACTGCTCCAAAGAAAGCGAAAGCCATTCCGTCGGCAGGAAAACTCATGGCAGCTGTCTTTTGGGATTCACAAAGGGTGATAGACATCCACTACCTGGAAAAGGGTAAAACGATCACAGTTTCACATTATGCCACAATGCTGGATCAGTTTCACAAGGAATTGTTAAAGAAACGACTCCATTTGGTGAAGAAAAAGGTTATCTTTCACCTGGATAATGTACCCGAACACAGGTCAGCCATTGTCATCGCAAAATTTGTGGAATCGGGCTACGAACTGCTATCTCACCCACCATATCCTCGAGATTTGGTTCCGTGCGACTTCTTCCTATTCGCAAACCTGAAAAGCTGGCTCGCAGAGGCCGCGAAAAATCCTATTTTTTGGAAGGGTTAAAAAATTTGGAGAAACGTTGGACAACGTGTATTGAATTGAAAGGAGACTATGTTGAGAAATAAAATTGATTTTTTGGAAAAAATTGTTATTTTCTTTAAAACATTCACTGACTTATCAATCGGCCCAATGTTCAGCGCATGATAGCCTCCTTCTTGACAGAAAAGCATGACATCCTCAATTTGGGGAGCCACCCCAAAATAGTGGACTTTCGATCGATAGTTGTTAAGGCACAATATCTTCCGCCGAGGGGCAGTCAAGCACTACTTGGGTGTGGTAACTTTTGATTTCATTTTGTTTTGTTTATATGACATGCAAATATCGAAATCGCATACTGAGAGTTCCTCGGCGACCTATAGAAAAATTTATGTGCTTTTCTGCGTTAAATAAATACTTATCTAAACCTGTTTCCTAATCGAAACTTACCATTTCTAAAGATCCGATTTCAAAGCAGGTTGTTCAAAGAGGGCGTAATTTAAACAAGCTCCCCCTTCCCTTTAAACCAGTGAAACTAGATCCAGAGTTGCAACTTTATCTGTGTATAAGTGCAACATTACATCAATAAAATCCCACGTATTCTAATTGGGTAGTAGAGCAGAATCAGGAAATGCCCTTACTTCTTTTGGGCTTAGCTCATCCCGACCTAAAAGAACGGGTATACCATATGCGCCACGGTTATGCTTTTAGTTCCCCATTGTTTGTTAGCTAACACTCCAACAGCAACATGCAACTAGAAGTATTACCCAGGTACTCCGCAGTATCTAAATTAAGTCGACCAAATTAAAATGTAGATAAAGCTAACATTAAAAGCAGACTGAAATAAGACTAATGTAATAATATTTGAAAGAATCTGATGTGTTGCGCTCACATGACTTTCTCTACTCTTGTACAAACTATTTTTACAGACGCTTATTCTCCGCCTACTTCATGTTAATCGAGATAAACACATGCGGAAATTATCTTATTGCTAATTTTCTTGTAGGTGCAAGGGGAATATGGTAGGCTTTAAGCGATAGTCAAACCTTTTAAGAGCTGGATGCTATTTCATTCTCTTTGTATGTACAGGACATAAAAAAACAAACAACGAATTCCCATTTGAGAAAAAGTATAAGTATTACAAAATTCAAACAAATAAGGAATATCTCTGAATCATATAAATTTTATTTCTCGTGAAAATATCTTAAATGAATGATATTTTAATCAAAATTGTTAGAGCCATTTTTGAGAAAATAAAAATTTGCGAAAAATGTTCCATGTAAAGGGTAGTGTGTGTCATATATTTGAAAGATACTGAAGCTAAAAACCAAGTTTATTCTTTATCCGACTTTTCGTTTTTGAGTTATGCTGTTTACAGACACAAAGTCACACATATGGACGTTTTTCTAAAAGTGCCTTTTTTGGATTCGGGGGCCTCACAACATGTATTTCGGGTGAAATCTCGGTAGTTAATGTTTGGGTGGAATGCAGTACTTCCCCTACGCCGTCCTCAGTGGTGTAGTGGTTACCATGCTTGCCTCTAGTTCCCGAGGTCGCGGGTTCAAACCCGGCGGAGGGCGATGTTTTTCGGGCGTAAAAATCTTAGCATGGCTTCCTTCGGAAGGGAAGTAAAGCCGGTGGTTCCGTGTCGTAGATTTACGGAAAGTAAAAGAACCTCAAGCCTGATAAAGAAGCCTCTGAGAAAATTTACCGGTCTTCCACGCCCAATATAAAATGGGATGCTAAGGATTACAGTAGTTAAAGAGCGTCCATAAATAAAACTCAAATTCAATTTCCCCATCTTCTATACGTAGGAGATATACGTAGTATCGATATATATATATATATATATATACATATATATATATACGATAAATGTAATGCTCGCTGGGTAAACTTAACTCTATAATATGATAAAACTACGCATAGAGGTCATATGTTTGTCAACATATTCTATATAAATAGAAGCCCAGTAAATACGACAATCACAGCTATGGAGAAAGATTCTGCAATGTATTTGCAAATATATGGACAAAAGGTAACCACTTAATTCATAAGGGTTTTAAGTTTATTTTCAGCAACATATTAAAAACGGTTACTGATGGCTTGACGATTTTGTGCTGTACTTTAAAAAGAACTAAAAATAATAAAGTTTAGCATAGTACTTCAAAGATAAATAACGAACCCATAAAATCTAACTTCGTTAATCGATTATTATTTAAGGAGTAAATTTCAAGAATATCAACGATTATTTTGACAAAAGCCAGCAAAGCAAAACGTAAAGATTCAAATTAGTGATCGATGAGTGTTAGACCTTCGGGAGATCCCAGGTCCGATTCCCATTGGGCCGGCCACACTGACCATGGGTTTATTTCATGGTTTTCCCGGTTCTGTAGGCGAATGCTGCGGTGGTTCTTCTTTTATCGCTAATTTTCTATCTCTATCGTTTCCTTTCATATGCTTCATTTCATCCGCTTCAGTGTTGCATGGCCAGGTGACGGTGGAATTTGCGCTATGGAAAGATTTCTCCCTGGAGCTTGGCAGGACTCCTGGAGCTGTCTCGTCTACACTCCGGAGCCCCAGTTTGCGATTGGCTAAGGCAAGGCTAGCCGGCGTCAGCATTGGTGCCATGTTGGACTCCTTACGGGTCCCGTTCTTGCTAGCACACATCGTCTCTAAACATGATCGCCCTTCATGTCTCTTCATCCCTTCCTATTAGGGGTTACGTTGGAAGCACAAAGGGCACACCTCCAGTTGGAGGTCCCTCCTAGCTAGACATTCTGTTACCAATATGGAGAATCCGTAAAGTCTTGTGACAAGTTGCAAAGAATTTAAATTTTGAGAGAATAGTACCAATTTCTAAAATAAAAAAGAAAGAAAGAAAGCAAGTACCCTAAATTTAATCTCTAATAAATACAATCTGTGAACAGAAATTAATTTTAACCAAAATTGAGAGCGTGCATTAATCAATCATTAAGTCAATCCTTAGGGTTTTTTATTTCGTATACAGCCTTATAGACCCACTATCTAGGGAACAGATCTACGAAGTATATGGAGCGGAAAGGCATTGGTGGGTTCTAGAGCAAAATGTACAAATATTTTTCTGCAGTTTCAAAATTACAAACGTACATATGAATACAATTTTGCTACATATTAATAACAATACATTTTCACAAGCTTTATAGACTGTGTATCTAGTCAGAATTTTTGTATTTTGTTTGCTTTTTTCTACTAGTTTTTCTAGCAACATAATAACAATGTTTTTGTTATAAACAAACACTGATGTGGATATGTTCATAGGCAGCTCCAGGGGGAGACTTCACGGATAAAATTACGTATTTTAAATCCTAAGAAAGCTTTTCTTGCATGTGTCACATTTGTATGCCATTGCAATAAATTATGTCTTTAAAACTAGAGGACAAATCACTGTAGTTCCTTTAAAAGTCTTGTTTTATGAGTTTCTTCCCTCATTAATCAAATTAAGGATTTTCAAAATATACAATAGAGTAATCCTCTTCTCACCAAATAATGTCATTTTATAGCTCTGATGAGTATTAATTCTGCCTTTTCCAAGTTGACAACATTAAATCTCTTCCCGCAAACTTTATGATATGTGTGGGGTTTGGCGCTCATAAAACACATAAGGCAATTTCAAAGCTGACAACTGAGGTCACCTCTTTATTACGCGTTTTGGAAATATATGGCTTCTCATCTCCATGAATAAATTTATGTCTTTTCAAACTTGACAACACAATAAGAGACTTCCTATTGTCATGTAGCAAATTATGAAATTCTTCTCGCAAATTTCACACATGTAAGGCCATTTGCTCACATTTACCAAATTATGTGATTTCAAAGATGATGATTAGCATTATTTGTCAATTTACCTTATATTTAATATCTGTAATACATAAAATATAGGTATACACATGTAACTTCTTTTAATTCTAGAGCAGGCAATATAATAATAATTTGTGATTTAAAACCAGCAAAACGTTTTTGCAGAGCTATTTAAGTGTTATCATCAAGATAATCTGTCAATCAGATGCTCCTCCAAAGAATAAAATTTCTGATTACAAAAGTAATTTTTAACAGTATTTTAAAAATATTTTCAATGCTTTAATTGTTTCACAATAACACTTTTCTGGAAGAAAGGAGGTTATATATTAACACATTCTCTCTCTCCCTCCCCCCCTCTCTCTCTCTCTCTCACTCTGATGCAGTAATTTGTATCACAAATTATTTAAATGTAAAGAGTGATTATAGTATGAATATGCTTTATTATGTGACATTGATTTGAAATGTTTGTTGATTGTAATTATTGTTGGGAAGTAAGTTTATACTGCCTTACTGAAACTGACAATAATAGCGTGCAATAATGCAGCGAGGGGGTGAGCTGTTTATCATTATTAGAGACGAGGAAGTTACGTAATGTTGGCGCATTTTTCTTTTAGAATTTGCTGGAACATTTCCCTAGAGCATATGTATTCATAATTTTCATTGGATATAAAAATAGACGCTAATGTTGGCGCGTTTTATTAGCCAATTGCAGCTCAGTTATAATCTTTAGGCATATCTGGGTGTAGGAGTATAAAAAGAGTAGGTTAGAGGTAGACCCCGTCAGTTCATCAAAATTCTTTGTACACTACACGTCGCATTCCCGTCAGTTCGTCGAAAGTATTTGTACGGCACACTTCGGATATCAATTTGCAGGTTACGCGTAACAGAGTTATGAAAAATCTCAAGTGTTATAAAGTTAATTATACAAAAAGTTGAAGTACGCGAATTAAGAACTATCAGTAATGAAGTTATTATAACAGTTTCAGTTTGGCGAGTGTCAAGATCAATGTGTAAATGTGATAGTAAATGTGTTCGACAATAAAAGTGTAAAACAAAGTCCTTCATCAGTGTTATCTTTGGATAAAAGATTCCTTTCCGTTTACACAACCTGTATAAAGAGAAGTGCTTGACCAAAAGATCATAGCTAGCCGGAGGACAGAGAACCAAAATTAAATAAAATAACAGTAGCATTCTTTCAAACGAACACTAATACTGCCGCAAATTGCTAACACCAGATGGAGCTAACAAGCCTAACAAATGAATCACGTCACAAGATGGCTTCACCATGTTGAGTAAACAAATACACAAATAACATTATAAATTTACCATCGCAAATTGGCTCCCAAACGTGGGGCTAACAAACAAACCATAAAACACTTCAAATTGGCTACCACAACGTGGGGCTACAATAATATTAAATAAATAACAGAAGTATACCACTCTCAAATTGACGCCCATACGTGGGGCAGTTAAAATTATGTAACCAAACAAAACAAAAGCAGCACAATATAAGATCTTCAAGTTCTAATAATTTACGTAAAAACATATTACGTAAGCACTAAACCACTCTCAAATTGGCACCCAGAACGTGGGGCTCAACAAAAATAAATAAAAAACACAAATTATGTTACTTCAACTCACACACACACACACACACACACACACACACACAAAACGCTCGTTCGTCACAAGTAACTCAAAATCAACTATGATATGCCTCAGTAAGCTGTGATGGACGCCTCAACTGTTTAAACAAATCTGAGTTGAATTAATTGAAATCGATATGACCTAATTCACTGATCTCGCCAAACCGCCCTTGAGCCTTCCAGAATACTGGAAGTGAAAGACTTATTTCAAAAGAAATACTTGAATACCTTGCAAAAATGCAATGCCAGTTGGGAGGTAGGACCGGTGATCCACTTTTAATAAAATAAAATTTGTTTCCAATGCAGACGACCTTCTAGAAGCACGCAGAGCCTTCGCCTCTGTGTCGTGTTTTGTTTCTCCAGCAGGCTCCTGGGCATTGTCAGCCTCCACTAATGCGATAACCATATCCTGTCTTCTCACTATGTCTTGATTTGAAATTCTGAAAGCGGTGAAGGCAGAGATGTTAATTGCGGGTAGTTAAGTAGGTAGCGTCGTCACGGACAGCCGCGGTAGCTTAATTGTCTTGTTCGGTAGCTACCAGATGTAATCTATAGCTCCATTTGGTCTGTAAACAGCGCCGTGAAGGTGAACCCTTCCTCACGTTCTGAAAGTGGCTTACTCTATGCTTCATGGCTCTGGTTTCGTGATCAATGATTGTAATATGCAATACTTTTACTTTTTCTATGCTTACCAAAAAAATTTATTATATTCTACCTAGAAGTTTCATATGGAAATTTCACCAGAAACACACGTTTTGAAGTATTCTAACCTTAAAAACACAAATTTATGGCCGGATATGACTAAAAAGCAAAGGTAACTCAAAAATTGGAAAGTTGAGTGAATACCAAAGTAACCCTTAAGGATGCAACTTGCAGATTTTCATGGAGATCTCCTCAACTCAGACAGTGCATTACATGGAACACTTTTCATTATATTTTGAAGAAGTTGGTATTTATTTGCCCCACGTTTTGGGAGCCAATTTGAAGAAGTTATTTTGTTGTATTAAGTTGTTTGTAACACGCTTTGGGCGTCAATTTGAAGTAGGTCGTATTGAAGGAGTTGTATTATATTTCAACTGTTGGGGAGCCGAACTTATAGTAGTTGCAACCGCACGTATAGTAAACAGTTTCCGGTAGTCTTCGCCCCAAATGTGCTTTCAGGTGGCCTTTGCCCCAACTTTATAAAAATATTAACTTCGTAATTTGACTGTTTCTTTAAATATTATGTATTTATGTTTGCCTTGGCTGCGTCAGTATTATTTTGGGGACATGGATGTCTTGACAGGATTGTGGTTCGACTTAAGAATGTAGGCTTACACAGATTATAATTTTACTTCACTCCTTTTATTAATGCTTGATACGATTTATATAACATTTCACTGATATAGAGCTGTGAGATTCTTTTATTAATTACTTGCACTTTTTAACACGTAAACTTATTTTTCGTCTCACACGAATACGTATTAAATCTCTCGAGGACGCATCTCGCATCCGGTTACAAACACTGTCTGCAGGCAACTGAATTGATTTCAACCACCTAAACTTGTAAATTTCTGTATTTCAAGTCTCTGATTCGCTATTCCTAATCCAATAGAATAACTTCATTTAACCCAAGGCTTTTTCTGGTTGTTGATTGGCTATTTTTATAAACTGTCACTAAAATTACATTATTGCTTCCAAGAATCACAAGTAGTATTGTTAAACTTTCAAATTCATTATTGCCTCAAGGTTAACTCATTGTTACCTCATTGTTAGCAAACTTTTAACTTATTATTCTCACAGCTCCTACATTATTATATTACGTAATATATGCATATAACATTATTACACATGGATACAATAATACAAGCATATGCAATGACTGTTACATACATTTTACAAATTATTACATGGATATATTGTTTCAAGGCGGGATGTTATTGAATTTATATATTATATAATTTGACTGAAATTATTTAAGTGTTAAAAATACTGCCTCAATTTTGCCAAAAATGGCTGTAACAGTGCTGATTAAAATACACATCTGGATACATTTTCATAAGAAATAGAATTTATGTTTTGAGTTTTATGCGAATAGTCTGCTTAGTCTCTTCATTATTGCTGAATGTTATACAGGATGGACCATTTAATTTGAGACTGTACAGTATCTTCAAAACTAAACGATGTAGAAAGAAATATCTTTGATAAAAGTTGCTTGATATTATGGGGGGAAGTAAATGCCATCAGTCGTGGTTTATTTGGAGGACGTTGTGATGGTATTTTAAGATCAATTTAATTTGACCCTAATTGTAGGTTCCCAATTAAAAAATGAATTCACCCTTAAATGAGTAATAACGTCCTCTAAACAAAACATCACTAATGGCATTTACTTTCCTCCACAATATCAAGTAACTTTTAACCAAAGCATTTCTTTCTACAACGCTTAGTTCTGGAGATATTATAGTCTCAACTTAAGAGCCCAGTCTGTATAAACTTAAAATCCTAAAAGATAGATAAAAACCGACCGCAGAAATATGTAAAACTCATTAAAATATACAATTTATATTAAGAACCCACTGTGTTAAACAGATCTGCTTTATAGAAACCAATATTAAATGTGGCATAATATCCAAAATAACTATGTAATGATTTTAAGAGTAACAAATGCCCATCATAAATGCCTAATTACAAGTACGCGATAATCCCTGGTTTTGTTTTTCCTTATAATTAGAATATTTTCTCCTCTTAAACGTTCCCGTGTGTACTTCTTTTATTTGTGTTTGCTATTTGAATTTATTTAGGATGTTACGTTGTCTATCTTTCAAAAAATATATGCACCTCTCCTCCCGGGAGATTTGAACTTTGAGAACCACTGACTTCGCCGAGCGGAATGGCTCAGGCGACAACGTCTGCGGCCCGAAATCGAGAGGGTGCCGGGTTCAATTACCGGTGTCTGGCCATGGTGTTTTTCGTGATTTTCCCCTGGTCGCCCATTCTCCTTTCCCCTATTTCCTCTCATTTCATCTCTCCGTTTCACGTTTCAGATGTGTCTTCAGGTCCTGCAATGCTAGTGGTATCGGGAAGATGGACAGAGTGCGTTGTCGCGCCCGTTAGGGTCGTCTCGTCGCCCTCTCTCGGGATTCTTCGACTCTACTCTTGCGCGGGTATTCAAACTGGAAATATTAGGGACTTCTGCGAGCCTCTGGGCCTTTCTGGCTACGAAACTGCTAACTCCTGCGGCTCCTTCACCTCATCCTTGCCTCCCGGAGGGTGTAGCTACAATAGATCAAGCTAGTCGAGTGGCAAGGTGTCCCTGATAAACATATCCTACATTCCTACCACTGGCTTTACTAATTTACATTTCGCGTTTTACCTCTCCCTGACTCTTACTTATGTCAGGTAGAGTAACTACATCATTTCTTGCAAAAATGCAATATCCAGATATATCGGAAATACGTGTTTTGAGGTCCCCTGTACATAAACGGTATTTTAGAAAAGTTAGAAAAATGCGTTTCTGCGTGGGGGTGGTTGTGGTGTATACAGCATAACTAAAAAATCTGATGTGTTACACTCACATGACTTTCTCTACTCTTGTACAATCTATTTTTACAAACGCCTATTCTCCATATGCTTCATATTAATCGAGATATCGAAATGTCAATCTTATTTGTAATTTTCTTGTAGATGCAAGGGGAATATGGTAGATTTTAAGCGATAGTCAAATATTTTATCGCTGGTTGCTATGTGGCGCATTCCATTCTCTTTGCATGTCCAGGACATAAAAAAATGAATAACGAATTTGAGAAAAAGTATAAGTATTGGAAAATTTAAGGAAATAGCAAGCAATATCTCGAAAACGGTCCACTCAACAAAAAAAATGTATATGATATAAGTTGTGTATTTTAACGCGATCTACATTTTGTGTGTAGTAACATTTTGTCTATCTCTTATGGTTTACCAGTTATGCAAAAGTCGTTCACAATGAAGAATACTTTTGGAGACATTCCCAGAAAATTCGAGATATACATTTCATTTCTCATAACATTATCTTAAACATATGATATTTTCATCAAAATCGTTAGAGCCATTTTTGAGAAAATTAAAATTTTCGAAAAATCTTCCATGTAAAGGGTAGTCTGGGGTGGGGGGATTTTCTTGAAAACCTTCGTGTCGCATCTCTGAAAGATACTGAACCTAAATACCAAGTTTGGTGCTTATCCGACTGTTCGTTTTTGAGTTATGCTGTTCACAGACACACAGACACACACACACTCAGACACACACACACAGACACACACACGGACATGTTTCCAAAAATGCTTTTTTTGGATTCAGGAGGTCTCAAAACATGTATTTCCGGTGAAATCTCAGTATCGAATTTTTGGGTGGAATGCAATACTTCCCCTACTTACTATACGTAGTAGAGAAAGTAAAACCGAAAAATTAATTTCATACAATCTACGAAGATTTTCAGGAAAATTCTCTCTCCGGATACTGCCTTTCACATAGAAATTTTTAGTTATTCTTATTTTATAAAAAATTTCTGAAAGAATTTAAACTCTTTCTCTCTCTCCTTCTCCCTCCCGAGCTCCCTCTACCTCTTCTTTTTTTTAAAAGCTTTGGCAGTGTACGAGATATATCTTGTGCTGTTAAATTTGCCAGTATTTTAAGCTACACACTTTTGAAGGCATATGTCCATTGTTTTGTCTCTCGTCGGTCCAATTAATGTGTACCTATGCACTATCATGGTCGGAATAATATACCGACCTCCTATTAAAATATTTGACTCGTCCTAGTGTTCTCTATGCTTCTATGGCATGCAGCTACAACAGAACTTAGCGCACTTCCGCGAGAGGGGGTGGCGTGTCTGCCTCGCATTCAAGAGTTTTCGAGTTGGAATTTCGGTTAGGGTGAGGTATTTTTCCGAGGTTTTTCCTTATGAGAAGGGAATGTAAGGTAACTCTAAGAACCCCTGGTTCGCTTGAGCATTGTTTTACCCATTTAACCATTCATCTTCCGATATGACCCACCAAGTTAAAGGACATTAAAGTTCAAAGGAAAAACAACTCATTTTGGAAAATTTTTGTTATCACTGACAGGAAGTAAATAGAAAAGCAGCTTTTTAGCGAATAATTTGTGAAGGGATATGGAAATATACAATAGTGTACGAGGGAGAAGCAGTAAGTATCCGCACACTATTTTTAATGTTTTGTAGGTTGGCTGTATCCGTTTGTGCGCGCGCATGTAGACATGTTGTTCCTTTGTCTCCGCTTGTGGAATGTTTGACCGTCATCACTCCAGTGAGTGTTGCAGTGTTGGATAATAAGCATTGCTGCACCCCTCACCGTTTGCATCAAAGAACAGCATGCGGTTGTTTTTCGTCGTCTGAAGGTGTATCAGGAGCCAAAATCCAATGAAGATTTCTCGCACAACATGGGGGCAATTTACCCCGGCGAAATGTGTCTGGATGGATTGAAAATTTCAAAAATGGTCGGACAACTGTGGAGGACGAGGAAAGAGCAGGATGCCCATCCATATCCACTAGTCCATATCCTGATCAGAGAACCGAAGGTTGACTGTCGATGAAGTGGCAAAGCATATCTCTTTTGGTCCACTTAAAATCTCCTAAGGGGTCGTTGCTTCACCACAGACCAAGGTGTGAAGGAAGCGGTGCACATGTATATGGCTTTTTTTCTAAGGCCATGAGAAAGATTGTACAACGATGGACCACGGGCATTGAGAAGCAAGAGGACTACGTTTAAAAATGAGGTGATTGTAAGTTTCTATTGTTATAAGTTTAAAAAATATTTGCAGATACTTATTGACTTACCCCCGCATTTGCAGGCTGAGTTTTAAGTCCACCGACAAATTTCAAGGGGTGATTTCTGACTGGAAATTGAACACTGGATAGTGAAACACCTTTTCTTGTGCTTATTGATTCTAGAACGCTCTTTTAGCCATTCAAGACACTTCAAAAACTCCTCTCTTTAATGAACTTCAAGAGTTCCTTCATCGTAACTTCACGTAAAAAATTTTCTGATGTGTTACACTCACATGACTTTCTCTACTCTTGTACAAACTATTTTTACAAACACTTATTCTCCATATGCTTCATGTTAATCGAGATGTTAATCTTATTGCTAATTTTGTTGTAGGTGCAAGGGGAATATGGTAGTATATTCCCATTTGAGAAACAGTATTGGAAAATTTAAGAGAATAACAAGCAATATCTCGAAAATGGTTCACTCAACAAAAACAGTGTATATGACATAAATTGTGTATTTTAACGCGATCTACATTTTTTGTGTAGTAAAAGTTTGTCTATCTCTTATCGTTTACCAGTTATGCAAAATTCGTTTACAATGAAGAATACTTTTGGAGACATTCCCAGAAAATTCGAGATATACATTTCATTTGTCATGAAAATATCTTAAACATATTATATTTTAATCAAAATCGTTACAGCCGTTTTTGAGAAAACTAAAATGTTCGAAAAATGTTCCATGTAAAGGGTAGTCTGGGGTGGGGGGATTTTCTTGAAAACCTTCGTGTCGCATCTCTGGAAGATACTGAACCTAAATACCAAGTTTGGTGTTTATCCGACTGTTCGTTTCTGAGTTATGCTGTTCACAGGCACACCCACACACGGACATGTTTCCAAAAATGCTTTTTTTTGGATTCAGGGGGTCTCAAAACATATATTTCCGGTTAAATCTCGGTATCAATTTTTTTTGGGTGGAATACAATACTTCCCCTACTTACTATACGTAGTATAGAAAGGAAATAATCGTAGTGTTAATCTGGATTCCTTCACACACCAACACACATGGCAATGATTTAACCGACAAAGCAGCCAAAGATGCAACGAAGCAAGCACATTACAATCCCGATGACTCGACATTCCGTATAACTTGACTACTTTTTATATCGTTAAACTTGACTGTAATAATTGCTATAATCCACTATAGCGGTATAAACAATATAGGTAAAGGTAGAATCAGATGACTGAAAAATTCAATGCCATAGCCGGGATTTGAACCACCGTGGTTCAAATCCCGGCTATGGCATTGAATTTTTCAGTCATCTGATTCTACCTTTCCAACCCTGTCCAACACACGGCTTGTGTGAAAGAACAATTAAATCCAATATAGGTAAACTTTCATTACTGTACGTATTAGTGTTTATATTCATGCATATAAATGTCCATATGTTTTCCTGATCTGTTAAGATGTTTGGCATGGTATGATGTTTTTAGATTTTGCAACATATTTATGACACTAATTTGGTAACAGGTTTTGTTATTTTGTGGAAATAAACCTATCACATTCTCCCTTAGCAACAAAAGGGCTGACAGCACATTGACCTTAAATATCTGAGTCAGAACATAAGCAGCCGTTAGACCATTGTCACGAAATCAAAAGCTTGCCGTTAAAATGTGTTTAGCACGAATACTTTTTTCTATTTCTTTATTTATTTATTTATTTATTTATTTATTTAAGGTCGCATAACTTCGAGGTTATATTGTGACCACATTAAACACACAAGTTACAATATAGAGAACCAACAGTGTTTCATCTTAACATTTTCGAGTATATTGATTGAATTAACATTAAACACAATTGATATATATCAATTACAAGTTTATATAAATTGGAATTACAATAAATCGTATACATAAATGTGTGTAAGGTAGTTCTTCACTGCTGGAAGTTCTTCACTCTTTCCATTTAGTGCTGTGGATAGGTCATTTGGTATGCAATTTTTCTTTCTAACTGAATTATATTGTGGACAATCTACGAGTATTTGTTTCCCTATTAGAAGTCATTTACATGTATCACATGTAGGAGGTTCCTCTCTTGAAAGAAGTAACAATGTGTTAATTTTGCATGACCAATTTTTAGACGAGTAATTTTAACCTGATCTCTTCTTTCTAATGAGGGTGTCGTGTAGTTGGATTCAGCTATGGTATTGTGAAACTCACTAGGGAAGTTCTCAGTCCAGCTATTGCTACATTGTTCTTTTACAATTCTAGGATTACCCTTTACATGGAACATTTTTCGGAAATTTTAATTTTCTCAAAGATGGCTATAACAATTTTGATTAAAATATCATATGTTTAAGATATTTTCATGACAAATGAAATGTATATCTCGAATTTTCTGGAAATGTCTCCAAAAGTATTCTTCATTGTGAATTACTTTTGCATAACTGGTAAACTATAAGAGTATAGACAAAATTTTACTACACAAAAAATGTAGATCGTGTTAAAATACACAATTTATGTCATATACATTTTTTGTTGTTGAGTGAACCATTTTCGAGATATTGCTTGTTATTCCCTTAAACTTTCCAATACTTATACTTTTTCTCAAATGGGAATTCGTTATTCATATTTTATGTCCTGGACATGCAAAGAGAATGGAATACTCCACATAGCAACCAGCTCTTAAAATATTTGACTGTAGCTTAAAGCCTACCAATTCCCCTTGCATCTACAAGAAAATTAGCAATAAGATTAACATCTCGATTAACATGAAGCATATGGGGAATAAGCGTTTGTAAAAATAGTTTGTACAAGAGTAGAGAGAGTGTAACACATCAGATTTTTTTAGGATATATTATACTTTTCTGTTTCCTATGTTGTTCTAGAACATACATTTCTGTATTTCGCAGTACATATTATGTTATGAGTTGTGAATAACAGACCCTTATTCCGTAAACCTTGACATTTCGGTAACACGACACACTCTTAGTCCACATTATGTCGAGTTATCGGGATTCTACTGTATAAATTTAAATGTTAAAGTTCCATATTAAGACGTCTTCATTTCAAAAGAGCTCTCTGTGATACATAGAAAAGTTCTTGGGTCACTCCTAACAAAAGTAAACTACACGACGCAAGAAATAATTCTACAGCACCCGTTTCAGTCAGTTCCTAAATCGCCGTGACTCATAACCAGAATTCAGGTTGGACATGCGAAGCCCACACACTCCTACATCCTCTCTAAAGAAGAGCTACCTCAATGCACAATCTGCAATACAAGGAACAGTATCCAGCACGTGGTCTAGGACTGCCAAGTGTACGATCTTTACAGTAAAAAAACTCAAGATTTCAGGCAATCTAAATCTGTCAGTGAAGAATTCAAATTTATGTAATGCACTAATACAGTTTTTCAAATGCACCAAATTATATGAACAAAATATTGTAAAATTTACTACACAAAGTAGTCTTGTAAAGTCTGTTAAAATACTTTAGTTGGAAATGTTAATTTAGTTAAGCCAATATTGTAAACGTATTGTATAGTTTGTATACACTGTGTCAAAAGTTTTATAAAATCTGACCAGCTCATTACAGCGAGAAATTTCCAGAGAAATGTCGTCACCCATGACGTGGTTCTGGTAGCACGACATTAAGGTCATACGGAGGCATGATTGTCTGGAAAATTCACGTCATCGCTCGCTGTGCCATCTACATCAACGGCACCACAGCTAATCTCCCCCGACAGGAACGATGGTCAGTCCATCAAATCGATCAAACAGCCAGCGAGAGCTTTAAGCTCTATTGTATTCGGCGGGATTCGGCATAATTATGCAGCCAAGTGTAACGTTTGGCACGTTGCAAATTTAACTTTATCACATCTTTCGTAATTTGTCTAAATTTCTATCCTAGCCCTTCGCTTGCTTCAGTATTATTTCATGGGAGAAGCGTTCAGTATAATTGGGGCATGTTTGTTTGCGATGGCAGTAACATTTAAACGCTTTATGTGTTAATGATATTTTAAAACTTCATGTGGTGAAAGAGAGAAATTGCGTTCTTGTAACTGAAATAGTAATATTGGATTCTTCAAAGTCAAATGTTTGCAAGTTTGAACATGTCACTGTTAAAGTATTATCACTTTATAATAAATTGTTATCAACTTTGTTGAATATTGCGAATCCTAGCACAAAATATGCTTCCTCGTTCCACAGTTATTATACACCTATCCTAATGTCTCAGGGCCAAGTGCACGTTACAAAATAAATACGTTAAAAAAAGTTGATATTATCTTGTGTCCGGATGCACACAATGTCGGCGGACTTCAAACTCACCCTGTAGAAAGTCGTCTATTGTAACACTCCAGATGTTTATAATGTAGACTGTAGTTCATGTGTGTGTAACGATGTGATAACTTAGGTTGTTATGATAACTTAGGTTGTTAAGACAATGTGGCCGTGTTTATTAAATATGAAAAAGATAATTGTTTTAATGTAACACTATTATCATTATTGTTAAGCGCAGCATTTTAAAACGCAGTTTTTTCTCTGGGAAATAAACGGAAATGGCTATGGATAGATATTCCTTTGATGTGATACAGGGTGATTTATAAAGAACTGATACATTTCTTTCTTTAATTATTCACTTCGAAATTCATTCAATACCCAATTTTAGCACCAAATAAAGTAGAATGTTCTGGAGTTTCGATTGCTTGTCACTAGATGCGCAGATGTTTATGTTTTATTCGTAATTGTTAGTTTTATTGTTGGCAACTGTTTTTGAGATTTTGTTCTATTCAACGTGAAAATGAAGTACACATTAAATGAAGGATTTTTCCTTGTAAAGCAATACTGGATTACGAATTCAATTATAGCTACTCAAAGGGCATACCAGAGAGAATTTGGTGTTCAGAATCCTCCCCAAAGAAACACAATACTGAGACTGGTAAACAAATTGGAAACAATTGGATCTCTGGTGAGAGAAAAAGGCAAAACTCGTTCATCTAGGCTTCCCACGGTTGTTGTTGACGTAAGAGCACAACTGGATCAGTCACCCAAAAAGGCATTAAGACGTTTGTCGCAGGAGACAGGGTACAGCTACTCAATATGTCAGAGAGCTGTGAAAAGTGCAGGCATAAAGCCGTATAGGATTACGGTTATCCATCAGTTACAAGAACCAGATAAGGATAGACGACTGAATTATTGTCGGTTTCAGGCGTTCATTGCGTAAAATCCTGCCATATTGTCCATCACATGGTTCACAGATGAAGCATGTTTCCATTTATCCGGCTATGTGAACTCGAATAACCCACGCTATTAGGCCAGCAAAAATCCAATGTTATTCATGAAGCACCTATGCACCCGATTACAATCGGAGTTTAGTGCCGACGGATTTTCATAGAGTTTGCTAAGCAACTAGACGATATAGAGCTGAGTCAAGGAATTTTCAGCAGGAGGCGCTAGATGCCATACATTAAATGAATCCATGGCACTAATTTCAAGTTTCTTTGACGAGCGGATAAATTCCAAGAACCTGTGGCCACCGAGATCTCTGGATTTAACATCGCCGGACTTCTTTCTATGGGGTTATGCTACTCGTCTCCAGACATTGGACGATCCGAAGCACAACATTACACAGGAGATTCGAGCTATTGACAACAGAGTCCTCCAACGAGTGTCCAGTAACATGGAACGACGTGTTGAGTTGTGCCTTGTGCAGGATGAAGGACATTTTCAACATTTGCTATAGAGGTAAATAATCTGCTAAAACTCCTCTGCATTTCAGGTATAATAAGTTGTCGGTAGCATAACTCGTTTTGAAACAATTAAAGAAATAAATGTGTCAGTTCTTCATAAATCACCCTGTAGCATGACTACAGAACACCAACAACGGAAACATTCAAGAACAGATCTGCGCTACCTTAGCATGTGACGTCCTTTATTGTAAGTAGCAGTAAAAGTCTGCTGCCGTTATCGCTAGGCGAGAATTTCCCAACAATTAATTATTATAGGATACCCTGCGGCATTCTTTTCTCGGAATGCTTCAAACAAGCACACAGAAAACGCATTAAGATGTGAAGGCATTGTTGAACTTCCTAGTAGATAATGCACGTGGATGCAAATTTATTATGTACATGAGCGTTGCTTGGCTTTGAACCAACTAACGGTCGCCTATCGGGATAAAACTGGCTTGTGAACCAAATGGATGCGATACCGCAACTGAATAAAAATCTCTCTTCCCGTAGCATTTATGCATGCTGAAGAAGGCGTTGAACTGTACGTGAGAAAAGTGTTTGGCCGGGAGTTGGGAAATCAGACATGCACGGCTGACTCTTACGATGACCGATTTTTGTTTTATATCTTATTATTAGAGCCCGGATGTTTAAGCATTTATAACGCTCAAAAAAGCAATAAAAACGTATAAAGACGCAGAAAATTTAAAATAGCACTAAGCGTTTTAAAAATCTAATGTGTTACATTAACCTGCCTTTCTCAACTTCCTCTTTTACAAACTATTGTTATAAAATTTATTAAATATTCTATGCACGACTTCAAAATCCAGATAAATTTTCAATTCACATTTACAATACGTAATATATTGTGGTGTATTAATAATTTGGGGGTTACATTGTCGATGCCATTGCCATCATATTATTATTCTACATTGCCATTACCAGACACATTGTTGTTTAAGTCACTCCTGGCTAATTGCTTGGCTAGCCACGAGTGGTGGGGGATATAGTGTCTGTCTTAGGAATTTCGCGAGAAGCGGATCGCGCGTGCAAGCCGACTTTTGGGTCGATGGACATCTCCCCTCACCTTTCATATTTAATAATGTAAGAATCCCAAACGGTTTGAAAATAAAGCTAGGAATGTGTGAGTAGATTTGTGTTATGGATTTGTACACTGAAAAAACCCACGCTTTCCTCTTAACCTCTCCCCCAAAGCTCCTCTGCAGCAAAGTGAGTATACGTCCCCGCAGTGTGCGTGCTGGGTGTTAGAAATTAATTTAATTTTCAGGTGAACTTTTAGGTCATCTACCCAGCGTGTAACAATATCATTGTAGAATGCGGTACATAGGTAAAGCGATAGAGCGGGTCGCTATGTGATGAATTTTAAATGTCATGCTTTGTTGCATGACCACAAGAAGAGAGAGAGAGAGAGGGAGAGAACAGCGAATTTCCAATAACAAGGAATATCTTGGAAATATTAAAGCCACCAAAACTTTTATTTAACATAAATGAAAAGTTTAACGAAGTCTACATGTTTTGGTGTAGTAAGACCTTTTCTATCTCTTGCGCTTTATGAATTATACAACAATATTTCAGAATGGAGAGAACCTCACAGGATATTTTATTTTCCATCCAAGTATCTTGAACATATGGTATTTTAATCAAAATTCTTAGAACAAATTTTGAGATAATAAAAAGTTTCGTAAAATTTTTCATGTAAAGGGTTGTTTGAGGTGAGGATTTTCTTGAAAATCTTCGTGTCACAACCTTGGAAGATGCTAAACTGAAATACCAACTTTGGTGTTTAATTGACTTTTGGTTTTGAGTTATGCTGTTCCCACACATACGAAAGTTTCTCTAGAAATCGCTTTTTGGGGGGTTCAGGGGTTTGCAGTATATGTGTTAGGTGTTTTGTGTGGAACACAATACTCGATAGGTGTCAGAGAAAGTCATTATAACCAATGCTAATTTAGTAAGTATAAAAATCATACGAACTATGCATTTCTATTATTGAGTAAATGTGCTGGTGTTAGACTCTACCAACATCAACTAATGATTTACACAAATCTAATGAACGCTGTGACTGTCTGCTGGATGTGGCAACGTTTTTTGGAAGTAGCCTTTTTTTCTTGTCACTATTCTTTGAAGCGAGAGCAGATTTATATTTTGTTGTTAACACTTCTTCATTGATAAAATACTATTTTTCCTGATTAATTGTCCTAAGACGAAATGTGTAAAAACCATTTCTGCAAATGTTTTTCTCGATTTACATAAAGGGGGTGGAAATATAAGCTTTTGTAAGAATAATTTGTAGAATATTGGGATGAGAAAGTCATGCGAATGTAACACATGGGATTGTTTAGTTATGCTTTCACGGACAAACGGACAAACACAACCACAAGCACGCGCCCAATTCTCTTTCTAAAGGTGCTTTCTTCCTGAACCTTCAGATGAAATCTCGATATCTAATTTTGGAATGGAATACAAGATCTCCTCTACCTACTGGTATTCAGGAGGTCGCGGGTTCTATTTCCATAGCCGATCATTCTGACACATGGATTTTTTCGGGGGTTTTCCTGGGTCACCAGGCGAATGCTAGGAAGGATTCTCACATCCCCTGAATTTCCTGTCCTTCCATTTTTAATCCCCACTCTCATTTCACTTCACCTTTCATCCGTTGGTCTCTTGCAGGGTTGAAAGTGTCGGCAATGGTGTTTCGGTACAGTGTGGCAGGGGAAAAGGATGCTCTTTGTGACTCTCTCCGTCTCTCGGCTGGCTGCCGGGGGTATCCGAACCCCCTTGAGGGGTTGGACCCCTTCTTGTGGGGTGGGGTCCTCAGTCTGCCTGTCCGTTTGCCGGGGAGTCTCTATCTGAAACTTAGGGACCCTACCATTCCTGTGCCGTCACTCCTGGTTCCGGCCGCCCGGTATCTCTTCTCGCTTCACCCTTCCTCCCGGGGACACCCGCTTGTGGAGCGTAAGTACAATATCCCCTCCGTAGCAATCCAATCCTCTACCTAGTACCAATATGTAGGTGGTAAACGCTATGGTTCAAATGTTCATAATTGGCAATCAATCTTGGGCTTCAGATCGGCTACAGGTGCAGGCTTCCGCGCTCTTACCTGCACAAGACGAGCGAGATGACTCCGCGATAACGCATGAGCCTCTTATTCGGAAGGTCCCGGGTTCGATTCCCGGCGGCCACCTATTCTGACCATGGGTTATTCGTGGTTTTCCTGGTTGGCAAAGGTGGATGCTGGAGTGGTGTATTCTACTAAGGATTTCCTCTTATTTCATTACCCTCGTTCATGTGCCAGGTTGACTCCGGGCTGTGCTTCGGTCGGTGTTAGACAAATGGTGCAGGGACTTGCGAATTGAAATGTCTTCTAGCCCTGCTAGAGGGAAGCCTGTAGAGTCTCCATTACTAGGTGGTGTTCCCCTGGTATCACTAGAGGGACATCTCCGAGCGACTCTCCCTTTGGTCGGATGGTCAGGATTGGAAGTATCAGAGAGCTCTGCGCGTCTCTGTGGCTGCCGGCCTTCTCTGCAGCCCATACGTCTCCTGCGGTTCCCTCATCTCCGTTCCTCTGGGGGGTGTACGCACAAGAGATCCATTGGGGTTCGAGGTGCTAGGTGTCCCCTCCGTCAACTGCCCATTGTCATTGTCATACTTGCACAAACCAGTTTGTATCGGGAACAACGTGGTGTGGACGGCAAGACAGTAAAGGTAAAGATATGTATCACGGAGGGGCCTCCGGAACCGGGGCAGAACACCCACACTAGCCAGTCCGCCCATTGTCGAAGGGTGCAAGCATGGACGGGGTCCCTAACGTTTACAGATAAAACGCAGCCGACGCCGTGCTGTTCCTGCTCACAAGCCACCAAACTCCAGCGTCCCCCGGAACGAGCCACATGCTAAGGAGAGACCTAACTGAGCGGTACCGCAGCGATGCGAGTGAAAAAATCTTTACAAAGTGCAAGCCATCGCCCAGCCGCAACCCGCCCAACGCCGTCGCCTGGTCCTACAATCCTGAAACAGAAGACAAGCAACATGATGGGTACAGGAATTGAGAGGAAAGGGAGACGTGGTAGAAGATAAACTACCACAGCATTCGCCTGGCGACGCGGGGAAACCACGAAAAACCCATGGGCCAGAGTAGGCGGTCGCAGGGAAGCGATCCACGGACTTCTCGAATGCGGGCCACAGACGCAAGCGCCTAAGCCATCCCTTTCGGTACGGCAAGACGGTAGTTCGCAAAAACCAAAAAGCTCGGCCTAAACTTTGCAGTGCTGAAGATTTTGTTTACCAAGCAAACGCTCAAGCCGTGCCTTCAGCCGGAGTGGAAGTCCAAGTGTGATGTACGCACCCATTCCAAGCAATTTATCGCCGAGCTTATTGAATTATATACATAAATCGTCGCCATGCCTTTGGTAGATAAACACTTGCATTATTCAGCAGGAATAACAAGAATGTGTATTATTAAAAGACGTTACAGAAATTAAATCTTAAATCTTTGTATGAGCTTGCAGTAGCTAAAACCCTAAGAAATAGCTCATTCTGTCATGAGATATATATTCGCGCATCACAGTGTCCTATCGTTCAACTACAGGGGTCACTCGACGTAGTAATTATTTTTACACACTTTCATTCCCGAGGTCGCGGGTTCAAACCCGGCGGAGGGTGGTGGATTTTTGCGGGCGTAAAAATCCTTAGCATGGCTTCCTTCGAAAGGGAAGTAAAGCCGGTGGTCCCGTGTCGTAGATTTACGGCACGTAAAAGAACCTCAAGCCTGATAAAGAGGCCTCTGAGCAAAATTACCGGTCTGTCACCCCCAATATAGAATGGGACGTTAAGGACGGCAGTTAAAGAGCGTGTATAAATTAAACTCCATTTAAGTTTTAATTCCCAAGTAATTACAGTGATCTGATCTTCTCTCAAGCCATTCATTAAATTTATAGGTGAGTGTATATTTCTTCTCAGAGGTCACTTTTTGCACAATTTCAATCGGGAGGGTTTGGTACCCATTCCTTTCACCAATAAAAAGTACAAAAATAAATCGTCCAACTTGCTCTATGAAGACTAACTTTATTCTGAAATTTGCGCAAACTTACATATGGACGCAGTTTGTGCAACCTATACCGTACAAGTAGCTCACGCGGTAACCCTGTGGCGCGTTTTCGGGAGGTCGGGGTTCGATTCCCGCGGCCGACCTTCCTATCCCATGGCTTTTTTCGGAGCTATCCCCGGTTCGCTGGGAGGGAAAATTACATCCCTTTAATTTCCTGCCCCTCCATTTCACCTCCACTCTCATTTCACTTCGCCTCTTATCTGCTTGGTCGTTTCAGGGTTGCAGGTGTCGGCGGAAGTCTTGGCTTTGCATAGCAGGAGAAAAGGATGCTCTGAGTAAACCCTTGTCTCCCGGAATGGGTATGACCTCTGCCTGTCGTGCCTCCTGTTACTGGCCGCCCTCTGGTCCTTTAACCTCATTCCTCGCTCCCGGGGGCGCCCCATCAGTGGCCTAGGTACGTAGGTCGAGGACTAAGCCTCCGCTTCTAGTCCTATCCTGTCCTATACAAGTGAGTCGCTGGCGTATGGCTAACGCTTTAAACATTAAACAATGAATATGCGGAAAAGAGCTAAAACTAAAGTGTTATACTTAAATGCATTCTACATTTTGATATAGAAAATGTCGGTTTGTTTCTTACGTTTTTCAGTCACATAGAATAAAATTGAAAACGAATGGAGCTGAGTTCATAGACTATTGTAGAAAGTGCAAGCTCTGCAGTTTATGTGCCAAGTCGATGTATCAAAGATACTCCTATGGAGTTTTATTACATTACCGTTTATAACAAAATAAAATATAAGAAAATTGTTTCCATGTAAAAATGTCTAGCTATCTAGGTTATTAGGGTGCGGTACTTGTATAAGAATAGTTCAATAAGAATCCGTATTCGATCCCAAGTTTAGCAGTGACGCTATACGTGAGCTTGATGTAGTTACCATAATTATTCAGCAATGTAGAAAAACAAGTGCCGTATGAGGAACGTAATCGTTACCAGGAAACTTTGACACTACACTGAGGTGTGGTGAAGATCACAAGTCGCTTCTTGCATAACCACGAAATAATTACTTGATTCTTTTATCATTGCATTTTACCTTACAGGCAACGAAGTTAATGCCTTGATACTTTAATTAACACAGGATAATACCTACAGAGAATGTTGTAAGATAATTTGACCATGTCGAAACAGATTAAAATGCCAGATTAGTTATTAAGAAATGTGGTGGGGAAAAACGCAGAGGATAGCGTTATTTACTCAAGCAAATGCATTGCGGTACTAAAAGAAAGCAAGAAACACATTTAGTGTCTGAAAATGTCCATAAATAATATATTTGACGGAAACTTTCTTTTAAATTATTAATTTTTTCATTTGGTTTGGGGAAACATTTCGGTTCGTGCTGTTAATGCATTCGATGAAGATAATTGTACACATTTATTTAAACAGTCCCCAGGATTTATACGGTTAGCATACCTACTAACCTCCAAATCCAGAGGTCCTGGGTTCGATTGCCTGCTGGAGGCTGGGAAGTTTTCTTTAGCTAGGATTATTCCCTATCCTCCCTATATTCTGGATGTGAGTGAGATGCGAATGTTTGTGTGAATTTAATGCAACAATCGAAAGTACCGATCCAAAGATTAGCACCACTGTAAGCTAGTGAACATTATTGCCGATGTGCAGTTGTTCCAAAGATAAAACGTTAAAGACGGCATATAAATGGAACATATAAACAAAATTAGACATTAATAAACTGTAAATATTAAACGAGTATAAACTTAGCAACTAATTAGTATAGTTGTAATTAATCGTTCTTTTACACAAACCATGTATAGGACGGGTTGGATAGATAGAAACCGGAAGGTCCGGTAAAACAACTATGGAAATATTAGATTTCATAACTAAAAATGGTTATAAAACAGAAGTTAAACATAGGCTATGAAATAGGCCCATTAAAAGAGAAAAGTAATAAAGCATACCCTAACTCTTTACAAACAAAAGAAATGGAATTAATGTAGGTACATTACAGACATTAGAAACGAGAGTGTCGACGTTATATATAATTAAATAAATAAACGATAGCAAGATAAAGAAATAACTGCAATAAATATTTTCCGTATATTAAACCAATGTATTATATAATAAGCTTTAGCTGAAAGATTTGTCCAAAGAAAAAGGTAATTGGCTAGTCATGTTAAGCAAAGTCATTAGTAACAGCGCAAGGAGCGAAAGCATTAGCTTAAAAATTCTTGGAATGCAGTTAGGTTATCAGTTCAGTACGTTTGAACAGTCTCGTAGGCAGAAATTATGAAAAAGAGAAAGGTAATGCAATTCTGGGAGTCGAGGAGATACCGCCTAGTAACAGTGTCGCATACGCGTACGTAAGTGTTTTGAGATTGGAGCACATATGAAGTAAAGTTAGTGGGGGAGTAATATGTAGGCGGAGCTTGAGTTATTATAAGGGCGTGCCTTTTAATCAGAGACATTCGTTCGTGTACACATTCGTGCACCATTCGTAACACTGTTTCTTGAGAATTAGTCACTTAATCTAGTAATTTCTAGTGTGCTATTTTAAGCGCTCAGTGACGCGCTTGTGTGAGTAAGATTTAGCGGCCTTCGCTAGGGGTTTTGCCGGTAAGCATTTTAGCGACTCAAGACATGTTACGCTAATTTCTTTTATTGCAGAAACAGTTATTTAAGATCGTAATGATACTGCAGGAGTTAGTAGCTATAGTAATTCAATTGTTATAGTTTCGACTTTTATTCTTTATTTTCAAAGTTCAGCAACACGCTTCGATAGCCCAAGTATTAGATCACATTAAATTTCTCAGTCAATTTAAACTGGATCTTATAACCAACCACTGTAGCAGCCGGCAGCAGAATCAACAGCAGATATTGAAGCAAAGGGTACGACTTTAGAGGTAACGTCCAGCACCCCGCTTCAAAAACTGGCACCTCATCTTGTTGCAATCCGGCTTCACTTAAACGAGGTAGTGACTACCTCTGCAGATGCAAAATGAGCGACAAGAGGGTCAAAAAAGAGATTTCAGGGGTTTAAGACATACGGCACAACATGAGATTTAATCGTAATTATGGTATCACTCCTCTCACAAATAAAATTCTTTAATTACAAAGCACTATTTTTAATTAATGTTAATTAGAAGATACGAACAAGATTATTTTCTAATAACATACATTACATAAGAATTTAGTATTGTAATTGTAGGCCTATTAGTTTTGTAGACAATTAATACCTCGAGCCATCACAATGACTTTCTGCATCCATTTTTAAAAACTTAGAATTCGTAATAGTCAATTTTGAAGACATCAGCGGAAGCATAGGAGAGCAAGAGTGCTACAGGAAGTGAAAGAAATTGTGATTTATATCAAACAATCTTCTAAATTAATTTGTCAGCATACATCCAGACTGTGCATATTACTCCTAGATGACAGCATGGGCAACAATATCATCCAGTATCGAACCTAACAAAATAATTTCTGATGTGTTACATGCCTTTCTCTACTCTTGTACAAACTATTTTTACAAACACTTATTCTCCATATGCTTCATGTTAATCGAGATGTTAATCTTATTGCTAATTTTCTTGTAGATGCAAGGGAATTGCTAGGCTTTAAGCGATAGTCAAATATTTTAAGAGCTGGTTGCTATGTGGAGTATTCCATTTTCTTTGCATTACCAGGACAAAAAAAATGAATAACGAATTTCCATTTAAGAAAAAGTATAAGTATTGGAAAATTTAAGGGAATAACAAACAATACCTTGCAAATGGTTCACTCAACAACAAAAAATGTATATGGCATAAATTGTGTATTTTAACGCGATCTACATTTTTTGTGTAGTAAAATTTTGTCTATCTCTTATGATTTACCAGTTATGCAAAAATCGTTCACAATGAAGAATAATTTTGGAGACATTCCCAGAAAATTCGAGATATACATTTCATTTGTCATTAAAATATCTTAAACATATGATATTTTAATCAAAATCGTTAGAACTATTTTTGAGAAAATTAAAATTTTCGAAAAATGTTCCACGTAAAGGGTAATCTGGGGTAGGGCGATTTTCTTGAAAACCTTCGTATCGCATCTCTGGAAGATACTGAACCTAAATACCAAGTTTGGTGTTTATCCGACTGTTTGTTTCTGAGTTACGCTGTTCACAGACAGACAGATACGCACACAGACACACACACGGACATGTTTCCAAAAATGCTTTTTTTGGATTCAGGGGGTATCAAAACATACATTTCCGGTGAAATTTCGGTATCGAATTTTTGGAATACAATACTTCCCCTACTTACTATACGTAGTAGAGAAAGTAAAAATCTGACTGAAGGAACAGGCACGAGAAAATAGAGGCGGAAACGCATTCGCAGGACAAATTCTTTACTACGTTGTAAAATCCCTCAAAATGCGGGATTATCACGAAAAATTCGAGACGGGTGTCCAACTTAACGTACAGAGATCAGAATGAATGTTGAAAAATATTTAAACACTTAAATGGTACACAAAAATGTAAATTGTGAAAAGATACCGATATAAACACAGAGATTACAGGAAAAATCAAATAACAGTTTAAGAAACATATATTTAAAATACGAACCAAATGAACGTCGAGGACCGGGAAGACCAATAAAGAGATGGATAATAGTAATTCCGTGGCACTACAGACCATGAAGTGTCTTGACCTGCCAACGCGACTGATGTCCTCACGCCCACGTACTACGGCAGAGTTAGGCGATCATCCACCAATACAGGAAGCATCACGCATCTCCAGCCGGGATCACTGCCTATTGCAGCTCCTCACTTTCCTCACGATGCTGAGAGGGCACCGGTCCTATGCCCGGGACTTACAGTCCGTACCAAAGAAATGGATAGAGCAGTAATATTGTGTAGAAGACGATCTGATGTTTGAACCTAATCCCTGAAAGTTCCCCTTTTGGGGGGAGGGGGGTTTGGTGGACTAAATGCTTCTCATGGTATTCTTCTTTGTGAATACGTATACAATTTTATATAAGTTGCTGTTGACACGAAAATAAATTAATCACGACACTTCTCTTCTTTCGATTAAATGAACCATAAAACAGTTTAAAATGAATCTAAAAATATATTATAAATCCCGAACATTTAAATTTTAGCATTACTTAAGACATACGTTTTTATCTGGTTATGATTAAAATAATATCTAATCTGATACAAATTATACTTGCTATAGGCAATAGACTTGCGCTTCAATACAAGATATTTAATTGAACTAAAACAGTGAAGATGATGTTTGATGCTTAAAACAGGGAAATTTGAAAAAGAAAAGTATTGATGGTTTTAAAGTTTTTATTTCTCACGAATAAGGTAACTTAAATGCGTTAATGTATGACTGCATATTGGTCGTTAAAAGAGATTTTATATTTTGAGGCGTTATTCTCCACCAGGCTACGTATCGGACATACTACAATTACCCATTCATATCTCCTTGGAAAAGATCATCAGCCTACATGCAAGCACTGTCACTCCATTCTTACAGTTCAGCGTGTAGTTGTAGAGTGCTCTATCTACGATGTTCATCGGCTTCAGTGTGGTATTCCTGCTAACCTCTCGGTGTCACTGAGTGATCCAACCATCTATCATAACATAGTAAAGTTTTTAAAAGAAAAAAAAATTATAATGCTATATATTCAAAGCTGTAATTTGTTTCAAAACATTGTAATTATTAAAATTTATTATAGTCGCGTTATGCTTTTAATGTTAAAGCGACAATAATAAATTTAAAAAAGGAATTGCCCGGTGTAACAAAGGTCCAGATTGTATTTTCATTGATATGAAATGGTTTATTCAAAAGAGTTTAAGATATCCACCATTGAAGAAAAGGTTCAAATCGGATAACTAGTTTCCCAGATACAGATATACAGGATGAACCATTTAAGTTGAGACTGTACAATATCTCCAACACTAAGCGTTGTATAAAGAAATGTCTAATAAAAATTGCTTGATATTATGGGGAAAAGTAAATGCCATTGGTCGTGTTTTGTTTGGAGGACGTTGTGATGGTCAGTTTAGGGTAAATTTTTTTTAAATGGGAACCTACCTTTTTAACGTTTTCTCACTCCCCATAAAAACTAAACAACATTTGTGTAAAGTACTTTGCAATTGTTCTTACGCATTTTTTATTTTGTTTCCTTTTTCATCACGAAGTAAAGTTTTTATAAACCATTTTCTAATGAGAAAACAACATACAAAATGTTGGTTCCCATTTAAAAAAAGTTAAATTGACCCTAAATGACCATCTTAACGTCCTCCAAACAAAACACGACCAATGGCATTTACTTTCCCCATAATATCAAGCAACTTTTATACAAGACATTTCTTTTCACAAAGCTTAGTTTTGGAGATATTGTACAGTCTCAACTTAAATGGTCCACCCTGTGTAGTACAGAATATATATATTAGAGGTAGAGAACAACCATTGAAATAATGACACTTTGGATTAAAAATCCTACCCACCCAATAGCTTTTGTAATAAATTATTGACGCGATATCATATGAACATGTTTTCTTTCCTAATAAATCACATTTTGCGTCTTTGTTTACTACACATTTGCAATAACTCCACATGTAAGCAGCCTTTACGATATGTTATTTCATTACAGTTCATGACCACACTTAAGTGGTATTGTAAGATGGTGTATAAGCTGCAAAAAGTTAAAGTACTTACATTGTATTTCGCAAAGCACGGAGTTGATATTTCTATCACAAGACGGTGTGTTACTCGTAGAACAGCATCCCCACGCTATCTTGAGAAGCTGTGCAGTACTACGTAATGGCGTTAGTTAACGTTCAGACAATGAGTAGTTCCTAATAGGCATATGCAACGGAGTGATTACCTAAGGTTAGAGTGCCGTTACGTTTGTATCTGTTATTAACTTACCAGGTACCTTCTATACTATTTACTGTTTTAACTGTTGCTGAGTAACAAGTTATCTTACCGAGCGAGTCGGCTCCGTGGTAAAGTGTGATGTTCATAATCAGGAGGTCTCGGGTCAACCGCTCACTCTGACCTTGGGTTTTTCGTGGTTTTCCCTGTCCCGTAAGCGAATGCTAGTGTGGTTTCTAATTTATCACGTCCTTTTCATTCCGATTCCTTCTCGTGTTGCAGGTTTGACTCTAGGTTTCGTGGTTTGAGACGGTACGGATGGTTTCTACAAAGAAACAGTATCCCCACAGACGCCGGAGGGATGCCTGAGGGTCGATCATTGCCCTCTCTGGACAGCTCCAGTAGTGGGTAGATCTTTGAGCCAGTAAATGTTAGAGATTTCCGCGCGTCTCTGTGGTCTATCTCCTGCGGCCTCCAGCCTCCTATAGTTCTTTCACTTCATCCCTTCCTCCTGTATGTTGGTAGACGCAATAGATCTCACGTAGGTCGCAGTGCGCGAGGTGTTCCTCTCCGTTGTATACCCCATAACCTAACCTTCTCTCCCCGTCACCCTTGTAAAGCCTAGTTTACATGGCGACACTAGTTTCGAAACTACTTTCGTGAAATCATTTTCGGGAAAGTATTTGCACAGCATGTTGTTTACATGGTGACACTTGTGTATATTGTAGTTTCACAGATTTTTAACATATTTCTGCAGAATGTAGTTTCATTGCAGCAACTAAAGTAATAACAGATATGTTACTAATGACCCTAGAAAGGAGAGAAAGGGAAAGAGACGAATATAGACTAGATCTTGGATTCAGAGGTCAGTTTTAGGTTGCCCTACAACTTTCTTTGAGGAAATTGTAGAGGATCCAAAAAGTTATTACTGTCATTTGAGAATTATTTCGGAGCAGTTTATCTTTTTGCTTGGGAAAGTTACAAATGAAATAAAGAAGCAAGATACCTACTGTAATTCGTGAAGCATTATCACCAGAGTTAAAATTATAAATTACATTGAGATATCTTGCAAGTGGCGACTCTTATTCATCGCTACAGTTTTTGTACCAGCTCCCAAAAAGCATAATTCCAAAATTTGTTCCTGAGGATAGTGCATTTCCAGTCTTCTCTTTTCCATCATTTGTAAGGTCCTTGTGGAATGAATTCGCGTTATAAGTTCTATTATCATTTCATCCATATTAAATTCTTTTAAAGTTAACTGAAGCGCAGCAGCACGTTTCGCTTTATTTTTAGAGCTTATATCATCTAAGTCCCACAAACGCTTCAGCACTGCATATAAGTCCAGGAATTTAATTATTTGTTCGCTTCCTCACTTCATTCTGCAAATCGCAAGCACAACATAACCTCAAAATCAAGCGCTGGAACTAGTTTCCTTTCACCAAAAGTTGAAAGCAGCCGAAACGCATGTGCACTGAAATAAAATATAGTTGCGAAACCTGGTGTCACCATGTAAACTAGCCTTAAGCTCACAAATTGGAGCATGTAGAGTTTGACTTCTTTGACTTATAAAACACTCGCGGCGCTCAACCTTTTAGCATACAAGAATACATGTATGGTGGCGCCCTGACCGAGTGGTTAGACCGCTTGCTTCTCACCAATGCGGTCCGGGTTTAATCCCAGGGAACCGCAAGTGGGACTTGCCATGCACAAAGTGGCGTCTGGGCGGGTTTTCTCCGGTTTCTCACCGCCATTCATTCCATCAATTGCTCCACCATCGTCTTTCCTTTCATTCATCTCACCGCCATTTCATATCATCTCCTTCCCCACTCTCATACTTCGGGCTGATCACCCATCCTGGCTATTCTCTATGGTCCATAGTCTGTGCTCCCCGATAGGTGTCTGACCCCAGGCACCCGTTTGTAAGCCTTAGGGGTATAAGCCCTAAAACGGGGAGGGCAAACAGAGTAAGATTACAAGAATAATATCAAGTTTCTTCTACAGTGAATTAAGAATAGATAGTCAAGAGAAACCTTTATTTTCTGGAATGACGGCTGCTCTGATTACGATCTACTTCCCCAAAATGGCAAGCATAATAAAGTTATAAGAAACAGTGATTAAATGTATAACTTCTCTGATGTCAACACCGGATATAACTATAGGCCTTATTAAGAAAGGTTTGGTGAAGGTGCCATGAGCCGTTGTTGTGCGGAACTGGAGGAATGGCTACCGTTTAGGCCAAGACAATGATAATGGGAGCTACGAGATAGAGATAACCATTATAATTTCGCAAGGCACACGCGCGAGCTGTAACAGGTGTGTGGTTTTTCGGGCTCGTGCTCCAGGACTGGTTACTTGCTCGCCCACGGTTCCATTCTAACTCCATATCGGGAGGCTGACCAGTGGGATGATCCTCGGTAAAATTAGAAATGAACTCTAAGACCCACGCTCTCATAAACCATATTCTCCTCAATATTTTGGCAGTACCTTAATTGGTTTCATGGCTAAAGTTAATATTTGTATACCTTTCTGACATACAACAGACATGCATGTATCACCAGCTCGGTATTTTGCTGAAAATATTGTACATTATATAGGATGGAGTGTTCAAAGTGGAGTAATCTTCTAACTCTATGTGCTATTATAAGGTTACATCAAAAATATTTATAAAGATATAAGATTCTGTATAAGATGTAAAAATAATGGAGTTACAGAAATGACGGAGCAAAAAATAGGATTAAGACAAGGGTGCAAATAGTATATACTTAATATATTCATAGATGACATATTAGAAAGAGTGAAAGAAAAAAATCCGCACTGCTCCATAATAGCAAATACAGAAATACCAGGTTTACTATACGCGGATGATCTTATGGTCGGGGCTATAACGGTAATTGGGCTACAGAAAGCAGTCAATGGAATACATGAATTCTGCGAATAATGGAGAATAAAAGTAAATATAAATAAATCAAAAGTTATAGTATTTAAAAGAGGAAATAAACTAAAAAGGGAAAAGAAATGGCAGATGGGGTTTAAAGTTAGAAGTTGTCAAGAAGATGGACTATCTGGGGGCGAGGATGAACAGTAATGGTGAATGGGGGGGGGCGCATAGCAGGAAGGTTACGGCTGAAGGAAAGGCAGCAATGACAAGACTAAGGATGTGCAAATATAAATTAGAAATGCCAACTAAATGGATAGAAAGAATGTACGAAGCATTGGTAGAAGCAAGAATGCTATATGCAGTAGAAATTTGGGGGGGGGGATCTGAATTAAGCAGAAAAGTAGACCAGGCATGTTCTGTAAAGAGCTATTGGGGCTAACAAGATCAGCACCAAGGGAAGTAGCATTAGTGGAATTAGGAAGAACAAGAAGAAAGGGAGTGATACTGGAAAGGATATTAAAATTTTGGTTTAGATGCCTGAGAAAAGATAAAGAGGAAATTTTAAAGGTATGCATGGAACAACAAAAGAGTATGAAAAATAAAAATAGCTGGTGGACAGGGGTAGAAAATATTATGGAGAAGATAGGAATGGGAGATATTTGGAAAACAGGAGAAGGAAATAGCAATGGTTTCTGGATAACAGTAAGAAACAGAGTGGAGGACATAGAAAGACAAGAGATTTGGGGAAGCTTAGAAAATAAAAAGTCACTAGGGTTCTATAGATTAGTAAGAGGGAAATGGGGAAGGGAAAGGTATGTGGATTATTGTAATAGAGCAGAAAAAGAGGCGTTTGCATGGATGAGAACAGGATCAATGTACCTGAGAGGGCTAAGAGGTAAAAAAACGGAATTTGTGAATTATGCTGAGACAGTGAAAGCACAGAGCATTATATGAAAGGATGCAAAGAATTAGCAGATTGGAGACAAGAAGTATGGGAACAAAAATGGGGAAAAATGGATAGAAAAATAGTAGTAATTAAAATGCTAACGAGAAAAGAAGAAAAGCAAAATAAGAATATGGGGGAGTTCTTAAAGAAAGTAAAAGAGAAATGGATTAGAAAAGTAAGAGAGATAAGAAAGGTAGAAAGGCAAACGGAGGAAGGAGAAGATGGACAATAGGGATTAAAGGTTGCAAGAGATGCTTAGATGAGCCAGAAGGCCAGGGTGCCAGGCAAAAAGAGCAGCATAGCTGGCAAGGAAATTTGTACATAGGTTAAGTTAGTTTATAAGTGGAACATTGTAAAAAGAATTGTGTAGAAAAATGTACCAATAAAGTACTTATCTATCTAAAAAAATTATAAGGTTTCTGTATTTTCTTGGATATTAATCAATGACTTTGTGGGAAAGCTAAATTATGCTTGAAAAAATGCAATGCCAAGCCGGGAATCGAAACACAGATATCGGTTTTCCATGCCTGATCGGTTTTCTAAGCTAATGTCTACACAAGGCTGGAATGAAAGGAATCATTTTCAAAACGGAAATGGCTTGGTAACTTACACCAACAGCCGGTTTACACCGTTGAATTTCGCACCTTTACATTTCACTTTGCTTCTCTTTTGCTATGCAAGTGTAAAAGGCAAAGTGAAAATCCTGTAATATATTTCATGTAAAATTCTGCTGTGTTCTACAAATTTTAAAATTTCATTCTTTACAAAATCAGTATCATTGAATGCAAAGACGATTTTCCTGCAAAGCGAGAGTTCGCTTTGCACTGTGTGATGCACAAAAAAGCTCCATTATGAGGCAGTATTTTTAACACTTAAATGTATAATGCGTAAATTCAATAACGACCCGCCTTGAAGCAATGTGTGTATGTAATAATTTGTAAAATGTATGTAACAGTCATTGCATATGCTTATATTATTGTAAACATGTTCAATAATGTTATGTGAATGCATTACGTAATTTAATAATGTAGGAGCTGTGAGAAATAGTTCAAAAGTTGCTAACAATGAGGTAAACTTGAGGCAATAATGAGTTTGAGAGTTTAAATGTTACTTGTGATCCTTGGAAGCATTAATTTAATTTTAGTGACAGTTTATAAAAATAGCTAATCAACAACCAGGAAAAGCTTTAGTTAAATGCAGGTATTCTATTGGAGTAAAAATAGCCAATCAGAGACTTGAAATACAGAAATTTACAGGTTTAGACGGTTAAAATCAATTCAGTTGCCTCCAAACAGTGCTCACAACCAGACGTGTTGCTTCTAAACAGTGCTCATAACCAGATGCGAGATGTGTCCTCGAGAAATTAATTACGTATTCGTGTGAGACGAAAATAGTATACGTGTTAAAAAGTGCAAGTATTAAATAAAAGAATCTCACAGCTCTCGATATCAGTGTCAAGGATCAGTAATTTGTGTCAAGGATTAATAAAAAGGAGTGAATTAAAACTTAAAGTCTGTGTAAGCCTACACTCTTAGTCGTATCACAACCCTACCAAGACTTCCATGTCTCTAACAATAATACTGACGCAGCCGAGGCAAACATAAATATTTAATACTTAAAGAAACACACAAATTACAAAGTTAATTTTTTTTAAACTTGGGGCAAAGGCCACCTGAAAGTACATTTGGGGTGAAGGCTACCGGAAACTGTTTACTATACGTGCGGTTGCAACTACTACAAGTTCGGCTCCCCAACAGTTGAAATATAATACATCAGCTTCTTCAAACTGACTTTCCATACGTAGCAGCAACAACAACTACTTCAAATTAGCACCTAAACGTGAGGCTAATAATATAAAAATAATAACTACTTAAAATTGACGCCCAAAGCGTGGTGCATACAACGTAGACAATACCTACTTCAATTAAAACTATTGTTGGTTATCAACAAAGAAAACTTTTTACCACAATTTGCGACGAGGTGACTTAAGAAAATAAAACAACAAAATTTCTTTACCTACTAGCCTTTATTTTTATACAGCCTCTACAAAATATTCATGTGAAAGCATATTCTTCTATATGCTTCATGTTAATCAAGATAAGTCTTTGCAGAAATAATTTCGTTGTAGGTACAAGGGGGATAGAGGAAACCGAATCCATAGTCAGATGCTTAAAAGCGAGTCGCTATATACTGGCCTTGAAATTCCATACTCTTTCATTGACATCGTAAGAAACAGCTGAATAGTAATAGTAATTTTAAAAATGACAGCGTATTGAAAAATTCAAAGCAATATTAACTGTTACCTCGAAAATACTTTTTGAGATAAACTGTGTATTCTAAAGAGATCTAAATATTTGTGTAGTGCGCTTTTGTCCATCTCTTACGGTTTACCCATTATACAAAATTATACGAATCCCTTCCGAATGCAGAGAACTTCACAGGCTATTTTCTGTCGTACTCCGTGGTCTAGTGGTACCATGCTAGCGTCTGGTTCCCGAGGTCGCGGGTTCAAACCTGGCGGACGACGATGAATTTTTTCGTGCCCTTAGCATGGCTTCCTTCGGAAGGGAAGTAAAGCCGGTGGTCCGGTGTCGTAGATTTACGTCACGTAAAAGAACCTCAAGCCTGATAAAGAGGCCTCTGAGAAAAATGTCCGATCTTTCACGCCCAATATAGAATGGGACGCTAAGGACAATAGTAGTTAAATAACGTCCATAAATAAGACTCGGTTATATTCACAGGCTATTCCTAGAAAATTCAGGCTACATATATGTTGTATTTGTGATGTAAGTATATTAAATATATTATATTTTAATCAAAAACGCTATAGACATTTTTGAGAAAACAAAACATTTCGAAAAATTGGCATGTAAAGTGTAGTTTAGGGTGGAGGTATTTTCTTAAAAATCTTCGTGTCGCATTTTTGAAGGATACTGAACATAAATATCAAGTTATGCTGTTCACAAACAGACACACACATGGGCCGTTTTCTAAATATGGCTTTTGGGTTCAGGAAGCCTCAAAACGAGCATTTCTGGTGAAATATTAACATCGAATTTTCGGATGGAATACAATAAATACTTTCTCTACTTACTATAAGTAGACCGAGCGAGACGACTCCGCGGTAACGTTTGAGGTTCGCATTCGAGAGGTCCCGAGTTCGATTCCTGTCGACCGCCCCTCTGACACCGACCAGGAAAACCCCTTCCTTCATTTCCCTATCATTTTGCTTCACTCTCATCTTTGGGGTGTGCTTCTAGGATTCGTGGCGTTTGGCGATGTCGTACAATGGCGCGGATGCTTGCTCAAAGGAAAGAGTACTTTTCATGAACACTAGAGGGCTGCTTGGTCGCCAGTCGTTCATCTCTCCCTCTAGGCAGCTCTAGTAGTGGGACGGGTCTTCGTGCCTGGAACTGTTAGGAACTTCCGCGCGGCTCTTTGGCTTTCTGTCTGCGACCTGTAGCATCCTGTGTTTCCTCCACTTCATCCCTTCCTCCTGGGAGGATATTAGCCACAATAGAACTATGTAGGTCGCAGTGCGCGAGTGTCCCTTTCGTTGTATAGAACTATACCTATACTATAAGTACGTGTTAGAGAAAGAAAAAAGGGTTATTGAAATAGGATTTCAGGGCCTATAAACATCTTAATTAAAGAAAACTAACATATACCTTCAAATGAAGATGATTTTGTTTTGCATTAGTGTACTATTGATGCTGGAACCAACATAAACGAATTTGCAATATTTTAAGTGCATTAAGCAATGCTATTTTAATATTTTAAACATTGATGCAAGACTTAAATCAAAAACACTGTATAATAATACAACGCTACGAGGGCTGTCCCAGAAGTACCCCAACTAACAAAGAAAACACAAAAATTTTGGGAAAAAAACATCTATATTTCTCTACATAGTCTCCTTTCAGCTAGATACACTTTTCCCAGCGATGTTCAATAGCTTCGATACCCTGTTTATACTGAGAACCGTCGAGTTCTGCAAAATAGCCATCAACTGCAAACTCCACCTCTTCATTGTTGGCAAATCTTTTACCACCAAGCCATTTCTTCAACTTTGGAAACAGAAAATAATCAGAGGTGGCTAAGTGTAGCGAATAGGTAGGCGCATGAGGAAGTAATTCGAACTTTAACTAATTGATTTTGGCCATGGCGATAATGGATGTGTGAACTGGTGCATTGTCTTGATGAAACAGAACTTTCTTTCTCGCTAAATGCGGCCGTTTTTTGCTTGATTTCATCATTCAAACGCAGCAATAAGTTTTCAAATACTCGCCATTGTTTTTCCTTTTTGAAGAGAATCAATAAAAATTATCCCACGTGCATAAAAAAACTGACTACATGACCTTGCCTGCAGATGAAACTGTCTTTGCCTTCTTTGGGGCCGATCCACTGTTTTTACTTTTTCTTCGTCTCAGGCGTGAAGTGATGCACCGAGGTTTTATCCATGGTTATGAATCGACGCAAAAACTCGGCTTTATTGCAGCGAAACATCGCCAAACACTCGACTGAAACATCCTCACGACGCTGCTTTTGTTCCATTGTGAGTAAATGCGGCACCCATCTTGCGCACAGTTTTCTCATGTCTAAATTTTCAGTTAGTGTGCGATGTACAGCAATACCACTTTGCGGATTTTCTTCACAATTTCTAGCGTGGTCACCTCATATGGTGGACCACTGTAATGTTCGTCTTGGCAGCTCGTACGGCCTCGCTTAAATTCTGCCTCCCAGTATTTTACTGTTGTAAACGAAGGAGCAGATTCCCCCAGAGTAGAATCTAGCTCGGTTTTAATATTATTTGGACTAAGACCTTTCAAATGAAAGTATTGTATCACATACGATGGCCAGTTTTATCCATGTTTGCAAATTCGCTGAGAGAGTTCACTATTAATGTCTGCCAAACAATTACTAAACAACGTAACATCGTCAAAGTTCAAACTTAAGCTTTATAAGGGTGGTACTTTCTACCATAGTCATTCGTTTGAAACAACAACTGCTATATATGTCATGGCGGATACATCTGGGATTCGCCCTCGTAACAGTTGCATGTCGCAAAGCACCTGGTCAATATTCTATTGCCAGCTGTATAATATTACGGTAGTGCCACGCCATTTTGAGGAGCAGTATATAGAAAAAGCGCAATTTTTTTATAGCTGTACGGTTAATGTGCAGCTTCTCTATGAGTGTAGGGAGGTGAAGGAAGCAGTGGGCGGAGTTCTAAGCATTCTCAATCTCATCTCCGTTCGCGTGGTCAATAAGTACACAGAACAACATACCCAGTGTTAGATATGATGTGCCTATTTAAGTGGAAAGAAATTGCATTTCCTTCAGTCCTTTCCTTTAAACCCATGCTTTGGCACATTTAAGCTAGCGCTATAATGATATTGGTTGTTCGATATATAAGTCACCGATTTTCTGGCGTACTATTTATAGTTGTAAGTCCAAACTGTGTGTATGTATAGGTGAGAAAAGCTTTTATTTTTATGTATTTATCCAGATAATGAAGGAGATAAGTGAAACTGTATAAGCCAATGGTAGTTCCCGCACTCTTATATTCAAGAGAAATAAGGGAGCGGACGAAAAAAATCTGATGTGTTACACTCACATGACTTTCTCTACTCTTGTACAAACTATTTTTACAAACTCTTATTCTCCATATACTTCATGTTAATCAAGATGTTAATCTTATTGCTAATTTTCTTGTAGGTGCAAGGGGAATTGGTAGGCTTTAAGCGATAGTCTAATATTTTAAGAGCTGGTTGCTATGTGGAGTATTCCATTCTCTTTGCATTACCAGGACAAAAAAAATGAATAACGAATTTGAGAAAAGGTATAAGTATTGGAAAATTTAAGGGAATAACAAGCAATATCTCCAAAATGGTTCACTCAACAAAAAAATGTATATAACATAAATTGTGTATTTTAACGCGATTTGCATTTTTTGTGTAGTAAAATTTTGTCTATCTCTTATGGTTTACCAGTTATGCAAAAGTCGTTCACAATGAAGAATACTTTTGGAGACATTCCCAGAAAATTCGAGATATACATTTCATTTTTCATGAAAATATCTTAAACATATGATATTTAAACAAAATCGTTAGAGACGTTTTTGAGAAAATTAAAAATTTCGAAAAATGTTCCATGTAAAGGGTAATCCGGGGTGGGGGGATTTACTTGAAAACCTTTGTGTCGCATCTCTGAAAGATACTGAACCTAAATACCATGTTTGGCGTTTATCCGACTATTTGTTTCTGAGTTATGCTGTTCACAGACACACACACAGACACACAGACACACACACGGAATGTTTCCAAAGATGCTTATTTTTGGATTCAGGAACTCAAAACATGAATTTCCGGTGAAATCTCGGTATCGAATTTTTTGGTGGAATGCAATACTTCCCCTGCTTACTATACGTAGTAGAGAAAGTAAAAACTCCAAACGTCAGATATGAAATGTTTACCATCTAGATACTTTTTGGTGAACTTTAAAAGGAGTAAAAAAACAAGAAATCAATTTAAAATACTTACACGCATAGAAAGATTACCCAGTATGTGGAACATTGGAAACACCATATTAGAAGGATGAATGAGGGGATCCTGTTGCCGGAATACAAACAATCAGTGAAAAGGAACGTAGGAAGACCAAGGCGTAGATGGAGAGACGAATTAAAGTAATGGACGGAGTGAATGTTGAGAAAGATCTAAACCTTGTTTATCTATTTTGTTTATTTATATATTTATTTACACATGCTTGCTTCACTTTTTAATCTACATATTTTGATGATGCACAAACCCCTTTGCTAGTAAGGGGAAACAAGTAATACAAGTAATCAGAGCATGTGTGAACCAAATACCAGAAATGCAAATTGCGTGGCTAGAAAGGATATATAACACAGTGGTGGAAGCAAGGGTGTTATACGCAGCAGAGATATGGGGGCTCGAAAAAGGATGAGAGAATGTAGGTGCTATACATAGGAATTTTAGCAAAATAAGTCTGGGATTACCAAAGAGTTCACCGAATGGAGTAGCACAAGCAGAACTAGGGAGGTTGGGAGCTAAAGGCAAAATGGTAGAAAGGACAATCAAATACTGGTTCAGAATAAAGCTACTGGAGGAAAATGAGATACTAAAGAAATGCTTGCTTGTGCAGGAGAAAATGGGGGAAAAATAAACTTGGATGCACAAGATACAGACAACATTGGAAGAAATAGGAACGAGCAAAAAGAAACAACAAATGTAAGGGTTTCTGGAAATAAATTAGAAAAGTGTGGAGGATATTGAAAAGCAATAAATTATAAGTAGTTTCAAGGAAAATAGGTCCTTAATAGATTATAAATATTTTAAAACGGAATGGGGAAAAGAAACATACATCGAAGTATGCCACAAAGAGGTTAGAATTGGGTATGCATGGGCGAGGACAGGTGTAATGAATTTAAGTGGTCTAACAGGGAGGAGAAGGGAAAGAGATGTACTAAATGTAATGGATTACATGACAATTGGCATTGTATACTAGAATGTGAGGACAGGAATAAAGGAAGAGAGAATTTAATACTAGAGAAATGGAAAAAAATTACCAATACGGCTAAAAGTTAGGAAGATTTTTAATACAAGTTCAAATGAATATACGGAGAAAGCAGGAAAATATTTAGGAAAAATTAGGTTAAAGTGGTTAAAAGAGACGTGAAGGAAATTGGAGAAGTTAAGAAAAAGGATAACAAGCAAAAATGTAAATAGTGGAAAATTATACTTCCCCATTATATATACAACAGAATGTTAAATATAAGGGGAAGAGAAATAATAAGGAACTCCATTGTATTGTAACCATTGTATAAATTGTTTATAAGTTCAAAGTAGACAATAAAATTCATTCATGCATCCACAAACTCGTTCCTGCACTTTGTGCATTGAAATTAACTATTCCTTATAATGGTAGTCTTCTTTTAATGAGAATTTACTACTATCTCTCTGAACTGCCCATGATGTATATTCCTCAAACCTTAACACTACTGATATTTTTCAATTAGCAGGATCCATTTAATGCTGTAATTCGTAATGCCATCTTATCTTGAATGCACTGCATTAAGGAAGACAGTAGCTTGTGATTGACACAAGCAGCTGCTGAAAGGTTCGTCATTTAACCGACCAATCATCGCTTATCTGGGGTCTGTCTTCTTCAAATGATTGTTCCCCAAGATACAAGCCCTCCAATAGATTGCTCAGAGAAACCTATATCAGAACGTCATTTCTCCTTTATTGCAATAGAGCTGCGTATTTGGTGGCCAGCGAAAAGTAGATAGATAGACAGACAGACATACAGATGCATAAGGTATATTTATTCGTTTCAAATTATTGAAGTTATTACACAAGTATTTAGTGCATGGGTCATTGACTGTACATGCATATTTAAGATACAATATATGGCGACAAAATAAACAAAAAAAAAGAAACAAAACAAGAAAAAGGAAAACAGAGATAAATTACCTTTGACTAACTGAACAAATTTAACCTAGCTTCGCGCACTTTAGTCAAGAAATTTCCCATGTTTTGCCAGTTCCTCTGGTCAGCCAGTAGCTCCCAACATGCCAATCTCTTTCTAGACGGACTTAAGAATTTTTCTTTGAGTTTAATTGTTCGCTGGTTCTTCCACTGAGTGCATTCCGCCAAAATATGTACCAAGTCCTCGTCCAAATCACAGAATGGGCAGATTCTCCTGCCAGAATCGTCAGTCATTTTCTGTGCTCTCCAGCCCCCAGTCTAAACCATGCCATTCCTGATCTTTCCTTTCTTCCTTAGTTAGGTATATATGCCTCTTTACCCCAATTCAATTTTATTTCATTTGCTATACTTAGAGAAGGTTTAATTTTACAACCCGATTCTATTTCCTGTTTGTTGATGTCTCTTAGTCTTCTTTTGACATCTTTCCATATGTTTTTGTCATTTGTTTGAGCTCTTTGCCACAATGACCCCATTCCTATTCTCCTCAAACCCCTTTCCAAATCAGCTACTCAAAACTTAGGAGACAGGTTTTCTCGTTGGTATTTATAACAATGGCCGTGTGCACCATTCTGGATCAAGATTTTGACGTGGTAAAATATGGACTTTACCGCAGCGAATGGTCATTTGTGGTGCATCGACGCCGGTAAAAGTTTATTGAGGGTTTTACCGCGGTTAAATCTGACCGGCCATGAACAACCGGTTTTCGTCGATCATTTCCAACTTTACTTGTACTGAAATGTTAAAATGGCGAAACGGTATAAGTTAGAATTCCCAACGAATAGATACGCTCCACTTTCACGAATGAATACATCCTGATAAAATTAATGTAATGTACTTTGTAATGTTCAATGCGTTAAGACCATTTTGTGCAACAGCGGCCTTAAATGTCCTGACCCAAGATGTAACGAAGAGACGTAACGTGATACATATCATAATTATATCAGTTGAAGCATAGTTCCAAAAAGAAGGCAGGAATAAGGGGAGGAATGAATAGATTTAGTGCAATTAGTACATTTTCAGGTATATTATGCACATTAATTACACAGGTATAGGAATCCAATAACCTGAAGATCTCAGTGCCGAGGTCTGAAATCTGAAGTCGTCATTGTGATGTCAGGGTAGCGTGTGCGCCTCCTATTCAAATGATTGTGGGTTGAAATTTTGTTTGGGGATAATATTTTTTTTCTTTTTTCTATCTGTCTTTCAGTAAGTGAATATCGACTAAGCTAACTGGAACTTAGTCAGTGTGGAAAGAAAGAAAACAGTCTATAATAGTTCAGCATATTTTTCTAATCAGTTGTAAGACCAGCTTTTCCCAAGTGTCCATCTTAAAGTTATTGCCCTTATCTCTGTACTTTCTATCTTTTCTTAAGAATTACGTGTTTAGAGAAACTTGGATCTGCTTTTTCTTTCCTTCATTGCACTCTGGACTACATGCATGGGCTTCCGCAAAGAGGTAAAACAAATGAAAAACAGACGACATGATGTGCATCCGAGTGCGTTCAGTAGAGTTTACCTGCAGTGAACGGTGCGCTAGACCAAGATGAGCGTTTACGGTCACTTGAACTGCGGTGAACATTGGTGCACAGCTGTGTGATGATTATCCCGGTCAAATTCTTACCGCGGTAAGCTAAAGGTCCCTGAAAGATTTATTTAACGAGGATGGTGCACACGGCCATTGGACCGTAGTGTGGAGTTATCTCCCTGCCTCAGCCTTCACTGCTCTTATTTTAAGCGAAATGTAAGAGGGAGTAGCGCATATGCATGTGAGGTGGTAGACTCGGGAGAGACTGGCCTCACGCAAACTCTCATGGATGTTATGTAATTCCCCTCTTAATGGCGTTTAGTTACCTATATCCAGTCAAGGTTAATTACTGCCCAATAGATCTATATACACATTGTCCCTTTTATTTAGATAATTATCATAATAATGTAACTGTTACAGAGCAAACATCACGTCACTTTTTGGTCATCCCAACTGCTGTTGGATCTGGGGTCATTCTGCTGCATCAATTAGACAAGTCCCATTGTATAGGTATAGTCCTACAGAGGACTTCCATTTCGGGATTTTCCAGTGTATATAACTGATTTGTTTTGTGTAACAGAATCTACAGCTCCTTTCGCGTGATTGTGTCAACATCGGAGCTTTCTGTCTCTTTCCCTAACTTTGCCACTCCCATACCCTCTCCCACCTCTACATCTCCTCTCTCACTCTCTTTCCAAGTCTCTCGTTCTCCTCTCTTCCCTTCTCATAGTTGGTGTCTCTCCCACCCTCTTATGTTGTTCTGAAGACCGGTAATAAAGCTGTCTCTGTTAATAAAATTTAAAATATAAATAACAGGTTTAGTAGTGCACAATTTTGTATCTGTACCTTATACTTGGTCATGCTTTCGGAACTATTTTGTTTTTACCATCACTAAAACAAAAGCAAACGATCTAACTTGTCTTGTTTATACACCCAATAATAACAATGAAATAACCATATATCTTCCTAAATAATCATACTCTAGAACTATTATAAAAATCTGATGTGTTACACTCACATGACTTTCTCTACTCTTGCACATACTATTTTTACAAACGCTTATTCTCCATATGCTTCATGTTAATCAAGATGTTAATCTTATTGCTTATTTTCTTGTAGATGCAAGGGGAATTGGTAGGCTTTAAGCGATAGTCAAATATTTTAAGAGCTGATTGCTCTGTGGAGTATTCCATTCTCTTTGCATTACCACGACAAAAAAAATGAATAACGAATTTGAGAAAAAGTATAAGTATTGGAAGATTTAAGGGAATAACAAGCAATATGTCGAAAGTGGATCACTCAACAACGTATATGACATAAATTGTGTATTTTAACGCGATCTACATTTTTTATGTAGTAAAATTTTATCTATCTCTTATGGTTTACCAGTTATGCAAAAGTCGTTTACAATGAAGAATACTTTTGGAGACATTCCCAAAAAATTCGAGATATACATTTCGTTTGTCATGAAAATATCTTAAACATATGATATTTTAATCAAAATCGTTAGAGCCATTTTTGAGAAAATTAAAATTTTCGAAAAATGTTCCATGTAAAGGGTTATCTGGGGTGTGGAATTTTCTTGAAAAGCTTCGTGTCGCATCTCTGGAAGATACTGTACCTAAATACCAAGTTTGGTGTTTATCCGACTGTTCGTTTCTGAGTTATGCTGTTCACAGACACACAGACACATACACGGACATGTTTTCGAAAATGCTTTTTTTGGATTCAGGGGGTCTCAAAACATGTATTTCCGGTGAAATCTCGGTGTCGAATTTTTGGGTGGAATGCAATACTTCCCCTACTTACTATATCTACGTAGTAGAGAAAGTAAAAATCAAACTAACAAACAAACATTAATCTTATCTTGTACAAAACTTTTTAGGCAATTTCTTTGCACAACAATCAATAACAAGTGATACGTTTAGATTTTTGGCTTCGAATCCTATTGCAATGCCTCTGGGGAATGCAATTAAGATGCTCTTTGGCCTAATCTGGAACCTAGTGTGTATTGTATGCTAAGTTTTACAGCAATTTATTCAACCTTTGTTAGTGAAGAGGCAACACATACGTACATAAACACACACTTTCAATACAAACTAATTATAGATACTACGCAAATTAAAAACAAACATTTAATTCATATTTTCCCATTCTTTAGGGGTGGTGTAAACGTTTTTCTGCAGCCAGTACCTGGTCATTCCTCCACTTCAGTATGACATACAGGTAATAATCAACGTTACTCATCTCTATTCTGTCTGATATCATAACACAAATATTTTACCTGCGTCTCTGCCCAAAAAGTCCCCTGCCACAGAAGCTCTCGGAATTTGAATTCACATGTAACTGTTTGCGGAATCGTTGTGGTCAGTCTGAACCTCCTACAGTGATGACGTAAGCTCCACATTACCATCTCTGGTAAACTGCCCGTAACACGGATGCATGAGGTTTGCAATTATGATTCATGTTCATTTATTGCTACTTTAAACATGGCTGTATACTTAAATGTGTTTTACTACACCCAGCACCACCTTTCATTGGTTAGTTTTTTTTATGCTTAAAAGGAATATAGAATTAATTGTACGTCCCACGAGCCGTGTGTTGGACAAGGTTGGAAAGGTATAATAGACAACTGAAAAATTTAATGCCATCTCCGGTATTTGAACCACGGAGCTCTCGATCTCCGTCCGGTTGCACTAACCACTGAGCTACCATGGCAACATCGACAGTAAATTCTCCAACTGGTTCGCATTTTTTCCGGTAAACCACAAGGAGATCTCAAATTATATTGAGATGACATACCCCAATGGTACTGGCATTTTTCTATGATAGCTCAGAGGTTAAAGCAATCGGACGGAGAGAGGGAGATCCCTGGTTCAAATCCCGGAATTGGCATTAAATTTTTCAGTCGTCTGATTCTAGCTTTCAATCTTGTCCAACACACGGCTTGTGTGAAAGTACAATTAATTCCATTAATTGACCTAATAGTGGGCGAAACTATGAAGCCCGGGACTTTAGTACTTACAGCATTGCAAGTCGTCATTCGGCTATGTCATCTGAATACAATTTGAGACCTTGTGGTTTACCGGGAAAAATGCGAATGAGTTGGAGAATTTAATATCACACCGGCATGTTGCGTTGGTAGCTCAGTGGTTAGAGTAATCTGAAAAGATAGAGATATCCGTGGTTCAAATCGCGGAGATAGCATTAAAATTTTTCAGTCGTCTGATTCTACCTCTACAAAATGAATACTACCTATGGACATTATCTTGGTAATCTAAAGCAGCATGTAAAATGTGGAGAAGAATTTGGCAAAATATTAATCTATATATATATATTTTTAAAGCAAAAATACCTTATACTTTAAGGGTTTGGAACACGTTCACACTATTAGCTTCATTAGTTTTAGAAACTAATTCACAATAAAATATCACATTAAAAACAACAAATTACATAAAGTTTATGGATTTTAATAATTGAGGAACCCTTAAACCTAGAAAAAAAATACAAAGAATTACTGCTTGCTTTGTCCTTGCTTAATACTAATCACAGTATACCACTAAAAGCACCGGTGCGTGAAATAAAAGCTCTTCAAAAACAGAGGGCACACGACGTCACATAGAGGAAATCCTACATATTGTCAGTGTATCTGACTTGTTGTAAAGACTGGCTTGAGTTCTCTAAATGTGTTTCACAGAAAACTGACAGAATAAAATACATCTAAAGCCCGGTTAATTGCTAACCGAAATTATTTTAAAAGCAAAAATCGCAAATCTTAAAAAATATGAAGAAATATGAAGAATATCATAAAATATGAACGTTTTACCAAAATACCAGAAATATTTTTTGTCGCGTGCATTGAATTCTACGCGCTGAAAACGTAAAAAATAATTCCTCCCATAATCATAGCAAGTATGGTTTTGAATATGAAATTTCACATGTTGCCTATCTTTAGTAAGAACTTATTAGTTACCTCGTTCATTTATTTGTATCATATGTTAGTATTACCGTCAACATTTTCAGAGTTGTGGCCTCACATTTGTGTTATATTTTACTTATCGCATTTAAGTGATAATCTAATAATTTCAATTATATTAAAAAAGCCTCTGACGCTAGCAATTTACTTACTGAAAGAGATAAAATGGTTATAAAGTTATGTAGTTTAGAACTATCATAAACATATTCAGAGTTATGTTTCAGATCATTGCATTTGTATTATACTTTAGAAGATAATAGACTAATAGTTTCAAAATGTTAATTCAGAGAGAACTACTAACAGTATTAATTGATTTATGGGAAGAGCTTAAATGTTCAAACATTATCGATTGCTAGGGAGACAACACTTTCTTTTTCTCTTGCTTCCAACATAGCTAGTTCCTCTCGCAATACAACGTAGAGTCAGACTGTCAAATTTTCCTATGATTCTTCTTACCATTTATTATTAGGAAGTGTAATTTATTTCCTATGAAAATATTAAATTATCTTCGTTACTCCTTGAATCTACTTACTCAAATAAGCTACCATTTCGACCTTATTATCAAGGTGCCTCTAAACTCTGAGTCAACGCACATCTTCTGTACTAAACTGTCTTATTTCTCGAATTTTTGTAGCGTTGTTCAAAATTGTGTCAGTGACAGTACATTGCTAAGCTCAAAAACAAATGAACTCATTGAGTATGTTTCGATCTATGTACCTCGAGGATTGGGATTAGTTTCCTCTGAGCCACCCTCATTGGTTGAGAGGGAAGCTGGTCTTCTACGCGTACATTACCTGTGATTCACATTGCTAATAAACAAAATACTGACGTGGCTTCGATGCATTGTCCCCTGTGCCACTTCAGCAGTTTGAGTTCTAAACTCTACCTGTATATTTTCATGAGAATACTCTGCGATTCACCTAGTAAATAACTCAGATAGCAGAGCTGGGTTTCGATCACAAATTGGTTATGGACCCAGGACGTTCCCCCGGAGACATTCTGCATGTGTGAACTGTCACAATTTCTTGTACATTTTCGTGAAAGCACTCTATGATTCACAGAGCAAACAAATCAGCCATGAGAACGTGGTTGGGGTCCACTCTGGGTTATGAGCACAGCAAGGTTCTTCTAATGGTGAGAATTGCTATACCTTTTTGTATATTTTGTAACGGTATTACTTATAATGTTATTACTTGTGATGTTTGTGTATGTGTGTTTACTTCATGTGAAGCCATCTTGTGACGTCATTCATTTGTTCGGTTTGTAGCTCCATCTGGTGTTAGCAATTTGCGGCAGTATTAGTTTTTGTTTGAAAGAATTTTAATTTTATTTTTTATTTAATTCTGTTTCACTGTCCTCCGGCTAGCTATTATTTCTCGGTCGAACATATATCTTGATCAGGGTGTGTAAACGGAAAGGAATCTTTTATCCAAAAATAACACTAATGAAAAAAATTTGTTTTACACTTTTATTGTCGAACACATTAACTATCACATTTACACATTGATCTTGACACTCGCCAAACTGAAACTGTTATAACAACTTCTTACTGATAATTCTTTTAATCCACGTACTTCAATCTTTTGTATAATTAACTTTACCATACTTTAGATCTTTCATAATTGTGCTGCGCGTAACTTGTGAATCTATATCCGATGTATGCCGTACTAATACTTTCGACGAACTGACTGACTGAAGACGACGTGTAGTGTACACAGATTTTTGATGAACTGAACTGACTTTACCTCCAACCTACTGCTTTTATACCCATACACTCCGATATGCCTAAAGATTATAACTGAACTGCAATTGGCTAATAAAACGCGCCAACATTAGCGTCTATTTTTAATATCCAATAAAAATTATGAATACATATGCTCTAGGGAAACGTTCCAGAAGATTCTAAACGGAAAAACGCGCCAACATTACGTAACTTCCTCGTTTCCAATAATGATAAACAGCTCACTCCCCTCGCTGCATTATTGCGCTATTATTGACAGTTTCAGTAAGGCAGTATAAACTTACTTCCTAACAATAATTATAATAAACAAATATCTCAAATCAATGTCACATAAAAATGCATATTCATATTACAATTATTATTTACATTAAAGTAATTTATGATACAAATTACTGCATCATATGCCCCACTAGAAACATAATTATAAATATTTACAACTTGTTTGGAAATTTTATAATTGGGTTTTTAGTCTCCTAAATCTTGGAACACACGCTATCACTTTCACTTAACACATCACACGTATTTAACACACGGCATGTTTTTCCTCTATCTTGCCACTACTTACTGGCTCTAGTTTAATGTGTTTTGACATTAATCTGACATTACAAAATTTTTTAGAGCAAATACTGTACCCTGAATTATTTAGTTATTGTTACAAAATTGTTTGCTTTTTTAAGTTGTTGACAAAAATTTATACATTTAAGAATTTTTGTAATTATTAAACATATTTACCAAAAAAATTCACCCTTTATACAAATATATTTACATCTCTTAAATCTAGGCACTGTTTCACATGTTCTGTTTGCTACATAAATATTTGTTTTAATTACTTTTAACCCATTTTTGTTGTTTTGTACTGTATATTCACAATACTCTTGGAATTATATCTACGTACTTTACTAACATCATGCTTTATTTCAAATGCTGTTACAGTTACAAATAAAATGTTATTTTCCTTTTAAAAAAAATTTAATCATGTGCAAAATTTTATTTCTCCTTTCACATGACGTACGTATTTATTTAACCCTCTTACGTTCCAATACATTTCTCTGCAAGTCATCTTTAACTATCCAGCATTTACTTTACATATCATTGCTATTTACCCTCCTGGATCAAATTGTGTGTGGCTAAAAATTACTCGTAGCCGTATCCTAACCTTCAAAAATTTGTTCATGGATAACCTCTTAAAGGATTCATATGATATTTCGTTCCTTGATAGCATTTGAAAACAATCTAAAGTTTTCTGAATTACACATCTTTTAACAACTTTCATTTTCAATTCATCTGCTATCTTTTTAATTTGTGAGTACTCTGACAAATCTGTCATAAATTGTACTGGATTGGAGTTTTCATTCTTAACAGCTTGGTACTTGTTAATTTCAGAAGTTAGCTTTTGATTATTTACAGGCAAAACTTTAACTTCTTCGTACAATTTATTTCTTTGCATTACTGACTCATTCTGTATTTCTGATATCTCCCCTCTGAAATTAACCTGCGCCTGATTCACATCTACATTCATAACCTCTTTCATCTCTCTTATCTCACTTGAAATGTTACTCATTCTACTACCTAATTCTTTACATTCTGCATCAACTTGTTCACTTTTAGTATTAACCTCACTTTCTTTGTTACCTATTTCCCTACTCATGTTTAACATTTTCTTTGAAACTTCTCCTATCTCACCTGCTATTATTTCCTTTTCATCACTCATTTTTGGCATACTACTATCTAGCTTCGTAACTTTCTTTTCAATTTCTTCCCTGCTTTTATCTACTTTTTGCTCTAATATCTCATTACTCCTACCAATATCTTCAATTGATTTCCTATGATCTTTTTAATAGCTTCTCTCAAATCCTCAAAACTCTGATCTATTTTTTGTTCTGCACTCTTAATAATATCTTCCCTCAATTTCTCAATATTCTTATTAGTCTTTTTCATATCTTCTCTCAATTCCCTACTCATATTTCTCAGCATTTCCATCATCATACTAGCATCAAAATTTACATTTCCTGCTATTCTATTCTCACTTTCTGCACTAACATTTCCTCCATCAAATACTACATTGTTTAAGCTATTTTCTGTATCCTGTATTGAATTACAGCTAACTGTTACATTATCTCCCTCCATAATTATTTCTTCTGTATTATTAGTAGCCATTGTTTTCTTTATCCTACCGCTCCTAAGGTACATTTAAAATTTTACACCTTTTTTTTTAGAATAAAAATCATACGTTTCTAACCTTTCTGATGCTATCTGCTGATGTAGCTTTGATGTCCAGCTTTCTGCCCCTCTCTCCTAGGTTTGTATGTCGCTTCTGCGTTGTATTATGATGAATCTGCGTTGTCTCGATGTTTTTGTGTCCACTCATCCGCGTAGTCTGTCGTTCCTATAGTTGTTTCTGGAATCTGCGTCTTGTAGATCAATTCACTGCTCCATTCGTTCCACATCCTGGTTAATTCTGCTACTTTCCTGGTTACTTTGCCCCTTTCCTGGTCACTTTGCCCCACGTTCTGGGTGCCAATTTGTGACGGTATTACTTATAATGTTATTACTTGTGATGTTTGTGTATTTATGTGAAGCCATCTTATGACGTCATTCATTTGTTCGGTTTCTAGCTCCATCTGGTGTTAGCAATTTGCAGCAGTGTTAGTGTTCGAAAGAATGCGACTGTTATTTGATTTAATTTTTGTTTACTGTCCTCCGGCTAGCTATTATTTCTCGGTCGAACATGTCCCTTGATCAGGGTGTGTAAATGGAAAGGAATCTTTTATCCAAATATAACACTGATGAAGAAATTTGTTTTACACATTTATTGTCGAACACGTTAACTATCACATTTATACATTGATCTTAACACTCGCCAAACTGAAACTGTTATAATAACCTCTTACTGATCACTCTTAATTTGCGTACTTCAACTTTTTGTATAATTAACCTTACAACACTTTAGATTATTCATAATTCTGCTGTGCGTAACTTGTGAATCGATACCCGACGTTTGCCGTACAAATACTTTCGACGAACTGACTGACTGAAGGCGACGTATAGTGTACAAAGAATTTTGATGAACTGACTGAAGGCGACGTGTACTTTACAAATATTTTCGATCAACTATACTGACTTTACCTCCAACCTACTGCTCTTATACCCATACACTCCGATATGCCTAAGGATTATAAATGAACTGCAATTGGCTAATAAAACGCGCCAACATTAGCGTCTATTTTTAATATCCAATAAAAATTATGAATACATATGCTCTAGGGAAACGTTCCAGAAGATTCTAAACGGAAAAACGCGCCAACATTACGTAACTTCCTCGTTTCCAATAGTGATAAACAGCTCACCCCCCTCGCTACATTATTGCGCTATTATTGACAGTTTCAGTAAGGCAGTATAAACTTACTACCTAACAATAATTATAATAAACAAATATCTCAAATCAATGTCACATAAAAATGCATATTCATATTACAATCACTATTTACATTACAGTAATTTATGATACAAATTACTGCATCAATTTTCGTGAGAACAGTCAATGATTCACCGAGAAAATAAATTAGCAGAACCATGTTTCGATCAACGCTTCCTCTGCGCAACTCTGCTTGTGTAAATTGCTGTAGTTGGTTGTACATTTTCCAGAGTATTCTATAACTCACTGAGCAAATAACCTAGCAAAGCGTGGTTTCGATCCACGGAACTCTGGGTTTTGGCTCCAGCACACTTCCCCTGCTTGTGAGCATTCCTTTACCGCCTTGTATATTTCCGTTTCAGTATTCCGTGATTCACTGAGCAAATAATTAGTTCGCAGAGCATGGTTTCGAACTACGGACCTCTGAGATATGGCCAAGCACGCTTCCTCTGCTTGTGCAAGTTGCTGTAGCTGGTTGTACATTTTCCATAGCATTCTATGACTCACTGAGCAAATAAATTACTTAGCAGAGCGTGGTTTCGATCCGGACCTCTGAATTATGGGACCAGCACGCTTCCTCTGCGCCACTCTGCTTATAGAATTTGCTGTAGTTGGTTGTACATTTTCCAGAGAATTCTATGACTCACTGAGAAACTAAATTAGTTGGCAGAGCGTGGCTTCGATCCAAGGACCCCTGGGTTATGGGCCCAGCACGCTTCCTCTGCGCCAATCTGCTTATATAAGTTGGTGTAGTTGGTTGTACATTTTCCAGAGTATTCTATGACTCACTGAACAAATAAATTAGTTAGCAAAGCGTGGTTTCGATCTACGGCCCTCTGGATTATGGGGCCAGCAAGCTTCCTCTGCGCCACTCTGCTTATACAAGCTGGTGTAGTTGGTTGTAAATTTTCCAGAGCATTCTATGACTCATTGAGCAAATAAATTAGTTTCCAGAGCGTGGTTTCGATCCGGAACTCTGGGTTATGGAGCCAGCACGCTTCCTCTGCGCCACTCTGCTTATACATGTTAGTGTAGTAGGTTGTAAATTTTCAGAGCATTCTATGACTCACTGATGAAATAAATTAGTTAGCACAGCGTGTTTTCGATCCACGGACCTCTGGGTGATGGGCCCAGCACGTTTCCTCTGCGCCAATCTACTTATACAAGTTGGTGTAGTTGGTTGTACATTTTCCATAGCATTCTATGACTCACTAAGCAAATAAATTAGTTAGCAGAGCGTGGTTCCGATCCGCGGACCTCTGCGTTATGGGCCCAGCACGCTTCCTCTGCGCCACTCTGCTTGTAGAAGTTATTGTAGTTGGTTGTAAATTTTCCAAAGCATTCTATGACTCACTGAGAAAATAAATCAGTTAGCAGAGCGTGGTTTCGATCCACGGACCTCTGGGTTATGGGCCCAGCACGCTTCCTCTGCGCCACTCTGCTTATACAAGTTTGTGTAGTTGGTTGTACATTTTCCAGAGCATTCTATGACTTACTGAGCAAATAAATTACTTAGCAGCGCGTGGTTTCGATCAAATGGAACCTCTGGGTTATGCGCCCAGCACGCTTCTTCTGCTTATGCAAGTTGCTGTAGCTGGTTGTACATTCTCTAGAGCAGAGGTGGCGAAAACGTGACTCGCGAGTTATTTTGACTCGCAGGCACAGTTCCCTCTCTGCAGCCGTGCGTTTCATTTTCACTTGCAACTCAGTGATGTAGTGCGTGTTGCATATTTGGTGACTCGCGGAAGGAAGTCGTTTTCGCCACCCTTGCTCTAGAGCATTCTATGACTCACTGAGCAAATAAATTAGTTAGCAGAACGTGGTTTCGAACCACGGGCCTCTGAGATATGGCCCAGCACGCTTCCTCTGCTTATACAAGTTGTTGTAGCTGGTTGTACATTTTCCATAGCATTCTATGACTCACTAAGCAAATAAATTAGTTAGCAGAGCGTGGTTTCGATCCACGGACCTCTGCGTTATGGGCCCAGCACGCTTCCTCTGCGCCACTCTGCTTATAGAAGTTATTGTAGTTGGTTGTAAATTTTCCAGAGCATTCTATGACTCACTGAGCAAATAAATCAGTTAGCAGAGCGTTGTTTCGATCCACGGACCTCTGGGTTATAGGCGCAGCACGCTTCCTTTGCGCCACTCTGCTCATACAAGTTTGTGTAGTTGGTTTTACATTTTCCAGAGCATTCTATGACTCACTGAGTAAATAAATTACTTAGCAGGGCGTGGTTTCGATCAAACGGAACCTCTGGGTTATGGGCCCAGCACGCTTCTTCTGCTTATGCAAGTTGCTGTAGCTGGCTGTACATTCTCTAGAGCATTCTATGACTCACTGAGCAAATAAATTAGTTGGCAGAACGTGGTATCGAACCACGGCCCTCTGAGATATGGCCCAGGACGCTTCCTCTGCTTATACAAGTTGCTTTAGCTGTTTGTACACTTTCCATAGCATTCTATGACTCACTGAGCAAAAACATTAGTTGGCAGAGCGTGGTTTCGATCCACGGAGCTCTGGGTTATGGGCCCAGCACGCTTCCTTTGTGCCATTCTGCTTATACAAGTTTGTGCAGCTGGTTGTACATTTTCCATAGCATTCTATGACTCACTGAGCAAATAAATTAGTTAGCAGAGCGTGGTTTCGATCCACGGACCTCTGCGCCACAATGCTTATACAAGTTGCTGTAGCTGGTTGTACATTTTCCATAGCATTCTATCACTCACTGAGCAAATAAATTAGTTAGCAGACCGCGGTTTCGATCCACGCTTCCTCTGCTTATGCAAACTGCTGTAGTTGGTTGTACATTCTTCAGAGCATTCTATGACTCACTGAGCAATAAATTAGTTAGCAGAGCGTGGTTTCGATCCATGAACCTCCGGGGTATCGGCCCAGCACGCTTCCTCTGCTTATGCAACATGCTGTAGTTGGTTCTACATTCTCCAGAGCATTCTATGACTCACTGAGCAAAGAAATTAGTTAGCAGAGCGTGGTTTCGATCCACGGACCTCTGGGTTATGGGCCCAGCACGCTTCTTCTGCGCCACTCTGCTTATACAAATTGGTGTAGTTGGTTGTAAATTTTCCAGAGCATTCTATGACTCACTGAGCAAATAAATTAGTTACCAGAGCGTGGTTTTGATCCACGGAACTCTGGGTTATGGGCCCAGCACGCTTCCTCTGCGCCACCCTGCTTATATAAGCTAGTGTAGTTGGTTGTAAATTTTCCAGAGCAGTCTATGACTCACTGAGAAAATAAATTAGTTAGCAGAGCGTGGTTTCGATCCACGGACCTCTGTGTTAGGGGCCCAGCACGCTTTCTCTGGTCAACTCTGCTTATACAAGTTGGTGTAGTTGGTTGTAGATTTTCCAGAGCATTCTATGATTCACTGAGCAAATAAATTAGTTAGCAGAGCGTGTTTCGATCCACGGAGCTCTGGGTTATGGGCCCAGCACGCTTCCTCTGCGCCACTCTGCTTATACAAGTTGGTGTAGTTGGTTTTACATTTTCCAGAGCATTCTATGACTCACTGAGCAAATAAATTAGTTACCAGAGCGTGGTTTCGATCCACGGACCTCTGCGCCACAATGCTTATACAAGTTGCTGTAGCTGGTTGTACATTTTCCATAGCATTCTATGACTCACTGAGCAAATAAATTAGTTAGCAGTGCGTGGTTTCGATACACGGACCTCTGGGTTATGGGCCCAGCACGCTTCCTCTGCTTATTCAACATGCTGTTGTTAGTTGTACATTCTTCAGAGCACTCTATGACTCACTGAGCAAATAAATTAGTTAGCAGAGCGTGGGTTCGATCCACGGACCTCTGGGTTATGGGCCCAGCACGCTTCCTCTGCGCCACTCTGCTTATACAAGTTGGTGTAGTTGGTTGTAGATTTTCCAGAGCATTCTATCACTCACTGAGCAAATAAATTAGTTAGCAGAGCGTGGTTTCGATCCACGGACCTCTGGGTTATGGGCCCAGAACGCTTACTATGCGCCACTCTGCTTATACAAGTTGGTGTAGTTTGTTTTACATATTCCAGAGCATTCTATGACTCACTGAGCAAATAAATTAGTTACCACAGCGTGGTTTCGATCCACGGACCTCTGTGCCACAATGCTTATACAAGTTGCTGTAGCTGGTTGTACATTTTCCATAGCATTCTATGACTCACTGAGCAAATAAATTAGTTAGCAGAGCGTGGTTTCGATTCACGTACCTCTGGGTTATGGGCTCAGCGCGCTTCCTCTGCGCCACTCTGCTTATACAAGTTGGTGCAGTTGGTTGTTCATTTTCCAGAGCATTCTACGACTCATTGAGCAAATTAATTAGTTAGCAGAGCGTGGTTTCGATCCACGGACCTCTGGGTTATGGGCCCAGCACTCTTCCTCTGCGCCACTCAACTTATACAAGTTGGTGAAGTTGATTGTAAATTCTCCAGAGCATTCTATGACCCACTGAGAAAATAAATTAGTTAGCAGAGCGTGGCTTCGATCCACGGACCTCTGGGTTATGGGCCCAGCACGCTTCCTCCTCGCCACTCTGCTTATACAAGTTGGTGTAGTTGGTTGTACATTTTCCAGAGCATTCTATGACTCACTGAGCAAATAAATTAGTTAGCAGAGCGTGGTTTCGATCCACGGACTCTGCGCCACAATGCTTATACAAGTTGCTGTAGCTGGTTGTACATTTTCCATAGCATTCTATGACTCAGTGAGCAAATAAATTAGTTAGCAGTGCCTGGTTTCGATACATGGACCTCTGAGTTATGGGCCCAGCACGGTTCCTCTGCTTATTCAACATGCTGTAGTTAGTTGTACATTCTTCAGAGCATTCTATGACTCACTGAGCAAATAAATTAGTTAGCAGAGCGTGGTTTCGAACCACGGACCACTGGGTTATGGGCCCAGCACGCTTCCTCTGCTTATGCAACATGCCATAGTTGGTTGTAAATTTTCCAGAGCATTCTATGACTCACTGAGCAAATAAATTAGTTAGCAGAGCGTGGTTTCGATCCACGAAACTCTGGGTTATGGGCCCAGCACGCTTCCTCTGCGCCACTCTGCTTATACAAGTTGGTGTAGTTGGTTGTAAATTTTCCAGAGCATTCTATGACTCACTGAGCAAATAAATTAGTTAGCAGAGCGTGGTTTGGATACACGGAACTCTGAGTAATGGGCCCAGCACGCTTCCTCTGCGCCCCTCTGCTTATACAAGTCGGTGTAGTTGGTTGTAAATTTTCCAGAGCATTCTATGACTCACTGAGCAAATAAATTAGTTAGCAGAGCGTGGTTTCGATACACGGACCTCTGGGTTATGGGCCCAGCACGCTTCCTCTGCGCCACTCTGCTTATACAAGATGCTGTACCTGGTTGTACATTTTCCATAGCATTCTATGACTCACTGAGCAAATAAATTAGTTAGCAGAGCATGGTTTCGATCCACGGACCTCTGGGTTATGGGCCCAGCACGGTTCCTCTGCGCCACTCTGCTTATACAAGTTGGTTTAGTTGATTGTACATTTTCCAGAGCATTCTATCACTCACTTAGCAAATAAATTAGTTAGCAGAGCGTGGTTTCGAACCAAGGACCTCTGCGCCACTGTGCTTATACAAGATGCTGTAACTGGTTGTGCATTTTCCATAGCATTCTATGACTCACTGAGCAAATAAATTAGTTAGCTTAGCGTGGTTTCGATCCACGGACCTCTGGGTTATGGGGCCAGCACGCTTCCTCTGCGCCACTCTGCTTATACATGTTAATGTAGTTGGTTGTAAATTTTCAGAGCATTCTATGACTCACTAAGCAAATAAATTAGTTAGCAGAGCGTGGTTTCGATCCTCGGAACTCTGCGCCACTGTGCTTATACAAGTTGCTGTAGCTGGTTGTACAATTTCCATAGCATTCTATGACTCACTGAGCAAATAAATTAGTTAGCAGAGCGTGGTTTCGATCCACGGACCTCTGGGTTATGGGGCCAGCACGCTTCCTCTGCACCACTCTGCTTATACATGTTAATGTAGTTGGTTGTAAATTTTCAGAGCATTCTATGACTCACTAAGCAAATAAATCAGTTAGCAGAGCGTGGTTTCGATCCACGGTCCTCTGGGTTATGGGCCCAGGACGCTTCCTCTGCGCCACTCTGCTTATACATGTTAATGTAGTTGGTTGTACATTTTCCAGAGCATTCTATGACTCACTGAGCAAATAAATTACTTAGCAGCGCGTGGTTTCGATCAAATGGAACCTCTGGGTTATGCGCCCAGCACGTTTCTTCTGCTTATGCAAGTTGCTGTAGCTGGTTGCACATTCTCTAGAGCAGAGGTGGCGAAAACGTGACTCGCGAGTTATTTTGACTCGCAGGCGCAGTTCCCTCTCTGCAGCCGTGCGTTTCATTTTCACTTGCAACTCAGTGATGTAGTGCGTGTTGCATATTTGGTGACTCGCGGAAGGAAGTCGTTTTCGCCACCCTTGCTCTAAAGCATTCTATGACTCACTGAGCAAATAAATTAGTTAGCAGAACGTGGTTTCGATCCACGGACCTCTGCGTTATGGGCCCAGCACGCTTCCTCTGCGCCACTCTGCTTATAGAAGTTATTGTAGTTGGTTGTAAATTTTCCAGAGCATTCTATGACTCACTGAGCAAATAAATCAGTTAGCGGAGCGTTGTTTCGATCCACGGACCTCTAGGTTATGGGCGCAGCACGCTTCCTTTGCGCCAATCTGCTTATAAAGGTTTGTGTAGTTGGTTTTACATTTTCCAGAGCATTCTATGACTCACTGAGCAAATAAATTACTTAGCAGGGCTTGATTTCGATCAAACGGAACCTCTGGGTTATGGGCCCAGCACGCTTCTTCTGCTTATGCAAGTTCCTGTAGCTGGTTGTACATTCTCTAGAGCATTCTATGACTCACTGAGCAAATAAATTAGTTGGCAGAACGTGGTTACGAACCACGGCCCTCTGAGATATGGCCCAGGACGCTTTCTCTGCTTATACAAGTTGCTTTAGCTGTTTGTACACTTTCCATAGCATTCTATGACTCACTGAGCAAATAAATTAGTTAGCAGAGCGTGGTTTCGATCCACGGACCTCTGCGCCACAATGCTTATACAAGTTGCTGTAGCTGGTTGTACATTTTCCATAGCATTCTATGAATCACTGAGCAAATAAATTAGTTAGCAGAGCGCGGTTTCGATCCACGGACCACTGAGTTATGGGCCCAGCACGCTTCCTCTGCTTATGCAAACTGCTGTAGTTGGTTGTACATTCTTCAGAGCATTCTATGACTCACTGAGCAATAAATTAGTTAGCAGAGCGTGGTTTCGATCCACGGACCTCTGGGGTATCGGCCCAGCACGCTTCCTCTGCTTATGCAACATGCTGTAGTTGGTTCTACATTCTCCAGAGCATTCTATGACTCACTGAGCAAATAAATTAGTTAGCAGAGCGTGGTTTCGATCCACGGACCTCTGGGTTATGGGCCCAGCACGCTTCCTCTGCGCCACTCTGCTTATACAAGTTAGCGTAGTTTGTTTTACATTTTCCAGAGCATTCTATGACTCACTGAGCAAATATATTAGTTACCAGAGCGTGGTTTCGATCCACGGACCTCTGTGCCACAATGCTTATACAAGTTGCTGTAGCTGGTTGTACATTTTCCATAGCATTCTATGACTCACTGAGCAAATAAATTAGTTAGCAGTGCGTGGTTTCGATACACGGACCTCTGGGTTATGGGCCCAGCACGCTTCCTCTGCTTATTCAACATGCTGTAGTTAGTTGTACATTCTTCAGAGCATTCTATGACTCACTGAGCAAATAAATTAATTAGCAGAGCGTGGTTTCGATCCACGAAACTCTGCGCCACTCTGCTTATACAAGTTGGTGTAGTTGGTTGTAAATTTTCCATAGCATTCTATGACTCACTGAGCAAACAAATTAGTTAGCAGAGCGTGGTTTCGAGACACGGACCTCTGGGTTATGGACCCAGCACGCTTCCTCTGCGCCACTCTGCTTATACAGGTTAGTATAGTTGGTTGTACATTTTCCAGAGCATTCTATGACTCACTGAGCAAATAAATAAGTTAGCAGAGCGCGGTTTCGATCCACGGACCTCTGGGTTATGGGCCAAGCACGCTTCCTTTGCGCCACTCTGCTTAAGCAAGTTGGTCTAGTTGGTTGTACATTTTCCAGAGCATTCTATGACTGAGCAAATAAATTAGTTAGCAGAGCATGGTTTCGATCCACGGACCTCTGGGTTATGGGCCCAGCACGCTTCCTCTGGGCCACTCTGCTTATACAAGGTAGTGTAGTTGGTTGTAAATATTCCAGAGCATTCTATGACTCACTGAGAAAATAAATTAGTTAGCAGAGCGTGGTTTCGATCCACGGACCTCTCGGTTATGGGCCCAGGACGCTTCCTCTGCGCCACTCTGCTTATACAAGTTGGTGTAGTTGGTTGTACATTTTCCAGAGCATTCTATGACTCACTGAGCAAATAAATTAGTTAGAAGAGCGTGGTTTCGAGCCACGGACTCTGCGCCACAATGCTTATACAAGTTGCTGTAGCTGGTTGTACATTTTGCATAGCATTCTATGACTCAGTGAGCAAATAAATTAGTTAGCAGTGCCTGGTTTCGATACACGGACCTCTGGGTTATGGGCCCAGCACGCTTCGTCTGCTTATTCAACATGCTGTAGTTAGTTGTACATTCTTCAGAGCATTCTATGACTCACTGAGCAAATAAATTAGTTAGGAGAACGTGGTTTCGAACCACGGGCCACTGGGTTATGGGCCCAGCACGCTTCCTCTGCTTATGCAACATGCTATAGTTGGTTGTAAATTTTCCAGAGCATTCTATGACTCACTGAGCAAATAAATTAGTTAGCAGAGCGTGGTATCGATCCACGAAACTCTGGGTTATGGGCCCAGCACGCCTCCTCTGCGCCACTCTGCTTATACAAGTTGGTGTAGTTGGTTGTAGATTTTCCATAGCATTCTATGACTCACTGAGCAAATAAATTAGTTAGCAGAGCGTGGTTTCGAACCACGGACCACCGGGTTATGGGCCCAGCACACTTCCTCTGTTTATGCAACATGCTATAGTTGGTTATAAATTTTCCAGAGCTATCTATGACTCACTGAGCAAATAAATTAGTTAGCAGAGCGTGGATTCGATACACGGACCTCTGCGCCACAATGCTTATACAAGTTGCTGTAGCTGGTTGTACATTTTCCACAGCATTCTATGAATCACTGAGCAAATAAATTAGTTAGCAGTGCGTAGTTTCGATACACGGACCTCTGGGTTATGGGCCCAGCACACTTCCTCTGCGCCACTCTGCTTATACAAGTTGGTGTGGTTGGTTGTAAATTTACCAGAGCATTCTATGACTCACTGAGGAAATAAATTAGTTAGCAGAGCGTGCTTTCGATCCACGGACCTCTGGGTTATCGGCCCAGCACGCTTCCTCTGCTTATCCAAGTTGCTGTAGCTGGTTGTACATTCTCCAGATCATTCAATGACTCACTGAGAAAATAAATTAGTTAGCAGAGCGTGGTTTCGATCCACGGACCTCTGGGTTATGGGCCCAGCACGCTTCCTCTGCGCCACTCTGCTTATACAAGTTGGTGTAGTTGGTTGTACATTTTCCAGAGCATTCTATGACTCACTGAGCAAATAAATTGGTTAGCAGAGCGTGGTTTCGATCCACGGACCTCTGGGTTGTGGGCCCAGCACGCTTCCTTTGCTCCACTCTGCTTATACAAGTTGGTGTAGTTGGTTATACATTTTCCAGAGCATTCTATGACTCACTGAGCAAATAAATTAGTTAGCAGGGCGTGGTTTCGATCCAAGGACCTCTGCGCCACTGTGCTTATACACGATGCTGTAACTGGTTGTACATTTTCCATAGCATTCTATGACTCACTGAGCAAATAAATTAGTTAGCAGAGCGTGATTTCGATCCACGGACCCCTGGGTTATGGGCCCAGCACGCTTCCTCTTTTTATGCAACATGCTGTAGTTGGTTGTAGATTCTTGAGAGCATTGTATGACTCACTGAGCAAATAAATTAGTTAGCAGAGCGTGGTTTCGATCCACGGACCTCTGCGCCACAATGCTTATACAAGTTGCTGTAGCTGGTTGTACATTTTCCATAGCATTCTATGAATCACTGAGCAAATAAATTAGTTAGCAGAGCGCGGTTTCGATCCACGGACCACTGAGTTATGAGCCCAGCACGCTTCCTCTGCTTATGCAAACTGCTGTAGTTGGTTGTACATTCTTCAGAGCATTCTATGACTCACTGAGCAATAAATTAGTTAGCAGAGCGTGGTTTCGATCCACGGACCTCTGGGGTATCGGCCCAGCACGCATCCTCTGCTTATGCAACATGCTGTAGTTGGTTCTACATTCTCCACAGCATTCTATGACTCACTGAGCAAATAAATTAGTTAGCAGAGCGTGGTTTCGATCCACGGGCCTCTGGGTTATGGGCCCAGCACGCTTCCTCTGCGCCACTCTGCTTATACAAGTTAGCGTAGTTTGTTTTACATTTTCCAGAGCATTCTATGACTCACTGAGCAAATATATTAGTTACCAGAGCGTGGTTTCGATCCACGGACCTCTGTGCCACAATGCTTATACAAGTTGCTGTAGCTGGTTGTACATTTTCCATAGCATTCTATGACTCACTGAGCAAATAAATTAGCTAGCAGTGCGTGGTTTCGATACACGGACCTCTGGGTTATGGACCCAGCACGCTTCCTCTGCTTATTCAACATGCTGTAGTTAGTTGTACATTCTTCAGAGCATTCTATGACTCACTGAGCAAATAAATTAATTAGCAGAGCGTGGTTTCGATCCACGAAACTCTGCGCCACTCTGCTTATACAAGTTGGTGTAGTTGGTTGTAAATTTTCCATAGCATTCTATGACTCACTGAGCAAACAAATTAGTTAGCAGAGCGTGGTTTCGAGACACGGACCTCTGGGTTATGGACCCAGCACGCTTCCTCTGCGCCACTCTGCTTATACAGGTTAGTATAGTTGGTTGTACATTTTCCAGAGCATTCTATGACTCACTGAGCAAATAAATAAGTTAGCAGAGCGCGGTTTCGATCCACGGACCTCTGGGTTATGGGCCAAGCACGCTTCCTTTGCGCCACTCTGCTTAAGCAAGTTGGTCTAGTTGGTTGTACATTTTCCAGAGCATTCTATGACTGAGCAAATAAATTAGTTAGCAGAGCATGGTTTCGATCCACGGACCTCTGGGTTATGGGCCCAGCACGCTTCCTCTGCGCCACTCTGCTTATACAAGGTAGTGTAGTTGGTTGTAAATATTCCAGAGCATTCTATGACTCACTGAGAAAATAAATTAGTTAGCAGAGCGTGGTTTCGATCCACGGACCTCTCGGTTATGGGCCCAGGACGCTTCCTCTGCGCCACTCTGCTTATACAAGTTGGTGTAGTTGGTTGTACATTTTCCAGAGCATTCTATGACTCACTGAGCAAATAAATTAGTTAGAAGAGCGTGGTTTCGAGCCACGGACTCTGCGCCACAATGCTTATACAAGTTGCTGTAGCTGGTTGTACATTTTGCATAGCATTCTATGACTCAGTGAGCAAATAAATTAGTTAGCAGTGCCTGGTTTCGATACACGGACCTCTGGGTTATGGGCCCAGCACGCTTCGTCTGCTTATTCAACATGCTGTAGTTAGTTGTACATTCTTCAGAGCATTCTATGACTCACTGAGCAAATAAATTAGTTAGCAGAGCGTGGTTTCGAACCACGGACCACTGGGTTATGGGCCCAGCACGCTTCCTCTGCTTATGCAACATGCTATAGTTGGTTGTAAATTTTCCAGAGCATTCTATGACTCACTGAGCAAATAAATTAGTTAGCAGAGCGTGGTATCGATCCACGAAACTCTGGGTTATGGGCCCAGCACGCCTCCTCTGCGCCACTCTGCTTATACAAGTTGGTGTAGTTGGTTGTAGATTTTCCATAGCATTCTATGACTCACTGAGCAAATAAATTAGTTAGCAGAGCGTGGTTTCGAACCACGGACCACCGGGTTATGGGCCCAGCACACTTCCTCTGTTTATGCAACATGCTATAGTTGGTTATAAATTTTCCAGAGCATTCTATGACTCACTGAGCAAATAAATTAGTTAGCAGAGCGTGGATTCGATACACGGACCTCTGCGCCACAATGCTTATACAAGTTGCTGTAGCTGGTTGTACATTTTCCACAGCATTCTATGACTCACTGAGCAAATAAATTAGTTAGCAGTGCGTAGTTTCGATACACGGACCGCTGGGTTATGGGCCCAGCACACTTCCTCTGCGCCACTCTGCTTATACAAGTTGGTGTAGTTGGTTGTAAATTTTCCAGAGCATTCTATGACTCACTGAGGAAATAAATTAGTTAGCAGAGCGTGCTTTCGATCCACGGACCTCTGGGTTATCGGCCCAGCACGCTTCCTCTGCTTATCCAAGTTGCTGTAGCTGGTTGTACATTCTCCAGAGCATTCAATGACTCACTGAGAAAATAAATTAGTTAGCAGAGCGTGGTTTCGATCCACGGACCTCTGGGTTATGGGCCCAGCACGCTTCCTCTGCGCCACTCTGCTTATACAAGTTGGTGTAGTTGGTTGTACATTTTCCAGAGCATTCTATGACTCACTGAGCAAATAAATTGGTTAGCAGAGCGTGGTTTCGATCCACGGACCTCTGGGTTGTGGGCCCAGCACGCTTCCTTTGCTCCACTCTGCTTATACAAGTTGGTGTAGTTGGTTGTACATTTTCCAGAGCATTCTATGACTCACTGAGCAAATAAATTAGTTAGCAGGGCGTGGTTTCGATCCAAGGACCTCTGCGCCACTGTGCTTATACACGATGCTGTAACTGGTTGTACATTTTCCATAGCATTCTATGACTCACTGAGCAAATAAATTAGTTAGCAGAGCGTGATTTCGATCCACGGACCCCTGGGTTATGGGCCCAGCACGCTTCCTCTTTTTATGCAACATGCTGTAGTTGGTTGTAGATTCTTGAGAGCATTGTATGACTCACTGAGCAAATAAATTAGTTAGCAGAGCGTGGTAGCGATCCACGGACCTCTGCGCCACTGTGCTTATACAAGTTGCTGTAGCTGGTTGTACATTTTCTATAGCATTCTATGACTCACTGAGCAAATAAATTAGTTAGCAGAGCGTGGTTTCGATCCACGGACCTCTGGGTTATGGGCCCAGCACTCTTCCTCTGCTTATGCAACATGCTGTAGTTGGTTGTAAATTCTCCAGAGCATTCTATGACTCACTGAGAAAACAAGTTACTTGGCAGAGCGTGGTTTCGATCCACGGACCTCTAGGTTATTGGCCCAGGACGTTTCCTCTGCGCCACGCTGCTTATATAAGTTGGTGTAGTTGGTTGTAAATTTTCCAGAGCATTCTATAACTCACTGAGCAAATAAATTAGTTAACACAGCGTGTTTTCGATCCACGGACCTCTGGGTTAAGGACCCAGCACGCTTCCTCTGCGCCACTCTGCTTATACAAGTTGGTGTAGTTGGTTGTACATTTTCCAGAGCATTCTATGAATCACTGAGCAAATAAATTACTTAGCAGAGCGTGGTTTCGATCCACGGACCTCTGGGTTATGGGCCCAGCACGCTTCCTCTGCGCCACTCTGCTTATACAATCTGGTTTAGTAGGTTGTACCTTTTTCAGAGTATTCTATGACTCACTGAGCAAATAAATTAGTTAGCAGAGCGTGGATTCGATCCACGGACTTCTGGGTTATGGGCCCAGTCGGCTTCCTCTGCGCCACTCTGCTTATACAAGTTGCTGTAGTTGGTTGTACATTTTCCAGAGCATTCTATGACTCACTGAGCAAATAAATTAGTTAGCAAAGCGTGGTTTCGATCTACGACCCTCTGGTTTATGGGGCCAGCAAGCTTCCTCTGCGCCAATCTGCTTATACAAGTTGGTGTAGTTGGTTGTAAATTTTCCAGAGCATTCTATGACTCATTGAGCAAATAAATTAGTTAGCAGAGCGTGGTTTCGATCCGGACCTCTGGGTTATGGGGCCAGCACGCTTCCTCTGCGCCACTCTGCTTATACATGTTAATGTAGTTGGTTGTAAATTTTCAGAGCATTCTATGACTCACTAAACAAATAAATTAGTTAGCAGAGCGTGGTTTCGATCCACGGACCTCTGCGTTATGGGCCCAGCACGCTTTCTCTGCGCCACTCTGCTTGTACATGTTAATGTAGTTGGTTGTAAATTTTCAGAGCATTCTATGACTCACTAAGCAAATAAATTAGTTAGCAGCGCGTGGTTTCGATCAAATGGAACCTCTGGGTTATGCGCCCAGCACGTTTCTTCTGCTTATGCAAGTTGCTGTAGCTGGTTGCACATTCTCTAGAGCAGAGGTGGCGAAAACGTGACTCGCGAGTTATTTTGACCAGCAGGCGCAGTTCCCTCTCTGCAGCCGTGCGTTTCATTTTCACTTGCAACTCAGTGATGTAGTGCGTGTTGCATATTTGGTGACTCGCGGAAGGAAGTCGTTTTCGCCACCCTTGCTCTAAAGCATTCTATGACTCACTGAGCAAATAAATTAGTTAGCAGAACGTGGTTTCGATCCACGGACCTCTGCGTTATGGGCCCAGCACGCTTCCTCTGCGCCACTCTGCTTATAGAAGTTATTGTAGTTGGTTGTAAATTTTCCAGAGCATTCTATGACTCACTGAGCAAATAAATCAGTTAGCGGAGCGTTGTTTCGATCCACGGACCTCTGGGTTATGGGCGCAGCACGCTTCCTTTGCGCCACTCTGCTTATAAAGGTTTGTGTAGTTGTTTTTACCTTTTCCAGAGCATTCTATGACTCACTGAGCAAATAAATTACTTAGCAGGGCTTGATTTCGATCAAACGGAACCTCTGGGTTATGGGCCCAGCACGCTTCTTCTGCTTATGCAAGTTCCTGTAGCTGGTTGTACATTCTCTAGAGCATTCTATGACTCACTGAGCAAATAAATTTGTTGGCAGAACGTGGTTACGAACCACGGCCTTCTGAGATATGGCCCAGGACGCTTTCTCTGCTTATACAAGTTGCTTTAGCTGTTTGTACACTTTCCATAGCATTCTATGACTCACTGAGAAAATAAATTAGTTAGCAGAGCGTGGTTTCGATCCACGGACCTCTGGGTTATGGGCCCAGCACGCATCCTCTGCGCCACTCTGCTTATACAAGTTGGTGTAGTTGGTTGTAGATTTTCCATAGCATTCTATGACTCACTTAGCAAATAAATTAGTTAGCAGAGCGTGGTTTCGATCCACGGAGCTCTGGGTTATGGGCCCAGGACGCTTCCTTTGTGCCAATCTGCTTATACAAGTTTGTGCAGCTGGTTGTACATTTTCCATAGCATTCTATGACTCACTGTGCAAATAAATTAGTTAGCAGAGCGTGGTTTCGATCCACGGACCTCTGCGCCACAATGCTTATACAAGTTGCTGTAGCTGGTTGTACATTTTCCATAGCATTCTATGAAACACTGAGCAAATAAATTAGTTAGCAGAGCGCGGTTTCGATCCACGGACCTCTGAGTTATGGGCCCAGCACGCTTCCTCTGCTTATGCAAACTGCTGTAGTTGGTTGTACATTCTTCAGAGCATTCTATGACTCACTGAGCAATAAATTAGTTAGCAGAGCGTGGTTTCGATCCACGGACCTCTGGGGTATTGGCCCAGCACGCTTCCTCTGCTTATGCAACATGCTGTAGTTGGTTCTACATTCTCCAGAGCATTCTATGACTCACTGAGCAAATAAATTAGTTACCACAGCGTGGTTTCGATCCACAGACTTCTGGGTTATGGGCCCAGCACGCTTCCTCTGCGGCACTCTGCTTATACAATTTGGTGTAGTTGGTTTTACATTTTCCAGAGCATTCTATGACTCACTGAGCAAATAAATTAGTTACCACGTGGTTTCGATCCACCGACCTCTGCGCCACAATGCTTATACAAGTTGCTGTAGCTGGTTGTACATTTTCCATAGCATTCTATGACTCACTGAGCAAATAAATTAGTTAGCAGTGCGTGGTTTCGATACACGGACCTCTGGGTTATGGGCCCAGCACGCTTCCTCTGCTTATTCAACATGCTGTAGTTAGTTGTACATTCTTCAGAGCATTCTATGACTCACTGTGCAAATAAATTAGTTAGCAGAGCGTGGTTTCGATCCACGGACCTCTGGGTTATGGGCCCAGCACGCTTCCTCTGCGCCACTCTGCTTATACAAGTTGGTGTAGTTGGTTGTAGATTTTCCAGAGCATTCTATGACTCACTGGGCAAATAAATTAGTTAGCAGAGCGTGGTTTCGATCCACGGACCTCTGGGTTATGGGCCCAGCACGCTTCCTCTGCGCCACTCTGCTTATACAAGTTGGTGTAGTTGGTTGTACATTTTCCAGAGCATTCTATGACTGTGCAAATAAATTAGTTAGCAGAGCGTGGTTTCGATCCACGGACCTCTGGGTTATGGGCCCAGCACGCTTCCTCTGCGCCACTCTGCTTATACAAGGTAGTGTAGTTGGTTGTAAATATTCCAGAGCATTCTATGACTCACTGAGAAAATAAATTAGTTAGCAAAGCGTGGTTTCGATCCAAGGACCTCTGTGTTATGGGCCCAGCACGCTTCCTCTGCGCCACTATGCTTATGCAAGTGGGTGTAGTTGGTTTTACATTTTCCAGAGCATTCTATGACTCACTGAGCAAATAAATTAGTTAGCAGAGCGTGGTTTCGATCCACGGACCTCTGCGCCACTGTGTTTATACAAGTTGCTGTAGCTGGTTGTACATTTTCCATAGCATTCTATGACTCACTGAGCAAATTAATTAGTTACCGATCCAAAGACCTCTGGGTTATGGGACCAGTACGCTTCCTCTGCTTATGCAACATGCTGTAGTTGATTGTAGATTCTTCAGAGCATTCTATGACTCACTGAGCAAATAAATTAGTTAGCAGAGCGTGGTTTCGATTCACGTACCTCTGGGTTATGGGCTCAGCGCCCTTCCTCTGCGCCACTCTGCTTATACAAGTTGGTGAAGTTGGTTGTTCATTTTCCAGAGCATTCTACGACTCATTGAGCAAATTAATTAGTCAGCAGAGCGTGGTTTCGATCCACGGACCTCTGGGTTATGGGCCCAGCACTCTTCCTCTGCGCCACTCAGCTTATACAAGTTGGTGTAGTTGGTTGTACATTCTCCAGAGCATTCTATGACTCACTGAGAAAATAAATTAGTTAGCAGAACGTGGTTTCGATCCACGGACCTCTGGGTTATGGGCCCAGGACGCTTCCTCTGTGCCACTCTGCTTATACAAGTTGGTGTAGTTGGTTGTACATTTTCCAGAGCATTCTATGACTCACTGAGCAAATAAATTAGTTAGCAGAGCGTGGTTTCGATCCACGGACTCTGCGCCACAATGCTTATACAAGTTGCTGTAGCTGGTTGTACATTTTGCATAGCATTCTATGACTCAGTGAGCAAATAAATTAGTTAGCAGTGTTTGGTATCGATACACGGACCTCTGGGTTATGGGCCCAGCACGCTTCGTCTGCTTATTCAACATGCTGTAGTTAGTTGTACATTCTTCAGAGCATTCTATGACTCACTGAGCAAATAAATTAGTTAGCAGAGCGTGGTTTCGAACCACGGACTACTGGGTTATGGGCCCAGCACGCTTCCTCTGCTTATGCAACATGCTATAGTTGGTTGTAAATTTTCCAGAGCATTCTATGACTCACTGAGCAAATAAATTAGTTAGCAGAGCGTGGTATCGATCCACGAAACTCTGGGTTATGGGCCCAGCACGCTTCCTCTGCGCCACTCTGCTTATACAATTTGGTGTAGTTGGTTGTAAATTTTCCATAGCATTCTATGACTCACTGAGCAAATAAATTAGTTAGCAGAGCGTGGTTTCGATCCACGGAACTCTGGGTAATGGGCCCAGCACGCTTCCTCTGCGCCCCTCTGCTTAACAAGTTGGTGTAGTTGGTTGTAAATTTTCCAGAGCATTCTATGACTCACTGAGCAAATAAATTAGTTAGCAGAGCGTGGTTTCGATACACGGACCTCTGCTCCACAATGCTTATACAAGTTGCTGTAGCTGGTTGTACATTTTCCACAGCATTCTATGACTCACTGAGCAAATAAATTAGTTAGCAGTGCGTAGTTTCGATACACGGACCTCTGGGTTATGGGCCCAGCACACTTCCTCTGCGCCACTCTGCTTATACAAGTTGGTGTAGTTGGTTGTAAAATTTCGAGAGCATTCTATGACTCACTGAGCAAATTAATTAGTTAGCAGAGCGTGGTTTCGATCCACGGACCTCTGGGTTATGGGCCCAGCACGCTTCTTCTGCGCCATTCTGCTTATAAAAGTTGGTGTAGTTGGTTGTAAATTTTCCAGAGCATTCTATGACTCACTGAGGAAATAAATTAGTTAGCAGAGCGTGCTTTCGATCCACGGACCTCTGGGTTATCGGCCCAGCACGCTTCCTCTGCTTATCCAAGTTGCTGTAGCTGGTTGTACATTCTCCAGAGCATTCTATGACTCACTGAGAAAATAAATTAGTTAGCAGAGCGTGGTTTCGATCCACGGACTTCTGGGTTATGGGCCAAGCACGCTTCCTCTGCGCCACTCTGCTTATACAAGTTGGTGTAGTTGGTTGTACATTTTTCAGAGCATTCTATGACTCACTGAGCAAATAAATTAGTTAGCAGAGCGTGGTTTCGAACCACGGACTACTGGGTTATGGGCCCAGCACGCTTCCTCTGCTTATGCAACATGCTATAGTTGGTTGTAAATTTTCCAGAGCATTCTATGACTCACTGAGCAAATAAATTAGTTAGCAGAGCGTGGTATCGATCCACGAAACTCTGGGTTATGGGCCCAGCACGCTTCCTCTGCGCCACTCTGCTTATACAAGTTGGTGTAGTTGGTTGTAAATTTTCCATAGCATTCTATGACTCACTGAGCAAATAAATTAGTTAGCAGAGCGTGGTTTCGATCCACGGAACTCTGGGTAATGGGCCCAGCACGCTTCCTCTGCGCCCCTCTGCTTATACAAGTTGGTGTAGTTGGTTGTAAATTTTCCAGAGCATTCTATGACTCACTGAGCAAATAAATTAGTTAGCAGAGCGTGGTTTCGATACACGGACCTCTGCGCCACAATGCTTATACAAGTTGCTGTAGCTGGTTGTACATTTTCCACAGCATTCTATGACTCACTGAGCAAATAAATTAGTTAGCAGTGCGTAGTTTCGATACACGGACCTCTGGGTTATGGGCCCAGCACACTTCCTCTGCGCCACTCTGCTTATACAAGTTGGTGTAGTTGGTTGTAAAATTTCGAGAGCATTCTATGACTCACTGAGCAAATTAATTAGTTAGCAGAGCGTGGTTTCGATCCACGGACCTCTGGGTTATGGGCCCAGCACGCTTCTTCTGCGCCATTCTGCTTATAAAAGTTGGTGTAGTTGGTTGTAAATTTTCCAGAGCATTCTATGACTCACTGAGGAAATAAATTAGTTAGCAGAGCGTGCTTTCGATCCACGGACCTCTGGGTTATCGGCCCAGCACGCTTCCTCTGCTTATCCAAGTTGCTGTAGCTGGTTGTACATTCTCCAGAGCATTCTATGACTCACTGAGAAAATAAATTAGTTAGCAGAGCGTGGTTTCGATCCACGGACTTCTGGGTTATGGGCCAAGCACGCTTCCTCTGCGCCACTCTGCTTATACAAGTTGGTGTAGTTGGTTGTACATTTTTCAGAGCATTCTATGACTCACTGAGCAAATAAATTAGTTAGCAGAGCGTGGTTTCGATCGACGGACCTCTGGGTTATGGGCCCAGCACGCTTCCTCTGCGCCACTCTGCTTGTACGAGTTTTGTGTAGTTGGTTGTACATTTTCCAGAGCATTCTATGATTCACTGAGCAAATAAATTACTTAGCAGAGCGTGGTTTCGATCCACGGACCTCTGGGTTATGGGCCCAGCACGCTTCCTCTGCGCCACTCTGCTTATACAAGTTGGTGTAGTTGGTTGTACCTTTTCCAGAGTATTCTATGACTCACTGAGCAAATAAATTAGTTGGCAGAGCGTGGATTCGATCCACGGACTTCTGGGTTATGGGTCCAGCACGCATCTTCTGCGCCACTCTGCTTATACAAGTTGCTGTAGTTGGTTGTACATTTTCCAGAGCATTCTATGACTCACTGAGCAAATAAATTAGTTAGCAGAGCGTGGTTTCGATCCACGGACCTCTGGGTTGTGGGCCCAGCACGCTTCCTTTGCGCCACTCTGCTTATACAAGTTGGTGTAGTTGGTTGTACATTTTCCAGAGCATTCTATGACTCACTGAGCAAATAAATTAGTTAGCACGGCGTGGTTTCGATCCAAGGACCTCTGCGCCACTGTGCTTATACACGATGCTGTAACTGGTTGTACATTTTCCATAGCATTCTATGACTCACTGAGCAAATAAATTAGTTAGCAGAGCGTGATTTCGATCCACGGACCACTGGGTTATGGGCCCAGCACGCTTCCTCTTTTTATGCAACATGCTGTAGTTGGTTGTAGATTTTTGAGAGCATTGTGTGACTCACTGAGCAAATAAATTAGTTAGCAGAGCGTGGTTCCGATCCACGGTCCTCTGCGCCACTGTGCTTATACAAGTTGCTGTAGCTGGTTGTACATTTTCCATAGCATTCTATGACTCACTGAGCAAATAAATTAGTTAGCAGAGCGTGGTTTCGATCCACGGACCTCTGGGTTATGGGCCCAGCACGCTTCCTCTGCTTATGCAACATGCTGTAGTTGGTTGTAAATTTTACAGAGCATTCTATGACTCACTGACCAAATAATTTAGTTAGCAGAGCGTGGTTTCGATCCGGATCTCTGGGTTATTGGCCCAACACGCTTCCTCTGCGCCACTCTGCTTATAAAAGTTGCTGTTGTTGGTTGTACATTTTCCAGAGCATTCTATGACTCACTGAGAAAATAAATTACTTGGCAGAGCGTGGTTTCGATCCACGGACCTCTGGGTTAAGGGCTCAGCACGCTTCCTCTGCGCCACGCTGCTTATACAAGTTTGTGTAGTTGGTTGTACATTTTCCATAGCATTCTATGACTCAATGAGCAAATAAATTAATTAGCAGAGCGTGGTTTCGATCCACGGGCCTCTGCTTTATGGGGCCCAGCACGCTGCCTCTGCGCCACTCTGTTTATAGAAGTAAATGTTGTTGGTTGTAAATTTTCCAGAGCATTCTATGACTCACTGAACAAATAAATTAGTTAGCAGAGCGTGGTTTCGATCCACGGAACTCTGGGTAATGGGCTCAGCACGCTTCCTCTGCGCCCCTCTGCTTATACAAGTTGGTGTAGTTGGTTGTAAATATTCCAGAGCATTCTATGACTCACTGAGCAAATAAATTAGTTAGCAGAGCGTGGTTTCGATACACGGACCTCTGGGTTATGGGCACAGCACGCCTCCTCTGCGCCACTCTGCTTATACAAGATGCTGTAACTGGTTGTACATTTTCCATAGAATTCTATGACTCACTGAGCAAATAAATTAGTTAGAAGAGCGTGGTTTCGATCCACGAACCTCTGGGTTATGGGCCCAGCACGGTTCCTCTGCGCCACTCTGCTTATACAAGTTTGTTTAGTTGGTTGTACATTTTCCAGAGCATTCTATGACTCACTGAGCAAATAAATTAGTTAGCTTAGCGTGATTTCGATCCACGGACCTCTGAGTTATGGGCCCAGCACGCTTCCTTTACTTATGCAACATGCTGTAGTTGGTTATAGATTCTTCAGAGCATTCTATGACTCACTGAGCAAATAAATTAGTTAGCAAAGCGTGGTTTCGATCCACGGACCTATGCGCCACTGTGCTTATACAAGTTGCTGTAGCCGGTTGTACAATTTCCATAGCATTCTATGACTCTCTGAGCAAATAAATTAGTTAGCAGAGCGTGGTTTCGATCCACGGACCTCTAGGTTATGGGCCCAGCACGCTTCCTCTGCGCCACTCTGCTTATACAAGTTGGTGTAGTTGGTTGTAAATTTTCGAGAGCATTCTATGACTCACTGAGCAAATAAATTAGTTACAGAGCGTGGTTTCGATCCACGGACCTCTGGGTTGTGGGCCGAGCACGCTTCCTTTGCGCCACTCTGCTTATACAAGTTGTTGTAGTTGGTTGTACATTTTCCAGAGCATTCTATGACTCACTGAGCAAATAAATTAGTTAGCACGGCGTGGTTTCGATCCAAGGACCTCTGCGCCACTGTGCTTATACACGATGCTGTAACTGGTTGTACATTTTCCATAGCATTCTATGACTCACTGAGCAAATAAATTAGTTAGCAGAGCGTGATTTCGATCCACGGACCACTGGGTTATGGGCCCAGCACGCTTCCTCTTTTTATGCAACATGCTGTAGTTGGTTGTAGATTCTTGAGAGCATTGTATGAATCACTGAGCAAATAAATTAGTTAGCAGAGCGTGGTTCCGATCCACGGACCTCTGCGCCACTGTGCTTATACAAGTTGCTGTAGCTGGTTGTACATTTTCCATAGCATTCTATGACTCACTGAGCAAATAAATTAGTTAGCAGAGCGTGGTTTCGATCCACGGACCTCTGGGTTATGGGCCCAGCACGCTTCCTCTGCGCCACTCTGCTTATACAAGTTGGTGTAGTTGGTTGTAAATTTTCGAGAGCATTCTATGACTCACTGAGCAAATAAATTAGTTACAGAGCGTGGTTTCGATCCACGGACCTCTGGGTTGTGGGCCGAGCACGCTTCCTTTGCGCCACTCTGCTTATAAAAGTTGTTGTAGTTGGTTGTACATTTTCCAGAGCATTCTATGACTCACTGAGCAAATAAATTAGTTAGCACGGCGTGGTTTCGATCCAAGGACCTCTGCGCCACTGTGCTTATACACGATGCTGTAACTGGTTGTACATTTTCCATAGCATTCTATGACTCACTGAGCAAATAAATTAGTTAGCAGAGCGTGATTTCGATCCACGGACCACTGGGTTATGGGCCCAGCACGCTTCCTCTTTTTATGCAACATGCTGTAGTTGGTTGTAGATTCTTGAGAGCATTGTATGACTCACTGAGCAAATAAATTAGTTAGCAGAGCGTGGTTTCGAACCAAGGACCTCTGCGCCACTGTGCTTATACAAGATGCTGTAACTGGTTGTGCATTTTCCATAGCATTCTATGACTCACTGAGCAAATAAATTAGTTAGCAGAGCGTGGTTTCGATCCACGGACCTCTGGGTTATGGGCCCAGCACGCTTCCTCTGCTTATGCAACATGCTGTAGTTGGTTGTAAATTTTACAGAGCATTCTATGACTCACTGACCAAATAATTTAGTTAGCAGAGCGTGGTTTCGATCCGGATCTCTGGGTTATTGGCCCAACACGCTTCCTCTGCGCCACTCTGCTTATAAAAGTTGCTGTTGTTGGTTGTACATTTTCCAGAGCATTCTATGACTCACTGAGAAAATAAATTACTTGGCAGAGCGTGGTTTCGATCCACGGACCTCTGGGTTAAGGGCTCAGCACGCTTCCTCTGCGCCACGCTGCTTATACAAGTTTGTGTAGTTGGTTGTACATTTTCCATAGCATTCTATGACTCAATGAGCAAATAAATTAATTAGCAGAGCGTGGTTTCGATCCACGGGCCTCTGCTTTATGGGGCCCAGCACGCTGCCTCTGCGCCACTCTGTTTATAGAAGTAAATGTAGTTGGTTGTAAATTTTCCAGAGCATTCTATGACTCACTGAACAAATAAATTAGTTAGCAGAGCGTGGTTTCGATCCACGGAACTCTGGGTAATGGGCCCAGCACGCTTCCTCTGCGCCCCTCTGCTTATACAAGTTGGTGTAGTTGGTTGTAAATTTTCCAGAGCATTCTATGACTCACTGAGCAAATAAATTAGTTAGCAGAGCGTGGTTTCGATACACGGACCTCTGGGTTATGGGCACAGCACGCCTCCTCTGCGCCACTCTGCTTATACAAGATGCTGTAACTGGTTGTACATTTTCCATAGAATTCTATGACTCACTGAGCAAATAAATTAGTTAGAAGAGCGTGGTTTCGATCCACGAACCTCTGGGTTATGGGCCCAGCACGGTTCCTCTGCGCCACTCTGCTTATACAAGTTTGTTTAGTTGGTTGTACATTTTCCAGAGCATTCTATGACTCACTGAGCAAATAAATTAGTTAGCTTAGCGTGATTTCGATCCACGGACCTCTGAGTTATGGGCCCAGCACGCTTCCTTTACTTATGCAACATGCTGTAGTTGGTTATAGATTCTTCAGAGCATTCTATGACTCACTGAGCAAATAAATTAGTTAGCAAAGCGTGGTTTCGATCCACGGACCTATGCGCCACTGTGCTTATACAAGTTGCTGTAGCCGGTTGTACAATTTCCATAGCATTCTATGACTCTCTGAGCAAATAAATTAGTTAGCAGAGCGTGGTTTCGATCCACGGACCTCTAGGTTATGGGCCCAGCACGCTTCCTCTGCGCCACTCTGCTTATACAAGTTGGTGTAGTTGGTTGTAAATTTTCGAGAGCATTCTATGACTCACTGAGCAAATAAATTAGTTACAGAGCGTGGTTTCGATCCACGGACCTCTGGGTTGTGGGCCGAGCACGCTTCCTTTGCGCCACTCTGCTTATACAAGTTGTTGTAGTTGGTTGTACATTTTCCAGAGCATTCTATGACTCACTGAGCAAATAAATTAGTTAGCACGGCGTGGTTTCGATCCAAGGACCTCTGCGCCACTGTGCTTATACACGATGCTGTAACTGGTTGTACATTTTCCATAGCATTCTATGACTCACTGAGCAAATAAATTAGTTAGCAGAGCGTGATTTCGATCCACGGACCACTGGGTTATGGGCCCAGCACGCTTCCTCTTTTTATGCAACATGCTGTAGTTGGTTGTAGATTCTTGAGAGCATTGTATGACTCACTGAGCAAATAAATTAGTTAGCAGAGCGTGGTTCCGATCCACGGACCTCTGCGCCACTGTGCTTATACAAGTTGCTGTAGCTGGTTGTACATTTTCCATAGCATTCTATGACTCACTGAGCAAATAAATTAGTTAGCAGAGCGTGGTTTCGATCCACGGACCTCTGGGTTATGGGCCCAGCACGCTTCCTCTGCGCCACTCTGCTTATACAAGTTGGTGTAGTTGGTTGTAAATTTTCGAGAGCATTCTATGACTCACTGAGCAAATAAATTAGTTACAGAGCGTGGTTTCGATCCACGGACCTCTGGGTTGTGGGCCGAGCACGCTTCCTTTGCGCCACTCTGCTTATAAAAGTTGTTGTAGTTGGTTGTACATTTTCCAGAGCATTCTATGACTCACTGAGCAAATAAATTAGTTAGCACGGCGTGGTTTCGATCCAAGGACCTCTGCGCCACTGTGCTTATACACGATGCTGTAACTGGTTGTACATTTTCCATAGCATTCTATGACTCACTGAGCAAATAAATTAGTTAGCAGAGCGTGATTTCGATCCACGGACCACTGGGTTATGGGCCCAGCACGCTTCCTCTTTTTATGCAACATGCTGTAGTTGGTTGTAGATTCTTGAGAGCATTGTATGACTCACTGAGCAAATAAATTAGTTAGCAGAGCGTGGTTTCGAACCAAGGACCTCTGCGCCACTGTGCTTATACAAGATGCTGTAACTGGTTGTGCATTTTCCATAGCATTCTATGACTCACTGAGCAAATAAATTAGTTAGCAGAGCGTGGTTTCGATCCACGGACCTCTGGGTTATGGGCCCAGCACGCTTCCTCTGCTTATGCAACATGCTGTAGTTGGTTGTAAATTCTCCAGAGCATTCTATGACTCACTGACCAAATAAATTAGTTAGCAGAGCGTGGTTTCGATCCGGATCTCTGGGTTATTGGCCCAACACGCTTCCTCTGCGCCACTCTGCTTATAAAAGTTGCTGTAGTTGGTTGTACATTTTCCAGAGCATTCTATGACTCACTGAGAAAACAAATTACTTGGCAGAGCGTGGTTTCGATCCACGGACCTCTAGGTTATTGGCCCAGGACGTTTCCTCTGCGCCACGCTGCTTATATAAGCTGGTGTAGCTGGTTGTAAACTTTCCAGAGCATTCTATAACTCACTGAGCAAATAAATTAGTTAACACAGCGTGTTTTCGATCCACGGACCTCTGGGTTAAGGGCCCAGCACGCTTCCTCTGCGCCACTCTGCTTATACAAGTTGGTGTAGTTGGTTGTACATTTTCCATAGCATTCTATGACTCACTGAGCAGATAAATTAATTAGGAGAGCGTGGTTTCGATCCACGAACCTCTGCGTTATGGGCCCAGCACGCTTCCTCTGCGCCACTCTGTTTATAGAAGTAAATGTAGTTTGTTGTAAATTTTCCAGAGCATTCTATGACTCACTGAGCAAATAAATCAGTTAGCACAGCGCGGTGTCGATCCACGGACCTCTGGGTTATGGGCCCAGCACGCTTCCTCTGCGCCACTCTGCTTGTACAAGTTTTGTGTAGTTTCTTGTACATTTTCCAGAGCATTCTATGATTCACTGAGCAAATAAATTACTTAGCAGAGCGTGGTTTCGATCCACGGACCTCTGGGTTATGGGCCCAGCACGCTTCCTCTGCGCCACTCTGCTTATACAAGTTGGTGTAGTTGGTTGTACCTTTTCCAGAGTATTCTATGACTCACTGAGCAAGTAAATTAGTTGGCAGAGCGTGGTTTCGATCCACGGACTTCTGGGTTATGGGTCCAGCACGCTTCTTCTGCGCCCCTCTGCTTATACAAGTTGCTGTAGTTGGTTGTACATTTTCCAGAGCATTCTATGACTCACTGAGCAAATAAATTAGTTAGCAGAGCGTGGTTTCGATCCACGGACCTCTGGGTTGTGGGCCCAGCACGCTTCCTTTGCGCCACTCTGCTTATACAAGTTGGTGTAGTTGGTTGTACATTTTCCAGAGCATTCTATGACTCACTGAGCAAATAAATTAGTTAGCACGGCGTGGTTTCGATCCAAGGACCTCTGCGCCACTGTGCTTATACACGATGCTGTAACTGGTTGTACATTTTCCATAGCATTCTATGACTCACTGAGCAAATAAATTAGTTAGCAGAGCGTGATTTCGATCCACGGACCACTGGGTTATGGGCCCAGCACGCTTCCTCTTTTTATGCAACATGCTGTAGTTGGTTGTAGATTCTTGAGAGCATTGTGTGACTCACTGAGCAAATAAATTAGTTTGCAGAGCGTGGTTCCGATCCACGGACCTCTGCGCCACTGTGCTTATACAAGTTGCTGTAGCTGGTTGTACATTTTCCATAGCATTCTATGACTCACTGAGCAAATAAATTAGTTAGCAGAGCGTTGTTTCGATTCACGGACCTCTGGGTTATGGGCCCAGCACGCTTCCTCTGCTTATGCAACATGCTGTAGTTGGTTGTAAATTTTACAGAGCATTCTATGACTCACTGACCAAATAATTTAGTTAGCAGAGCGTGGTTTCGATCCGGATCTCTGGGTTATTGGCCCAACACGCTTCCTCTGCGCCACTCTGCTTATAAAAGTTGCTGTAGTTGGTTGTACATTTTCCAGAGCATTCTATGACTCACTGAGAAAATAAAGTACTTGGCAGAGCGTGGTTTCGATCCACGGAACTCTAGGTTATGGGCCCAGGACGTTTCCTCTGCGCCACGCTGCTTATACAAGTTGCTGTAGCTGGTTGTACATTTTCCATAGCATTCTATGACTCACTGAGCAAATAAATTAGTTAGCACAGCGTGTTTTCGATCCACGGACCTCTGGGTTAAGGGCCCAGCACGCTTCCTCTGCGCCACTCTGCTTATACAAGTTGGTGTAGTTGGTTGTACATTTTCCATAGCATTCTATGACTCAATGAGCAAATAAATTAATTAGCAGAGCGTGGTTTCGATCCACGGGCCTCTGCGTTATGGGGCCCAGCACGCTGCCTCTGCGCCACTCTGTTTATAGAAGTAAATGTAGTTGGTTGTAAATTTTCCAGAGCATTCTATGACTCACTGAACAAATAAATTAGTTAGCAGAGCGTGGTTTCGATCCACGGAACTCTGGGTAATGGGCCCAGCACGCTTCCTCTGCGCCCCTCTGCTTATACAAGTTGGTGTAGTTGGTTGTAAATTTTCCATAGCATTCTATGACTCACTGAGCAAATAAATTAGTTAGCAGAGCGTGGTTTCGATACACGGACCTCTGGGTTATGGGCACAGCACGCTTCCTCTGCTTATGCAACATGCTGTAGTTGGTTGTAAATTTTACAGAGCATTCTATGACTCACTGACCAAATAATTTAGTTAGCAGAGCGTGGTTTCGATCCGGATCTCTGGGTTATTGGCCCAACACGCTTCCTCTGCGCCACTCTGCTTATAAAAGTTGCTGTTGTTGGTTGTACATTTTCCAGAGCATTCTATGACTCACTGAGAAAATAAATTACTTGGCAGAGCGTGGTTTCGATCCACGGACCTCTGGGTTAAGGGCTCAGCACGCTTCCTCTGCGCCACGCTGCTTATACAAGTTTGTGTAGTTGGTTGTACATTTTCCATAGCATTCTATGACTCAATGAGCAAATAAATTAATTAGCAGAGCGTGGTTTCGATCCACGGGCCTCTGCTTTATGGGGCCCAGCACGCTGCCTCTGCGCCACTCTGTTTATAGAAGTAAATGTAGTTGGTTGTAAATTTTCCAGAGCATTCTATGACTCACTGAACAAATAAATTAGTTAGCAGAGCGTGGTTTCGATCCACGGAACTCTGGGTAATGGGCCCAGCACGCTTCCTCTGCGCCCCTCTGCTTATACAAGTTGGTGTAGTTGGTTGTAAATTTTCCAGAGCATTCTATGACTCACTGAGCAAATAAATTAGTTAGCAGAGCGTGGTTTCGATACACGGACCTCTGGGTTATGGGCACAGCACGCCTCCTCTGCGCCACTCTGCTTATACAAGATGCTGTAACTGGTTGTACATTTTCCATAGAATTCTATGACTCACTGAGCAAATAAATTAGTTAGAAGAGCGTGGTTTCGATCCACGAACCTCTGGGTTATGGGCCCAGCACGGTTCCTCTGCGCCACTCTGCTTATACAAGTTTGTTTAGTTGGTTGTACATTTTCCAGAGCATTCTATGACTCACTGAGCAAATAAATTAGTTAGCTTAGCGTGATTTCGATCCACGGACCTCTGAGTTATGGGCCCAGCACGCTTCCTTTACTTATGCAACATGCTGTAGTTGGTTATAGATTCTTCAGAGCATTCTATGACTCACTGAGCAAATAAATTAGTTAGCAAAGCGTGGTTTCGATCCACGGACCTATGCGCCACTGTGCTTATACAAGTTGCTGTAGCCGGTTGTACAATTTCCATAGCATTCTATGACTCTCTGAGCAAATAAATTAGTTAGCAGAGCGTGGTTTCGATCCACGGACCTCTAGGTTATGGGCCCAGCACGCTTCCTCTGCGCCACTCTGCTTATACAAGTTGGTGTAGTTGGTTGTAAATTTTCGAGAGCATTCTATGACTCACTGAGCAAATAAATTAGTTACAGAGCGTGGTTTCGATCCACGGACCTCTGGGTTGTGGGCCGAGCACGCTTCCTTTGCGCCACTCTGCTTATACAAGTTGTTGTAGTTGGTTGTACATTTTCCAGAGCATTCTATGACTCACTGAGCAAATAAATTAGTTAGCACGGCGTGGTTTCGATCCAAGGACCTCTGCGCCACTGTGCTTATACACGATGCTGTAACTGGTTGTACATTTTCCATAGCATTCTATGACTCACTGAGCAAATAAATTAGTTAGCAGAGCGTGATTTCGATCCACGGACCACTGGGTTATGGGCCCAGCACGCTTCCTCTTTTTATGCAACATGCTGTAGTTGGTTGTAGATTCTTGAGAGCATTGTATGAATCACTGAGCAAATAAATTAGTTAGCAGAGCGTGGTTCCGATCCACGGACCTCTGCGCCACTGTGCTTATACAAGTTGCTGTAGCTGGTTGTACATTTTCCATAGCATTCTATGACTCACTGAGCAAATAAATTAGTTAGCAGAGCGTGGTTTCGATCCACGGACCTCTGGGTTATGGGCCCAGCACGCTTCCTCTGCGCCACTCTGCTTATACAAGTTGGTGTAGTTGGTTGTAAATTTTCGAGAGCATTCTATGACTCACTGAGCAAATAAATTAGTTACAGAGCGTGGTTTCGATCCACGGACCTCTGGGTTGTGGGCCGAGCACGCTTCCTTTGCGCCACTCTGCTTATAAAAGTTGTTGTAGTTGGTTGTACATTTTCCAGAGCATTCTATGACTCACTGAGCAAATAAATTAGTTAGCACGGCGTGGTTTCGATCCAAGGACCTCTGCGCCACTGTGCTTATACACGATGCTGTAACTGGTTGTACATTTTCCATAGCATTCTATGACTCACTGAGCAAATAAATTAGTTAGCAGAGCGTGATTTCGATCCACGGACCACTGGGTTATGGGCCCAGCACGCTTCCTCTTTTTATGCAACATGCTGTAGTTGGTTGTAGATTTTTGAGAGCATTGTGTGACTCACTGAGCAAATAAATTAGTTAGCAGAGCGTGGTTCCGATCCACGGTCCTCTGCGCCACTGTGCTTATACAAGTTGCTGTAGCTGGTTGTACATTTTCCATAGCATTCTATGACTCACTGAGCAAATAAATTAGTTAGCAGAGCGTGGTTTCGATCCACGGACCTCTGGGTTATGGGCCCAGCACGCTTCCTCTGCTTATGCAACATGCTGTAGTTGGTTGTAAATTTTACAGAGCATTCTATGACTCACTGACCAAATAATTTAGTTAGCAGAGCGTGGTTTCGATCCGGATCTCTGGGTTATTGGCCCAACACGCTTCCTCTGCGCCACTCTGCTTATAAAAGTTGCTGTTGTTGGTTGTACATTTTCCAGAGCATTCTATGACTCACTGAGAAAATAAATTACTTGGCAGAGCGTGGTTTCGATCCACGGACCTCTGGGTTAAGGGCTCAGCACGCTTCCTCTGCGCCACGCTGCTTATACAAGTTTGTGTAGTTGGTTGTACATTTTCCATAGCATTCTATGACTCAATGAGAAAATAAATTAATTAGCAGAGCGTGGTTTCGATCCACGGGCCTCTGCTTTATGGGGCCCAGCACGCTGCCTCTGCGCCACTCTGTTTATAGAAGTAAATGTAGTTGGTTGTAAATTTTCCAGAGCATTCTATGACTCACTGAACAAATAAATTAGTTAGCAGAGCGTGGTTTCGATCCACGGAACTCTGGGTAATGGGCCCAGCACGCTTCCTCTGCGCCCCTCTGCTTATACAAGTTGGTGTAGTTGGTTGTAAATTTTCCAGAGCATTCTATGACTCACTGAGCAAATAAATTAGTTAGCAGAGCGTGGTTTCGATACACGGACCTCTGGGTTATGGGCACAGCACGCCTCCTCTGCGCCACTCTGCTTATACAAGATGCTGTAACTGGTTGTACATTTTCCATAGAATTCTATGACTCACTGAGCAAATAAATTAGTTAGAAGAGCGTGGTTTCGATCCACGAACCTCTGGGTTATGGGCCCAGCACGGTTCCTCTGCGCCACTCTGCTTATACAAGTTTGTTTAGTTGGTTGTACATTTTCCAGAGCATTCTATGACTCACTGAGCAAATAAATTAGTTAGCTTAGCGTGATTTCGATCCACGGACCTCTGAGTTATGGGCCCAGCACGCTTCCTTTACTTATGCAACATGCTGTAGTTGGTTATAGATTCTTCAGAGCATTCTATGACTCACTGAGCAAATAAATTAGTTAGCAAAGCGTGGTTTCGATCCACGGACCTATGCGCCACTGTGCTTATACAAGTTGCTGTAGCCGGTTGTACAATTTCCATAGCATTCTATGACTCTCTGAGCAAATAAATTAGTTAGCAGAGCGTGGTTTCGATCCACGGACCTCTAGGTTATGGGCCCAGCACGCTTCCTCTGCGCCACTCTGCTTATACAAGTTGGTGTAGTTGGTTGTAAATTTTCGAGAGCATTCTATGACTCACTGAGCAAATAAATTAGTTACAGAGCGTGGTTTCGATCCACGGACCTCTGGGTTGTGGGCCGAGCACGCTTCCTTTGCGCCACTCTGCTTATACAAGTTGTTGTAGTTGGTTGTACATTTTCCAGAGCATTCTATGACTCACTGAGCAAATAAATTAGTTAGCACGGCGTGGTTTCGATCCAAGGACCTCTGCGCCACTGTGCTTATACACGATGCTGTAACTGGTTGTACATTTTCCATAGCATTCTATGACTCACTGAGCAAATAAATTAGTTAGCAGAGCGTGATTTCGATCCACGGACCACTGGGTTATGGGCCCAGCACGCTTCCTCTTTTTATGCAACATGCTGTAGTTGGTTGTAGATTCTTGAGAGCATTGTATGAATCACTGAGCAAATAAATTAGTTAGCAGAGCGTGGTTCCGATCCACGGACCTCTGCGCCACTGTGCTTATACAAGTTGCTGTAGCTGGTTGTACATTTTCCATAGCATTCTATGACTCACTGAGCAAATAAATTAGTTAGCAGAGCGTGGTTTCGATCCACGGACCTCTGGGTTATGGGCCCAGCACGCTTCCTCTGCGCCACTCTGCTTATACAAGTTGGTGTAGTTGGTTGTAAATTTTCGAGAGCATTCTATGACTCACTGAGCAAATAAATTAGTTACAGAGCGTGGTTTCGATCCACGGACCTCTGGGTTGTGGGCCGAGCACGCTTCCTTTGCGCCACTCTGCTTATAAAAGTTGTTGTAGTTGGTTGTACATTTTCCAGAGCATTCTATGACTCACTGAGCAAATAAATTAGTTAGCACGGCGTGGTTTCGATCCAAGGACCTCTGCGCCACTGTGCTTATACACGATGCTGTAACTGGTTGTACATTTTCCATAGCATTCTATGACTCACTGAGCAAATAAATTAGTTAGCAGAGCGTGATTTCGATCCACGGACCACTGGGTTATGGGCCCAGCACGCTTCCTCTTTTTATGCAACATGCTGTAGTTGGTTGTAGATTCTTGAGAGCATTGTATGACTCACTGAGCAAATAAATTAGTTAGCAGAGCGTGGTTTCGAACCAAGGACCTCTGCGCCACTGTGCTTATACAAGATGCTGTAACTGGTTGTGCATTTTCCATAGCATTCTATGACTCACTGAGCAAATAAATTAGTTAGCAGAGCGTGGTTTCGATCCACGGACCTCTGGGTTATGGGCCCAGCACGCTTCCTCTGCTTATGCAACATGCTGTAGTTGGTTGTAAATTTTACAGAGCATTCTATGACTCACTGACCAAATAATTTAGTTAGCAGAGCGTGGTTTCTATCCGGATCTCTGGGTTATTGGCCCAACACGCTTCCTCTGCGCCACTCTGCTTATAAAAGTTGCTGTTGTTGGTTGTACATTTTCCAGAGCATTCTATGACTCACTGAGAAAATAAATTACTTGGCAGAGCGTGGTTTCGATCCACGGACCTCTGGGTTAAGGGCTCAGCACGCTTCCTCTGCGCCACGCTGCTTATACAAGTTTGTGTAGTTGGTTGTACATTTTCCATAGCATTCTATGACTCAATGAGCAAATAAATTAATTAGCAGAGCGTGGTTTCGATCCACGGGCCTCTGCTTTATGGGGCCCAGCACGCTGCCTCTGCGCCACTCTGTTTATAGAAGTAAATGTAGTTGGTTGTAAATTTTCCAGAGCATTCTATGACTCACTGAACAAATAAATTAGTTAGCAGAGCGTGGTTTCGATCCACGGAACTCTGGGTAATGGGCCCAGCACGCTTCCTCTGCGCCCCTCTGCTTATACAAGTTGGTGTAGTTGGTTGTAAATTTTCCAGAGCATTCTATGACTCACTGAGCAAATAAATTAGTTAGCAGAGCGTGGTTTCGATACACGGACCTCTGGGTTATGGGCACAGCACGCCTCCTCTGCGCCACTCTGCTTATACAAGATGCTGTAACTGGTTGTACATTTTCCATAGAATTCTATGACTCACTGAGCAAATAAATTAGTTAGAAGAGCGTGGTTTCGATCCACGAACCTCTGGGTTATGGGCCCAGCACGGTTCCTCTGCGCCACTCTGCTTATACAAGTTTGTTTAGTTGGTTGTACATTTTCCAGAGCATTCTATGACTCACTGAGCAAATAAATTAGTTAGCTTAGCGTGATTTCGATCCACGGACCTCTGAGTTATGGGCCCAGCACGCTTCCTTTACTTATGCAACATGCTGTAGTTGGTTATAGATTCTTCAGAGCATTCTATGACTCACTGAGCAAATAAATTAGTTAGCAAAGCGTGGTTTCGATCCACGGACCTATGCGCCACTGTGCTTATACAAGTTGCTGTAGCCGGTTGTACAATTTCCATAGCATTCTATGACTCTCTGAGCAAATAAATTAGTTAGCAGAGCGTGGTTTCGATCCACGGACCTCTAGGTTATGGGCCCAGCACGCTTCCTCTGCGCCACTCTGCTTATACAAGTTGGTGTAGTTGGTTGTAAATTTTCGAGAGCATTCTATGACTCACTGAGCAAATAAATTAGTTACAGAGCGTGGTTTCGATCCACGGACCTCTGGGTTGTGGGCCGAGCACGCTTCCTTTGCGCCACTCTGCTTATACAAGTTGTTGTAGTTGGTTGTACATTTTCCAGAGCATTCTATGACTCACTGAGCAAATAAATTAGTTAGCACGGCGTGGTTTCGATCCAAGGACCTCTGCGCCACTGTGCTTATACACGATGCTGTAACTGGTTGTACATTTTCCATAGCATTCTATGACTCACTGAGCAAATAAATTAGTTAGCAGAGCGTGATTTCGATCCACGGACCACTGGGTTATGGGCCCAGCACGCTTCCTCTTTTTATGCAACATGCTGTAGTTGGTTGTAGATTCTTGAGAGCATTGTATGACTCACTGAGCAAATAAATTAGTTAGCAGAGCGTGGTTCCGATCCACGGACCTCTGCGCCACTGTGCTTATACAAGTTGCTGTAGCTGGTTGTACATTTTCCATAGCATTCTATGACTCACTGAGCAAATAAATTAGTTAGCAGAGCGTGGTTTCGATCCACGGACCTCTGGGTTATGGGCCCAGCACGCTTCCTCTGCGCCACTCTGCTTATACAAGTTGGTGTAGTTGGTTGTAAATTTTCGAGAGCATTCTATGACTCACTGAGCAAATAAATTAGTTACAGAGCGTGGTTTCGATCCACGGACCTCTGGGTTGTGGGCCGAGCACGCTTCCTTTGCGCCACTCTGCTTATAAAAGTTGTTGTAGTTGGTTGTACATTTTCCAGAGCATTCTATGACTCACTGAGCAAATAAATTAGTTAGCACGGCGTGGTTTCGATCCAAGGACCTCTGCGCCACTGTGCTTATACACGATGCTGTAACTGGTTGTACATTTTCCATAGCATTCTATGACTCACTGAGCAAATAAATTAGTTAGCAGAGCGTGATTTCGATCCACGGACCACTGGGTTATGGGCCCAGCACGCTTCCTCTTTTTATGCAACATGCTGTAGTTGGTTGTAGATTCTTGAGAGCATTGTATGACTCACTGAGCAAATAAATTAGTTAGCAGAGCGTGGTTTCGAACCAAGGACCTCTGCGCCACTGTGCTTATACAAGATGCTGTAACTGGTTGTGCATTTTCCATAGCATTCTATGACTCACTGAGCAAATAAATTAGTTAGCAGAGCGTGGTTTCGATCCACGGACCTCTGGGTTATGGGCCCAGCACGCTTCCTCTGCTTATGCAACATGCTGTAGTTGGTTGTAAATTCTCCAGAGCATTCTATGACTCACTGACCAAATAAATTAGTTAGCAGAGCGTGGTTTCGATCCGGATCTCTGGGTTATTGGCCCAACACGCTTCCTCTGCGCCACTCTGCTTATAAAAGTTGCTGTAGTTGGTTGTACATTTTCCAGAGCATTCTATGACTCACTGAGAAAACAAATTACTTGGCAGAGCGTGGTTTCGATCCACGGACCTCTAGGTTATTGGCCCAGGACGTTTCCTCTGCGCCACGCTGCTTATATAAGTTGGTGTAGCTGGTTGTAAACTTTCCAGAGCATTCTATAACTCACTGAGCAAATAAATTAGTTAACACAGCGTGTTTTCGATCCACGGACCTCTGGGTTAAGGGCCCAGCACGCTTCCTCTGCGCCACTCTGCTTATACAAGTTGGTGTAGTTGGTTGTACATTTTCCATAGCATTCTATGACTCACTGAGCAGATAAATTAATTAGGAGAGCGTGGTTTCGATCCACGAACCTCTGCGTTATGGGCCCAGCACGCTTCCTCTGCGCCACTCTGTTTATAGAAGTAAATGTAGTTTGTTGTAAATTTTCCAGAGCATTCTATGACTCACTGAGCAAATAAATCAGTTAGCACAGCGCGGTGTCGATCCACGGACCTCTGGGTTATGGGCCCAGCACGCTTCCTCTGCGCCACTCTGCTTGTACAAGTTTTGTGTAGTTTCTTGTACATTTTCCAGAGCATTCTATGATTCACTGAGCAAATAAATTACTTAGCAGAGCGTGGTTTCGATCCACGGACCTCTGGGTTATGGGCCCAGCACGCTTCCTCTGCGCCACTCTGCTTATACAAGTTGGTGTAGTTGGTTGTACCTTTTCCAGAGTATTCTATGACTCACTGAGCAAGTAAATTAGTTGGCAGAGCGTGGTTTCGATCCACGGACTTCTGGGTTATGGGTCCAGCACGCTTCTTCTGCGCCCCTCTGCTTATACAAGTTGCTGTAGTTGGTTGTACATTTTCCAGAGCATTCTATGACTCACTGAGCAAATAAATTAGTTAGCAGAGCGTGGTTTCGATCCACGGACCTCTGGGTTGTGGGCCCAGCACGCTTCCTTTGCGCCACTCTGCTTATACAAGTTGGTGTAGTTGGTTGTACATTTTCCAGAGCATTCTATGACTCACTGAGCAAATAAATTAGTTAGCACGGCGTGGTTTCGATCCAAGGACCTCTGCGCCACTGTGCTTATACACGATGCTGTAACTGGTTGTACATTTTCCATAGCATTCTATGACTCACTGAGCAAATAAATTAGTTAGCAGAGCGTGATTTCGATCCACGGACCACTGGGTTATGGGCCCAGCACGCTTCCTCTTTTTATGCAACATGCTGTAGTTGGTTGTAGATTCTTGAGAGCATTGTGTGACTCACTGAGCAAATAAATTAGTTTGCAGAGCGTGGTTCCGATCCACGGACCTCTGCGCCACTGTGCTTATACAAGTTGCTGTAGCTGGTTGTACATTTTCCATAGCATTCTATGACTCACTGAGCAAATAAATTAGTTAGCAGAGCGTGGTTTCGATTCACGGACCTCTGGGTTATGGGCCCAGCACGCTTCCTCTGCTTATGCAACATGCTGTAGTTGGTTGTAAATTTTACAGAGCATTCTATGACTCACTGACCAAATAATTTAGTTAGCAGAGCGTGGTTTCGATCCGGATCTCTGGGTTATTGGCCCAACACGCTTCCTCTGCGCCACTCTGCTTATAAAAGTTGCTGTAGTTGGTTGTACATTTTCCAGAGCATTCTATGACTCACTGAGAAAATAAAGTACTTGGCAGAGCGTGGTTTCGATCCACGGAACTCTAGGTTATGGGCCCAGGACGTTTCCTCTGCGCCACGCTGCTTATACAAGTTGCTGTAGCTGGTTGTACATTTTCCATAGCATTCTATGACTCACTGAGCAAATAAATTAGTTAGCACAGCGTGTTTTCGATCCACGGACCTCTGGGTTAAGGGCCCAGCACGCTTCCTCTGCGCCACTCTGCTTATACAAGTTGGTGTAGTTGGTTGTACATTTTCCATAGCATTCTATGACTCAATGAGCAAATAAATTAATTAGCAGAGCGTGGTTTCGATCCACGGGCCTCTGCGTTATGGGGCCCAGCACGCTGCCTCTGCGCCACTCTGTTTATAGAAGTAAATGTAGTTGGTTGTAAATTTTCCAGAGCATTCTATGACTCACTGAACAAATAAATTAGTTAGCAGAGCGTGGTTTCGATCCACGGAACTCTGGGTAATGGGCCCAGCACGCTTCCTCTGCGCCCCTCTGCTTATACAAGTTGGTGTAGTTGGTTGTAAATTTTCCATAGCATTCTATGACTCACTGAGCAAATAAATTAGTTAGCAGAGCGTGGTTTCGATACACGGACCTCTGGGTTATGGGCACAGCACGCCTCCTCTGCGCCACTCTGCTTATACAAGATGCTGTAACTGGTTGTACATTTTCCATAGAATTCTATGACTCACTGAGCAAATAAATTAGTTAGCAGAGCGTGATTTCGATCCACGGACCACTGGGTTATGGGCCCAGCACGCTTCCTCTTTTTATGCAACATGCTGTAGTTGGTTGTAGATTCTTGAGAGCATTGTATGACTCACTGAGCAAATAAATTAGTTAGCAGAGCGTGGTTTCGAACCAAGGACCTCTGCGCCACTGTGCTTATACAAGATGCTGTAACTGGTTGTGCATTTTCCATAGCATTCTATGACTCACTGAGCAAATAAATTAGTTAGCAGAGCGTGGTTTCGATCCACGGACCTCTGGGTTATGGGCCCAGCACGCTTCCTCTGCTTATGCAACATGCTGTAGTTGGTTGTAAATTCTCCAGAGCATTCTATGACTCACTGACCAAATAAATTAGTTAGCAGAGCGTGGTTTCGATCCGGATCTCTGGGTTATTGGCCCAACACGCTTCCTCTGCGCCACTCTGCTTATAAAAGTTGCTGTAGTTGGTTGTACATTTTCCAGAGCATTCTATGACTCACTGAGAAAACAAATTACTTGGCAGAGCGTGGTTTCGATCCACGGACCTCTAGGTTATTGGCCCAGGACGTTTCCTCTGCGCCACGCTGCTTATATAAGTTGGTGTAGCTGGTTGTAAACTTTCCAGAGCATTCTATAACTCACTGAGCAAATAAATTAGTTAACACAGCGTGTTTTCGATCCACGGACCTCTGGGTTAAGGGCCCAGCACGCTTAATCTCTGCGCCACTCTGCTTATACAAGTTGGTGTAGTTGGTTGTACATTTTCCATAGCATTCTATGACTCACTGAGCAGATAAATTAATTAGGAGAGCGTGGTTTCGATCCACGAACCTCTGCGTTATGGGCCCAGCACGCTTCCTCTGCGCCACTCTGTTTATAGAAGTAAATGTAGTTTGTTGTAAATTTTCCAGAGCATTCTATGACTCACTGAGCAAATAAATCAGTTAGCACAGCGCGGTGTCGATCCACGGACCTCTGGGTTATGGGCCCAGCACGCTTCCTCTGCGCCACTCTGCTTGTACAAGTTTTGTGTAGTTGGTTGTACATTTTCCAGAGCATTCTATGATTCACTGAGCAAATAAATTACTTAGCAGAGCGTGGTTTCGATCCACGGACCTCTGGGTTATGGGTCCAGCACGCTTCTTCTGCGCCACTCTGCTTATACAAGTTGCTGTAGTTGGTTGTACATTTTCCAGAGCATTCTATGACTCACTGAGCAAATAAATTAGTTAGCAGAGCGTGGTTTCGATCCACGGACCTCTGGGTTGTGGGCCCAGCACGCTTCCTTTGCGCCACTCTGCTTATACAAGTTGGTGTAGTTGGTTGTACATTTTCCAGAGCATTCTATGACTCACTGAGCAAATAAATTAGTTAGCACGGCGTGGTTTCGATCCAAGGACCTCTGCGCCACTGTGCTTATACACGATGCTGTAACTGGTTGTACATTTTCCATAGCATTCTATGACTCACTGAGCAAATAAATTAGTTAGCAGAGCGTGATTTCGATCCACGGACCACTGGGTTATGGGCCCAGCACGCTTCCTCTTTTTATGCAACATGCTGTAGTTGGTTGTAGATTCTTGAGAGCATTGTGTGACTCACTGAGCAAATAAATTAGTTAGCAGAGCGTGGTTCCGATCCACGGACCTCTGCGCCACTGTGCTTATACAAGTTGCTGTAGCTGGTTGTACATTTTCCATAGCATTCTATGACTCACTGAGCAAATAAATTAGTTAGCAGAGCGTGGTTTCGATTCACGGACCTCTGGGTTATGGGCCCAGCACGCTTCCTCTGCTTATGCAACATGCTGTAGTTGGTTGTAAATCTTACAGAGCATTCTATGACTCACTGACCAAATAATTTAGTTAGCAGAGCGTGGTTTCGATCCGGATCTCTGGGTTATTGGCCCAACACGCTTCCTCTGCGCCACTCTGCTTATAAAAGTTGCTGTAGTTGGTTGTACATTTTCCAGAGCATTCTATGACTCACTGAGAAAATAAAGTACTTGGCAGAGCGTGGTTTCGATCCACGGAACTCTAGTTTATGGGCCCAGGACGTTTCCTCTGCGCCACGCTGCTTATACAAGTTGCTGTAGCTGGTTGTACATTTTCCATAGCACTCTATGACTCACTGAGCAAATAAATTAGTTAGCACAGCGTGTTTTCGATCCACGGACCTCTGGGTTAAGGGCCCAGCACGCTTCCTCTGCGCCACTCTGCTTATACAAGTTGGTGTAGTTGGTTGTAAATTTTCCATAGCATTCTATGACTCACTGAGCAAATAAATTAGTTAGCAGAGCGTGGTTTCGATACACGGACCTCTGGGTTATGGGCACAGCACGCCTCCTCTGCGCCACTCTGCTTATACAAGATGCTGTAACTGGTTGTACATTTTCCATAGAATTCTATGACTCAATGAGCAAATAAATTAATTAGCAGAGCGTGGTTTCGATCCACGGGCCTCTGCGTTATGGGGCCCAGCACGCTGCCTCTGCGCCACTCTGTTTATAGAAGTAAATGTAGTTGGTTGTAAATTTTCCAGAGCATTCTATGACTCACTGAACAAATAAATTAGTTAGCAGAGCGTGGTTTCGATCCACGGAACTCTGGGTAATGGGCCCAGCACGCTTCCTCTGCGCCCCTCTGCTTATACAAGTTGGTGTAGTTGGTTGTAAATTTTCCATAGCATTCTATGACTCACTGAGCAAATAAATTAGTTAGCAGAGCGTGGTTTCGATACACGGACCTCTGGGTTATGGGCACAGCACGCCTCCTCTGCGCCACTCTGCTTATACAAGATGCTGTAACTGGTTGTACATTTTCCATAGAATTCTATGACTCACTGAGCAAATAAATTAGTTAGCAGAGCGTGGTTTCGATCCACGAACCTCTGGGTTATGGGCCCAGCACGGTTCCTCTGCGCCACTCTGCTTATACAAGTTTGTTTAGTTGGTTGTACATTTTCCAGAGCATTCTATCACTCACTTAGCAAATAAATTAGTTAGCAGAGCGTGGTTTCGAACCAAGGACCTCTGCGCCACTGTGCTTATACAAGATGCTGTAACTGGTTGTGCATTTTCCATAGCATTCTATGACTCACTGAGCAAATAAATTAGTTTGCTTAGCGTGATTTCGATCCACGGACCTCTGAGTTATGGGCCCAGCACGCTTCCTTTACTTATGCAACATGCTGTAGTTGGTTATAGATTCTTCAGAGCATTCTATGACTCACTGAGCAAATAAATTAGTTAGCAGAGCGTGGTTTCGATCCACGGACCTCTGGGTTATGGGCCCAGCACGCTTCCTCCGCGCCACTCTGCTTATACAAGTTGGTGTAGTTGGTTGTAAATTTTCGAGAGCATTCTATGACTCACTGAGCAAATAAATTAGTTACAGAGCGTGGTTTCGATCCACGGACCTCTGGGTTGTGGGCCGAGCACGCTTCCTTTGCGCCACTCTGCTTATACAAGTTGTTGTAGTTGGTTGTACATTTTCCAGAGCATTCTATGACTCACTGAGCAAATAAATTAGTTAGCACGGCGTGGTTTGGATCCAAGGACCTCTGCGCCACTGTGCTTATACACGATGCTGTAACTGGTTGTACATTTTCCATAGCATTCTATGACTCACTGAGCAAATAAATTTGTTACCAGAGCGTGATTTCGATCCACGGACCACTGGGTTATGGGCCCAGCACGCTTCCTCTTTTTATGCAACATGCTGTAGTTGGTTGTAGATTCTTGAGAGCATTGTGTGACTCACTGAGCAAATAAATTAGTTAGCAGAGCGTGGTTCCGATCCACGGACCTCTGCGCCACTGTGCTTATACAAGTTGCTGTAGCTGGTTGTACATTTTCCATAGCATTCTATGACTCACTGAGCAAATAAATTAGTTAGCAGAGCGTGGTTTCGATCCACGGACCTCTGGGTTATGGGCCCAGCACGCTTCCTCTGCTTATGCAACATGCTGTAGTTGGTTGTAAATTCTCCAGAGCATTCTATGACTCACTGACCAAATAAATGAGTTAGCAGAGCGTGGTTTCGATCCGGACCTCTGGGTTAAGGGTCCAGCACGCTTCCTCTGCGCCACTCTGCTTATAAAAGTTGCTGTAGTTGGTTGTACATTTTCCGGAGCATTCTATGACTCACTGAGAAAATAAATTACTTGGCAGAGCGTATTTTCGATCCACGGACCTCTAGGTTATAGGCCCAGGACGTTTCCTCTGCGCCAGGCTGCTTATATAAGTTGGTGTAGTTGGTTGTAAATTTTCCAGAGCATTCTATAACTGACTGAGCAAATAAATTAGTTAGCACAGCGTGTTTTCGATCCACGGACCTCTGGGTTAAGGGCCCAGCACGCTTCCTCTGCGCCACCCTGCTTATACAAGTTGGTGTAGTTGGTTGTACATTTTCCATAGCATTCTATGACTCACTGAACAGATAAATTAATTAGCAGAGCGTGGTTTCGATCCACGGACCTCTGCGTTATGGGGCCCAGCACGCTTCCTCTGCGTCACTCTGTTTATAGAAGTAAATGTAGTTGGTTGTAAATTTTCCAGAGCATTCTATGACTCACTGAGCAAATAAATCAGTTAGCAGAGCGTGGTTTCGATCCACGGACCTCTGGGTTATGGGCGCAGCACGCTTCCTCTGCGCCACTCTGCTTATACAAGTTTTGTGTAGTTGGTTGTACATTTTCTAGAGCATTCTATGAATCACTGAGCAAATAAATTACTTAGCAGAGCGTGGTTTCGATCCACGGACCTCTGGGTTATGGGCCCAGCACGCTTCCTCTGCGCCACTCTGCTTATACAAGTTGGTGTAGTTAGTTGTACCTTCTCCAGAGTATTCTATGACTCACTGAGCAAATAAATTAGTTAGAAGAGCGTGGTTTGCATCCACGCCTCCTCTGCGCCACTAAGCTTATACAAGTTGGTGTAGTTGGTTTTACATTTTCCAGAGCATTCTATGACTCACTGAGCAAATAAATTAGTTAGCAGAGCGTGGTTTCGATCCACGGACCTCTGCGCCACTGTGATTATACAAGTTGCTGTAGCTGGTTGTACATTTTCCATAGCATTCTATGACTCACTGAGCAAATAAATTAGTTACCGATCCACGGACCTCTGGGTTATGGGCCCAGCACGCTTCCTCTGCGCCACTCTGCTTATACAAGTTGGTGTAGTTTGTTGTAAATATTCGAGAGCATTCTATGACTCACTGAGCAAATAAATTAGTTAGCAGAGCGTGGTTTCGATCCACGGAACTCTGGGTTATGGGCCCAGCACGCTTCCTCTGCGCCACTCTGCTTATACAAGTTGGTGTAGTTGGTTGTTAATTTTCCAGAGCATTCTATGACTCACTGAGCAAATAAATTAGTTAGCAGAGCGTGGTTTCGATACATGGACTTCTGGGTTATGTGCCCAGCACGCTTCCTCTGCGCCACTCTGCTTATACAAGATGCTGTAACTGGTTGTACATTTTCCATAGCATTCAATGACTCACTGAGCAAACAAATTACTTGGCAGAGCGTGGTTTCGATCCACGGACCTCTGGGTTATGGGCCTAGCACGCTTCCTCTGCGCCACTCTGCTTATACAAGTTGCTGTAGTTGGTTGTACATTTTTCAGAGCAATGTATGACTCACTGAGCAAATAAATTAGTTAGCAGAGCGTGGTTTCGCTCCAAGGACCTCTGCGCCACTGTGCTTATACAAGATGCTGTAACTGGTTGTACATTTTCCATAGCATTCTATGACTCACTGAGCAAATAAATTAGTTAGCAGAGCGTGATTTCGATCCAAGGACCTCTGGATTATGGGCCCAGCACGCTTCCTTTACTTATGCAACATGCTGTAGTTGGTTGTAGATTCTTCAGAGCATTCTATGACTCACTGAGCAAATAAATTAGTTAGCAAAGCGTGGTTTCGATCCACGGACCTCTGCGCCACTGTGCTTATACAAGTTGCTGTAGCTGGTTGTACATTTTCCATAGTATTCTATGACTCACTGAGCAAAGAAATTAGTTAGCAGAGCGTGGTTTCAATCCACGGACCTCTGGGTTATGGGCCCAGCACCCTTCCTCTGCTTATGCAACATGCTGTAGTTGGTTGTAAATTCTCCAGAGCATTCTATGACTCACTGACCAAATAAGTTAGTTAGCAGAGCGTGGTTTCGATCCGGATCTCTGCGCTATTGGCCCAACACGCTTCCTCTGCGCCACTCTGCTTATAAAAGATCCTGTAGTTGGTTGTACATTTTCCAGAGCATTCTATGACTCACTGAGAAGATACATTACTTGGCACAGCGTGGTTTCGATCCACGGACCTCTGGGTCATTGGCCCAGGACGCTTCCTCTGCGCCACGCTGCTTATATAAGTTGTTGTAGTTGGTTGTAATTTCCAGAGCATTGTATGACTCACTGAGCAAATAAATTATTTAGCAGAGCGTGGTTTTCATTCATGGACCTCTGGGTTATGGGACCAGCACGCTTCCTCTGCGCCACTCTGCTTATACATGTTAATGTAGTTGGTTGTAAATTTTCCAGAGCATTCTATGACTCACTGAGCAAATTAATTAGTTAGCAGAGCGTGGTTTCGATTCACGGACCTCTGGGTTATGGGCCCAGCACGCTTTCTCTGCGCCACTCTGCTTATCCAAGTTGCTGTAGCTGGTTGTACATTCTCAAGAGCATTCTATGACTCACTGAGAAAATAAATTAGTTAGCAGAGCATGGTTTCGATCCACGGACCTCTGGGTTATGGGCCCAGCACTCTTCATCTGCGCCACTCTGCTTATACAAGCTGGTGTAGTTGGTTGTACATTTTCCGGAGCATTCTATGACTCACTGAGCAAATAAATTTGTTAGCAGAGCGTGGTTTCGATCCACGGACCTCTGCCCCACAATGCTTGTACAAGTTGCTGTAGCTGGTTGTACATTTTCCATAGCCTTCTATGACTCACTAAGCAAATAAATTAGTTAGCAGTGCCTGGTTTCGAACCACGTACCACTGGGTTATGGGCCCAGCACGCTTCCTCTGCTTATGCAACATGCTATAGTTGGTTGTAAACTTTCCAGAGCATTCTAAGACTCACTGAGCAAATAAATTAGTTAGCAGAGCGTGGTTTCGATCCACGGACTTCTGGGTTATGGGCCCAGCACGCTTCCTCTGCGCCACATGGCTTATACAAGCTGCTGTAGTTGGTTGTACATTTTCCAGAGTATTCTATGACTCACTGAGCAAATAAATTAGTTAGCAGAGCGTGATTTCGATCCACGGACCACTGGGTTATGGGCCCAGCACGCTTCCTCTTTTTATGCAACATGCTGTAGTTGGTTGTAGATTCTTGAGAGCATTGTGTGACTCACTGAGCAAATAAATTAGTTTGCAGAGCGTGGTTCCGATCCACGGACCTCTGCGCCACTGTGCTTATACAAGTTGCTGTAGCTGGTTGTACATTTTCCATAGCATTCTATGACTCACTGAGCAAATAAATTAGTTAGCAGAGCGTGGTTTCGATTCACGGACCTCTGGGTTATGGGCCCAGCACGCTTCCTCTGCTTATGCAACATGCTGTAGTTGGTTGTAAATTTTACAGAGCATTCTATGACTCACTGACCAAATAATTTAGTTAGCAGAGCGTGGTTTCGATCCGGATCTCTGGGTTATTGGCCCAACACGCTTCCTCTGCGCCACTCTGCTTATAAAAGTTGCTGTAGTTGGTTGTACATTTTCCAGAGCATTCTATGACTCACTGAGAAAATAAAGTACTTGGCAGAGCGTGGTTTCGATCCACGGAACTCTAGGTTATGGGCCCAGGACGTTTCCTCTGCGCCACGCTGCTTATACAAGTTGCTGTAGCTGGTTGTACATTTTCCATAGCATTCTATGACTCACTGAGCAAATAAATTAGTTAGCACAGCGTGTTTTCGATCCACGGACCTCTGGGTTAAGGGCCCAGCACGCTTCCTCTGCGCCACTCTGCTTATACAAGTTGGTGTAGTTGGTTGTACATTTTCCATAGCATTCTATGACTCAATGAGCAAATAAATTAATTAGCAGAGCGTGGTTTCGATCCACGGGCCTCTGCGTTATGGGGCCCAGCACGCTGCCTCTGCGCCACTCTGTTTATAGAAGTAAATGTAGTTGGTTGTAAATTTTCCAGAGCATTCTATGACTCACTGAACAAATAAATTAGTTAGCAGAGCGTGGTTTCGATCCACGGAACTCTGGGTAATGGGCCCAGCACGCTTCCTCTGCGCCCCTCTGCTTATACAAGTTGGTGTAGTTGGTTGTAAATTTTCCATAGCATTCTATGACTCACTGAGCAAATAAATTAGTTAGCAGAGCGTGGTTTCGATACACGGACCTCTGGGTTATGGGCACAGCACGCCTCCTCTGCGCCACTCTGCTTATACAAGATGCTGTAACTGGTTGTACATTTTCCATAGAATTCTATGACTCACTGAGCAAATAAATTAGTTAGCAGAGCGTGATTTCGATCCACGGACCACTGGGTTATGGGCCCAGCACGCTTCCTCTTTTTATGCAACATGCTGTAGTTGGTTGTAGATTCTTGAGAGCATTGTATGACTCACTGAGCAAATAAATTAGTTAGCAGAGCGTGGTTTCGAACCAAGGACCTCTGCGCCACTGTGCTTATACAAGATGCTGTAACTGGTTGTGCATTTTCCATAGCATTCTATGACTCACTGAGCAAATAAATTAGTTAGCAGAGCGTGGTTTCGATCCACGGACCTCTGGGTTATGGGCCCAGCACGCTTCCTCTGCTTATGCAACATGCTGTAGTTGGTTGTAAATTCTCCAGAGCATTCTATGACTCACTGACCAAATAAATTAGTTAGCAGAGCGTGGTTTCGATCCGGATCTCTGGGTTATTGGCCCAACACGCTTCCTCTGCGCCACTCTGCTTATAAAAGTTGCTGTAGTTGGTTGTACATTTTCCAGAGCATTCTATGACTCACTGAGAAAACAAATTACTTGGCAGAGCGTGGTTTCGATCCACGGACCTCTAGGTTATTGGCCCAGGACGTTTCCTCTGCGCCACGCTGCTTATATAAGTTGGTGTAGCTGGTTGTAAACTTTCCAGAGCATTCTATAACTCACTGAGCAAATAAATTAGTTAACACAGCGTGTTTTCGATCCACGGACCTCTGGGTTAAGGGCCCAGCACGCTTCCTCTGCGCCACTCTGCTTATACAAGTTGGTGTAGTTGGTTGTACATTTTCCATAGCATTCTATGACTCACTGAGCAGATAAATTAATTAGGAGAGCGTGGTTTCGATCCACGAACCTCTGCGTTATGGGCCCAGCACGCTTCCTCTGCGCCACTCTGTTTATAGAAGTAAATGTAGTTTGTTGTAAATTTTCCAGAGCATTCTATGACTCACTGAGCAAATAAATCAGTTAGCACAGCGCGGTGTCGATCCACGGACCTCTGGGTTATGGGCCCAGCACGCTTCCTCTGCGCCACTCTGCTTGTACAAGTTTTGTGTAGTTGGTTGTACATTTTCCAGAGCATTCTATGATTCACTGAGCAAATAAATTACTTAGCAGAGCGTGGTTTCGATCCACGGACCTCTGGGTTATGGGTCCAGCACGCTTCTTCTGCGCCACTCTGCTTATACAAGTTGCTGTAGTTGGTTGTACATTTTCCAGAGCATTCTATGACTCACTGAGCAAATAAATTAGTTAGCAGAGCGTGGTTTCGATCCACGGACCTCTGGGTTGTGGGCCCAGCACGCTTCCTTTGCGCCACTCTGCTTATACAAGTTGGTGTAGTTGGTTGTACATTTTCCAGAGCATTCTATGACTCACTGAGCAAATAAATTAGTTAGCACGGCGTGGTTTCGATCCAAGGACCTCTGCGCCACTGTGCTTATACACGATGCTGTAACTGGTTGTACATTTTCCATAGCATTCTATGACTCACTGAGCAAATAAATTAGTTAGCAGAGCGTGATTTCGATCCACGGACCACTGGGTTATGGGCCCAGCACGCTTCCTCTTTTTATGCAACATGCTGTAGTTGGTTGTAGATTCTTGAGAGCATTGTGTGACTCACTGAGCAAATAAATTAGTTAGCAGAGCGTGGTTCCGATCCACGGACCTCTGCGCCACTGTGCTTATACAAGTTGCTGTAGCTGGTTGTACATTTTCCATAGCATTCTATGACTCACTGAGCAAATAAATTAGTTAGCAGAGCGTGGTTTCGATTCACGGACCTCTGGGTTATGGGCCCAGCACGCTTCCTCTGCTTATGCAACATGCTGTAGTTGGTTGTAAATCTTACAGAGCATTCTATGACTCACTGACCAAATAATTTAGTTAGCAGAGCGTGGTTTCGATCCGGATCTCTGGGTTATTGGCCCAACACGCTTCCTCTGCGCCACTCTGCTTATAAAAGTTGCTGTAGTTGGTTGTACATTTTCCGGAGCATTCTATGACTCACTGAGAAAATAAATTACTTGGCAGAGCGTATTTTCGATCCACGGACCTCTAGGTTATAGGCCCAGGACGTTTCCTCTGCGCCAGGCTGCTTATATAAGTTGGTGTAGTTGGTTGTAAATTTTCCAGAGCATTCTATAACTGACTGAGCAAATAAATTAGTTAGCACAGCGTGTTTTCGATCCACGGACCTCTGGGTTAAGGGCCCAGCACGCTTCCTCTGCGCCACCCTGCTTATACAAGTTGGTGTAGTTGGTTGTACATTTTCCATAGCATTCTATGACTCACTGAACAGATAAATTAATTAGCAGAGCGTGGTTTCGATCCACGGACCTCTGCGTTATGGGGCCCAGCACGCTTCCTCTGCGTCACTCTGTTTATAGAAGTAAATGTAGTTGGTTGTAAATTTTCCAGAGCATTCTATGACTCACTGAGCAAATAAATCAGTTAGCAGAGCGTGGTTTCGATCCACGGACCTCTGGGTTATGGGCGCAGCACGCTTCCTCTGCGCCACTCTGCTTATACAAGTTTTGTGTAGTTGGTTGTACATTTTCTAGAGCATTCTATGAATCACTGAGCAAATAAATTACTTAGCAGAGCGTGGTTTCGATCCACGGACCTCTGGGTTATGGGCCCAGCACGCTTCCTCTGCGCCACTCTGCTTATACAAGTTGGTGTAGTTAGTTGTACCTTCTCCAGAGTATTCTATGACTCACTGAGCAAATAAATTAGTTAGAAGAGCGTGGTTTGCATCCACGCCTCCTCTGCGCCACTAAGCTTATACAAGTTGGTGTAGTTGGTTTTACATTTTCCAGAGCATTCTATGACTCACTGAGCAAATAAATTAGTTAGCAGAGCGTGGTTTCGATCCACGGACCTCTGCGCCACTGTGATTATACAAGTTGCTGTAGCTGGTTGTACATTTTCCATAGCATTCTATGACTCACTGAGCAAATAAATTAGTTACCGATCCACGGACCTCTGGGTTATGGGCCCAGCACGCTTCCTCTGCGCCACTCTGCTTATACAAGTTGGTGTAGTTTGTTGTAAATATTCGAGAGCATTCTATGACTCACTGAGCAAATAAATTAGTTAGCAGAGCGTGGTTTCGATCCACGGAACTCTGGGTTATGGGCCCAGCACGCTTCCTCTGCGCCACTCTGCTTATACAAGTTGGTGTAGTTGGTTGTTAATTTTCCAGAGCATTCTATGACTCACTGAGCAAATAAATTAGTTAGCAGAGCGTGGTTTCGATACATGGACTTCTGGGTTATGTGCCCAGCACGCTTCCTCTGCGCCACTCTGCTTATACAAGATGCTGTAACTGGTTGTACATTTTCCATAGCATTCAATGACTCACTGAGCAAACAAATTACTTGGCAGAGCGTGGTTTCGATCCACGGACCTCTGGGTTATGGGCCCAGCACGCTTCCTCTGCGCCACTCTGCTTATACAAGTTGCTGTAGTTGGTTGTACATTTTTCAGAGCAATGTATGACTCACTGAGCAAATAAATTAGTTAGCAGAGCGTGGTTTCGATCCAAGGACCTCTGCGCCACTGTGCTTATACAAGATGCTGTAACTGGTTGTACATTTTCCATAGCATTCTATGACTCACTGAGCAAATAAATTAGTTAGCAGAGCGTGATTTCGATCCAAGGACCTCTGGGTTATGGGCCCAGCACGCTTCCTTTACTTATGCAACATGCTGTAGTTGGTTGTAGATTCTTCAGAGCATTCTATGACTCACTGAGCAAATAAATTAGTTAGCAAAGCGTGGTTTCGATCCACGGACCTCTGCGCCACTGTGCTTATACAAGTTGCTGTAGCTGGTTGTACATTTTCCATAGTATTCTATGACTCACTGAGCAAAGAAATTAGTTAGCAGAGCGTGGTTTCAATCCACGGACCTCTGGGTTATGGGCCCAGCACCCTTCCTCTGCTTATGCAACATGCTGTAGTTGGTTGTAAATTCTCCAGAGCATTCTATGACTCACTGACCAAATAAGTTAGTTAGCAGAGCGTGGTTTCGATCCGGATCTCTGCGCTATTGGCCCAACACGCTTCCTCTGCGCCACTCTGCTTATAAAAGATCCTGTAGTTGGTTGTACATTTTCCAGAGCATTCTATGACTCACTGAGAAGATACATTACTTGGCACAGCGTGGTTTCGATCCACGGACCTCTGGGTCATTGGCCCAGGACGCTTCCTCTGCGCCACGCTGCTTATATAAGTTGTTGTAGTTGGTTGTAATTTCCAGAGCATTGTATGACTCACTGAGCAAATAAATTATTTAGCAGAGCTTGGTTTTCATTCATGGACCTCTGGGTTATGGGACCAGCACGCTTCCTCTGCGCCACTCTGCTTATACATGTTAATGTAGTTGGTTGTAAATTTTCCAGAGCATTCTATGACTCACTGAGCAAATTAATTAGTTAGCAGAGCGTGGTTTCGATCCACGGACCTCTGGGTTATGGGCCCAGCACGCTTCCTCTGCGCCACTCTGCTTATCCAAGTTGCTGTAGCTGGTTGTACATTCTCAAGAGCATTCTATGACTCACTGAGAAAATAAATTAGTTAGCAGAGCATGGTTTCGATCCACGGACCTCTGGGTTATGGGCCCAGCACTCTTCCTCTGCGCCACTCTGCTTATACAAGTTGGTGTAGTTGGTTGTACATTTTCCGGAGCATTCTATGACTCACTGAGCATATAAATTAGTTAGCAGAGCGTGGTTTCGATCCACGGACCTCTGCCCCACAATGCTTGTACAAGTTGCTGTAGCTGGTTGTACATTTTCCATAGCCTTCTATGACTCACTAAGCAAATAAATTAGTTAGCAGTGCCTGGTTTCGAACCACGTACCACTGGGTTATGGGCCCAGCACGCTTCCTCTGCTTATGCAACATGCTATAGTTGGTTGTAAACTTTCCAGAGCATTCTAAGACTCACTGAGCAAATAAATTAGTTAGCAGAGCGTGGTTTCGATCCACGGACTTCTGGGTTATGGGCCCAGCACGCTTCCTCTGCGCCACATGGCTTATACAAGCTGCTGTAGTTGGTTGTACATTTTCCAGAGTATTCTATGACTAACTGAGCAAATAAATTAGTTAGCAGAGCGTGGTTTCGATCCACGGACCTCTGGGTTGTGGGCCCAGCACGCTTCCTTTGCGCCACTCTGCTTATACAAGTTGGTGTAGTTGGTTGTACATTTTCCAGAGCATTCTATGACTCACTGAGCAAATAAATTAGTTAGCAGGGCGTGGTTTCGAACCAAGGACCTCTGCGCCACTGTGCTTATACAAGATGCTGTAACTGGTTGTACATTTTCCATAGCCTTCTATGACTCACTGAGCAAATAAATTAGTTAGCAGAGCGTGATTTCGATCCACGGACCTCTGAGCCACTGTGCTTATACAATTTGCTGTAGCTGGTTGTACATTTTCAATAGCATTCTATGACTCACTGGAAAATAAGTTAGTTAGCAGAGCGTGGTTTCGATCCACGGACCTCTGGGTTATGGGCCCAGCACGCTTCCTCTGCGCCACTCTGCTTATACAAGATGCTGTAACTGGTTGTACATTTTCCATAGCATTCAATGACTCACTGAGCAAACAAATTAGTTAGCAGAGCGTGGTTTCGATCCACGGACCTCTGGGTTATGGGCCCAGCACGCTTACTTTGCGCCACTCTGCTTATACAAGTTGGTGTAGTTGGTTGTACATTTTTCAGAGCATTCTATGACTCACTTAGCAAATAAATTAGTTAGCAGAGCGTGGTTTCGATCCAAGGACCTCTGCGCCACTGTGCTTATACAAGATGCTGTAACTGGTTGTACATTTTCCATAGCATTCTATGACTCACTGAGCAAATAAATTAGTTAGCAGAGCGTGATTTCGATCCAAGGACCTCTGGGTTATGGGCCCAGCACGCTTCCTTTACTTATGCAACATGCTGTAGTTGGTTGTAGGTTCTTCAGAGCATTCTATGACTCACTGAGCAAATAAATTAGTTAGCAGAGCGTGGTTTCGATCTACGGACCTCTGGGTTATGGGCCCAGCACCCTTCCTCTGCTTATGCAACATGATGTAGTTGGTTGTAAATTCTCCAGAGCATTCTATGACTCACTGACCAAATAAATTAGTTAGCAGAGCGTGGTTTCGATCCGGATCTCTGCGTTATTGGCCCAACACGCTTCCTCTGCGCCACTCTGCTTATAAAAGATCCTGTAGTTGGTTGTACATTTTCCAGAGCATTCTATGACTCACTGAGAAGATACATTACTTGGCACAGCGTGGTTTCGATCCACGGACCTCTGGGTCATTGGCCCAGGACGCTTCCTCTGCGCCACGCTGCTTATATAAGTTGTTGTAGTTGGTTGTAATTTCCAGAGCATTGTATGACTCACTGAGCAAATAAATTAGTTAGCAGAGCGTGGTTTCCATTCATGGACCTCTGAGTTATGGGACCAGCACGCTTCCTCTGCGCCACTCTGCTTATACATGTTAATGTAGTTGGTTGTAAATTTTCCAGAGCATTCTATGACTCACTGAGCAAATAAATTAGTTAGCAGAGCGTGGTTTCGATCCACGGACCTCTGGGTTGTGGGCCCAGCACGCTTCCTTTGCGCCACTCTGCTTATACAAGTTGGTGTAGTTGGTTGTACATTTTCCAGAGCATTCTATGACTCACTGAGCAAATAAATTAGTTAGCACGGCGTGGTTTCGATCCAAGGACCTCTGCGCCACTGTGCTTATACACGATGCTGTAACTGGTTGTACACTTTCCATAGCATTCTATGACTCACTGAGCAAATAAATTAGTTAGCAGAGCGTGATTTCGATCCACGGACCACTGGGTTATGGGCCCAGCACGCTTCCTCTTTTTATGCAACATGCTGTAGTTGGTTGTAGATTTTTGAGAGCATTGTGTGACTCACTGAGCAAATAAATTAGTTAGCAGAGCGTGGTTCCGATCCACGGTCCTCTGCGCCACTGTGCTTATAAGTTGCTGTAGCTGGTTGTACATTTTCCATAGCATTCTATGACTCACTGAGCAAATAAATTAGTTAGCAGAGCGTGGTTTCGATCCACGGACCTCTGGGTTATGGGCCCAGCACGCTTCCTCTGCTTATGCAACATGCTGTAGTTGGTTGTAAATTTTACAGAGAATTCTATGACTCACTGACCAAATAATTTAGTTAGCAGAGCGTGGTTTCGATCCGGATCTCTGGGTTATTGGCCCAACACGCTTCCTCTGCGCCACTCTGCTTATAAAAGTTGCTGTAGTTGGTTGTACATTTTCCAGAGCATTCTATGACTCACTGAGAAAATAAATTACTTGGCAGAGCGTGGTTTCGATCCACGGACCTCTAGGTTATGGGCCCAGGACGTTTCCTCTGCGCCACGCTGCTTATATAAGTTGGTGTAGTTGGTTGTAAATTTTCCAGAGCATTCTATAACTCACTGAGCAAATAAATTAGTTAGCACAGCGTGTTTTCGATCCACGGACCTCTGGGTTAAGGGCTCAGCACGCTTCCTCTGCGCCACTCTGCTTATACAAGTTGGTGTAGTTGGTTGTACATTTTCCATAGCATACTATGACTCAATGAGCAAATAAATTAATTAGCAGAGCGTGGTTTCGATCCACGGGCCTCTGCGTTATGGGGCCCAGCACGCTGCCTCTGCGCCACTCTGTTTATAGAAGTAAATGTAGTTGGTTGTAAATTTTCCAGAGCATTCTATGACTCACTGAACAAATAAATTAGTTAGCAGAGCGTGGTTTCGATCCACGGAACTCTGGGTAATGGGCCCAGCACGCTTCTTCTGCGCCCCTCTGCTTATACAAGTTGGTGTAGTTGGTTGTAAATGTTCCAGAGCATTCTATGACTCACTGAGCAAATAAATTACTTAGCAGAGCGTGGTTTCGATACACGGACCTCTGGGTTATGGACACAGCACGCCTCCTCTGCGCCACTCTGCTTATACAAGATGCTGTAACTGGTTGTACATTTTTCATAGAATTCTATGACTCACTGAGCAAATAAATTAGTTAGAAGAGCGTGGTTTCAAATCCACGAACCTCTGGGTTATAGGCCCAGCACGGTTCCTCTGCGCCACTCTGCTTATACAAGTTTGTTTAGTTGGTTGTACATTTTCCAGAGCATTCTATCACTCACTTAGCAAATAAATTAGTTAGCAGAGCGTGGTTTCGAACCAAGGACCTCTGCGCCACTGTGCTTATACAAGATGCTGTAACTGGTTGTGCATTTTCCATAGCATTCTATGACTCACTGAGCAAATAAATTAGTTAGCTTAGCGTGATTTCGATCCACGGACCTCTGAGTTATGGGCCCAGCACGCTTCCTTTACTTATGCAACATGCTGTAGTTGGTTATAGATTCTTCAGAGCATTCTATGACTCACTGAGCAAATAAATTAGTTAGCAAAGCGTGGTTTCGATCCACGGACCTCTGCGCCACTGTGCTTATACAAGTTGCTGTAGCCGGTTGTACAATTTCCATAGCATTCTATGACTCTCTGAGCAAATAAATTAGTTAGCAGAGCGTGGTTTCGATCCACGGACCTCTGGGTTATGGGCCCAGCACGCTTCCTCTGCGCCACTCTGCTTATACAAGTTGGTGTAGTTGGTTGTAAATTTTCCATAGCATTCTATGACTCACTAAGCAGATAAATTAATTAGGAGAGCGTGGTTTCGATCCACGAACCTCTGCGTTATGGGGCCCAGCACGCTTCCTCTGCGCCACTCTGTTTATAGAAGTAAATGTAGTTGGTTGTAAATTTTCCAGAGCATTCTATGACTCACTGAGCAAATAAATCAGTTAGCACAGCGCGGTGTCGATCCACGGACCTCTGGGTTATGGGCCCAGCACGCTTCCTCTGCGCCACTCTGCTTGTACAAGTTTTGTCGAGTTGCTTGTACATTTTCCAGAGCATTCTATGATTCACTGAGCAAATAAATTACTTAGCAGAGCGTGGTTTCGATCCACGGACCTCTGGGTTATGGGCCCAGCACGCTTCCTCTGCGCCACTCTGCTTATACAAGTTGGTGTAGTTGGTTGTACCTTTTCCAGAGTATTCTATAACTCACTGAGCAAATAAATTAGTTGGCAGAGCTTGGTTTCGATCCACGGACTTCTGGGTTATGGGTCCAGCACGCTTCTTCTGCGCCACTCTGCTTATACAAGTTGCTGTAGTTGGTTGTACATTTTCCAGAGCATTCTATGACTCACTGATGCAAATAAATTAGTTAGCAGAGCGTGGTTTCGATCCACGGACCTCTGGGTTGTGGGCCCAGCACGCTTCCTTTGCGCCACTCTGCTTATACAAGTTGGTGTAGTTGGTTGTACATTTTCCAGAGCATTCTATGACTCACTGAGCAAATAAATTAGTTAGCACGGCGTGGTTTCGATCCAAGGACCTCTGCGCCACTGTGCTTATACACGATGCTGTAACTGGTTGTACATTTTCCATAGCATTCTATGACTCACTGAGCAAATAAATTAGTTAGCAGAGCGTGATTTCGATCCACGGACCACTGGGTTATGGGCCCAGCGCGCTTCCTCTTTTTATGCAACATGCTGTAGTTGGTTGTAGATTTTTGAGAGCATTGTGTGACTCACTGAGCAAATAAATTAGTTAGCAGAGCGTGGTTCCGATCCACGGTCCTCTGCGCCACTGTGCTTATACAAGTTGCTGTAGCTGGTTGTACATTTTCCATAGCATTCTATGACTCACTGAGCAAATAAATTAGTTAGCAGAGCGTGGTTTCGATCCACGGACCTCTGGGTTATGGGCCCAGCACGCTTCCTCTGCTTATGCAACATGCTGTAGTTGGTTGTAAATTTTACACAGCATTCTATGACTCACTGACCAAATAATTTAGTTAGCAGAGCGTGGTTTCGATCCGGATCTCTGGGTTATTGGCCCAACACGCTTCCTCTGCGCCACTCTGCTTATAAAAGTTGCTGTAGTTGGTTGTACATTTTCCAGAGCATTCTATGACTCACTGAGAAAATAAATTACTTGGCAGAGCGTGGTTTCGATCCACGGACCTCTAGGTTATGGGCCCAGGACGTTTCCTCTGCGCCACGCTGCTTATATAAGTTGGTGTAGTTGGTTGTAAATTTTCCATAGCATTCTATAACTCACTGAGCAAATAAATTACTTAGCACATCGTGTTTCCGATCCACGGACCTCTGGGTTAAGGTCCCAGCGCGCTTCCTCTGCGCCACTCTGCTTATACAAGTTGGTGTAGTTGGTTGTACATTTTACATAGCATTCTATGACTCAATGAGCAAATAAATTAATTAGCAGATCGTGGTTTCGATCCACGGGCCTCTGCGTTATGGGGCCCAGCACGCTGCCTCTGCGACACTCTGTTTATAGAAGTAAATGTAGTTGGTTGTAAATTTTCCAGAGCATTCTATGACTCACTGAACAAATAAATTAGTTAGCAGAGCGTGGTTTCGATCCACGGAACTCTGGGTAATGGGCCCAGCACGCTTCCTCTGCGCCCCTCTGCTTATACAAGTTGGTGCAGTTGGTTGTAAATTTTCCAGAGCATTCTATGACTCACTGAGCAAATAAATTAGTTAGCAGAGCGTGGTTTCGATACACGGACCTCTGGGTTATGGGCACAGCACGCCTCCTCTGCGCCACTCTGCTTATACAAGATGCTGTAACTGGTTGTACATTTTCCATAGAATTCTATGACTCACTGAGCAAATAAACTAGTTAGAAAAGCGTGGTTTCGATCCACGAACCTCTGGGTTATGGGCCCAGCACGGTTCCTCTGCGCCACTCTGGTTATACAAGTTTGTTTAGTTGGTTGTACATTTTCCAGAGCATTCTATCACTCACTTAGCAAATAAATTAGTTAGCAGAGCGTGGTTTCGAACCAAGGACCTCTGCGCCACTGTGCTTATACAAGATGCTGTAACTGGTTGTGCATTTTCCATAGCATTCTATGACTCACTGAGCAAATAAATTAGTTAGCTTAGCGTGATTTCGATCCACGGACCTCTGAGTTATGGGCCCAGCACGCTTCCTTTACTTTTGCAACATGCTGTAGTTGGTTATAGATACTTCAGAGCATTCTATGACTCACTGAGCAAATAAATTAGTTAGCAAAGCGTGGTTTCGATCCACGGACCTCTGCGCCACTGTGCTTATACAAGTTGCTGTAGCTGGTTGTACAATTTCCATAGCATTCTATGACTCTCTGAGCAAATAAATTAGTTAGCAGAGCGTGGTTTCGATCCACGGACCTCTGGGTTATGGGCCCAGCACGCTTCCTCTGCGCCACTCTGCTTATACAAGTTGGTGTAGTTGGTTGTAAATTTTCGAGAGCATTCTATGACTCACTGAGCAAATAAATTAGTTACAGAGCGTGGTTTCGATCCACGGACCTCTGGGTTGTGGGCCGAGCACGCTTCCTTTGCGCCACTCTGCTTATAAAAGTTGTTGTAGTTGGTTGTACATTTTCCAGAGCATTCTATGACTCACTCAGCAAATAAATTAGTTAGCACGGCGTGGTTTCGATCCAAGGACCTCTGCGCCACTGTGCTTATACATGATGCTGTAACTGGTTGTACATTTTCCATAGCATTCTATGACTCACTGAGCAAATAAATTAGTTAGCAGAGCGTGATTTCGATCCACGGACCACTGGGTTATGGGCCCAGCACGCTTCCTCTTTTTATGCAACATGCTGTAGTTGGTTGTAGATTCTTGAGAGCATTGTATGACTCACTGAGCAAATAAATTAGTTAGCAGAGCGTGGTTCCGATCCACGGACCTCTGCGCCACTGTGCTTATACAAGTTGCTGTAGCTGGTTGTACATTTTCCATAGCATTCTATGACTCACTGAGCAAATAAATTAGTTAGCAGAGCGTGGTTTCGATCCACGGACCTCTGGGTTATGGGCCCAGCACGCTTCCTCTGCTTATGCAACATGCTGTAGTTGGTTGTAAATTCTCCAGAGCATTCTATGACTCACTGACCAAATAAATTAGTTAGCAGAGCGTGGTTTCAATCCGGATCTCTGGGTTATTGGCCCAACACGCTTCCTCTGCGCCACTCTGCTTATAAAAGTTGCTGTAGTTGGTTGTACATTTTCCAGAGCATTCTATGACTCACTGAGAAAACAAATTACTTGGCAGAGCGTGGTTTCGATCCACGGACCTCTAGGTCATTGGCCCAGGACGTTTCCTCTGCGCCACGCTGCTTATATAAGTTGGTGTAGCTGGTTGTAAACTTTCCAGAGCATTCTATAACTCACTGAGCAAATAAATTAGTTAACACAGCGTGTTTTCGATCCACGGAGCTCTGGGTTAAGGGCCCAGCACGCTTCCTCTGCGCCACTCTGCTTATACAAGTTGGTGTAGTTGGTTGTACATTTTCCATAGCATTCTATGACTCACTGAGCAGATAAGTTAATTACGAGAGCGTGGTTTCGATCCACGAACCTCTGCGTTATGGGCCCAGCACGCTTCCTCTGCGCCACTCTGTTTATAGAAGTAAATGTAGTTGGTTGTAAATTTTCCAGAGCATTCTATGACTCACTGAGCAAATAAATCAGTTAGCACAGCGCGGTGTCGATCCACGGACCTCTGGGTTATGGGCCCAGCACGCTTCCTCTGCGCCACTCTGCTTGTACAAGTTTTGTGTAGTTGGTTGTACATTTTCCAGAGCATTCTATGATTCACTGAGCAAATAAATTACTTAGCAGAGCGTGGTTTCGATCCACGGACCTCTGGGTTATGGGCCCAGCACGCTTCCTCTGCGCCACTCTGCTTATACAAGTTGGTGTAGTTGGTTGTACCTTTTCCAGAGTATTCTATGACTCACTGAGCAAATAAATTAGTTGGCAGAGCGTGGTTTCGATCCACGGACTTCTGGGTTATGGGTCCAGCACGCTTCTTCTGCGCCACTCTGCTTATACAAGTTGCTGTAGTTGGTTGTACATTTTCCAGAGCATTCTATGACTCACTGAGCAAATAAATTAGTTAGCAGAGCGTGGTTTCGATCCACGGACCTCTGGGTTGTGGGCCCAGCACGCTTCCTTTGCGCCACTCTGCTTATACAAGTTGGTGTAGTTGGTTGTACATTTTCCAGAGCATTCTATGACTCACTGAGCAAATAAATTAGCACGGCGTGGTTTCGATCCAAGGACCTCTGCGCCACTGTGCTTATACACGATGCTGTAACTGGTTGTACATTTTCCATAGCATTCTATGACTCACTGAGCAAATAAATTAGTTAGCAGAGCGTGATTTCGATCCACGGACCACTGGGTTATGGGCCCAGCCCGCTTCCTCTTTTTATGCAACATGCTGTAGTTGGTTGTAGATTCTTGAGAGCATTGTGTGACTCACTGAGCAAATAAATTAGTTAGCAGAGCGTGGTTCCGATCCACGGACCTCTGCGCCACTGTGCTTATACAAGTTGCTGTAGCTGGTTGTACATTTTCCATAGCATTCTATGACTCACTGAGCAAATAAATTAGTTAGCAGAGCGTGGTTTCGATTCACGGACCTCTGGGTTATGGGCCCAGCACGCTTCCTCTGCTTATGCAACATGCTGTAGTTGGTTGTAAATTTTACAGAGCATTCTATGACTCACTGACCAAATAATTTAGTTAGCAGAGCGTGGTTTCGATCCGGATCTCTGGGTTATTGGCCCAACACGCTTCCTCTGCGCCACTCTGCTTATAAAAGTTGCTGTAGTTGGTTGTACATTTTCCAGAGCATTCTATGACTCACTGAGAAAATAAAGTACTTGGCAGAGCGTGGTTTCGATCCACGGAACTCTAGGTTATGGGCCCAGGACGTTTCCTCTGCGCCACGCTGCTTATAGAAGTTGCTGTAGCTGGTTGTACATTTTCCATAGCATTCTATGACTCACTGAGCAAATAAATTAGTTAGCACAGCGTGTTTTCGATCCACGGACCTCTGGGTTAAGGGCCCAGCACGCTTCCTCTGCGCCACTCTGCTTATACAAGTTGGTGTAGTTGGTTGTACATTTTCCAAAGCATTCTATGACTCAATGAGCAAATAAATTAATTAGCAGAGCGTGGTTTCGATCCACGGGCTTCTGCGTTATGGGGCCCAGCACGCTGCCTCTGCGCCACTCTGTTTATAGAAGTAAATGTAGTTGGTTGTAAATTTTCCAGAGCATTCTATGACTCACTGAACAAATAAATTAGTTAGCAGAGCGTGGTTTCGATCCACGGAACTCTGGGTAATGGGCCCAGCACGCTTCCTCTGCGCCCCTCTGCTTATACAAGTTGGTGTAGTTGGTTGTAAATTTTCCAGAGCATTCTATGACTCACTGAGCAAATAAATTAGTTAGCAGAGCGTGGTTTCGATACACGGACCTCTGGGTTATGGGCACAGCACGCCTCCTCTGCGCCACTCTGCTTATACAAGATGCTGTAACTGGTTGTACATTTTCCATAGAATTCTATGACTCACTGAGCAAATAAATTAGTTAGCAGAGCGTGTTTTCGATCCACGAACCTCTGAGTTATGAGCCCAGCACGGTTCCTCTGCGCCACTCTGCTTATACAAGTTTGTTTAGTTGGTTGTACATTTTCCAGAGCATTCTATCACTCACTTAGCAAATAAATTAGTTAGCAGAGCGTGGTTTCGAACCAAGGACCTCTGCGCCACTGTGCTTATACAAGATGCTGTAACTGGTTGTGCATTTTCCATAGCATTCTATGACTCACTGAGCAAATAAATTAGTTAGCTTAGCGTGATTTCGATCCACGGACCTCTGAGTTATGGGCCCAGCACGCTTCCTTTACTTATGCAACATGCTGTAGTTGGTTATAGATTCTTCAGAGCATTCTATGACTCACTGAGCAAATAAATTAGTTAGCAGAGCGTGGTTTCGATCCACGGACCTCTGCGCCACTGTGCTTATACAAGTTGCTGTAGCTGGTTGTACAATTTCCATAGCATTCTATGACTCTCTGAACAAATAAATTAGTTAGCAGAGCGTGGTTTCGATCCACGGACCTCTGGGTTATGGGCCCAGCACGATTCCTCTGCGCCACTCTGCTTATACAAGTTGGTGTAGTTGGTTGTAAATTTTCGAGAGCATTCTATGACTCACTGAGCAAATAAATTAGTTACAGAGCGTGGTTTCGATCCACGGACCTCTGGGTTGTGGGCCGAGCACGCTTCCTTTGCGCCACTCTGCTTATACAAGGTGTTGTAGTTGGTTGTACATTTTCCAGAGCATTCTATGACTCACTGAGCAAATAAATTAGTTAGCACGGCGTGGTTTCGATCCAAGGACCTCTGCGCCACTGTGCTTATACACGATGCTGTAACTGGTTGTACATTTTCCATAGCATTCTATGACTCACTGAGCAAATAAATTTGTTACCAGAGCGTGATTTCGATCCACGGACCACTGGGTTATGGGCCCAGCACGCTTCCTCTTTTTATGCAACATGCTGTAGTTGGTTGTAGATTCTTGAGAGCATTGTGTGACTCACTGAGCAAATAAATTAGTTAGCAGAGCGTGGTTCCGATCCACGGACCTCTGCGCCACTGTGCTTATACAAGTTGCTGTAGCTGGTTGTACATTTTCCATAGCATTCTATGACTCACTGAGCAAATAAATTAGTTAGCAGAGCGTGGTTTCGATCCACGGACCTCTGGGTTATGGGCCCAGCACGCTTCCTCTGCTTATGCAACATGCTGTAGTTGGTTGTAAATTCTCCAGAGCATTCTATGACTCACTGACCAAATAAATTAGTTAGCAGAGCGTGGTTTCGATCCGGATCTCTGGGTTATTGGCCCAAAACGCTTCCTCTTCGCCACTCTGCTTATAAAAGTTGCTGTAGTTGGTTGTACATTTTCCGGAGCATTCTATGACTCACTGAGAAAATAAATTACTTGGCAGAGCGTATTTTCGATCCACGGACCTCCAGGTTATTGGCCCAGGACGTTTCCTCTGCGCCAGGCTGCTTATATAATTTGGTGTAGTTGGTTGTAACTTTTCCAGAGCATTCTATAACTGACTGAGCAAATAAATTAGTTAGCACAGCGTGTTTTCGATCCACGGACCTCAGGGTTAAGGGCCCAGCACGCTTCCTCTGCGCTACTCTGCTTATACAAGTTGGTGTAGTTGGTTGTACATTTTCCATAGCATTCTATGACTCACTGAACAGATAAATTAATTAGCAGAGCGTGGTTTCGATCCACGGACCTCTGCGTTATGGGGCCCAGCACGCTTCCTCTGCGTCACTCTGTTTATAGAAGTAAATGTAGTTGGTTGTAAATTTTCCAGAGCATTCTATGACTCACTGAGCAAATAAATCAGTTAGCAGAGCGTGGTTTGGATCCACGGACCTCTGGATTATGGGCGCAGCACGCTTTCTCTGCGCCACTCTGCTTATACAAGTTTTGTGTAGTTGGTTGTACATTTTCTAGAGCATTCTATGAATCACTGAGCAAATAAATTACTTAGCAGAGCGTGGTTTCGATCCACGGACCTCTGGGTTATGGGCCCAGCACGCTTCCTCTGCGCCACTCTGCTTATACAAGTTGGTGTAGTTAGTTGTACCTTTTCCAGAGTATTCTGTGACTCACTGAGCAAATAAATTAGTTAGAAGAGCGTGGTTTGCATCCACGCTTCCTCTGCGCCACAATGCTTATACAAGTTGGTGTAGTTGGTTTTACATTTTCCAGAGCATTCTATGACTCACTGAGCAAATAAATTAGTTAGCAGAGCGTGGTTTCGATCCACGGACCTCTGCGCCACTGTGATTATACAAGTTGCTCTAGCTGGTTGTACATTTTCCATAGCATTCTATGACTCACTGAGCAAATAAATTAGTTACCGATCCACGGACCTCTGGGTTATGGGCCCAGCACGCTTCCTCTGCGCCACTCTGCTTATACAAGTTGGTGTAGTTTGTTGTAAATATTCGAGAGCATTCTATGACTCACTGAGCAAATAAATTAGTTAGCAGAGCGTGGTTTCGATCCACGGAACTCTGGGTTATGGGCCCAGCACGCTTCCTCTGCGCCACTCTGCTTATACAAGTTGGTGTAGTTGGTTGTAAATTTACCAGAGCATTCTATGACTCACTCAGCAAATAAATTAGTTAGCAGAGCGTGGTTTCGATACATGGACTTCTGGGTTATGTGCCCAGCACGCTTCTTCTGCGCCACTCTGCTTATACAAGATGCTGTAACTGGTTGTACATTTTCCATAGCATTCAATGACTCACTGAGCAAACAAATTACTTGGCAGAGCGTGGTTTCTATCCACGGACCTCTGGGTTATGGGCCCAGCACGCTTCCTCTGCGCCAATCTGCTTATACAAGTTGGTGTAGTTGGTTGTACCTTTTCCAGAGTATTCTATAACTCACTGAGCAAATAAATTAGTTGGCAGAGCTTGGTTTCGATCCACGGACTTCTGGGTTATGGGTCCAGCACGCTTCTTCTGCGCCACTCTGCTTATACAAGTTGCTGTAGTTGGTTGTACATTTTCCAGAGCATTCTATGACTCACTGATGCAAATAAATTAGTTAGCAGAGCGTGGTTTCGATCCACGGACCTCTGGGTTGTGGGTCCAGCACGCTTCCTTTGCGCCACTCTGCTTATACAAGTTGGTGTAGTTGGTTGTACATTTTCCAGAGCATTCTATGACTCACTGAGCAAATAAATTAGTTAGCACGGCGTGGTTTCGATCCAAGGACCTCTGCGCCACTGTGCTTATACACGATGCTGTAACTGGTTGTACATTTTCCATAGCATTCTATGACTCACTGAGCAAATAAATTAGTTAGCAGAGCGTGATTTCGATCCACGGACCACTGGGTTATGGGCCCAGCACGCTTCCTCTTTTTATGCAACATGCTGTAGTTGGTTGTAGATTTTTGAGAGCATTGTGTGAATCACTGAGCAAATAAATTAGTTAGCAGAGCGTGGTTCCGATCCACGGTCCTCTGCGCCACTGTGCTTATACAAGTTGCTGTAGCTGGTTGTACATTTTCCATAGCATTCTATGACTCACTGAGCAAATAAATTACTTAGCACATCGTGTTTCCGATCCACGGACCTCTGGGTTAAGGTCCCAGCACGCTTCCTCTGCGCCACTCTGCTTATACAAGTTGGTGTAGTTGGTTGTACATTTTACATAGCATTCTATGACTCAATGAGCAAATAAATTAATTACCAGATCGTGGTTTCGATCCACGGGCCTCTGCGTTATGGGGCCCAGCACGCTGCCTCTGCGACACTCTGTTTATAGAAGTAAATGTAGTTGGTTGTAAATTTTCCAGAGCATTCTATGACTCACTGAACAAATAAATTAGTTAGCAGAGCGTGGTTTAGATCCACGGAACTCTGGGTAATGGGCCCAGCACGCTTCCTCTGCGCCCCTCTGCTTATACAAGTTGGTGCAGTTGGTTGTAAATTTTCCAGAGCATTCTATGACTCACTGAGCAAATAAATTAGTTAGCAGAGCGTGGTTTCGATACACGGACCTCTGGGTTATGGGCACAGCACGCCTCCTCTGCGCCACTCTGCTTATACAAGATGCTGTAACTGGTTGTACATTTTCCATAGAATTCTATGACTCACTGAGCAAATAAACTAGTTAGAAGAGCGTGGTTTCGATCCACGAACCTCTGGGTTATGGGCCCAGCACGGTTCCTCTGCGCCACTCTGGTTATACAAGTTTGTTTAGTTGGTTGTACATTTTCCAGAGCATTCTATCACTCACTTAGCAAATAAATTAGTTAGCAGAGCGTGGTTTCGAACCAAGGACCTCTGCGCCACTGTGCTTATACAAGATGCTGTAACTGGTTGTGCATTTTCCATAGCATTCTATGACTCACTGAGCAAATAAATTAGTTAGCTTAGCGTGATTTCGATCCACGGACCTCTGAGTTATGGGCCCAGCACGCTTCCTTTACTTATGCAACATGCTGTAGTTGGTTATAGATTCTTCAGAGCATTCTATGACTCACTGAGCAAATAAATTAGTTAGCAAAGCGTGGTTTCGATCCACGGACCTCTGCGCCACTGTGCTTATACAAGTTGCTGTAGCTGGTTGTACAATTTCCATAGCATTCTATGACTCTCTGAGCAAATAAATTAGTTAGCAGAGCGTGGTTTCGATCCACGGACCTCTGGGTTATGGGCCCAGCACGCTTCCTCTGCGCCACTCTGCTTATACAAGTTGGTGTAGTTGGTTGTAAATTTTCGAGAGCATTCTATGACTCACTGAGCAAATAAATTAGTTACAGAGCGTGGTTTCGATCCACGGACCTCTGGGTTGTGGGCCGAGCACGCTTCTTTTGCGCCACTCTGCTTATAAAAGTTGTTGTAGTTGGTTGTACATTTTCCAGAGCATTCTATGACTCACTCAGCAAATAAATCAGTTAGCACAGCGCGGTGTCGATCCACGGACCTCTGGGTTATGGGCCCAGCACGCTTCCTCTGCGCCACTCTGCTTGTACAAGTTTTGTGTAGTTGGTTGTACATTTTCCAGAGCATTCTATGATTCACTGAGCAAATAAATTACTTAGCAGAGCGTGGTTTCGATCCACGGACCTCTGGGTTATGGGCCCAGCACGCTTCCTCTGCGCCACTCTGCTTATACAAGTTGGTGTAGTTGGTTGTACCTTTTCCAGAGTATTCTATGACTCACTGAGCAAGTAAATTAGTTGGCAGAGCGTGGTTTCGATCCACGGACTTCTGGGTTATGGGTCCAGCACGCTTCTTCTGCGCCACTCTGCTTATACAAGTTGCTGTAGTTGGTTGTACATTTTCCAGAGCATTCTATGACTCACTGAGCAAATAAATTAGTTAGCAGAGCGTGGTTTCGATCCACGGACCTCTGGGTTGTGGGCCCAGCACGCTTCCTTTGCGCCACTCTGCTTATACAAGTTGGTGTAGTTGGTTGTACATTTTCCAGAGCATTCTATGACTCACTGAGCAAATAAATTAGTTAGCACGGCGTGGTTTCGATCCAAAGACCTCTGCGCCACTGTGCTTATACACGATGCTGTAACTGGTTGTACATTTTCCATAGCATTCTATGACTCACTGAGCAAATAAATTAGTTAGCAGAGCGTGATTTCGATCCACGGACCACTGGGTTATGGGCCCAGCACGCTTCCTCTTTTTATGCAACATGCTGTAGTTGGTTGTAGATTTTTGAGAGCATTGTGTGACTCACTGAGCAAATAAATTAGTTAGCAGAGCGTGGTTCCGATCCACGGTCCTCCGCGCCACTGTGCTTATACAAGTTGCTGTAGCTGGTTGTACATTTTCCATAGCATTCTATGACTCACTGAGCAAATAAATTAGTTAGCAGAGCGTGGTTTCGATCCACGGACCTCTGGGTTATGGGCCCAGCACGCTTCCTCTGCTTATGCAACATGCTGTAGTTGGTTGTAAATTTTACAGAGCATTCTATGACTCACTGACCAAATAATTTAGTTAGCAGAGCGTGGTTTCGATCCGGATCTCTGGGTTATTGGCCCAACACGCTTCCTCTGCGCCACTCTGCTTATAAAAGTTGCTGTAGTTGGTTGTACATTTTCCAGAGCATTCTATGACTCACTGAGAAAATAAATTACTTGGCAGAGCGTGGTTTCGATCCACGGACCTCTAGGTTATGGGCCCAGGACGTTTCCTCGGCGCCACGCTGCTTGTATAAGTTGGTGTAGTTGGTTGTAAATTTTCCAGAGCATTCTATAACTCACTGAGCAAATAAGTTAGTTAGCACAGCGTGTTTTCGATCCACGGACCTCTGGGTTAAGGGCTCAGCACGCTTCCTCTGCGCCACTCTGCTTATACAAGTTTGTGTAGTTGGTTGTACATTTTCCATAGCATTCTATGACTCAATGAGCAAATAAATTAATTAGCAAAGCGTGGTTTCGATCCACGGGCCTCTGTTTTATGGGGCCCAGCACGCTGCCTCTGCGCCACTCTGTTTATAGAAGTAAATGTAGTTGGTTGTAAATTTTCCAGAGCATTCTATGACTCACTGAACAAATAAATTAGTTAGCAGAGCGTGGTTTCGATCCACGGAACTCTGGGTAATGGGCCCAGCACGCTTCCTCTGCGCCCCTCTGCTTATACAAGTTGGTGTAGTTGGTTGTAAATTTTCCAGAGCATGCTATGACTCACTGAGCAAATAAATTAGTTAGCAGAGCGTGGTTTCGATACACGGACCTCTGGGTTATGGGCACAGCACGCCTCCTCTGCGCCACTCTGCTTATACAAGATGCTGTAACTGGTTGTACATTTTCCATAGAATTCTATGACTCACTGAGCAAATAAATTAGTTAGAAGAGCGTGGTTTCGATCCACGAACTTCTGGGTTATGGGCCCAGCACGGTTCCTCTGCACCACTCTGCTTATACAAGTTTGTTTAGTTGGTTGTACATTTTCCAGAGCATTCTATCACTCACTTAGCAAATAAATTAGTTAGCAGAGCGTGGTTTCGAACCAAGGACCTCTGCGCCACTGTGCTTATACAAGATGCTGTAACTGGTTGTGCATTTTCCATAGCATTCTATGACTCACTGAGCAAATAAATTAGTTAGCTTAGCGTGATTTCGATCCACGGACCTCTGAGTTATGGGCCCAGCACGCTTCCTTTACTTATGCAACATGCTGTAGTTGGTTATAGATTCTTCAGAGCATTCTATGACTCACTGAGCAAATAAATTAGTTAGCAAAGCGTGGTTTCGATCCACGGACCTATGCGCCACTGTGCTTATAAAAGTTGCTGTAGCCGGTTGTACAGTTTCCATAGCATTCTATGACTCTCTGAGCAAATAAATTAGTTAGCAGAGCGTGGTTTCGATCCACGGACCTCTGGGTTATGGGCCCAGCACGCTTCCTCTGCGCCACTCTGCTTATACAAGTTGGTGTAGTTGGTTGTAAATTTTCGAGAGCATTCTATGACTCACTGAGCAAATAAATTAGTTACAGAGCGTGGTTTTGATCCACGGACCTCTGGGTTGTGGGCCGAGCACGCTTCCTTTGCGCCACTCTGCTTATGCAAGTTGTTGTCGTTGGTTGTACATTTTCCAGAGCATTCTATCACTCACTGAGCAAATAAATTAGTTAGCACGACGTGGCTTCGATCCAAGGACCTCTGCGCCACTGTGCTTATACACGATGCTGTAACTGGTTGTTCATTTTCCATAGCATTCTATGACTCACTGAGCAAATAAATTAGTTAGCAGAGCGTGATTTCGATCCACGGACCACTGGGTTATGGGCCCAGCACGCTTCCTCTTTTTATGCAACATGCTGTAGTTGGTTGTAGATTCTTGAGAGCATTGTATGACTCACTGAGCAAATAAATTAGTTAGCAGAGCGTGGTACCGATCCACGGACCTCTGCGCCACTGTGCTTATACAAGTTGCTGTAGCTGGTTGTACATTTTCCATAGCATTCTATGACTCACTGAGCAAATAAATTAGTTAGCAGAGCGTGGTTTCGATCCACGGACCTCTGGGTTATGGGCCCAGCACGCTTCCTCTGCGCCACTCTGCTTATACAAGTTGGTGTAGTTGGTTGTAAATTTTCGAGAGCATTCTATGACTCACTGAGCAAATAAATTAGTTACAGAGCGTGGTTTCGATCCACGGACCTCTGGGTTGTGGGCCGAGCACGCTTCCTTTGCGCCACTCTGCTTATAAAAGTTGTTGTAGTTGGTTGTACATTTTCCAGAGCATTCTATGACTCACTGAGCAAATAAATTAGTTAGCACGGCGTGGTTTCGATCCAAGGACCTCTGCGCCACTGTGCTTATACACGATGCTGTAACTGGTTGTACATTTTCCATAGCATTCTATGACTCACTGAGCAAATAAATTAGTTAGCAGAGCGTGATTTCGATCCACGGACCACTGGGTTATGGGCCCAGCACGCTTCCTCTTTTTATGCAACATGCTGTAGTTGGTTGTAGATTCTTGAGAGCATTGTATGACTCACTGAGCAAATAAATTAGTTAGCAGAGCGTGGTTTCGAACCAAGGACCTCTGCGCCACTGTGCTTATACAAGATGCTGTAACTGGTTGTGCATTTTCCATAGCATTCTATGACTCACTGAGCAAATAAATTAGTTAGCAGAGCGTGGTTTCGATCCACGGACCTCTGGGTTATGGGCCCAGCACGCTTCCTCTGCTTATGCAACATGCTGTAGTTGGTTGTAAATTCTCCAGAGCATTCTATGACTCACTGACCAAATAAATTAGTTAGCAGAGCGTGGTTTCGATCCGGATCTCTGGGTTATTGGCCCAACACGCTTCCTCTGCGCCACTCTGCTTATAAAAGTTGCTGTAGTTGGTTGTACATTTTCCAGAGCATTCTATGACTCACTGAGAAAACAAATTACTTGGCAGAGCGTGGTTTCGATCCACGGACCTCTAGGTTATTGGCCCAGGACGTTTCCTCTGCGCCACGCTGCTTATATAAGTTGGTGTAGCTGGTTGTAAACTTTCCAGAGCATTCTATAACTCACTGAGCAAATAAATTAGTTAACACAGCGTGTTTTCGATCCACGGACCTCTGGGTTAAGGGCCCAGCACGCTTCCTCTGCGCCACTCTGCTTATACAAGTTGGTGTAGTTGGTTGTACATTTTCCATAGCATTCTATGACTCACTGAGCAGATAAATTAATTAGGAGAGCGTGGTTTCGATCCACGAACCTCTGCGTTATGGGCCCAGCACGCTTCCTCTGCGCCACTCTGTTTATAGAAGTAAATGTAGTTTGTTGTAAATTTTCCAGAGCATTCTATGACTCACTGAGCAAATAAATCAGTTAGCACAGCGCGGTGTCGATCCACGGACCTCTGGGTTATGGGCCCAGCACGCTTCCTCTGCGCCACTCTGCTTGTACAAGTTTTGTGTAGTTGCTTGTACATTTTCCAGAGCATTCTATGATTCACTGAGCAAATAAATTACTTAGCAGAGCGTGGTTTCGATCCACGGACCTCTGGGTTATGGGCCCAGCACGCTTCCTCTGCGCCACTCTGCTTATACAAGTTTTGTGTAGTTGGTTGTACATTTTCCAGAGCATTCTATGATTCACTGAGCAAATAAATTACTTAGCAGAGCGTGGTTTCGATCCACGGACCTCTGGGTTATGGGCCCAGCACGCTTCCTCTGCGCCACTCTGCTTGTACAAGTTTTGTGTAGTTGGTTGTACATTTTCCAGAGCATTCTATGATTCACTGAGCAAATAAATTACTTAGCAGAGCGTGGTTTCGATCCACGGACCTCTGGGTTATGGGCCCAGCACGCTTCCTCTGCGCCACTCTGCTTATACAAGTTGGTGTAGTTGGTTGTACCTTTTCCAGAGTATTCTATGACTCACTGAGCAAGTAAATTAGTTGGCAGAGCGTGGTTTCGATCCACGGACTTCTGGGTTATGGGTCCAGCACGCTTCTTCTGCGCCACTCTGCTTATACAAGTTGCTGTAGTTGGTTGTACATTTTCCAGAGCATTCTATGACTCACTGAGCAAATAAATTAGTTAGCAGAGCGTGGTTTCGATCCACGGACCTCTGGGTTGTGGGCCCAGCACGCTTCCTTTGCGCCACTCTGCTTATACAAGTTGGTGTAGTTGGTTGTACATTTTCCAGAGCATTCTATGACTCACTGAGCAAATAAATTAGTTAGCACGGCGTGGTTTCGATCCAAAGACCTCTGCGCCACTGTGCTTATACACGATGCTGTAACTGGTTGTACATTTTCCATAGCATTCTATGACTCACTGAGCAAATAAATTAGTTAGCAGAGCGTGATTTCGATCCACGGACCACTGGGTTATGGGCCCAGCACGCTTCCTCTTTTTATGCAACATGCTGTAGTTGGTTGTAGATTTTTGAGAGCATTGTGTGACTCACTGAGCAAATAAATTAGTTAGCAGAGCGTGGTTCCGATCCACGGTCCTCTGCGCCACTGTGCTTATACAAGTTGCTGTAGCTGGTTGTACATTTTCCATAGCATTCTATGACTCACTGAGCAAATAAATTAGTTAGCAGAGCGTGGTTTCGATCCACGGACCTCTGGGTTATGGGCCCAGCACGCTTCCTCTGCTTATGCAACATGCTGTAGTTGTTTGTAAATTTTACAGAGCATTCTATGACTCACTGACCAAATAATTTAGTTAGCAGAGCGTGGTTTCGATCCGGATCTCTGGGTTATTGGCCCAACACGCTTCCTCTGCGCCACTCTGCTTATAAAAGTTGCTGTAGTTGGTTGTACATTTTCCAGAGCATTCTATGACTCACTGAGAAAATAAATTACTTGGCAGAGCGTGGTTTCGATCCACGGACCTCTAGGTTATGGGCCCAGGACGTTTCCTCGGCGCCACGCTGCTTGTATAAGTTGGTGTAGTTGGTTGTAAATTTTCCAGAGCATTCTATAACTCACTGAGCAAATAAATTAGTTAGCACAGCGTGTTTTCGATCCACGGACCTCTGGGTTAAGGGCTCAGCACGCTTCCTCTGCGCCACTCTGCTTATACAAGTTTGTGTAGTTGGTTGTACATTTTCCATAGCATTCTATGACTCAATGAGCAAATAAATTAATTAGCAAAGCGTGGTTTCGATCCACGGGCCTCTGTTTTATGGGGCCCAGCACGCTGCCTCTGCGCCACTCTGTTTATAGAAGTAAATGTAGTTGGTTGTAAATTTTCCAGAGCATTCTATGACTCACTGAACAAATAAATTAGTTAGCAGAGCGTGGTTTCGATCCACGGAACTCTGGGTAATGGGCCCAGCACGCTTCCTCTGCGCCCCTCTGCTTATACAAGTTGGTGTAGTTGGTTGTAAATTTTCCAGAGCATTCTATGACTCACTGAGCAAATAAATTAGTTAGCAGAGCGTGGTTTCGATACACGGACCTCTGGGTTATGGGCACAGCACGCCTCCTCTGCGCCACTCTGCTTATACAAGATGCTGTAACTGGTTGTACATTTTCCATAGAATTCTATGACTCACTGAGCAAATAAATTAGTTAGAAGAGCGTGGTTTCGATCCACGAACTTCTGGGTTATGGGCCCAGCACGGTTCCTCTGCACCACTCTGCTTATACAAGTTTGTTTAGTTGGTTGTACATTTTCCAGAGCATTCTATCACTCACTTAGCAAATAAATTAGTTAGCAGAGCGTGGTTTCGAACCAAGGACCTCTGCGCCACTGTGCTTATACAAGATGCTGTAACTGGTTGTGCATTTTCCATAGCATTCTATGACTCACTGAGCAAATAAATTAGTTAGCTTAGCGTGATTTCGATCCACGGACCTCTGAGTTATGGGCCCAGCACGCTTCCTTTACTTATGCAACATGCTGTAGTTGGTTATAGATTCTTCAGAGCATTCTATGACTCACTGAGCAAATAAATTAGTTAGCAAAGCGTGGTTTCGATCCACGGACCTATGCGCCACTGTGCTTATAAAAGTTGCTGTAGCCGGTTGTACAGTTTCCATAGCATTCTATGACTCTCTGAGCAAATAAATTAGTTAGCAAAACGTGGTTTCGATCCACGGACCTCTGGGTTATGGGCCCAGCACGCTTCCTCTGCGCCACTCTGCTTATACAAGTTGGTGTAGTTGGTTGTAAATTTTCGAGAGCATTCTATGACTCACTGAGCAAATAAATTAGTTACAGAGCGTGGTTTTGATCCACGGACCTCTGGGTTGTGGGCCGAGCACGCTTCCTTTGCGCCACTCTGCTTATGCAAGTTGTTGTCGTTGGTTGTACATTTTCCAGAGCATTCTATGACTCACTGAGCAAATAAATTAGTTAGCACGACGTGGCTTCGATCCAAGGACCTCTGCGCCACTGTGCTTATACACGATGCTGTAACTGGTTGTTCATTTTCCATAGCATTCTATGACTCACTGAGCAAATAAATTAGTTAGCAGAGCGTGATTTCGATCCACGGACCACTGGGTTATGGGCCCAGCACGCTTCCTCTTTTTATGCAACATGCTGTAGTTGGTTGTAGATTCTTGAGAGCATTGTATGACTCACTGAGCAAATAAATTAGTTAGCAGAGCGTGGTTCCGATCCACGGACCTCTGCGCCACTGTGCTTATACAAGTTGCTGTAGCTGGTTGTACATTTTCCATAGCATTCTATGACTCACTGAGCAAATAAATTAGTTAGCAGAGCGTGGTTTCGATCCACGGACCTCTGGGTTATGGGCCCAGCACGCTTCCTCTGCGCCACTCTGCTTATACAAGTTGGTGTAGTTGGTTGTAAATTTTCGAGAGCATTCTATGACTCACTGAGCAAATAAATTAGTTACAGAGCGTGGTTTCGATCCACGGACCTCTGGGTTGTGGGCCGAGCACGCTTCCTTTGCGCCACTCTGCTTATAAAAGTTGTTGTAGTTGGTTGTACATTTTCCAGAGCATTCTATGACTCACTGAGCAAATAAATTAGTTAGCACGGCGTGGTTTCGATCCAAGGACCTCTGCGCCACTGTGCTTATACACGATGCTGTAACTGGTTGTACATTTTCCATAGCATTCTATGACTCACTGAGCAAATAAATTAGTTAGCAGAGCGTGATTTCGATCCACGGACCACTGGGTTATGGGCCCAGCACGCTTCCTCTTTTTATGCAACATGCTGTAGTTGGTTGTAGATTCTTGAGAGCATTGTATGACTCACTGAGCAAATAAATTAGTTAGCAGAGCGTGGTTTCGAACCAAGGACCTCTGCGCCACTGTGCTTATACAAGATGCTGTAACTGGTTGTGCATTTTCCATAGCATTCTATGACTCACTGAGCAAATAAATTAGTTAGCAGAGCGTGGTTTCGATCCACGGACCTCTGGGTTATGGGCCCAGCACGCTTCCTCTGCTTATGCAACATGCTGTAGTTGGTTGTAAATTCTCCAGAGCATTCTATGACTCACTGACCAAATAAATTAGTTAGCAGAGCGTGGTTTCGATCCGGATCTCTGGGTTATTGGCCCAACACGCTTCCTCTGCGCCACTCTGCTTATAAAAGTTGCTGTAGTTGGTTGTACATTTTCCAGAGCATTCTATGACTCACTGAGAAAACAAATTACTTGGCAGAGCGTGGTTTCGATCCACGGACCTCTAGGTTATTGGCCCAGGACGTTTCCTCTGCGCCACGCTGCTTATATAAGTTGGTGTAGCTGGTTGTAAACTTTCCAGAGCATTCTATAACTCACTGAGCAAATAAATTAGTTAACACAGCGTGTTTTCGATCCACGGACCTCTGGGTTAAGGGCCCAGCACGCTTCCTCTGCGCCACTCTGCTTATACAAGTTGGTGTAGTTGGTTGTACATTTTCCATAGCATTCTATGACTCACTGAGCAGATAAATTAATTAGGAGAGCGTGGTTTCGATCCACGAACCTCTGCGTTATGGGCCCAGCACGCTTCCTCTGCGCCACTCTGTTTATAGAAGTAAATGTAGTTTGTTGTAAATTTTCCAGAGCATTCTATGACTCACTGAGCAAATAAATCAGTTAGCACAGCGCGGTGTCGATCCACGGACCTCTGGGTTATGGGCCCAGCACGCTTCCTCTGCGCCACTCTGCTTGTACAAGTTTTTTGTAGTTGCTTGTACATTTTCCAGAGCATTCTATGATTCACTGAGCAAATAAATTACTTAGCAGAGCGTGGTTTCGATCCACGGACCTCTGGGTTATGGGCCCAGCACGCTTCCTCTGCGCCACTCTGCTTATACAAGTTGGTGTAGTTGGTTGTACCTTTTCCAGAGTATTCTATGACTCACTGAGCAAGTAAATTAGTTGGCAGAGCGTGGTTTCGATCCACGGACTTCTGGGTTATGGGTCCAGCACGCTTCTTCTGCGCCCCTCTGCTTATACAAGTTGCTGTAGTTGGTTGTACATTTTCCAGAGCATTCTATGACTCACTGAGCAAATAAATTAGTTAGCAGAGCGTGGTTTCGATCCACGGACCTCTGGGTTGTGGGCCCAGCACGCTTCCTTTGCGCCACTCTGCTTATACAAGTTGGTGTAGTTGGTTGTACATTTTCCAGAGCATTCTATGACTCACTGAGCAAATAAATTAGTTAGCACGGCGTGGTTTCGATCCAAGGACCTCTGCGCCACTGTGCTTATACACGATGCTGTAACTGGTTGTACATTTTCCATAGCATTCTATGACTCACTGAGCAAATAAATTAGTTAGCAGAGCGTGATTTCGATCCACGGACCACTGGGTTATGGGCCCAGCACGCTTCCTCTTTTTATGCAACATGCTGTAGTTGGTTGTAGATTCTTGAGAGCATTGTGTGACTCACTGAGCAAATAAATTAGTTAGCAGAGCGTGGTTCCGATCCACGGACCTCTGCGCCACTGTGCTTATACAAGTTGCTGTAGCTGGTTGTACATTTTCCATAGCATTCTATGACTCACTGAGCAAATAAATTAGTTAGCAGAGCGTGGTTTCGATTCACGGACCTCTGGGTTATGGGCCCAGCACGCTTCCTCTGCTTATGCAACATGCTGTAGTTGGTTGTAAATTTTACAGAGCATTCTATGACTCACTGACCAAATAATTTAGTTAGCAGAGCGTGGTTTCGATCCGGATCTCTGGGTTATTGGCCCAACACGCTTCCTCTGCGCCACTCTGCTTATAAAAGTTGCTGTAGTTGGTTGTACATTTTCCAGAGCATTCTATGACTCACTGAGAAAATAAAGTACTTGCCAGAGCGTGGTTTCGATCCACGGAACTCTAGGTTATGGGCCCAGGACGTTTCCTCTGCGCCACGCTGCTTATACAAGTTGCTGTAGCTGGTTGTACATTTTCCATAGCATTCTATGACTCACTGAGCAAATAAATTAGTTAGCACAGCGTGTTTTCGATCCACGGACCTCTGGGTTAAGGGCCCAGCACGCTTCCTCTGCGCCACTCTGCTTATACAAGTTGGTGTAGTTGGTTGTACATTTTCCATAGCATTCTATGACTCAATGAGCAAATAAATTAATTAGCAGAGGGTGGTTTCGATCCACGGGGCTCTGCGTTATGGGGCCCAGCACGCTGCCTCTGCGCCACTCTGTTTATAGAAGTAAATGTAGTTGGTTGTAAATTTTCCAGAGCATTCTATGACTCACTGAACAAATAAATTAGTTAGCAGAGCGTGGTTTCGATCCACGGAACTCTGGGTAATGGGCCCAGCACGCTTCCTCTGCGCCCCTCTGCTTATACAAGTTGGTGTAGTTGGTTGTAAATTTTCCATAGCATTCTATGACTCACTGAGCAAATAAATTAGTTAGCAGAGCGTGGTTTCGATACACGGACCTCTGGGTTATGGGCACAGCACGCCTCCTCTGCGCCACTCTGCTTATACAAGATGCTGTAACTGGTTGTACATTTTCCATAGAATTCTATGACTCACTGAGCAAATAAATTAGTTAGCAGAGCGTGATTTCGATCCACGGACCACTGGGTTATGGGCCCAGCACGCTTCCTCTTTTTATGCAACATGCTGTAGTTGGTTGTAGATTCTTGAGAGCATTGTATGACTCACTGAGCAAATAAATTAGTTAGCAGAGCGTGGTTTCGAACCAAGGACCTCTGCGCCACTGTGCTTATACAAGATGCTGTAACTGGTTGTGCATTTTCCATAGCATTCTATGACTCACTGAGCAAATAAATTAGTTAGCAGAGCGTGGTTTCGATCCACGGACCTCTGGGTTATGGGCCCAGCACGCTTCCTCTGCTTATGCAACATGCTGTAGTTGGTTGTAAATTCTCCAGAGCATTCTATGACTCACTGACCAAATAAATTAGTTAGCAGAGCGTGGTTTCGATCCGGATCTCTGGGTTATTGGCCCAACACGCTTCCTCTGCGCCACTCTGCTTATAAAAGTTGCTGTAGTTGGTTGTACATTTTCCAGAGCATTCTATGACTCACTGAGAAAACAAATTACTTGGCAGAGCGTGGTTTCGATCCACGGACCTCTAGGTTATTGGCCCAGGACGTTTCCTCTGCGCCACGCTGCTTATATAAGTTGGTGTAGCTGGTTGTAAACTTTCCAGAGCATTCTATAACTCACTGAGCAAATAAATTAGTTAACACAGCGTGTTTTCGATCCACGGACCTCTGGGTTAAGGGCCCAGCACGCTTCCTCTGCGCCACTCTGCTTATACAAGTTGGTGTAGTTGGTTGTACATTTTCCATAGCATTCTATGACTCACTGAGCAGATAAATTAATTAGGAGAGCGTGGTTTCGATCCACGAACCTCTGCGTTATGGGCCCAGCACGCTTCCTCTGCGCCACTCTGTTTATAGAAGTAAATGTAGTTTGTTGTAAATTTTCCAGAGCATTCTATGACTCACTGAGCAAATAAATAAGTTAGCACAGCGCGGTGTCGATCCACGTACCTCTGGGTTATGGGCCCAGCACGCTTCCTCTGCGCCACTCTGCTTGTACAAGTTTTGTGTAGTTGGTTGTACATTTTCCAGAGCATTCTATGATTCACTGAGCAAATAAATTACTTAGCAGAGCGTGGTTTCGATCCACGGACCTCTGGGTTATGGGTCCAGCACGCTTCTTCTGCGCCCCTCTGCTTATACAAGTTGCTGTAGTTGGTTGTACATTTTCCAGAGCATTCTATGACTCACTGAGCAAATAAATTAGTTAGCAGAGCGTGGTTTCGATCCACGGACCTCTGGGTTGTGGGCCCAGCACGCTTCCTTTGCGCCACTCTGCTTATACAAGTTGGTGTAGTTGGTTGTACATTTTCCAGAGCATTCTATGACTCACTGAGCAAATAAATTAGTTAGCACGGCGTGGTTTCGATCCAAGGACCTCTGCGCCACTGTGCTTATACACGATGCTGTAACTGGTTGTACATTTTCCATAGCATTCTATGACTCACTGAGCAAATAAATTAGTTAGCAGAGCGTGATTTCGATCCACGGACCACTGGGTTATGGGCCCAGCACGCTTCCTCTTTTTATGCAACATGCTGTAGTTGGTTGTAGATTCTTGAGAGCATTGTGTGACTCACTGAGCAAATAAATTAGTTAGCAGAGCGTGGTTCCGATCCACGGACCTCTGCGCCACTGTGCTTATACAAGTTGCTGTAGCTGGTTGTACATTTTCCATAGCATTCTATGACTCACTGAGCAAATAAATTAGTTAGCAGAGCGTGGTTTCGATTCACGGACCTCTGGGTTATGGGCCCAGCACGCTTCCTCTGCTTATGCAACATGCTGTAGTTGGTTGTAAATTTTACAGAGCATTCTATGACTCACTGACCAAATAATTTAGTTAGCAGAGCGTGGTTTCGATCCGGATCTCTGGGTTATTGGCCCAACACGCTTCCTCTGCGCCACTCTGCTTATAAAAGTTGCTGTAGTTGGTTGTACATTTTCCTGAGCATTCTATGACTCACTGAGAAAATAAAGTACTTGGCAGAGCGTGGTTTCGATCCACGGAACTCTAGGTTATGGGCCCAGGACGTTTCCTCTGCGCCACGCTGCTTATACAAGTTGCTGTAGCTGGTTGTACATTTTCCATAGCACTCTATGACTCACTGAGCAAATAAATTAGTTAGCACAGCGTGTTTTCGATCCACGGACCTCTGGGTTAAGGGCCCAGCACGCTTCCTCTGCGCCACTCTGCTTATACAAGTTGGTGTAGTTGGTTGTACATTTTCCATAGCATTCTATGACTCAATGAGCAAATAAATTAATTAGCAGAGCGTGGTTTCGATCCACGGGCCTCTGCGTTATGGGGCCCAGCACGCTGCCTCTGCGCCACTCTGTTTATAGAAGTAAATGTAGTTGGTTGTAAATTTTCCAGAGCATTCTATGACTCACTGAACAAATAAATTAGTTAGCAGAGCGTGGTTTCGATCCACGGAACTCTGGGTAATGGGCCCAGCACGCTTCCTCTGCGCCCCTCTGCTTATACAAGTTGGTGTAGTTGGTTGTAAATTTTCCATAGCATTCTATGACTCACTGAGCAAATAAATTAGTTAGCAGAGCGTGGTTTCGATACACGGACCTCTGGGTTATGGGCACAGCACGCCTCCTCTGCGCCACTCTGCTTATACAAGATGCTGTAACTGGTTGTACATTTTCCATAGAATTCTATGACTCACTGAGCAAATAAATTAGTTAGCAGAGCGTGGTTTCGATCCACGAACCTCTGGGTTATGGGCCCAGCACGGTTCCTCTGCGCCACTCTGCTTATACAAGTTTGTTTAGTTGGTTGTACATTTTCCAGAGCATTCTATCACTCACTTAGCAAATAAATTAGTTAGCAGAGCGTGGTTTCGAACCAAGGACCTCTGCGCCACTGTGCTTATACAAGATGCTGTAACTGGTTGTGCATTTTCCATAGCATTCTATGACTCACTGAGCAAATAAATTAGTTTGCTTAGCGTGATTTCGATCCACGGACCTCTGAGTTATGGGCCCAGCACGCTTCCTTTACTTATGCAACATGCTGTAGTTGGTTATAGATTCTTCAGAGCATTCTATGACTCACTGAGCAAATAAATTAGTTAGCAGAGCGTGGTTTCGATCCACGGACCTCTGCGCCACTGTGCTTATACAAGTTGCTGTAGCTGGTTGTACAATTTCCATAGCATTCTATGACTCTCTGAGCAAATAAATTAGTTAGCAGAGCGTGGTTTCGATCCACGGACCTCTGGGTTATGGGCCCAGCACGCTTCCTCCGCGCCACTCTGCTTATACAAGTTGGTGTAGTTGGTTGTAAATTTTCGAGAGCATTCTATGACTCACTGAGCAAATAAATTAGTTACAGAGCGTGGTTTCGATCCACGGACCTCTGGGTTGTGGGCCGAGCACGCTTCCTTTGCGCCACTCTGCTTATACAAGTTGCTGTAGTTGGTTGTACATTTTCCGGAGCATTCTATGACTCACTGAGAAAATAAATTACTTGGCAGAGCGTATTTTCGATCCACGGACCTCTAGGTTATAGGCCCAGGACGTTTCCTCTGCGCCAGGCTGCTTATATAAGTTGGTGTAGTTGGTTGTAAATTTTCCAGAGCATTCTATAACTGACTGAGCAAATAAATTAGTTAGCACAGCGTGTTTTCGATCCACGGACCTCTGGGTTAAGGGCCCAGCACGCTTCCTCTGCGCCACCCTGCTTATACAAGTTGGTGTAGTTGGTTGTACATTTTCTATAGCATTCTATGACTCACTGAACAGATAAATTAATTAGCAGAGCGTGGTTTCGATCCACGGACCTCTGCGTTATGGGGCCCAGCACGCTTCCTCTGCGTCACTCTGTTTATAGAAGTAAATGTAGTTGGTTGTAAATTTTCCAGAGCATTCTATGACTCACTGAGCAAATAAATCAGTTAGCAGAGCGTGGTTTCGATCCACGGACCTCTGGGTTATGGGCGCAGCACGCTTCCTCTGCGCCACTCTGCTTATACAAGTTTTGTGTAGTTGGTTGTACATTTTCTAGAGCATTCTATGAATCACTGAGCAAATAAATTACTTAGCAGAGCGTGGTTTCGATCCACGGACCTCTGGGTTATGGGCCCAGCACGCTTCCTCTGCGCCACTCTGCTTATACAAGTTGGTGTAGTTAGTTGTACCTTCTCCAGAGTATTCTATGACTCACTGAGCAAATAAATTAGTTAGAAGAGCGTGGTTTGCATCCACGCCTCCTCTGCGCCACTAAGCTTATACAAGTTGGTGTAGTTGGTTTTACATTTTCCAGAGCATTCTATGACTCACTGAGCAAATAAATTAGTTAGCAGAGCGTGGTTTCGATCCACGGACCTCTGCGCCACTGTGATTATACAAGTTGCTGTAGCTGGTTGTACATTTTCCATAGCATTCTATGACTCACTGAGCAAATAAATTAGTTACCGATCCACGGACCTCTGGGTTATGGGCCCAGCACGCTTCCTCTGCGCCACTCTGCTTATACAAGTTGGTGTAGTTTGTTGTAAATATTCGAGAGCATTCTATGACTCACTGAGCAAATAAATTAGTTAGCAGAGCGTGGTTTCGATCCACGGAACTCTGGGTTATGGGCCCAGCACGCTTCCTCTGCGCCACTCTGCTTATACAAGTTGGTGTAGTTGGTTGTTAATTTTCCAGAGCATTCTATGACTCACTGAGCAAATAAATTAGTTAGCAGAGCGTGGTTTCGATACATGGACTTCTGGGTTATGTGCCCAGCACGCTTCCTCTGCGCCACTCTGCTTATACAAGATGCTGTAACTGGTTGTACATTTTCCATAGCATTCAATGACTCACTGAGCAAACAAATTACTTGGCAGAGCGTGGTTTCGATCCACGGACCTCTGGGTTATGGGCCCAGCACGCTTCCTCTGCGCCACTCTGCTTATACAAGTTGCTGTAGTTGGTTGTACATTTTTCAGAGCAATCTATGACTCACTGAGCAAATAAATTAGTTAGCAGAGCGTGGTTTCGATCCAAGGACCTCTGCGCCACTGTGCTTATACAAGATGCTGTAACTGGTTGTACATTTTCCATAGCATTCTATGACTCACTGAGCAAATAAATTAGTTAGCAGAGCGTGATTTCGATCCAAGGACCTCTGGGTTATGGGCCCAGCACGCTTCCTTTACTTATGCAACATGCTGTAGTTGGTTGTAGATTCTTCAGAGCATTCTATGACTCACTGAGCAAATAAATTAGTTAGCAAAGCGTGGTTTCGATCCACGGACCTCTGCGCCACTGTGCTTATACAAGTTGCTGTAGCTGGTTGTACATTTTCCATAGTATTCTATGACTCACTGAGCAAAGAAATTAGTTAGCAGAGCGTGGTTTCAATCCACGGACCTCTGGGTTATGGGCCCAGCACCCTTCCTCTGCTTATGCAACATGCTGTAGTTGGTTGTAAATTCTCCAGAGCATTCTATGACTCACTGACCAAATAAGTTAGTTAGCAGAGCGTGGTTTCGATCCGGATCTCTGCGCTATTGGCCCAACACGCTTCCTCTGCGCCACTCTGCTTATAAAAGATCCTGTAGTTGGTTGTACATTTTCCAGAGCATTCTATGACTCACTGAGAAGATACATTACTTGGCACAGCGTGGTTTCGATCCACGGACCTCTGGGTCATTGGCCCAGGACGCTTCCTCTGCGCCACGCTGCTTATATAAGTTGTTGTAGTTGGTTGTAATTTCCAGAGCATTGTATGACTCACTGAGCAAATAAATTATTTAGCAGAGCGTGGTTTTCATTCATGGACCTCTGGGTTATGGGACCAGCACGCTTCCTCTGCGCCACTCTGCTTATACATGTTAATGTAGTTGGTTGTAAATTTTCCAGAGCATTCTATGACTCACTGAGCAAATTAATTAGTTAGCAGAGCGTGGTTTCGATCCACGGACCTCTGGGTTATGGGCCCAGCACGCTTCCTCTGCGCCACTCTGCTTATCCAAGTTGCTGTAGCTGGTTGTACATTCTCAAGAGCATTCTACGACTCACTGAGAAAATAAATTAGTTAGCAGAGCATGGTTTCGATCCACGGACCTCTGGGTTATGGGCCCAGCACTCTTCCTCTGCGCCACTCTGCTTATACAAGTTGGTGTAGTTGGTTGTACATTTTCCGGAGCATTCTATGACTCACTGAGCAAATAAATTAGTTAGCAGAGCGTGGTTTCGATCCACGGACCACTGCCCCACAATGCTTGTACAAGTTGCTGTAGCTGGTTGTACATTTTCCATAGCCTTCTATGACTCACTAAGCAAATAAATTAGTTAGCAGTGCCTGGTTTCGAACCACGTACCACTGGGTTATGGGCCCAGCACGCTTCCTCTGCTTATGCAACATGCTATAGTTGGTTGTAAACTTTCCAGAGCATTCTAAGACTCACTGAGCAAATAAATTAGTTAGCAGAGCGTGGTTTCGATCCACGGACTTCTGGGTTATGGGCCCAGCACGCTTCCTCTGCGCCACATGGCTTATACAAGCTGCTGTAGTTGGTTGTACATTTTCCAGAGTATTCTATGACTAACTGAGCAAATAAATTAGTTAGCAGAGCGTGGTTTCGATCCACGGACCTCTGGGTTGTGGGCCCAGCACGCTTCCTTTGCGCCACTCTGCTTATACAAGTTGGTGTAGTTGGTTGTACATTTTCCAGAGCATTCTATGACTCACTGAGCAAATAAATTAGTTAGCAGGGCGTGGTTTCGAACCAAGGACCTCTGCGCCACTGTGCTTATACAAGATGCTGTAACTGGTTGTACATTTTCCATAGCCTTCTATGACTCACTGAGCAAATAAATTAGTTAGCAGAGCGTGATTTCGATCCACGGACCTCTGAGCCACTGTGCTTATACAATTTGCTGTAGCTGGTTGTACATTTTCAATAGCATTCTATGACTCACTGGAAAATAAGTTAGTTAGCAGAGCGTGGTTTCGATCCACGGACCTCTGGGTTATGGGCCCAGCACGCTTCCTCTGCGCCACTCTGCTTATACAAGATGCTGTAACTGGTTGTACATTTTCCATAGCATTCAATGACTCACTGAGCAAACAAATTAGTTAGCAGAGCGTGGTTTCGATCCACGGAACTCTGGGTTATGGGCCCAGCACGCTTACTTTGCGCCACTCTGCTTATACAAGTTGGTGTAGTTGGTTGTACATTTTTCAGAGCATTCTATGACTCACTTAGCAAATAAATTAGTTAGCAGAGCGTGGTTTCGATCCAAGGACCTCTGCGCCACTGTGCTTATACAAGATGCTGTAACTGGTTGTACATTTTCCATAGCATTCTATGACTCACTGAGCAAATAAATTAGTTAGCAGAGCGTGATTTCGATCCAAGGACCTCTGGGTTATGGGCCCAGCACGCTTCCTTTACTTATGCAACATGCTGTAGTTGGTTGTAGGTTCTTCAGAGCATTCTATGACTCACTGAGCAAATAAATTAGTTAGCAGAGCGTGGTTTCGATCCACGGACCTCTGCGCCACTGTGCTTATACAAGTTGCTGTAGCTGGTTGTACATTTTCCATAGTATTCTATGACTCACTGAGCAAATAAATTAGTTAGCAGAGCGTGGTTTCGATCTACGGACCTCTGGGTTATGGGCCCAGCACCCTTCCTCTGCTTATGCAACATGATGTAGTTGGTTGTAAATTCTCCAGAGCATTCTATGACTCACTGACCAAATAAATTAGTTAGTAGAGCGTGGTTTCGATCCGGATCTCTGCGTTATTGGCCCAACACGCTTCCTCTGCGCCACTCTGCTTATAAAAGATCCTGTAGTTGGTTGTACATTTTCCAGAGCATTCTATGACTCACTGAGAAGATACATTACTTGGCACAGCGTGGTTTCGATCCACGGACCTCTGGGTCATTGGCCCAGGACGCTTCCTCTGCGCCACGCTGCTTATATAAGTTGTTGTAGTTGGTTGTAATTTCCAGAGCATTGTATGACTCACTGAGCAAATAAATTAGTTAGCAGAGCGTGGTTTCCATTCATGGACCTCTGAGTTATGGGACCAGCACGCTTCCTCTGCGCCACTCTGCTTATACATGTTAATGTAGTTGGTTGTAAATTTTCCAGAGCATTCTATGACTCACTGAGCAAATAAATTAGTTAGCAGAGCGTGGTTTCGATCCACGGACCTCTGGGTTGTGGGCCCAGCACGCTTCCTTTGCGCCACTCTGCTTATACAAGTTGGTGTAGTTGGTTGTACATTTTCCAGAGCATTCTATGACTCACTGAGCAAATAAATTAGTTAGCACGGCGTGGTTTCGATCCAAGGACCTCTGCGCCACTGTGCTTATACACGATGCTGTAACTGGTTGTACATTTTCCAGAGCATTCTATGACTCACTGAGCAAATAAATTAGTTAGCACGGCGTGGTTTCGATCCAAGGACCTCTGCGCCACTGTGCTTATACACGATGCTGTAACTGGTTGTACATTTTCCAGAGCATTCTATGACTCACTGAGAAGATACATTACTTGGCACAGCGTGGTTTCGATCCACGGACCTCTGGGTCATTGGCCCAGGACGCTTCCTCTGCGCCACGCTGCTTATATAAGTTGTTGTAGTTGGTTGTAATTTCCAGAGCATTGTATGACTCACTGAGCAAATAAATTATTTAGCAGAGCGTGGTTTTCATTCATGGACCTCTGGGTTATGGGACCAGCACGCTTCCTCTGCGCCACTCTGCTTATACATGTTAATGTAGTTGGTTGTAAATTTTCCAGAGCATTCTATGACTCACTGAGCAAATTAATTAAGTTAGCAGAGCGTGGTTTCGATCCACGGACCTCTGGGTTATGGGCCCAGCACGCTTCCTCTGCGCCACTCTGCTTATCCAAGTTGCTGTAGCTGGTTGTACATTCTCAAGAGCATTCTATGACTCACTGAGAAAATAAATTAGTTAGCAGAGCATGGTTTCGATCCACGGACCTCTGGGTTATGGGCCCAGCACTCTTCCTCTGCGCCACTCTGCTTATACAAGTTGGTGTAGTTGGTTGTACATTTTCCGGAGCATTCTATGACTCACTGAGCAAATAAATTAGTTAGCAGAGCGTGGTTTCGATCCACGGACCTCTGCCCCACAATGCTTGTACAAGTTGCTGTAGCTGGTTGTACATTTTCCATAGCCTTCTATGACTCACTAAGCAAATAAATTAGTTAGCAGTGCCTGGTTTCGAACCACGTACCACTGGGTTATGGGCCCAGCACGCTTCCTCTGCTTATGCAACATGCTATAGTTGGTTGTAAACTTTCCAGAGCATTCTAAGACTCACTGAGCAAATAAATTAGTTAGCAGAGCGTGGTTTCGATCCACGGACTTCTGGGTTATGGGCCCAGCACGCTTCCTCTGCGCCACATGGCTTATACAAGCTGCTGTAGTTGGTTGTACATTTTCCAGAGTATTCTATGACTAACTGAGCAAATAAATTAGTTAGCAGAGCGTGGTTTCGATCCACGGACCTCTGGGTTGTGGGCCCAGCACGCTTCCTTTGCGCCACTCTGCTTATACAAGTTGGTGTAGTTGGTTGTACATTTTCCAGAGCATTCTATGACTCACTGAGCAAATAAATTAGTTAGCAGGGCGTGGTTTCGAACCAAGGACCTCTGCGCCACTGTGCTTATACAAGATGCTGTAACTGGTTGTACATTTTCCATAGCCTTCTATGACTCACTGAGCAAATAAATTAGTTAGCAGAGCGTGATTTCGATCCACGGACCTCTGAGCCACTGTGCTTATACAATTTGCTGTAGCTGGTTGTACATTTTCAATAGCATTCTATGACTCACTGGAAAATAAGTTAGTTAGCAGAGCGTGGTTTCGATCCACGGACCTCTGGGTTATGGGCCCAGCACGCTTCCTCTGCGCCACTCTGCTTATACAAGATGCTGTAACTGGTTGTACATTTTCCATAGCATTCAATGACTCACTGAGCAAACAAATTAGTTAGCAGAGCGTGGTTTCGATCCACGGACCTCTGGGTTATGGGCCCAGCACGCTTACTTTGCGCCACTCTGCTTATACAAGTTGGTGTAGTTGGTTGTACATTTTTCAGAGCATTCTATGACTCACTTAGCAAATAAATTAGTTAGCAGAGCGTGGTTTCGATCCAAGGACCTCTGCGCCACTGTGCTTATACAAGATGCTGTAACTGGTTGTACATTTTCCATAGCATTCTATGACTCACTGAGCAAATAAATTAGTTAGCAGAGCGTGATTTCGATCCAAGGACCTCTGGGTTATGGGCCCAGCACGCTTCCTTTACTTATGCAACATGCTGTAGTTGGTTGTAGGTTCTTCAGAGCATTCTATGACTCACTGAGCAAATAAATTAGTTAGCAGAGCGTGGTTTCGATCCACGGACCTCTGCGCCACTGTGCTTATACAAGTTGCTGTAGCTGGTTGTACATTTTCCATAGTATTCTATGACTCACTGAGCAAATAAATTAGTTAGCAGAGCGTGGTTTCGATCTACGGACCTCTGGGTTATGGGCCCAGCACCCTTCCTCTGCTTATGCAACATGATGTAGTTGGTTGTAAATTCTCCAGAGCATTCTATGACTCACTGACCAAATAAATTAGTTAGCAGAGCGTGGTTTCGATCCGGATCTCTGCGTTATTGGCCCAACACGCTTCCTCTGCGCCACTCTGCTTATAAAAGATCCTGTAGTTGGTTGTACATTTTCCAGAGCATTCTATGACTCACTGAGAAGATACATTACTTGGCACAGCGTGGTTTCGATCCACGGACCTCTGGGTCATTGGCCCAGGACGCTTCCTCTGCGCCACGCTGCTTATATAAGTTGTTGTAGTTGGTTGTAATTTCCAGAGCATTGTATGACTCACTGAGCAAATAAATTAGTTAGCAGAGCGTGGTTTCCATTCATGCACCTCTGAGTTATGGGACCAGCACGCTTCCTCTGCGCCACTCTGCTTATACATGTTAATGTAGTTGGTTGTAAATTTTCCAGAGCATTCTATGACTCACTGAGCAAATAAATTAGTTAGCAGAGCGTGGTTTCGATCCACGGACCTCTGGGTTGTGGGCCCAGCACGCTTCCTTTGCGCCACTCTGCTTATACAAGTTGGTGTAGTTGGTTGTACATTTTCCAGAGCATTCTATGACTCACTGAGCAAATAAATTAGTTAGCACGGCGTGGTTTCGATCCAAGGACCTCTGCGCCACTGTGCTTATACACGATGCTGTAACTGGTTGTACACTTTCCATAGCATTCTATGACTCACTGAGCAAATAAATTAGTTAGCAGAGCGTGATTTCGATCCACGGACCACTGGGTTATGGGCCCAGCACGCTTCCTCTTTTTATGCAACATGCTGTAGTTGGTTGTAGATTTTTGAGAGCATTGTGTGAGTCACTGAGCAAATAAATTAGTTAGCAGAGCGTGGTTTCCATTCATGGACCTCTGAGTTATGGGACCAGCACGCTTCCTCTGCGCCACTCTGCTTATACATGTTAATGTAGTTGGTTGTAAATTTTCCAGAGCATTCTATGACTCACTGAGCAAATAAATTAGTTAGCAGAGCGTGGTTTCGATCCACGGACCTCTGGGTTGTGGGCCCAGCACGCTTCCTTTGCGCCACTCTGCTTATACAAGTTGGTGTAGTTGGTTGTTAATTTTCCAGAGCATTCTATGACTCACTGAGCAAATAAATTAGTTAGCAGAGCGTGGTTTCGATACATGGACTTCTGGGTTATGTGCCCAGCACGCTTCCTCTGCGCCACTCTGCTTATACAAGATGCTGTAACTGGTTGTACATTTTCCATAGCATTCAATGACTCACTGAGCAAACAAATTACTTGGCAGAGCGTGGTTTCGATCCACGGACCTCTGGGTTATGGGCCCAGCACGCTTCCTCTGCGCCACTCTGCTTATACAAGTTGCTGTAGTTGGTTGTACATTTTTCAGAGCAATCTATGACTCACTGAGCAAATAAATTAGTTAGCAGAGCGTGGTTTCGATCCAAGGACCTCTGCGCCACTGTGCTTATACAAGATGCTGTAACTGGTTGTACATTTTCCATAGCATTCTATGACTCACTGAGCAAATAAATTAGTTAGCAGAGCGTGATTTCGATCCAAGGACCTCTGGGTTATGGGCCCAGCACGCTTCCTTTACTTATGCAACATGCTGTAGTTGGTTGTAGATTCTTCAGAGCATTCTATGACTCACTGAGCAAATAAATTAGTTAGCAAAGCGTGGTTTCGATCCACGGACCTCTGCGCCACTGTGCTTATACAAGTTGCTGTAGCTGGTTGTACATTTTCCATAGTATTCTATGACTCACTGAGCAAAGAAATTAGTTAGCAGAGCGTGGTTTCAATCCACGGACCTCTGGGTTATGGGCCCAGCACCCTTCCTCTGCTTATGCAACATGCTGTAGTTGGTTGTAAATTCTCCAGAGCATTCTATGACTCACTGACCAAATAAGTTAGTTAGCAGAGCGTGGTTTCGATCCGGATCTCTGCGCTATTGGCCCAACACGCTTCCTCTTACCCACTCTGCTTATAAAAGATCCTGTAGTTGGTTGTACATTTTCCAGAGCATTCTATGACTCACTGAGAAGATACATTACTTGGCACAGCGTGGTTTCGATCCACGGACCTCTGGGTCATTGGCCCAGGACGCTTCCTCTGCGCCACGCTGCTTATATAAGTTGTTGTAGTTGGTTGTAATTTCCAGAGCATTGTATGACTCACTGAGCAAATAAATTATTTAGCAGAGCGTGGTTTTCATTCATGGACCTCTGGGTTATGGGACCAGCACGCTTCCTCTGCGCCACTCTGCTTATACATGTTAATGTAGTTGGTTGTAAATTTTCCAGAGCATTCTATGACTCACTGAGCAAATTAATTAGTTAGCAGAGCGTGGTTTCGATCCACGGACCTCTGGGTTATGGGCCCAGCACGCTTCCTCTGCGCCACTCTGCTTATCCAAGTTGCTGTAGCTGGTTGTACATTCTCAAGAGCATTCTATGACTCACTGAGAAAATAAATTAGTTAGCAGAGCATGGTTTCGATCCACGGACCTCTGGGTTATGGGCCCAGCACTCTTCCTCTGCGCCACTCTGCTTATACAAGTTGGTGTAGTTGGTTGTACATTTTCCGGAGCATTCTATGACTCACTGAGCAAATAAATTAGTTAGCAGAGCGTGGTTTCGATCCACGGACCTCTGCCCCACAATGCTTGTACAAGTTGCTGTAGCTGGTTGTACATTTTCCATAGCCTTCTATGACTCACTAAGCAAATAAATTAGTTAGCAGTGCCTGGTTTCGAACCACGTACCACTGGGTTATGGGCCCAGCACGCTTCCTCTGCTTATGCAACATGCTATAGTTGGTTGTAAACTTTCCAGAGCATTCTAAGACTCACTGAGCAAATAAATTAGTTAGCAGAGCGTGGTTTCGATCCACGGACTTCTGGGTTATGGGCCCAGCACGCTTCCTCTGCGCCACATGGCTTATACAAGCTGCTGTAGTTGGTTGTACATTTTCCAGAGTATTCTATGACTAACTGAGCAAATAAATTAGTTAGCAGAGCGTGGTTTCGATCCACGGACCTCTGGGTTGTGGGCCCAGCACGCTTCCTTTGCGCCACTCTGCTTATACAAGTTGGTGTAGTTGGTTGTACATTTTCCAGAGCATTCTATGACTCACTGAGCAAATAAATTAGTTAGCAGGGCGTGGTTTCGAACCAAGGACCTCTGCGCCACTGTGCTTATACAAGATGCTGTAACTGGTTGTACATTTTCCATAGCCTTCTATGACTCACTGAGCAAATAAATTAGTTAGCAGAGCGTGATTTCGATCCACGGACCTCTGAGCCACTGTGCTTATACAATTTGCTGTAGCTGGTTGTACATTTTCAATAGCATTCTATGACTCACTGGAAAATAAGTTAGTTAGCAGAGCGTGGTTTCGATCCACGGACCTCTGGGTTATGGGCCCAGCACGCTTCCTCTGCGCCACTCTGCTTATACAAGATGCTGTAACTGGTTGTACATTTTCCATAGCATTCAATGACTCACTGAGCAAACAAATTAGTTAGCAGAGCGTGGTTTCGATCCACGGACCTCTGGGTTATGGGCCCAGCACGCTTACTTTGCGCCACTCTGCTTATACAAGTTGGTGTAGTTGGTTGTACATTTTTCAGAGCATTCTATGACTCACTTAGCAAATAAATTAGTTAGCAGAGCGTGGTTTCGATCCAAGGACCTCTGCGCCACTGTGCTTATACAAGATGCTGTAACTGGTTGTACATTTTCCATAGCATTCTATGACTCACTGAGCAAATAAATTAGTTAGCAGAGCGTGATTTCGATCCAAGGACCTCTGGGTTATGGGCCCAGCACGCTTCCTTTACTTATGCAACATGCTGTAGTTGGTTGTAGGTTCTTCAGAGCATTCTATGACTCACTGAGCAAATAAATTAGTTAGCAGAGCGTGGTTTCGATCCACGGACCTCTGCGCCACTGTGCTTATACAAGTTGCTGTAGCTGGTTGTACATTTTCCATAGTATTCTATGACTCACTGAGCAAATAAATTAGTTAGCAGAGCGTGGTTTCGATCTACGGACCTCTGGGTTATGGGCCCAGCACCCTTCCTCTGCTTATGCAACATGATGTAGTTGGTTGTAAATTCTCCAGAGCATTCTATGACTCACTGACCAAATAAATTAGTTAGCAGAGCGTGGTTTCGATCCGGATCTCTGCGTTATTGGCCCAACACGCTTCCTCTGCGCCACTCTGCTTATAAAAGATCCTGTAGTTGGTTGTACATTTTCCAGAGCATTCTATGACTCACTGAGAAGATACATTACTTGGACAGCGTGGTTTCGATCCACGGACCTCTGGGTCATTGGCCCAGGACGCTTCCTCTGCGCCACGCTGCTTATATAAGTTGTTGTAGTTGGTTGTAATTTCCAGAGCATTGTATGACTCACTGAGCAAATAAATTAGTTAGCAGAGCGTGGTTTCCATTCATGGACCTCTGAGTTATGGGACCAGCACGCTTCCTCTGCGCCACTCTGCTTATACATGTTAATGTAGTTGGTTGTAAATTTTCCAGAGCATTCTATGACTCACTGAGCAAATAAATTAGTTAGCAGAGCGTGGTTTCGATCCACGGACCTCTGGGTTGTGGGCCCAGCACGCTTCCTTTGCGCCACTCTGCTTATACAAGTTGGTGTAGTTGGTTGTACATTTTCCAGAGCATTCTATGACTCACTGAGCAAATAAATTAGTTAGCACGGCGTGGTTTCGATCCAAGGACCTCTGCGCCACTGTGCTTATACACGATGCTGTAACTGGTTGTACACTTTCCATAGCATTCTATGACTCACTGAGCAAATAAATTAGTTAGCAGAGCGTGATTTCGATCCACGGACCACTGGGTTATGGGCCCAGCACGCTTCCTCTTTTTATGCAACATGCTGTAGTTGGTTGTAGATTTTTGAGAGCATTGTGTGAGTCACTGAGCAAATAAATTAGTTAGCAGAGCGTGGTTCCGATCCACGGTCCTCTGCGCCACTGTGCTTATAAGTTGCTGTAGCTGGTTGTACATTTTCCATAGCATTCTATGACTCTCTGAGCAAATAAATTAGTTAGCAGAACGTGGTTTCGATCCACGGACCTCTGGGTTATGGGCCAGCACGCTTCCTCTGCGCCACTCTGCTTATACAAGTTGGTGTAGTTGGTTGTAAATTTTCCATAGCATTCTATGACTCACTAAGCAGATAAATTAATTAGGAGAGCGTGGTTTCGATCCACGAACCTCTGCGTTATGGGGCCCAGCACGCTTCCTCTGCGCCACTCTGTTTATAGAAGTAAATGTAGTTGGTTGTAAATTTTCCAGAGCATTCTATGACTCACTGAGCAAATAAATCAGTTAGCACAGCGCGGTGTCGATCCACGGACCTCTGGGTTATGGGCCCAGCACGCTTCCTCTGCGCCACTCTGCTTGTACAAGTTTTGTCGAGTTGCTTGTACATTTTCCAGAGCATTCTATGATTCACTGAGCAAATAAATTACTTAGCAGAGCGTGGTTTCGATCCACGGACCTCTGGGTTATGGGCCCAGCACGCTTCCTCTGCGCCACTCTGCTTATACAAGTTGGTGTAGTTGGTTGTACCTTTTCCAGAGTATTCTATAACTCACTGAGCAAATAAATTAGTTGGCAGAGCTTGGTTTCGATCCACGGACTTCTGGGTTATGGGTCCAGCACGCTTCTTCTGCGCCACTCTGCTTATACAAGTTGCTGTAGTTGGTTGTACATTTTCCAGAGCATTCTATGACTCACTGATGCAAATAAATTAGTTAGCAGAGCGTGGTTTCGATCCACGGACCTCTGGGTTGTGGGCCCAGCACGCTTCCTTTGCGCCACTCTGCTTATACAAGTTGGTGTAGTTGGTTGTACATTTTCCAGAGCATTCTATGACTCACTGAGCAAATAAATTAGTTAGCACGGCGTGGTTTCGATCCAAGGACCTCTGCGCCACTGTGCTTATACACGATGCTGTAACTGGTTGTACATTTTCCATAGCATTCTATGACTCACTGAGCAAATAAATTAGTTAGCAGAGCGTGATTTCGATCCACGGACCACTGGGTTATGGGCCCAGCACGCTTCCTCTTTTTATGCAACATGCTGTAGTTGGTTGTAGATTTTTGAGAGCATTGTGTGACTCACTGAGCAAATAAATTAGTTAGCAGAGCGTGGTTCCGATCCACGGTCCTCTGCGCCACTGTGCTTATACAAGTTGCTGTAGCTGGTTGTACATTTTCCATAGCATTCTATGACTCACTGAGCAAATAAATTAGTTAGCAGAGCGTGGTTTCGATCCACGGACCTCTGGGTTATGGGCCCAGCACGCTTCCTCTGCTTATGCAACATGCTGTAGTTGGTTGTAAATTTTACACAGCATTCTATGACTCACTGACCAAATAATTTAGTTAGCAGAGCGTGGTTTCGATCCGGATCTCTGGGTTATTGGCCCAACACGCTTCCTCTGCGCCACTCTGCTTATAAAAGTTGCTGTAGTTGGTTGTACATTTTCCAGAGCATTCTATGACTCACTGAGAAAATAAATTACTTGGCAGAGCGTGGTTTCGATCCACGGACCTCTAGGTTATGGGCCCAGGACGTTTCCTCTGCGCCACGCTGCTTATATAGGTTGGTGTAGTTGGTTGTAAATTTTCCATAGCATTCTATAACTCACTGAGCAAATAAATTACTTAGCACATCGTGTTTCCGATCCACGGACCTCTGGGTTAAGGTCCCAACACGCTTCCTCTGCGCCACTCTGCTTATACAAGTTGGTGTAGTTGGTTGTACATTTTACATAGCATTCTATGACTCAATAAATTAATTAGCAGATCGTGGTTTCGATCCACGGGCCTCTGCGTTATGGGGCCCAGCACGCTGCCTCTGCGACACTCTGTTTATAGAAGTAAATGTAGTTGGTTGTAAATTTTCCAGAGCATTCTATGACTCACTGAACAAATAAATTAGTTAGCAGAGCGTGGTTTCGATCCACGGAACTCTGGGTAATGGGCCCAGCACGCTTCCTCTGCGCCCCTCTGCTTATACAAGTTGGTGCAGTTGGTTGTAAATTTTCCAGAGCATTCTATGACTCACTGAGCAAATAAATTAGTTAGCAGAGCGTGTTTTCGATACACGGACCTCTGGGTTATGGGCACAGCACGCCTCCTCTGCGCCACTCTGCTTATACAAGATGCTGTAACTGGTTGTACATTTTCCATAGAATTCTATGACTCACTGAGCAAATAAACTAGTTAGAAGAGCGTGGTTTCGATCCACGAACCTCTGGGTTATGGGCCCAGCACGGTTCCTCTGCGCCACTCTGGTTATACAAGTTTGTTTAGTTGGTTGTACATTTTCCAGAGCATTCTATCACTCACTTAGCAAATAAATTAGTTAGCAGAGCGTGGTTTCGAACCAAGGACCTCTGCGCCACTGTGCTTATACAAGATGCTGTAACTGGTTGTGCATTTTCCATAGCATTCTATGACTCACTGAGCAAATAAATTAGTTAGCTTAGCGTGATTTCGATCCACGGACCTCTGAGTTATGGGCCCAGCACGCTTCCTTTACTTATGCAACATGCTGTAGTTGGTTATAGATTCTTCAGAGCATTCTATGACTCACTGAGCAAATAAATTAGTTAGCAAAGCGTGGTTTCGATCCACGGACCTCTGCGCCACTGTGCTTATACAAGTTGCTGTAGCTGGTTGTACAATTTCCATAGCATTCTATGACTCTCTGAGCAAATAAATTAGTTAGCAGAGCGTGGTTTCGATCCACGGACCTCTGGGTTATGGGCCCAGCACGCTTCCTCTGCGCCACTCTGCTTATACAAGTTGGTGTAGTTGGTTGTAAATTTTCAAGAGCATTCTATGACTCACTGAGCAAATAAATTAGTTACAGAGCGTGGTTTCGATCCACGGACCTCTGGGTTGTGGGCCGAGCACGCTTCCTTTGCGCCACTCTGCTTATAAAAGTTGTTGTAGTTGGTTGTACATTTTCCAGAGCATTCTATGACTCACTCAGCAAATAAATTAGTTAGCACGGCGTGGTTTCGATCCAAGGACCTCTGCGCCACTGTGCTTATACACGATGCTGTAACTGGTTGTACATTTTCCATAGCATTCTATGACTCACTGAGCAAATAAATTAGTTAGCAGAGCGTGATTTCGATCCACGGACCACTGGGTTATGGGCCCAGCACGCTTCCTCTTTTTATGCAACATGCTGTAGTTGGTTGTAGATTCTTGAGAGCATTGTATGACTCACTGAGCAAATAAATTAGTTAGCAGAGCGTGGTTCCGATCCACGGACCTCTGCGCCACTGTGCTTATACAAGTTGCTGTAGCTGGTTGTACATTTTCCATAGCATTCTATGACTCACTGAGCAAATAAATTAGTTAGCAGAGCGTGGTTTCGATCCACGGACCTCTGGGTTATGGGCCCAGCACGCTTCCTCTGCTTATGCAACATGCTGTAGTTGGTTGTAAATTCTCCAGAGCATTCTATGACTCACTGACCAAATAAATTAGTTAGCAGAGCGTGGTTTCAATCCGGATCTCTGGGTTATTGGCCCAACACGCTTCCTCTGCGCCACTCTGCTTATAAAAGTTGCTGTAGTTGGTTGTACATTTTCCAGAGCATTCTATGACTCACTGAGAAAACAAATTACTTGGCAGAGCGTGGTTTCGATCCACGGACCTCTAGGTCATTGGCCCAGGACGTTTCCTCTGCGCCACGCTGCTTATATAAGTTGGTGTAGCTGGTTGTAAACTTTCCAGAGCATTCTATAACTCACTGAGCAAATAAATTAGTTAACACAGCGTGTTTTCGATCCACGGAGCTCTGGGTTAAGGGCCCAGCACGCTTCCTCTGCGCCACTCTGCTTATACAAGTTGGTGTAGTTGGTTGTACATTTTCCATAGCATTCTATGACTCACTGAGCAGATAAGTTAATTACGAGAGCGTGGTTTCGATCCACGAACCTCTGCGTTATGGGCCCAGCACGCTTCCTCTGCGCCACTCTGTTTATAGAAGTTGCTGTAGTTGGTTGTACATTTTCCAGAGCATTCTATGACTCACTGAGCAAATAAATTAGTTAGCAGAGCGTGGTTTCGATCCACGGACCTCTGGGTTGTGGGCCCAGCACGCTTCCTTTGCGCCACTCTGCTTATACAAGTTGGTGTAGTTGGTTGTACATTTTCCAGAGCATTCTATGACTCACTGAGCAAATAAATTAGCACGGCGTGGTTTCGATCCAAGGACCTCTGCGCCACTGTGCTTATACACGATGCTGTAACTGGTTGTACATTTTCCATAGCATTCTATGACTCACTGAGCAAATAAATTAGTTAGCAGAGCGTGATTTCGATCCACGGACCACTGGGTTATGGGCCCAGCCCGCTTCCTCTTTTTATGCAACATGCTGTAGTTGGTTGTAGATTCTTGAGAGCATTGTGTGACTCACTGAGCAAATAAATTAGTTAGCAGAGCGTGGTTCCGATCCACGGACCTCTGCGCCACTGTGCTTATACAAGTTGCTGTAGCTGGTTGTACATTTTCCATAGTATTCTATGACTCACTGAGCAAATAAATTAGTTAGCAGAGCGTGGTTTCGATTCACGGACCTCTGGGTTATGGGCCCAGCACGCTTCCTCTGCTTATGCAACATGCTGTAGTTGGTTGTAAATTTTACAGAGCATTCTATGACTCACTGACCAAATAATTTAGTTAGCAGAGCGTGGTTTCGATCCGGATCTCTGTGTTATTGGCCCAACACGCTTCCTCTGCGCCACTCTGCTTATAAAAGTTGCTGTAGTTGGTTGTACATTTTCCAGAGCATTCTATGACTCACTGAGAAAATAAAGTACTTGGCAGAGCGTGGTTTCGATCCACGGAACTCTAGGTTATGGGCCCAGGACGTTTCCTCTGCGCCACGCTGCTTATAGAAGTTGCTGTAGCTGGTTGTACATTTTCCATAGCATTCTATGACTCACTGAGCAAATAAATTAGTTAGCACAGCGTGTTTTCGATCCACGGACCTCTGGGTTAAGGGCCCAGCACGCTTCCTCTGCGCCACTCTGCTTATACAAGTTGGTGTAGTTGGTTGTACATTTTCCAAAGCATTCTATGACTCAATGAGCAAATAAATTAATTAGCAGAGCGTGGTTTCGATCCACGGGCTTCTGCGTTATGGGGCCCAGCACGCTGCCTCTGCGCCACTCTGTTTATAGAAGTAAATGTAGTTGGTTGTAAATTTTCCAGAGCATTCTATGACTCACTGAACAAATAAATTAGTTAGCAGAGCGTGGTTTCGATCCACGGAACTCTGGGTAATGGGCCCAGCACGCTTCCTCTGCGCCCCTCTGCTTATACAAGTTGGTGTAGTTGGTTGTAAATTTTCCAGAGCATTCTATGACTCACTGAGCAAATAAATTAGTTAGCAGAGCGTGGTTTCGATACACGGACCTCTGGGTTATGGGCACAGCACGCCTCCTCTGCGCCACTCTGCTTATACAAGATGCTGTAACTGGTTGTACATTTTCCATAGAATTCTATGACTCACTGAGCAAATAAATTAGTTAGCAGAGCGTGGTTTCGATCCACAAACCTCTGAGTTATGAGCCCAGCACGGTTCCTCTGCGCCACTCTGCTTATACAAGTTTGTTTAGTTGGTTGTACATTTTCCAGAGCATTCTATCACTCACTTAGCAAATAAATTAGTTAGCAGAGCGTGGTTTCGAACCAAGGACCTCTGCGCCACTGTGCTTATACAAGATGCTGTAACTGGTTGTGCATTTTCCATAGCATTCTATGACTCACTGAGCAAATAAATTAGTTAGCTTAGCGTGATTTCGATCCACGGACCTCTGAGTTATGGGCCCAGCACGCTTCCTTTACTTATGCAACATGCTGTAGTTGGTTATAGATTCTTCAGAGCATTCTATGACTCACTGAGCAAATAAATTAGTTAGCAGAGCGTGGTTTCGATCCACGGACCTCTGCGCCACTGTGCTTATACAAGTTGCTGTAGCTGGTTGTACAATTTCCATAGCATTCTATGACTCTCTGAACAAATAAATTAGTTAGCAGAGCGTGGTTTCGATCCACGGACCTCTGGGTTATGGGCCCAGCACGATTCCTCTGCGCCACTCTGCTTATACAAGTTGGTGTAGTTGGTTGTAAATTTTCGAGAGCATTCTATGACTCACTGAGCAAATAAATTAGTTACAGAGCGTGGTTTCGATCCACGGACCTCTGGGTTGTGGGCCGAGCACGCTTCCTTTGCGCCACTCTGCTTATACAAGGTGTTGTAGTTGGTTGTACATTTTCCAGAGCATTCTATGACTCACTGAGCAAATAAATTAGTTAGCACGGCGTGGTTTCGATCCAAGGACCTCTGCGCCACTGTGCTTATACACGATGCTGTAACTGGTTGTACATTTTCCATAGCATTCTATGACTCACTGAGCAAATAAATTTGTTACCAGAGCGTGATTTCGATCCACGGACCACTGGGTTATGGGCCCAGCACGCTTCCTCTTTTTATGCAACATGCTGTAGTTGGTTGTAGATTCTTGAGAGCATTGTGTGACTCACTGAGCAAATAAATTAGTTAGCAGAGCGTGGTTCCGATCCACGGACCTCTGCGCCACTCTGCTTATACAAGTTGCTGTAGCTGGTTGTACATTTTCCATAGCATTCTATGACTCACTGAGCAAATAAATTAGTTAGCAGAGCGTGGTTTCGATCCACGGACCTCTGGGTTATGGGCCCAGCACGCTTCCTCTGCTTATGCAACATGCTGTAGTTGGTTGTAAATTCTCCAGAGCATTCTATGACTCACTGACCAAATAAATTAGTTAGCAGAGCGTGGTTTCGATCCGGATCTCTGGGTTATTGGCCCAAAACGCTTCCTCTTCGCCACTCTGCTTATAAAAGTTGCTGTAGTTGGTTGTACATTTTCCGGAGCATTCTATGACTCACTGAGAAAATAAATTACTTGGCAGAGCGTATTTTCGATCCACGGACCTCCAGGTTATTGGCCCAGGACGTTTCCTCTGCGCCAGTCTGCTTATATAATTTGGTGTAGTTGGTTGTAACTTTTCCAGAGCATTCTATAACTGACTGAGCAAATAAATTAGTTAGCACAGCGTGTTTTCGATCCACGGACCTCTGGGTTAAGGGCCCAGCACGCTTCCTCTGCGCCACTCTGCTTATACAAGTTGGTGTAGTTGGTTGTACATTTTCCATAGCATTCTATGACTCACTGAACAGATAAATTAATTAGCAGAGCGTGGTTTCGATCCACGGACCTCTGCGTTATGGGGCCCAGCACGCTTCCTCTGCGTCACTCTGTTTATAGAAGTAAATGTAGTTGGTTGTAAATTTTCCAGAGCATTCTATGACTCACTGAGCAAATAAATCAGTTAGCAGAGCGTGGTTTCGATCCACGGACCTCTGGATTATGGGCGCAGCACGCTTTCTCTGCGCCACTCTGCTTATACAAGTTTTGTGTAGTTGGTTGTACATTTTCTAGAGCATTCTATGAATCACTGAGCAAATAAATTACTTAGCAGAGCGTGGTTTCGATCCACGGACCTCTGGGTTATGGGCCCAGCACGCTTCCTCTGCGCCACTCTGCTTATACAAGTTGGTGTAGTTAGTTGTACCTTTTCCAGAGTATTCTGTGACTCACTGAGCAAATAAATTAGTTAGAAGAGCGTGGTTTGCATCCACGCTTCCTCTGCGCCACAATGCTTATACAAGTTGGTGTAGTTGGTTTTACATTTTCCAGAGCATTCTATGACTCACTGAGCAAATAAATTAGTTAGCAGAGCGTGGTTTCGATCCACGGACCTCTGCGCCACTGTGATTATACAAGTTGCTCTAGCTGGTTGTACATTTTCCATAGCATTCTATGACTCACTGAGCAAATAAATTAGTTACCGATCCACGGACCTCTGGGTTATGGGCCCAGCACGCTTCCTCTGCGCCACTCTGCTTATACAAGTTGGTGTAGTTTGTTGTAAATATTCGAGAGCATTCTATGACTCACTGAGCAAATAAATTAGTTAGCAGAGCGTGGTTTCGATCCACGGAACTCTGGGTTATGGGCCCAGCACGCTTCCTCTGCGCCACTCTGCTTATACAAGTTGGTGTAGTTGGTTGTAAATTTACCAGAGCATTCTATGACTCACTGAGCAAATAAATTAGTTAGCAGAGCGTGGTTTCGATACATGGACTTCTGGGTTATGTGCCCAGCACGCTTCTTCTGCGCCACTCTGCTTATACAAGATGCTGTAACTGGTTGTACATTTTCCATAGCATTCAATGACTCACTGAGCAAACAAATTACTTGGCAGAGCGTGGTTTCTATCCACGGACCTCTGGGTTATGGGCCCAGCACGCTTCCTCTGCGCCACTCTGCTTATACAAGTTGCTGTAGTTGGTTGTACATTTTTCAGAGCAATCTATGACTCACTGAGCAAATAAATTAGTTAGCAGAGCGTGGTTTCGATCCAAGGACCTCTGCGCCACTGTGCTTATACAAGATGCTGTAACTGGTTGTACATTTTCCATAGCATTCTATGACTCACTGGGCAAATAAATTAGTTAGCAGAGCGTGATTTCGATCCAAGGACCTCTGGGTTATGGGCCCAGCACGCTTCCTTTACTTATGCAACATGCTGTAGTTGGTTGTAGATTCTTCAGAGCATTCTATGACTCACTGAGCAAATAAATTAGTTAGCAGAGCGTGGTTTCGATCCACGGACCTCTGCGCCACTGTGCTTATACAAGTTGCTGTAGCTGGTTGTACATTTTCCATAGTATTCTATGACTCACTGAGCAAAGAAATTAGTTAGCAGAGCGTGGTTTCAATCCACGGACCTCTGGGTTATGGGCCCAGCACCCTTCCTCTGCTTATGCAACATGCTGTAGTTGGTTGTAAATTCTCCAGAGCATTCTATGACTCACTGACCAAATAAATTAGTTAGCAGAGCGTGGTTTCGATCCGGATCTCTGCGCTATTGGCCCAACACGCTTCCTCTGCGCCACTCTGCTTATAAAAGATCCTGTAGTTGGTTGTACATTTTCCAGAGCATTCTATGACTCACTGAGAAGATACATTACTTGGCACAGCGTGGTTTCGATCCACGGACCTCTGGGTCATTGGCCCAGGACGCTTCCTCTGCGCCACGCTGCTTATATAAGTTGTTGTAGTTGGTTGTAATTTCCAGAGCATTGTATGACTCACTGAGCAAATAAATTAGTTAGCAGAGCGTGGTTTTCATTCATGGACCTCTGGGTTATGGGACCAGCACGCTTCCTCTGCGCCACTCTGCTTATACATGTTAATGTAGTTGGTTGTAAATTTTCCAGAGCATTCTATGACTCACTGAGCAAATTAATTAGTTAGCAGAGCGTGGTTTCGATCCACGGACCTCTGGGTTATGGGCCCAGCACGCTTCCTCTGCGCCACTCTGCTTATCCAAGTTGCTGTAGCTGGTTGTACATTCTCAAGAGCATTCTATGACTCACTGAGAAAATAAATTAGTTAGCAGAGCATGGTTTCGATCCACGGACCTCTGGGTTATGGGCCCAGCACTCTTCCTCTGCGCCACTCTGCTTATACAAGTTGGTGTAGTTGGTTGTACATTTTCCGGAGCATTCTATGACTCACTGAGCAAATAAATTAGTTAGCAGAGCGTGGTTTCGATCCACGGACCTCTGCCCCACAATGCTTGTACAAGTTGCTGTAGCTGGTGGTACATTTTCCATAGCCTTCTATGACTCACTAAGCAAATAAATTAGTTAGCAGTGCCTGGTTTCGAACCACGTACCACTGGGTTATGGGCCCAGCACGCTTCCTCTGCTTATGCAACATGCTATAGTTGGTTGTAAATTTTCCAGAGCATTCTATGACTCACTGAGCAAATAAATTAGTTAGCAGAGCGTGGTTTCGATCCACGGACTTCTGGGTTATGGGCCCAGCACGCTTCCTCTGCGCCACATGGCTTATACAAGCTGCTGTAGTTGGTTGTACATTTTCCAGAGTATTCTATGACTAACTGAGCAAATAAATTAGTTAGCAGAGCGTGGTTTCGATCCACGGACCTCTGGGTTGTGGGCCCAGCACGCTTCCTTTGCGCCACTCTGCTTATACAAGTTGGTGTAGTTGGTTGTACATTTTCCAGAGCATTCTATGACTCACTGAGCAAATAAATTAGTTAGCAGGGCGTGGTTTCGAACCAAGGACCTCTGCGCCACTGTGCTTATACAAGATGCTGTAACTGGTTGTACATTTTCCATAGCCTTCTATGACTCACTGAGCAAATAAATTAGTTAGCAGAGCGTGATTTCGATCCACGGACCTCTGAGCCACTGTGCTTATACAATTTGCTGTAGCTGGTTGTACATTTTCAATAGCATTCTATGACTCACTGGAAAATAAGTTAGTTAGCAGAGCGTGGTTTCGATCCACGGACCTCTGGGTTATGGGCCCAGCACGCTTCCTCTGCGCCACTCTGCTTATACAAGATGCTGTAACTGGTTGTACATTTTCCATAGCATTCTATGACTCACTGACCAAATAAATTAGTTAGCAGAGCGTGGTTTCGATCCGGATCTCTGCGTTATTGGCCCAACACGCTTCCTCTGCGCCACTCTACTTATAAAAGATCCTGTAGTTGGTTGTACATTTTCCAGAGCATTCTATGACTCACTGAGAAAATACATTACTTGGCACAGCGTGGTTTCGATCCACGGACCTCTGGGTCATTGGCCCAGGACGCTTCCTCTGCGCCACGCTGCTTATATAAGTTGTTGTAGTTGGTTGTAATTTCCAGAGCATTGTATGACTCACTGAGCAAATAAATTAGTTAGCAGAGCGTGGTTTCCATTCATGGACCTCTGAGTTATGGGACCAGCACGCTTCCTCTGCGCCACTCTGCTTATACATGTTAATGTAGTTGGTTGTAAATTTTCCAGAGCATTCTATGACTCACTGAGCAAATTAATTAGTTAGCAGAGCGTGGTTTCGATCCACGGACCTCTGGGTTATGGGCCCAGCACGCTTCCTCTGCGCCACTCTGCTTATACAAGCTGGTGTAGTTGGTTGTAAATTTTCCAGAGCATTCTATGACTCACTGAGGAAATAAATTAGTTAGCAGAGCGTGGTTTCGATCCACGGACCTCTGGGTTATCGGCCCAGCATGCTTCCTCTGCTTATTCAAGTTGCTGTAGCTGGTTGTACATTCTCAAGAGCATTCTATGACTCACTGAGAAAATAAATTAGTTAGCAGAGCATGGTTTCGATCCACGGACCTCTGGGTTATGGGCCCAGCACTCTTCCTCTGCGCCACTCTGCTTATACAAGTTGGTGTAGTTGGTTGTACATTTTCCAGAGCATTCTATGACTCACTGAGCAAATAAATTAGTTACCAGAGCGTGGTTTCGATCCACGGACCTCTGCCCCACAATGCTTGTACAAGTTGCTGTAGCTGGTTGTACATTTTCCATAGCCTTCTATGACTCACTAAACAAATAAATTAGTTAGCAGTGCCTGGTTTCGTACCACGTACCACTGGGTTATGGGCCCAGCACGCTTCCTCTGCTTATGCAACATGCTATAGTTGGTTGTAAATTTTCCAGAGCATTCTATGACTCACTGAGCAAATAAATTAGTTAGCAGAGCGTGGTTTCGATCCACGGACTTCTGGGTTATGGGCCCAGCACGCTTCCTCTGCGCCACATGGCTTATACAAGCTGCTGTAGTTGGTTGTACATTTTCCAGAGTATTCTATGACTAACTGAGCAAATAAATTAGTTAGCAGAGCGTGGTTTCGATCCACGGACCTCTGGGTTGTGGGCCCAGCACGCTTCCTTTGCGCCACTCTGCTTATACAAGTTGGTGTAGTTGGTTGTACATTTTCCAGAGCATTCTATGACTCACTGAGCAAATAAATTAGTTAGCAGGGCGTGGTTTCGAACCAAGGACCTCTGCGCCACTGTGCTTATACAAGATGCTGTAACTGGTTGTACATTTTCCATAGCCTTCTATGACTCACTGAGCAAATAAATTAGTTAGCAGAGCGTGATTTCGATCCACGGACCTCTGATCCACTGTGCTTATACAATTTGCTGTAGCTGGTTGTACATTTTCCATAGCATTCTATGACTCACTGGAAAATAAGTCAGTTAGCAGAGCGTGGTTTCGATCCACGGACCTCTGGGTTATGGGCCCAGCACGCTTCCTCTGCTTATGCAACATGCTGTAGTTGGTTGTAAATTCTCCAGAGCATTCTATGACTCACTGACCAAATAAATTAGTTAGCAGAGCGTGGTTTCGATCCGGATCTCTGGGTTATTGGCACAACACGCTTCCTCTGCGCCACTCTGCTTATAAAAGTTGCTGTAGTTGGTTGTACATATTCCAGAGCATTCTCTGACTCACTGAGTAAATAATTTACTTGGCAGTGCGTGGTTTCGATCCACGGACCTCTAGGTTATTGGCCCAGAACGCTTCCTCTGCGCCACGCTGCTTATATAAGTTGGTGTAGTTGGTTGTACATTTTCCATAGCATTCTATGACTCACTGAGCAGATAAATTAATTAGCAGAGCGTGGTTTCGATCCACGGACCTCTGCGTTATGGGGCCCAGCACGCTTCCTCTGCGCCACTCTGCTTATAGAAGTTAATGTAGTTGGTTGTAAATTTTCCAGAGCATTCTATGACTCACTGAGCAAATAAATCAGTTAGCAGAGCGTGGTTTCGATCCACGGACCTCTGGGTTATGGGCCCAGCACGCTTCTTCTGCTTATGTAAAATGCTGTAGCTGGTTGTACATTCTCTAGGGCATTCTATGACTCACTGAGCAAATAAATTAGTTAGCAGAACGTGGTTTCGATCCACGGACCTCTGGATTATGGGCCCAGCACGCTTCCTCTGCGCCACTCTGTTTATACAAGTTGGTGTAGTTGGTTGTACATTTTCCAGAGCATTCTATGACTCACTGAGCAAATAAATTAGTTAGCAGAGCGTGGTTTCGATCCACGGACCTCTGCGCCACTGTGTTTATACAAGTTGCTGTAGCTGGTTGTACATTTTCCATAGCATTCTATGACTCACTGAGCAAATAAATTAGTTACCGATCCACGGACCTCTGGGTTATGGGCCCAGTACGCTTGCTCTGCTTATGCAACATGCTGTAGTTGATTGTAGATTCTTCAGAGCATTCTATGACTCACTGAGCAAATAAATTAGTTAGCAGAGCGTGATTTCGATCCACGGACCTCTGCTTATGCAACATGCTGTAGTTGGTTGTACATTCTCCAGAACATTCTATGACTCACTGAGCAAATAAATTAGTTAGCAGAGCGTGGTTTCGATCTGGACCTCTGGGTTATTGACCCAACACGCTTCTTCTGCGGCACTCTGCTTATAAAAGTTGCTGTAGTTGGTTGTTAATTTTCCAGAGCATTCTATGTCTCACTGAGCAAATAAATTAGTTAGCAGAACGTGGTTTCGATTCACGTACCTCTGGGTTATGGGCTCAGCACGCTTCTTCTGCGCCACTCTGCTTATACAAGTTGGTGTAGTTGGTTGTTCATTTTCCAGAGCATTCTTTGACTCATTGAGCAAATTAATTAGTTAGCAGAGCGTGGTTTCGATCCACGGACCTCTGGGTTATGGGCCCAGCACGCTTCCTCTGCGCCACTCTGCTTATACAAGTTGGTGTAGTTGGTTGTAAATTTTCCAGAGCATTCTATGACTCACTGAGCAAATAAATTAGTTAGCAGAGCGTGGTTTCGATCCACGGACCTCTGGGTTATCGGCCCAGCACGCTTCCTCTGCTTATGCATGTTGCTGTAGCTGGTTGTACATTCTCTAGAGCATGTTATGACTCACTGAGCAAATAAATTAGCAGAGCGTGGTTTCGATCCATGGACCTCTGAGATATGGCCTATCACGCTTCCTCTGCTTGTGCAAGTTGCTTTAGCTGGTTGTACATTTTCCATAGCATTCTATGACTCACTGAGCAAATAAATTAATTATCTGAACGTGGTTTTTTCTTCAAATATTTTATATTGTATCTCGTTCTTGTGACAGTGCGCTGTGGTACACTGAGTCAGTAACTATGGTTATATATACCACGTATGTAATTATGTAAATTATAATGTAAAGTAATATTAATAAGGATAAGTTTTATGTATGTGCAAGTGTTTAGCTGGAGCTGTGGAACCCTTGTTAAAATCCGACAAATATATTTTGTTAGAATATGGGCCCAGGCAAAAAGGACTTGTAAGGTAAGTCATAAAAGCAAGACTTTGAGTCTTGTGCAAGGGAAAATGCGGCAAGAGAACACAACATATTTTTGTAGAGAGGTCACATGTTCGGAAACAACGAACAATAGCCTGGTAAGCGTTTTAGAAGGTTCCGAGCTGAACGAAGACAGCCAATGAGATTTTAAGGAAGAATATTTTTAAAATATTTAAGTGCAGCAAAGTTAGTTGTAGCGTCCCCATCAGCCAAGGCGGTTGAGTATAAAGTGCTGCGAGGTGAAAACATACGCGTAAGCTCTCAGAAGCAGGCGTTATTAGTTAGTTCTCATAATATAGTAGGAACGTTGAGATTTTATCAATTTAAAAGTTCATGGGAACGTATGATAAATACTACCATTATTTCTAGAGCACTTATAAAATATTTGACCACTACGCGACGGTCCTACAGCTCCAACTAACTAAAGTAACTGTGTAGCTTCGTACTAAATCAGTAAATGCGCGTGCCATAAAAGCATTGTGTTCTAAATTGACTTAATGTTTTGTTAGAGTTGTTACTTCTTACCTTCCTTCCCGTACCACATCCTGAAAAGTTAAACAAGCTCTTCCAAAACCCAAACAACAGCAGCCGTGGCAAGAATTAACAATAACACTTTAAGAGTAACAACCAAAACGTAAGTTAATCATCATAGATCATATATTAATTCATATATTAATATATCGGACATACTGCGAGTTATGCTCTCCAAACACGAGTATACCGCAACACAAAACGAACTAGCTTATTTTGGTTCCGATCTACAGGCCGTGGGATAGGGGTCCAAAGCTCTTCCAGTTTCATTCTAGTTTCTGCACCCAAAGTTCCCTGTTTGGATTCTCGGCTTTGACTAAAGCATTCCTTACTCTCTGTAGAGACTGGAAATATGAATGTGAGCGCAACATTGTGAATTAGTAAAAGGTTATTTCAACGAGATACCAACACAAAAATTATTTCTCAAGTTTAAGCTCCCGATATGACCATAGAAGTTAAAATAGCTATACCAACGAAACAGCTAAAAGAAATCTAATGTGTTGTATTCATAGATATTCGTCAGCCAGTATCGTTAAGAAGCAAACTACCTTTACAAAAGGTTAGTATCTACCTACTTCGCATTAATCGAGATAAACAATTTTAGAAATGCTTTTATTGCATGTTTTGTTTTAGATGCAGGAGGGGTACTGCGAATATTTAAAAAAGCGGATCACTATTTTGATTCCACCCTTTGCGAGAAAAATGGCGACCTAGAATTTGTAAAAATGATTTCAAACCAATATGGTTAATTATCTCGCAAAGGGGCGATGCCACGAAGTAGTAATGTGACATAAATTGTGCGTTTTAACGAGATCTACATATTTTGTGTAGTTAGTTGTACAGATCGACTTTTTTTGTCGTGATACGGCAGAAACGCAGAGTAGGAGAATGTAGTCTAGAGTGGGGTAGAACAGATGGCAGTATTTCCGTTCCGTGAAACAACACTTATTCGGAACGCGTGGTGACGTCACGTTATCTCACGTGGTGTACGCGCCTGCCGCTCCGTTCTACTCACCTAAAACCCCTCCCAGAAGATAAATGGACTTTTTTAACTACTGTGCATACAAATAAGCGTGTCACGACGAAAAACTCTACTTGTATCTCTGGCAACATAACACACCGATCATTCATAATGAAGAGGGCTACACAGGCTGTTTGCAGAATATTCAATATATTCGTGGAAATACCTTAAACACACGGTATTTTAATGAAAATCGTTAGATCTATTTTTAAAACAATAAAAAATAACGAAGTAAGTCTATGTAAAGGGTAGTTTGGGTTGGGGGATTTTCTTTAAACTCTTCGTGTCGCATCCTTGGAAGATTCTAGACTTACATTATGAAATTGGTGTTGATCTGGGAGGGTTTATGCTGTTCACAAGCACATAAATCGCGCTCGTGCGCATTGACCTTTGTTTTAACCTAGGTATCTAACAACTTGATAACCATTTTTAATGGAATACAATAGTTCCTCTACCTCTCTCATCTAATCTTAATCATCTTCCTGTGTTTTAACACACGTCGTAACCTTTTTTCTCCGTCTGCACCTCTCTGATGAATTTGGCCTTCGGCTTTCAGTCCATCGCATTGACGGTCTTCAGGGAGACTTTCTTCTTGTAGGTCTCGAATTTCGAACTCTCTTAATTAGTCTGTTATCACTGGCTGTTATAAGATCCTCCCCCGACTCGCGTAATTACAATATCTATCAACACGCACAAGTAGGTACATTTATTACTTTCTCTACTACGTATAGTAAGTAGGGGAAGTATTGTATTCCACCCAAAAATTCGATACCGAGATTTCACCGAAAATACATGTTTTGAGGCCTCCTGAATCCAAAAGAAGCTTTTTTAGAAAAAGGCCCGTGTGTGTGAATAGCATAACTCAAAACGAAAAGCCGAATAAATAACAAACATGGTATTTAGCTTCAGTATCTTTCAAAAATGCGACACGAAGATTTTCAAAAAAATCTGATGTGTTACACTCACATGACTTTCTCTACTCTTGTACAATCTATTTTTACAAACGCCTATTCTCCATATGCTTCATATTAATCGAGATATCGAGATGTCAATCTTATTTGTAATTTTCTTGTAGATGCAAGGGGAATATGGTAGCTTTTAAGCGATAGTCAAATATTTTATCGCTGGTTGCTATGTGGCGCATTCCATTCTCTTTGCATGTCCAGGACATAAAAAAATGAATAACGAATTTGAGAAAAAGTATAAGTATTGGAAAATTTAAGGAAATAACAAGCAATATCTCGAAAACGGTTCACTCAACAAACAAATGTATATGATATAAGTTGTGTATTTTAACGCGATCTACATTTTTTGTGTAGTAAAATTTTGTCTATCTCTTATGGTTTACCAGTTATGCAAAAGTCGTTCATAATGAAGAATACTTTTGGAGACATTCCCAGAAATTTCGAGATATACATTTCATTTCTCATGACATTATCTTAAACATGTGATATTTTCATCAAAATCGTTAGAGCCATTTTTGACAAAATTAAAATTTTCGAAAAATGTTCCATGTAAAGGGTAGTCTGGGGTGGGGGGATTTTCTTGAAAATCTTCGTGTCGCATCTCTGGAAGATACTGAACGTAAATACCAAGTTTGGTGTTTATCCGACTGTTAGTTTTTGAGTTATGCTGTTCACAGACACACACACACACAGACACACACACACAGACACACACACGGACATGTTTCCAAAAATGCTTTTTTGGATTCAGGAGGTCTCAAAACATGTATTTCCGGTGAAATCTCGGTATCGAATTTTTGGGTGGAATGCAATACTTCCCCTACTTACTATACGTAGTAGAGAAAGTAAAAATACCCCCATCCCACACTACGTTTTACATTGAACATTTTTCGAAAATTATGATTTTCTCCAAAATGGCTCTAACGATTTTGTTTAAAATATCATATGTTTAAGATATTTTATGACAAATAAAATGTATATCTTGAATTTTCTGGAAATGTCTCCAAAAGTATTCTTCATTGTGAACGACTCTTGCATAACTGGTAAACCACAAGAGATAGACAAAATTTTACTACACAAAAAATGTAGATCGCGTTAAAGTACACAATTTATGTCCTACACATTTTTTTGTTGAGTGAACCATTTTCGAGATATTGCTTGTTATTCCCTTAAATTTGTCAATATTTATACTTTTACTCAAATTCGTTATTCATTTTTTTTGTCCTGATAATGCAAAGAGAATGGAATACTCCACATAGCAACCAGCTCTTAAAATATTTGACTATCGCTTAAAGCCTACCAATTCCCCTTGCATCTACAAGGAAATTAGCAATAAGATTAAAATCTCGATATCTCGATTAACATGAAGTATATGGGGAATAAGCATTTGTAAAAATAGTTTGTACAAGAGTAGAGAAAGTCATGTGAGTGTAACACATCAGATTTTTTTCCATGTCACTTCCAGCAGATGTCCTCAGATTCATGCTAATTTCATGGCTTGTTGCTCAAGTTTTTATAAGTGTTGTGCCCACTTGAAATATCGATTGACATAACTTGCATTATTATGTTTTCTTCTATTTCTAAATCTGTAACTTATAGGTCCCTTGGAAATAACCATAGATTTCGTTCTCCACCCGAATGACCATTGTTCTTTTCCTCTGACGAAAAATTTATGCAGTAATGGCTGGAGGTCATCGTCATTCTTCTGTGAAAGAACTGCATCATCTCTACAGTACAGAACAATTAAATTCCTATTTCGCATTTTATAAATGTCCAGTTCTTTTGCATTCTCACTATCTCAAACACTACAACATTCAACAGCATAGGGCTCAATACATCGCCTTGTTGTACTCCAGCTGTGTACCTAATTTCTACTGTATAGGTAGTGATCACCGACTTGCAATTTTATTACGATATTTTTTTGTACTTTATAGTTCTTGTTAATCGTGGCGATACATCATTCTTTGTTAACACAGGCAATACGTTTGTTGCCTTATCCGATCGAATGCTTTTACTAAGAAACATGTAATCATAGTGATGATTTATTATGCTTACAAATGGTTTGTTATATTAATAGGTCTCTTAATTTTTGCAACAACCTATAATAAATGCAAAATACGAGCTTTATTGCCAGCAGTAGAGAGTAAAAATGCTCATAAGTATCATTAACGTGCCGGAGGTAGAAAATAAAACGAAACTCGAACAAAGACAGACATTAGCATACGTAATATTGTATTCCAATTATGCATAAGCTAACTGAACACAACGTTGTGAAAAATCAAGGAGTTGCAGTTCATAATTTCGGATATCCAGAGAACACAACACGTGTGCATATTGTCACATTAAATTTTCATGCAAGCCTATCCCGCATGTAACATTATCATAATATAACATCTAACAGCAAGAGTAGATCTTATACATTTATTATCTGCACATTTGCATAACGCTTCCGTAGATTTAATCAGCACAAGTTAACATGAAGCCGTGGGTTTTCCTCTGACAGCTCTTTAATATCCGGATTTCTCTGTAAGGAAGTTTTTGTTTTACTTACTGGAGGAGAGGATTAAAATGAATAAAACTAAAAGTGCTGTATATAGCTGATATTAAACTGAAAAATATCTGATGTTATATAATCACATGAACCCTAGTTTACTAGCGGGTATACAATCTATTCTTAATAAAGATTATTTTTCTATCTACTTCATTTTAATCCAAATAAGCATTTGCAGAAATAGCTACATTAAAAACTTCGCTATAGATACAAAGGGAACAGCGATAATCAGATGTTTAAGAACTGGATGCTATATGCTGGCCTTAAAATACGATACTGTTTCCATAAAACCGCAAGAAATAGCTGAATGTTGACAGGACTTAAGAGAATGACCAAGAAATGAACAATTTGAAATTGTGTAAATTATTTGTGTTGTGCGTTTACGTCTATAGCTTAACGTTTACCACTTATATAAGATTATTTAAATCTTCTTCCAAATTAAATGGACTTCACAGGCTATTCTCAAAGAATTCAGTATATACATTTTTGGGGCAATATAAATATCTTTAGTATATGGCATTTTAATAAAAATCGTTTGAGACATTTTCAAAAAAAATAAAAAGTTGGTAATACCTTCCATGTAAAGAGTAGTCTGGGGTGGGAGGATTTTTTGAGAAAATCTTTGTGTCGCATCCTTAGAAGATAATGAAGCTAAATAACAAGTTTGGTGTTTATCCGACTTTTCGTTTTTGAGTTATGCTGTCCATAGATACACAGGCAGACACACACGGCTTAAAGTGCTTTATTTTGATTCAGAGGGTCCCAAAGCATCTATTTCTGGTGAAATCTCGGTATAAAATTTTTGGGTGGAATACAGTACCTCCTCTACCACTATGCACCTGGTAGAGAAAGTAAGAAGTAGAAATAAACTACGACAGTCGAAACATGTGGCAAAATTTTGTTTTAGTTAGCAATAAAACATCCGGTTCATACAGTAGCCATAAACCTTACGATAGCAATTGTGAGTGATAGCAAGCATTTATATTTTTATTTTCTCTGCCACTTAGGTCTGGTAGGTAGAAAAAAGTACTGTAATCACCCAAAAACTCGATATTGAGATTTCGTTGGAAATACATGCCCACAAAAGTTAGAAAAAAGTCCCCGCGCGCGTGTGGTGCTACTATTTAAGATATCAGACGAGGAATTCCACACACACAAATATATATTCATCCATCATCACAATTACACATTTTCAGGTCCATTGAAACACACACACACACACACAGAGAGAGAGAGAGAAACTTCTTTCTAAAAATGTGTGTGATAATTTTCTCCAAATTAAACATTTATATTGAAAAAACCTTTTATTACTTTACTTTTTTTAAATGGCTGTATCAGTTTTCTGCAACACATATTTACAATTTTTATAACTGCTAAACCATAAGGGAGAAACAAAATCTCATAAATGCAAAATGTAGTGCTTATCGAAATGCACAGTTTATGCGAAATAGTTTATAAATGTCGCATAGACTGTTTTCGAAAAAATCCTTGCTAAATGTATAAATTCTCTCAGTTTGAGCTGTCATACGGCATCTATACAGCATTTTATGCGATTCTTCTTTTTTCCCTGGGTGGATTCATTAATAACAAAAAGATGACTTAAGATATACGAACCGTTGTGCGTTATTTTCCGTTTTGCGTACACAGACAAGCACGTATTGCATATTTTGGGATTACAATGTATTAAAAAATCTACCACATTCATACATATAGGTATATAATCAATTTAATAAAAGGTTGTGTATCACCATGAAGTGCTTTCATTCATACACTCATCTACAGAAGAATAAAGCTTTTACACATTATTTTTATACAATATTGTAATAGTGTGCGGTAAGAGCATCCTTGTAGAACGAGGAAGATGTTTGAAAATGCGAGATGAATTCGAGTATTTTCACTTCCGAATTTCTACAGAGTCTTTCAACAAGAGTGTCCTATCTTTGAACTTAAATAAAACACGTTCTATAAATGATAAAGGTTTATTGCTTTTTTATTTTGGAACATAATTAATGTCATTACGTGTGGAAGCGACTTCGTTGGGTTGCGCGTATACGGTTGACCCAATTTTCAATGACAGTAGATCATAAATTAGCTCCAACTTCACAAATAACACGCGTGATGTTATCCATAAGATCATTTACTGTTGCTGGCTTGTTGAAATAAACTCGAGATTTAACGTAACCCCACAAGAAGTTATCCAACGGCGTTAAATCACATGACCTCGGGGCCAGTGAACATCACCACCACGGGAAATTATGAAACCTCTGAACTTCTCCTTCAAAAGATGGATTGTTCCGAGAGCAGTATGACATGGCACCATCTTGCTGGAACCAGATGTTTCTGAGATCCATACCATCCAATTGAGGCCAAAAATAGCCCCTTATGAGAGCCCGGTATCTTTCTCCATTGACAGCTAGAACATCTTCATCTTCATCTTGGAAAAAATATGGACCAATGATTCCACCATACCAAAATCCACACCACACAGTAACCTTTTGTGGATAAAGTGGTCGTTCTTGAATCTGCATTGGATTGTGATTGCTCCAATAGCGGCAATTTTGTTTGTTAACACAACCATCCATCCAAAAGTGGGCTTCGTCGCTGAAGATGATTTTTGGACAAAAATCGGGGTCAGCTTCCAATTGCTCCATAGCCCAGTCAGCGAACACACGGCGCAACCTGTAGTCGTTGGGGTTTAATTCTTGAGTTAACGCCATCTTTCATGCGTGAAACTTCAAGACCAGATGCAGAATTCGCCAAGTTGTGGTCGGCGAAAGCCCCAATTCTTGCGCTCGACGAGCAATTTATTTGTTTCCGTTCTCGCGTACACTCTCACGAACGGCGCCTATGTTTTCGTTGGAGCGCTTACGTCGATTACGTACAGGCGTTCTTTGATCGCTGACAGAACCACTTCTTTCAAATTTATCGATCAAACGCCGAATCGTTCTCTCGCAGGGACGATTATGCACACCGCAAACTTCACGCAATACACGGAAGGTTTGGCGAACAGATGATTCATTTTGATAATAAATTTTCACAATTTTTACGCGTTGCTGAATGCTGTAACGTTCCATGGCTATTTGTCACTAACAACTGTAAACACATGAAAAAAATGACTGCTGTAACTCAATAACAACGGCAGCTATCACATGTTAAAAATAGGACACTCTTGTTGAAAGACCCTTTACAAAGCACTTAACGCATGTATTCTATTACTAATTAATTACTGTCAGCTGTTCAAAAGCAGTATTTAAGGTCGCATCGAGCTATCCTCTGCAAACTGGTGATCGATTTCACGCCTAGTAATGCTTACCAAGGTAGTGAATAACTGAAGATGAGATGGCTGCTTGCGCTGAAAGAGTCATATGTAAATCCTATACGAATGCGAAATGTTAACAAATAAACGGAACTAAAGACATGAGATTTAAATGATAAAATTAAACTATCAAATATTATTAAATTGCATCTCAATAACAATAAATATACATATCAACAGTTAGGGATTAAATATATTTTTTTAATATCTGTGTTAAAAATGCAAAACTCAAGGATGGAGGAATTTCATCTTCCCGCGGATGATAGCATGAGCGGGAAGTGGATAACAACACTATCGTCGAACGTAATATTTACCGTTTGTAAAGGATTTACTCTCAGAGGAAGAACGTTATACATTAAAATGTGCTCGTATTAAACCCATTTTAATAGCAAACGGACTGTTTGGATTTGTTTAGTATTTTATTACAAATGCGTTGGTTTTGCATAAGTTTTATTTTTTATTTAATAATTTTAATTGTTTTGTTATTCACTAGTAGGGGAATTATTGCATTCCAGCCACAATTCGATACAGAGATTTCAATGGAAATACATGTTTTGAGGCCCTTGAATCCAAAAAATACCTTTTTAGAAAAAGGTCCGTTTGTGTGTATGTTTGTGAATAGCATAACTCAAAATGAAAGTCGGATAAATACCAAACTTGGTATTTAGGTTCAGTATCTTTCAAAAATGCGACACGAAGATTTTCAAGAAAATACCCCACCCCAGACTACCCTTTACATTGAACATTTTTCGAAATTTACGATTTTCTCCAAAATGGCTCTAATGATTTGGATTAAATATCATATATTTAAGATATTTTCATGAAAAATAAAATGTGCATCCTGAATTTTCTAGAAATGTCCGCAAAAGTCCTATTCTTTCTGAAGATTTTTGCAAAACTGGTAAACCATAAGAGACAGACAAAGTTTTTCTATACAAGAAATGCAGATCTCATTAAAACACAATTTATGGCATATACTTTTTTTTGGAGTGAACCATTTCCAAGATATTCCTTTTTATTTGTCTGAATTTTCCAATACTTATACTTCTTCTGAAATGGGAATTCGTTATTCGTCTTTTTATGTCCTGGAGATGCAAATAGAATGGAATGCTCCACATAGCAACCAGCTCTTAAAAGATTTGACTGTCGCTTAAAGCCCACCATATTCCCCTGTCACCTATAAGAAAATTAGCAATAATATAGTTTCTGCAAATATTTATCTTGATTAACACGAAGTAGATGGAGAATAAGAGTTTGTAAGAATAGTTTGTACAAGAGTAGAGAAAGTCATGTGAGTGTAACACATCGGTTTTGTTTAATAATAACCTGTTACGTGCTGTTTTTAGTTTAGAAGCAAATAAGTTTCGGATTAGTGTAAACACTATTTTTCTAATCATATATAAATTATGTTGTCTTGAGAGAGATATCCAATAAAATTAAATTTGATACAAGACACTAATAAGTCAAAGCAGCAAAATTAATTTCCTAAATGTATGCAACCATTTAGCGAAATCAATCCTCGAGTTGTAATTTTTGATCGTTGGTTTCTCCCTGTAGATGAAAACCATTTTCTCTCTGAACTTGTGTTCAGGTACCATTTATTTATTCATGTCTGAAACACCAGCAAATATGTACAGTGCATTGCCTGGATAAGAAGAATAAGTACTGTTCAGGGATACCAAATTTGGAGTATGTATGAGAAATAATTCATCTCTACAGCAAAATATTTCTACTGCATTAATCATGTTATTCACTTGAATCAGAGGATAACTCATGCAAACTTCATCGTAAATTACACAACACAGGCACGCAGCTATCATATCCTTAAGAAATAAATGTGTAAGGATACAAAAACGTTTGTATTTGTCACCGAAGTTTCACAGAACGTTTATGTATCAACGATAGCGAATGCCCACCTATTTGCTTCCGTGGTGAACCTGAAAGTCGGCTCGTAGCAGGGCGTAAACCTGTCTGGATATAATTACTTGAATGACGTTTTGTCCTAACTCAAGTTCGGCCTTCAAGGCGTATGTATGATAATTAGCAGGGAATGAATCTAACCTTTTTATTTCTCCAGTCATTAATCATACTTCATTGCTAGTTATATTTATGCCGATTGCGGATAAAAGACGTAGGGCGCTGTGTTCTATAATTTCCAGAGTGCATTCGAGTTATTTGTGCCAACATGTTGTGGCAAAACATTTCTAAGCAATTGGAACAATTTTAAGCTTTGCAGAAATACATTGAACAAACATATTTCCTTTATTTATGGTTTGAAATGTCAGCAATGCTTCTCAACGCAACGAATCATTAATCAAGAATTCTGAGAACTCAAGACTCATCTATTCACAGAGAAAATTTGCATACTTCGTTTCCTTAGCTTTTCTATTGCACATAAAACTGAAAACCCCTCTTCTCTACGTACAAGGTTGGAAATTCTTACTTTTAACGATTTTTCAACCACATTTTATTGACCTGACAAGTAGAAGTAATCAAAAGAAGCATCTAAAGTCAACAGTACTTAAAACTTATTGGTTTAAAGCAGTTTTGTATTTATTCAAGGAGTATACTATATCTTTGAAAAATAAGTAACATGTGTCTACTGAAAATGCACAACACACATATTAAGTAGGCTTAATCCAAATGCAATTCTCTAATGGAAAAATATAATAAGCGCAATCAATTTCACTTAGCTGGAATTAACGACCAAAAAGGAAGATATTCTCACTAAAAATGTTGTAAATACCCTCATTGTTATTAAACAGTACTGGAATGTTTTACTTAATATGATGGAGTACCAATGCCAAGTTATTAGAAACTATATATAAACCGCATGAGTCTTCTCATCCTGCGGATCGGTAACTAGACAACCTGTATTTTACAGTCGATGCGAAATGCATGTGCTGGCACTGCATTCACCATCCCACTGATAAGGTGGTGCTTGCTGTCAACTTGTTCTAGTAGTACAGTGGTTAACATGCTGGAAAGTCAGGGTCTACGAATAAATGAGTTTTTCATTCATTTCGTGCATTTATATATGATGACATTAAGGCATATTCCAACAATTTGTGTTTTAATGAAATTCGCACAACTAAACCAATTAAGTTAAACGGCACTTTCATGCCAAACGATCAGTTCATGTTAAATTTACTAAACATAAAAAGTACCTTCAAGTAGCAGTATTTGAACCTGGGACCTTCAGCAGTGAAAACCAATGGGCATAATGTTGCGCTACGACTGCAAGTCGCTGCACGCACACCGGTGCAAAGCAGTCATTTCGGCCGAAATTAATACGATATCATGCAGTGGATAGTGTTTACGGCATAGCCTGTACAATGCGGGGACTGCATAACTTCTCAATCCGCAGGCTGAGAAGACTCTCCCGGTACACACACACACACACACACACACACACACACACACACACACGCATATATCGTAGATTTACGACACGTAAAAGAACCTCAAGCCTGATAAAGAGGCCTCTGAGCAAAATTACCGGCTTTCACGCCCAATATAGAATGGGACGCTAAGGAGGACGCTATGGGACGCAGTTAAAGAGCGTCCATAAATAAAACTCAGTTTAATTTAATTTGTGTGTGTGTGTGTGTGTGTGTGTGTGTGTGTGTGTGTGTGTGTGTGTGGAGATTAAGCGGTAGGTTTAAGTTACTTTATATAGTTATAAGAGGAACGATACTATAACATCGATGCTTCAACTTGGAGTAGATTTTTAGTTGCTTTATTTAGCGTAAGTTATTAGCTTCTTGTTTGGGAAGCCAACTTGAAGTGGTATAATAGTTGCTTTGTTTAACTGCCCCACGTAGGGAGCCAACTTGAAGAAAGTGTTTTGTTACGTAATATTATTTACGTAAAATTATTTAAGCTTCATGCATTGGAAGCCTACTTGAAGTAGTATTGTTCTTGGAGTTTACTTTGTTTAAGAAGTTTGCAATACGCTTTGGGCGTCGATTTGAAGTTGTTGATTACGTAATAGTTACTGTTGTTACGCAATATGCTGCTACGTATGAGAAGCTGATTTATAGATGTGTTTTTGTTGTTACACTCCAAGCTTTACAGCATAATATTTAACTTTGTTATTAAAACTGCTTCTATATATTATTTATGTTTGAATTTGCCTCGGCTGCGTCAGTAATGTTTGTAGAGTCACGTTTCTCTTAGCCATGGTGCGGTACAACAATAATTGTAGACATACACAGAATTTAATTTTTTAAATTCAATTCTTTTTATTTTATCCTTTGCACATTTTAATAAACCACTACACTTTTTAAGAGCTACGAGATTCTTTAATACCTCCACTTAGCAAACGGGTAGACATATTTTACGATTCACACGTAATATTTCTGTAGAGAACACATCTTCCATCTGGTCACTACCAAGGTTTGCGAGCAACTGAACAAGTTTCAACCGTTAACCCGTAAGTTTCGGTATTTCAAGTCTCTGATTGGCTAATTCTAGTCCAATAGAATATCTGCATTTTACTTAAAGCTTTTCTTTGCTGTTGATTGGCTAATTTTAAACTGAATTTGTATTCTCGTTGCTCTAATCATGACTAGTAACATTCAAACTCTTTAACTCATTATTGCCTCATTGTTAGCAACTTAAAACTTATTCTCACAGCTCTTGCATTATTAGTGTATGTAATGTATTCACATAACATTATTAAAACATGTTTACAACAATAATAAGCTTTTGCAATGACTGTTACATACAATTTAAATAATTATTACATACATATTGTTTCAAGGTGGACTGTTATTAAATTTATTTATTATAAAAATACAATTGAAATTATTCAGGTATTAAAATACTGCCTCAAACTCACGCCTACACGCGCGCGGTAGAGAAATAACTTGAGGTCAATATGACCTTATGCCTTCAACGGTAACCAGGAGAACATAACCTCCTAATTAGGCAAAAGTGTAGGATATGATTTCGAGGATAAAGAACCTTATAAAGACTCTTGCCGTTTTCAGCCAACTGTAAATCGGGGACTCTTCAACGGTATCTACATCACATTGCTCTCTAAGTAAGAAGCACCACTTTTCTAAATGCTGTTTAAGAATAATTATATTAATGGAATTATCAAGCGAGTAAGGCTCTTAATTTCTTGAGCCTAACATAACGTTGATCAAATCCCAGGTCCATGACGTAGGTAAGTTATTTGAATGTATTAAGGAAAGAATGAATATGAGTATCAATATCAAGAAAAGCAATGTTTACAGGACCACTAGCCTTATATCTCATTCGGCAAAATTTCTACTGCAAAGACCAAGTTATATTAACTCTACTACGTATTGGACATACTTCTATAACGCACAAATATCTCCACAACCGTGAACCTCCGTCTGTGTGTGACCTCTGCAGATCCAACCTCACAGTTCATCATCTTGTTACAGCCTGTTGTCGCTGTGTACAACACAGAGAAATATGTGACATCCCCACCAGCCTACCAGACGCCTTAAATTCAGCACAACAAAGAACTTTAGATCGTGATAACGTGTAACTTGCTTCTAGATGTGCTTTCCATGCTTGTCTCCATTGATTAATACAAGTCTTTTTGATGAAGTTGATGAAGTCCATGTGTGTGATCTTGATGTCCTGAGGGAGATGTTTGGTGGCTTCTTTGGCTGCCTGTCAGCTGATTCATTTCCCAGAATTCTGAATGAGACGGAGTTCAGGCGAATGATTTACCTGAGATTAGTATTTGGTTGTACAGTTTCTGAAGCTCTTTAACAATATTTTGGGGGTTGAGGTTTGTTGAAGGGATGTTAAAGCACTCAACGAGCCGGAGAATATTATGTAATTATGTAGGTTATCTGTTTACTTTCTTTACGACGTATAGTAAGTAGGGGAAGCATTGTATTCCACCCAAAAATTCGATACCGAGATTTCACCGGAAATACATGTTTTGAGGCCCACTGAATCCAAAAAAAAGATTTTTGTTAACATGTCCGTGTGTGTGTCTGTGTGTCTGTCTGTCTGTGAACAGCATAACTCAGAAACGAACAGTCGGATAAACACCAAACTTGGTATTTAGATTCAATATCTTCCAGAGATGCGACGCAAAGGTTTTCAAGAAAATCCCCTCCAAGCCAGATTACCCTTTACATGGAACATTTTTCGAAAATTTTAATTTTCTCAGAAATGGCTTTAACGATTTTGATTAAAATATCATATATTTAACATACTTTTATAACAAATAAAATGTATATCTTGAATTTTCTGGGAATGTCTCCAAAAGTATTCTTCATTGTGAACGACTTTTGCATAACTGGTAAACCATAAGAGATAGACAAAATTTTACTACACAAAAAATGTAGTCATATACATTTTTTTTGTTGAGTGAACCATTTTCGAAATATTGCTTGTTATTCCCTTAAACTTTCCAATACTTTTTCTCAAATGGGAATTCGTTATTCATTTTTTTATGTCCTGGACATGCAAAGAGAATGGGATACTCCACATAGCAACCAGCTGTTAAAATATTTGACTATCGCTTAAAACCTACCAATTCGCCTTGCATCTACAAGAAAATTAGCAATAAGATTAACATCTCGATTAACATGAAGCATATGGAGAATAAGCGTTTGTAAAAAATAGTTTGTACAATAGTAAAGAAAGTCATGTGAGTGTAACACATCAGATTTTTTAAGTATATATTTCAATGGAAGTTGAATTGCGAACAATTCTAATCTTTTCCAGCAAGTAAATCAACGTATGCGCAATTGTCTACAAGATCTTGTCATGGGGGGTAAAATCGGTGACCACAGTGTATTTTACCATCAGTTCCTACTGTTCGGTTAAAAAACAAACAAACAGAAATACTGCGATTAAAATAACCATTTCAAAATAACAATCAAGTACATCCACGAATATTTGCGCATAACTGAAACGCCAAGATATTCTTGGTTCTTTGTAACTTGACTGACTCGGGTACTCTTGCATAAAGTCGTGATTCTAACGGTCGCTTCTTCGCCTCGGCATCTACAGCAACCAATCTCATCTCCAGCCAACATCACACCTCACCTCCCACCGCCGCAGTCGACAACACCAGCCACAAATCTACAATCCACGCAGCAGCCAACAGCAGCACCTTCATCACCAGCGACGCTGTATCCACGATGCAGCGCCGTGATATCAGGAGTACCCCGGGACCTTCCATCACGATACGTCCTCACCGCCGCACAATACCGGTGGCCTTCAACCCTGAAGGCCACAAGGATCATCACATCCCGGGGACCTTCAACTCTGGTTCGTCTGATTTTCGCTGACCCGGCCGACCGCGAGGCCGCCTTGAGTTCCGGCCTGCCCCTACTAGGGCAGGTCCTTCGAGCTGAGGCTAGTCGAACGAAAGGTCATCAGCCTTGCCGACGATGCTGCTGCTATGGACACGACGCCTCTTCCTGCGCTGCACCTCCCAGGTGCCATTACTGCGGTGCCGCAACTTTAACTGCACACTGCACCAACCACGACCTACGCCGTCGCCGCAGGTACTGCGCCACCTGTGGTGGCCACGGCCACTTTACAGGCCAGGCGCAGTGCCCGCTCTATCCGAGGGCAACAGCAACTCCTCAACGAACAACGCCGCCAGCTCAAGCACCAAACCTTTCAGCACCATCAGCGCCAAACCACACCGAGCAGCCAACAGCTTCGAGTACTCCAGCTTCACCTCAACACGTGCCTTCCTGCGCTTCCACAGCATCAAGCTTGCAGAACGCTGTGGAAAGCATCCAACTCAGCCTATGGGACATCGGCCTCCGCCTCGAGGCGTTGCAGCGGTCTTCCAGTGCACGCCTGGCAGCAATGGAGGCCAAACATCGCACAACCATCCGACACCTCTCAACGATTGCCTCACAGTTCCTGCGACTTCGACAGAACGTCCAGGACAAGCAGAACCCAGTAGTCAACTCGTGCCAGCGCAAGCTGGCACGCATCGAAACTCACCTCCTGGAATCAGATGACGCCACAGACAGCAGCTGCAACGACCGGCCCACGCGACTGGGAGCCCTAGAGGCCGCCATCGCTGGACTTCGAGAGCAGCACCAGCAATCCGAAGCCACTGTTCTTCAGAAGCTCCAGCTACTGGAGGAGAACTACAACAAACTTGACGAAAGCAACACATTCATAGGCACGTACATAGAATCACATCTACTTCGGCAACCAATCTCACAAAGACGCTACAACCGCTGAGAACACACACGAACAATGCAGATCAATAAATGTTCACCACAGACTCCCCAGGTGACAGCTAGGGACTAGTGCCATGGCTGTCCACCTGAGAACCCAATCAATGCGCCTGACCGGCACCGCCGGCAGCATCCAAAAATTACGTGCAATGACGGAGGTGCTTATGCGGGACTCCACCATTCTTTCCTTTACTTAATATTCCTATCTACCACCTAGACTTCCTTACCTCACCAGGCGAAATAAGCCAAATCTATCTTCCCTTCCAACTCTTCAACTATCTCAAAAAAAAAAAAAAAAGGAATATTTCTAAGTGACAGGACAGTGCTTTCCCGCCTTTCCTCTCCCCCCTTCCATCCAATATTCAGCACTCTCACGCGAATTCGTTATATATCGCATTGCATATTAGTACGAATAATTACTGCTCATTTACGTGTAATTGATGTGTATTGAAAACAGCGGAGGCTTCTATGGAAATCATTGTATGAAGGTAATTAACCCAGCCAGGACAATGCGAGTGGAAAGTAGGTTAGGGAGAGGCATACTACACATATTTCACTATAAGTTGAAAGGAGGAGCAAACAAAACTTCAATGTATCACTCCGCCGAGCACATGGCAGCACCACGTGGAGGATAACAGAAACTAAGTACCCGTGAGAGGAAATTACTTCAGACAGAATGCGAATACTGTATATTGCGCAACTTGGGGATTATTAGCTTTTAAACATTGTATGTCTTGAAGAAGTTAGTTGCTGCTAGTATTGAAAGTCAGTTTGTAGATGCTGTATTATATTTCAACTGTTGGGGAGCCGAACTTGTAGTAGTTGCAACATCACGTATAGTAAACAGTTTCCGGTAGCCTTCGCCCCAAATGTATTTTAGGTGGTCTTTGCCCCAAGTTTAAAAAAATATTAACTTTGTAATTAAATTGTTTCTTTAAGTATTAAATATTTATGTTTGCCTCGGCTGCGCCAGTATTATTGTTAGAGACATGGAAGTCTTGGCAGGGCGTGATGCGACAAGAATGTGGCTTATACAGATTATAATTTTACTTCACTTCTTTTTATTAATCCTTGACACAAATTAAATAGCACTTCACTGATATCGAGAGCTGTGAGATTCTTTTATTTGATACTTGCACCTTTTAATACATATACTATTTTCGTCTCACACGAATACGTATTTAATTTCTTGAGGACGCATCATGCATCCGGTTACTATCACTGTCTGCAGGCAACTAGCTAGATTTCAACCGTCTAAACTTGTAAATTTCTGTATTTCAAGTCTCTGTTTGGCTAATCCTACTCCAATAGAATACCTGCATTTAACTAAAGCTTTTTTTGGTTGTTGATTGGCTATTTTTTATAAACTGTCACTAAAATTACATTAATGCTTACAAGAATCACAAGTAACATTTAAACTCTTAAACTCATTGCCTCAAGGTTACCTCATTGTTACCTCATTGTTAGCAACGTTTAACTTATTATTCTCACAGCTCCTACATTATTAAATTACCTAATATATTCACATAACATTATAAAACATGTTTACAATAATATAAGCATATGCAATGACTGTTACATACATTTTACAAATTATCACATACACATATTGCTTCAAGACGGGCTGTTATTGAATTTACATATTATATAATTTGACTGAAATCATTTAAGTGTTAAAAATACTGCCTCAGTCTTATTCCTATATTTTGCCTCTCATCCTAAACTTCAAACACATACTAATACTAATACTAAGGGTAGACAAATAAAAGTTGTACCTATACACTTCAGCATCTGTGATTAAAAGTACTGGATAAAACTGTTCTTAACTTCTGGCTTTAGAAATAATTCATATAATGATTAATATCAACATAGCGCTTTTGCTTTAACCTTTTATGAGTCAACATATTAAGAAAATGATTAGCACTAGGTTAGAAAACCCCAGAAGACAAACGCGACCCAAGCTATTCGAGCAACAATTCTGCATCACTAACAAAGAAGTTTAATTATTGCTAAATAGTGGTCAACCACATTCGTTGTCGATTAAAGGTGGGTAACTTTCACAGAATTTGTTAAAAGCATTTAACACAATTGTCTTCTTTCCGTTTCCCGCGTTTATATTTTCTACAATGGTAAAAGATTCTCAGCCATAACATTCTCGAACGTAATATTTTCTCAACACGTTGCAAAAGTGCACTGGCCGCTTATCCGGAAGCCTGCGCATAGCCTCAAACCCTCTGCCATAACGGAGACCATAACAACTTCATTTAGTTGTAGGTGAATCTGAACAAACACATTTTTACTTTCTCTACTACGTATAGTAAGTAGGGGAAGTATTCCATTCCACCCAAAAATTCGATGCCGAGATTTCACCGGAAATACATGTTTTGAGACTCCTTGAATCCAAAAAAAGCATTTTTGGAAACATGTCCGTGTGTGTGTCTGTGTGTGTGTCTGTGTGTCTGTGTGTCTGTGTGTCTGTGAACAGCATAACTCAGAAACGAACAGTCGGATAAACACCAAACTTGGTATTTAGGTTCAGTATCTTCCAGAGATGTGACACGAAGGTTTTTAAGAAAATCGCCCCACCCCAGACTACCCTTTGCATGGAACATTTTTCGAAAATTTTAATTTGTCTCAAAAATGGCTATAACGATTTTGATTAAAATATCATATGTTTAAGGTATTTTTATGACAAATGAAATGTATATCTCGAATTTTCTGGGAATGTCTCCAAAAGTGTTCTTCATTCTGAACGACTTTTGCATAACTGCTAAACCATAAGAGATAGACAAAATTTTACTGCACAAAAAATGTAGATCGCGTTACAATACACAATTTATGTCATATACATTTTTTTTGTTGAGTGAACCGTTTTCGAGATATTGCTTGTTATTCCCTTAAATTTTCCAATACTTATTCATTTTCTCAAATTCGTTACTCATTTTTTTATGTCCTGGACATGCAAACAGAATGGAATGCGCCACATAGCAACCAGCGTTTAAATATTTGACTATCGCTTAAAACCTACCATATTCCCCTTGCATCTACAAGAAAATTAGCAATAAGATTGACATCTCGATATCTCGATTAACATGAAGCATATGGAGAATAAGCGTTTGTAAAAGTAGTTTGTACAAGAGTAGAGAAAGTCATGTGAGTGTAACATATCAGATTTTTTTTCATAAATTGAACTGTTACAGTAATGAATTTTTTAAACTTCTCTGCACGAGAATAACCACAAAATGTACGATCTGAACCGAAAAGTTATGGTCACCCGGCTTAGAACTGGGCACTCCAAACTAACGCACCGCCATCTTCTCACTAAGGACCAACTTCTAAACTGTACCAGCTGTAACATTCCTCTAACCATTCTGCATATCCTTTAGATTGTCCACAGCACAGTAGATGTAGACAAGCCTGCATTCCCAATCTTCCCAATACAGTTAACAGACCCAATATGCTCAAGAAGAGTCTACAGTTTCTAATGTAAACAAAACTCTCTGATTTACTGTAAATGTTTACTTAATCCCATGTTTATGCAATTGTAAATTTATGTATATCTATTATACATGCATATCATAATATATTTTTATGATAACAGGTCGTGATAAGACCATGTATCCAACAGACCTTAAATAAACCTTTAATAGAAAATTTTTATGTAGAGGACGAGACGACATGCTAAGCGGGAAAAGTTGTAGTTTCCCCACCAGCCAATGAGGTGCTTCTCTTGTCACGCGGTTTTGTTTACCACTCGTTTAAGCTTAAAGTGAAACCACTTTAGAGGTATATTCTGTTCAGTAGTTAGGAGTATTTAGTGAAGGTCGAAGTTGATATTTTTTTACGTTATTTGCACTACGCTTTGGGCGTCAATTTGAAGTAAATTGTATTGGAGTTGTATCGCATTTCAACTGTTGGGGAGCCGAACACTTGTAGTAGTTGCAACCGCACATATGGTACCTGGTTTCCAGTAGCCTTCACTCCAAATGTACTTTCAGGTGGCCTTTGCCCCAAGTTTAAAAATATTACTACTGTTTCTTTAAATATTATATATTTATGTTTGCCTCGGCTGCGTCAGTATTCTTGTTTTAGAGACATGGATGTCTTGGCAGGGCGTGATGCAACAAGAATGTAGGCTTACGCAGATTTTTAAGTTTTAATTCACTCCTTTTTATTAATCCTTGACTCAAATTAAATGGCACTTCACTGATATCGAGAGCTGTGAGATTCTTTTATTTAATACTTGCACTTTTTAACACGTATAATATTTTCGTGTCATACAAATACATATTATATTTCTCGAGGACGCATCACGCATCCAGTTAAAAACACTCTCCGCAGGCAACACGTCTGGTTATGAGCACTGTTTGGAGGCAACTGAATTGATTTCAACCGTCTAAACTTGTAAATTTATGTATTTCAAGTCTCCGATTGGTTATTTTTATTCCAATAGAATACCTGCATTTAACTAAAGTTTTTTTCTGGTTGTTGATCGGCTATTTTTAAACTGTCACTAAAATTACATTATTGCTTCCAAGAATCACAAATAACATTTAAACTCTCAAACTCATTATTGCCTCAAGGTTACCTCATTGTTACCTCATTGTTAGTAACGTTTAACTTATTATTCTCACAGCTCCTACATCATTAAATTACGTAATATATTCACATAACATTATTAAACATGTTTACAATAATATAAGCATATGCAATGACTGTTACATACATTTTACAAATCATCACATACACATATTGCTTCAAGGCGGGCTGTTATTGAATTTACATATTATATAATTTGACCGAAATCATTTAAGTGTTAAAAATACTCCCTCAGGGTGAACTTTAGAGTAAAAGTCTTGTTCCCGGCCAGAAAAATATGATTGCTTGATTTGATTGACAGTAAGACGAAATACAACAGCAATATTACAGAAAAGTATGTACTTTGTACACAATCGGAACCAACAGCTAAACAGTTTACATGCAATCAAACGCTAACTCATCAGGGAAGAATTATCGTTCACCGCTGTAAAAACTAATAAACTTCCGTACAATTAGAGCAATACTTACTTATTGCATGGTAAACTCTGATCAAATTCGACGGAAATACCACTGTTGAAAGTTGGTACTTCCTTAATGCTAAGGCTGGTGAAGTACTTCATTCGACTCAAAGGATGTCTTCATAGTATATCAGGAGCCAAAAGTTCAATCACCGGTCAAGCACTAAATTTATTGTGAAATTTGATTGGCTGTATGGGCTATGCATGGTCACGCTCCACACACACAAACACATACATTTAAGAGCAACAAAGTATGGCGTTGTTATCGAATTGCTGGCTTCAATTCAAACTTCAGAAGGTCACTGTATCTTTAACTGTAATGTTAAAATGCCACTCCCTTATGATCCCAGAAAACTGTCTTTCCAGCGAATATTTGTCCGGACTTTGACTTTAGACCTCATTCTTAAAATTCTCAACCTAGTCATGAATGCACGTTTATCATAAGCATGTCTCACCAATATTCTTCTTGAGATTTCTAGGATTCTACTCCTTCTGTATTAATAATTCTCTTCGTTGGCCTCCATTGCAACGAGGCTGAGATTTTTCTACCACTTACAGGAGTGAGATGACCAGAATAAGTGAGATTTTAACACAAATAAGCATTCCGAATGAGAATATGGCTCTAACCTATACATCAATGAAATGAAAAAGAAAACGAAGCTATGCGGCTAACTAACCAAAATGGTTCTTCTGGTGGAAATGAAGTTATACAGAGTAATAAGGTGTGTATTTTTATGCAAATATTTCGCCGGAAGGTGGAAATATTTCGAGGAATACACACAATACATGTAAGGAGTATTAGCCTATTAATTTAAGGTAAATTGCTTAGGGTAGGGGTGATGGAAAATGACTCGATATCACGCTTGGATTCCCGGTATCACTCCCATTCTACCTGGTTGTCTATTTGCATTTTACTAAAACTATTATTAAATATGCTATGCGTGTTGCATACTACCTACTTGAGGAACAAAGGCATTTTCGCCACTCCTGTTTTAGATTATAGATAACAGAAAATCTATTTTAATTTTGGGGGAGTTGGGTAAAAAAAATCTGATGTGTTACACTCACACGACTTTCTCTACTCTTGTAAAAACTATTTTTACAAACGCTTATGCTCCATCTACTTCATAGTAATCGAGATAAACATTTGCAGACTCTATCTTGTTGCTAATTTTCTTGTAGATGTAAGGGGAATATATATTTACAAGGGCAATATAGAAATACAGCAGCCTTTAAGCACATACATATCTCTTAATAGCTGGTTGCTAGGTGCAGCACCATTCCCTTTGCCACAGATTAATACTCTTTGCATATCCAAGACAAAAAAATGAATAACGAATTACGATTTGAGAAAATAAGTATTGAAAAATTTAAGGGAATAAAAAGTAATATCTTGAAAATGGTTCACTCAACAACAAAAATGTATATGACATAAATTGTGTATTTTAACGCGATCTACATTTTTTGTGTAGTAAAATTTTGTCTATCTCTTGTGGTTTACCAGTTATGCAAAAGTCGTGCACAATGAAGAATACTTTTGGAGACATTCCCAGAAAATTCAAGATATACATTTTATTTGTCATGAAGATATCTTAAACATATGATATTTTAATCAAAATCGTTAGAGGTATTTTTGAGAAAATTAAAATTTTCGAAAAATGTTCCATGTAAAGGGTAATCTGGGGTGGGGGATTTTCTTGAAACCTTCGTGTCGCATCTCTGGAAGATACTGAACCTAAATACCAAGTTTGGTGTTTATCCGACTGTTCGTTTCTGAGTTATACTGTTCACAGACAGACACATGTATTTCTGGTGAAATCTCGGTATCGAATTTTTGGGTGGAATACAATACTTCCCCTACTTACTATACGCAGTAGAGAAAGTAATAAATATATACATATATAAATCGTAACTGAAACGTTTGTTATAATTTTGGATTTTGAACGAATATTCATACTGACGTGTATAACAGGTTGTACTGGTGTGTGTGTGTGTGTGTGTGTGTGTGTGTGTGTGTGTGTGTGTGTGTACATTAGACCGATCTTTAGGTTGCATGGCATGTTCATTGCTTTCTCCAAAAGGGGAGGGTAATCGAGTATAAAATAAAAAATCTGATGTGTTACACTCACATGACTTTCTCTACTCTTGTACAATCTAATTTTACAAACGCCTATTCTCCATATGCTTCATGTTAATCGAGATATCGAAATGTCAATCTTATTGGTAATTTTCTTGTAGATGCAAGGGGAATATGGTAGCTTTTAAGCGATAGTCAAATATTTTAACGCTGGTTGCTATGTGGCGCATTCCATTCTCTTTGCATGTCCAGGACATAAAAAAATGAATAACGAATTTGAGAAAAAGTATAAGTATTGCAAAATTTAAGGAAATAACAAGCAATATCTCGAAAACGGTTCACTCAACAAAAGAAATGTATATGACATAAGTTGTGTATTTTAACGCGATCTATATTTTTTGTGTAGTAAAATTTTGTCTATCTCTTATAGTTTACCAGTTATGCAAAAGTCGTTCAGAATGAAGAATACTTTTGGAGACATTCCCAGAAAATTCGAGATATACATTTCATTTCTCATGATATTATCTTAAACATATGATATTTTCATCAAAATCGTTAGAGCCATTTTTGAGAAAATTAAAATTTTCGAAAAATGTTCCATGTAAAGGGTAGTCTGGGGTGGGGGGATTTTCTTGAAAACCTTCGTGTCGCATCTCTGGAAGATACTGAACCTAAATACCAAGTTTGGTGTTTATCCGACTGTTCGTTTTTGAGTTATGCTGTTCACACACACACAGACACACAGACACACACACACAGACACACACACACAGACACACACACGGACATGTTTCCAAAAATGCTTTTTTTGGATTCAGGAGGTCTCAAAACATGTATTTCCGGTGAAATCTCGGTATCGAATTTTTGGGTGGAATGCAATACTTCCCCTACTTACTGTACGTAGTAGAGAAAGTAAAAATTCCAAATACCTTTTATTTTTAACTTAAAATAATGCATAACGAAAGCTTTTGCGCACAATATTCCTGACAAGTTTTGTGGTTTACAATATTTTCTTAAGACAGATGTTTAAGAATGTATGTATACCCATGTACCGTACGTAAACAAGCATAAGGAAGACTCAGAAGTTTGTCTGCTGTTAAACCTGTTATTTAGGTCTAGTTGTTATTAACACCCTAGGGGAAGCAATTTCGTTGCTGATTTCCAAAATACGGCATGACATACAAAATGTAAGTTACACAGAGAGAGGGAAAGGTAGGGGATTTGCGTGATGAAGGGTCGGATTGGAAAGGGAGAGAGAAAGAAAAAGATTGATAGGGAGAGGGAGAAAGACAGAGATAGACGGAGAAAGTGTGAGAGAAAGAGGGAAGAATGTCCACATTTTAACGCAATAAGGCGAGCAGTGCTACAGTCCATATTATATGGGCTGGCCTTTCAATATTTTTAACTTTTCGTAACAGAACATTAAAGAGTACATTAAGAACAAAACATCCCCTATTCATGAATTAATCGTTCTTCCACACAAGCCGTGTGTTGGACAAGGTTGGAAAGGTGGAATCAGAACGACTGAAAAATTCAATGCCATAGATGGATCTCCTGGTCTCCGTCCGGTTGCTCTAACCGCTAAGCTACCATGCCAACTTACCAGTACGACGTTAAATTCCGCAACTGATTCGCATTTCCCCGGTAATTGTACAATTTTAGATCTCCTTGTGATTTACCGGGGAAAATGCGAATCAGTTGGGGAATTTAATAGCGTACTGGGAAGTTGCCATGGTAGCTCAGTGGTTAGAGCAACAGGACGGAAATCGCTAGGTCCGTGGTTCAAATCACAGCTATGGCATTGAATTTTTCAGTCGTCAGATTCTACATTCCTTATTCAGTTTTTAATAAAACTCCCCTTTGTAATGTAATTCTGATTTGGATGTTAAATAATCATAAAGAGTAAATTCAACGGTCAGTTTCATAAAAATAAACAATAATATGTTTTTCCCCTACATGTCATTAATTTTAAAACTCTCTTGCAAAGGTACAAAAGTAAATGTAATTTTTCTAATCTGCATACTTAATTGTAGAAAGGAATCATATTAAATGAATGTGTTACCTACTCCCTCAATAACATTCCTTTAAACTGAATGTACTAATACCGCTTCATTATGTATAAAATACTATCAGGTCTTTCAAAAGCTGTTTATATTACAAAGGTGCAATTTTACCCCATTTTCACAAACTACTTTGTGGATTATTATTTCTTACAGGGAAGTTTACTAAGAAGTGCTATTAAGTCTTTTAGAAACACATACTAGCTTGCAATTATAGCTTTCATCAAAATACGCGTAAGAATAACACGCTAGTAACTTTAGATTAGTAAAAGCCCATCGTGACCCTTTGGAGATCATTTGGCAATATGGGACTACAATCGGTCAATTTAAACCTCGTCGTCGTCTAAGAGACGGAGCTCGAATCGGTTACTTCCGTGAGCCTTCGGGACAGACGCTTTTTTTTACAACATGCATATAATCTTGTAGTAGTTATAATGGGGAACACAGCTGTAATTACAAAAGTCCTCCGAGAAAATAATGTATATACGAGAGTTCAAATAGACAGACGTTTCAGGGTATTTCAAACAATGAATATTTGTAATCAAAGCATCCATTATGTACTACTATAATACTCAGTGATGCTTTAGTTCGTAGTTACTAGGCAACAAAACCTATACTTTATATTCTAACAAAACACTCTATCAAAACATAAAATACAGATTCAACAAAATGTAAAATACACTGATAATAATCTATATCTTATTTTCCTTGATAATAATATGAATTAAAACAAAATAAACATCTTGGACTGCTTTTAAAATTTTTCCAAATGAACCGTGAAAATCACCTTCTTCGCTCATTTTTACTTTAAATTCATATATGAAACTAGCATTCAAAATTGCATAATATAACAACAAAATTTGTTAATTTATGTGTCTTTCTTTTCCAAAATTCACATTACTGTTACTCTAAACATACTATTTCCGCAATAAATAAATTTCATTAAATATATTAGATATACAACATATACTAAAATACTCTGAACGTAGATACAATATTGTAGATAACACGTTACAAATTAGGTTTAGTAACTCGCTGCTCTTAGAACACTCCCTTCGGTCGTGTACTAACTTGAGCCTCTCATTACTAAACCTTTACTTTTATGATTTTATTCGTTTTATGACTTCATTGATTTATGATTGTCAAGTGGAGTATGACTAAAGCTCGTTTTTGCCTTTAATTTTAAATGCATAAGTAAAAGTATAACACGTTTTCTACATGTTTATGTATGTGGCGTTGATTTAGTTGTCCGTCATATCGATAGATGGCAACCATGTCATTAATTTATCTGTCGGGAGGAGGTTTCATACTCAGTTTAATTTTATAACCTCAATTTTCACCATTTATTGTGTAAGCATATTTGTAAGTGAAACGAAGTAATATAAACAATATCATTTAAGTACATTACAGTAAAACGAGTTGTAAAAAATCAAAGATAACAACCCACTGCGGAGAATCGAACTCGAGCTGCTTGTATTGAAGCTAAGCCGCTTAACCGCTGCTGCACGCGGTGCAGAACAGGGGGCCTTCGGGCTATCCATTCTGTAAACCGCTCCTTTCCCGTGAGACTGCTTCACGAAGCCTCATCTCTTCCTTACATGGAGCATGAAATTAGGCGCTTGGCCGCAAAATTTTACGACCATCAGAGCGCCTTCGTTCGGTCTCTTGGGGACTACAACCCCAGAACACGCCGTTTGAGGCGTCACCGGCTTCCCCGCATGGCATGCGGGCACATCCGGTAACAACGGAGCTAAGGCTGAGCTCCTACACAATCCTTTCAAGAGTAGCTTGGAATTTCAAAATTACTACCCCTACATTAAAGCAGTGCACAAGGGCCGTTGCACCATGACCGGCAACCGTTGAGGACCAAACTTTGTTACCTCCTTTCTCTTCCCTACAAGAATCTCAACCGCCATCCTGTAAACCCCATATCCCGTCACTACGTGCTTGAGCACTAATTAGGGCAGGTACACGCCTAACACACCTTCGGGTTGCCCTCAGCCCGCCAACATGTCGTCGTCTGCTGCACGACGTCTGAATTTCCGCGAGCACATCCATGACGTCTCGGCCCGGGCGCAGGGGCCAATTGCCTCCTTGTTCCCGATGCTGAGATCCGGGATGCCTGTTCGCCTAAAGATACACCCTAATAGCCCCCTCATGCTATATGCCTGCGAGATCTGGGACATGGCTGCAGACAGCTGCCTGCTATGGCTACAACGGGCGCAGAGTAGGGGACTCCGGTCCATCTATTCTGTCGGCCGCGCGTTCCCCGTGAGACTACTTATGAAGCCTCATCTCATCCATATATGGAAGACGAAATTAGGTGCTGGGCTACAAAAAAGTTTTATGCTTGTTTACCTAACCATCAGAGCGCCCTGGTTAGATCTCTTGGGGATTATAACCCTAGAACTCGCCGTCTTTGGCGTCATAGGGTTCCCCGCATGGCATGCGGACATACCAGATAACAAAGTAGGGGTACCAACAGCAGCTAAAGCTGACCTCCATTTAAATCCAACCAAGAGTTAATTGGTCTCAAAATCACAAACCCAGCCAATGTAAATTGAATACTACCGAACGTTACACCAGGGTGCAGAATGACCACTGCATCCTAATCAGCAGCTGTCAAGGAGCTACATGCTACCTCCCTTCTTACATATCTTTCTAAAAGAAAAACCGCCATCCTAAACAACATTTTTCCTTACAATAGTCATCCTGCGGTAAAGCCCTGTTGAGGATGGGCACGCAGCAAAATTCACTCGGGCTGAACCACAGCCTGCCAGCAGCAAGTACTGCACGACAAGCACGGTGTGTAAGTAGCCCAAATCAGTATTATAGGGTTAGGCAAAGCGGCGCAAAGAAATTGACGGTTGTAAACCGCGTGATCACTCGAAGGGACTTAGAAAACATTTAACTGTTCAAGAGACCGGCCACTTTTAGCTTGACCGAGTGTATATCACCACTAGATATTCTCAATCAAGGAAATGGCTCCCCTGATAGTCACTTCCGTTAAAGAAAGGTGAATGGCTGTAGCGACAGATTTTCTTCTTCGTCTTCTTTCTCTGTTTACCCTCCTCGTATTTAGGACTTACAAGCCGTGCCTGGGGTCAGAAGACTGTCAAGGAGCAGACACTTTGGATCAGATAGAATATTCAGGATGGGAATCAGACCGAGGAAGTTGGCTATATGGAATAATGGTGAAATGGATGAAAGCAAAGGTGATGATGGAGCAGTTGGTGAAATGAATGAAAATGGAAACCGGAGAACCCGGAAAAAAAATCCGCCCAGGCACCGCTTTTCCCACCACAAAACCTACATGCAGGTCCCTGGGATCGATCCCAGGCCACCTTGGCGAGCGACGAGCGGTCGAACCACGCATCCACGGCGCCGCCGAAAGATTTTCAAAAGGTGATAAATGACAACGGAATTCATGACTACACGGCCAGCGCGTGTCACGAGTTTATGGTCAATGTATTAGTTTTTGAAGAACTAATTTCTGTTTCAGTTTCATACGTCAAGAAAACTCTAGGAAATCTCTGCTATATATTATGTGCTGTGCAAGCATACAATAAATAACATTATGCAACTACAATTTTGAGTTTATACCACTCAGCCATAGTTAAAAGCAATGACGCCTTGAACAGATTTGCCCCATGCTTCAAAGAAAATAAACTAAGAAATAAAAGCAGTGTACCGCGTGTCAAGCACGGCAGAGCGGTGACTTGCGATAACATTTGTTTTTAGTTCCATTTACACCCCGCCTTTAACTGCATTGGTCTTATCGGTGGCCCTTCCTTTGGAACTTATTGCTTATTGGCAATGGCGTTAACCCGTTTAACTCTTGTCGTTGGATTTCGTAGTTTGATTTTTAATCATTAGATCGTACACACATTCACACTCTCATTCATACTTCTAGACTCTGGGGAGAATAAGGAATAATCTCTAGATAAAAATTCCCACCCAGTCGGGAATCGAACCCGGGACCCCTTAGCACAACAGGCAGGTGCTCTACCGACTGAGCTACGGGGCCAACCCGATAACATTTTGTTCCTCCTCTGCCGGGCGATTGACTTCATTTTCATTTTACGTTCTCCTGTATGATACCTATGCTACATGTTTGCATCTGCAAACGAAAGGATATTCACTAAACTGTTGTTTTTTATAATACTGACAAAGAAAAAGTTTACGGTCTCTAGAACTGTATTAATGACTAATTGTGTTATATAACTTGAAACAAGAATCACATACTAGTATTCTCATTTTCGCTAGTACCTAAAAGTCTTGATTAGAAAACAAAAATGTCTGTACTTCTTCGTCTTCCCCCTCAAAGCTTAGGCTATACAGTCCGTTCCGGCTAATTCATTTGTGGAGTGCACCTTAAATTATAGGAATACTTAGTTTTTATTCGAGAGACTATACGAGGTGAGTCAGCTGCCCCTATATTCGTATCTATGCAATCCGCAGTTTATAGTCTAATATGGAAACATTGACCCTTTTATCAAACAAACTGTTATTATAGCTCTGTCCTTCTATTCGATACTAAACACAACGACAATTAAGGATTAAAGCCCTGAATGAGCCAAGGAGCCGCGAAAGGTTTTAAAAACACGGCTTTTCATGGTTATTATACTTGCAAGGAGATAAGGTATGTTTTCCCGAAGAGCAAAAGACAATACGTGCGTTCTGTGGATTAGCTGCCGGGATGTGGTAAAGCAACGGTTAGCTTCGGGAGTTCGAATCTAATACAAACATCAAATTGTTTTGGTTATTTTTTTCTTTCTCCTTGCGTTTATTTTCTGTATTTTAGTATACTAATATATTTATTTTGTTATTGGCTCTCCTGTGAGCCAAAGACACAATAATTACAATCAGATAATTGTGTATTATGTTTACGGTAATAATCTGTACCTAACTGGTGTTGTAAACCGTGTAACGTAGTTAGCTTTTATTCTTTTGGGCACATATCGACGATGTTAAATCTAACAGCTTTTGTTTCATGTTTAAACCTTATGTTTCACTTCTTCTACTGACAAAGGATTTGTAAATGTGCTAAGTTCATGGTAGACAGAATAATAAATTGTTAAAGAGCGTGGATTTCCTCAACGAAGTAAATGTTCAAAATGACGACCCCCTTCATCAATGAACATTTATGTAAGTTGCCGGAAAGATCTTCTTGCATGTTTTAACATGCCCGGGTGTAATCTGCCTACATTCTTCCCGTCTGAATGCCCGGAAATGATTTGGACTTTGCGATTCTTCTTCTTTACGGTAGAAAAAACATGGTGATTATTCTATTTTGTACACACTTATGTTATCAAAAATGTTCTTTGTATCATAATATCAAATTATAGGCCCAAAGAGATAAAACAAAAGGTAATAAAAGCTTTGAACTCAACACGACGGATTTGAACTCACACTAAAGCGGTACAGTGGTAAACCAATTATGATAATACCATTCGGACAATGCTACATAGCGAGTTGGGGTTCTATACGAATTAATAATAGCAAAACTCAACCCCACCTCGAATCTTTACATGCTTTTTGCAACTTCATACAGCGTTTGGAGGTCATTTTGGTAACTTTAACTCAAATAAACAAACTGCATCAGCCATTTCAATTACTGTATGAACTGAAATTATCTACCTAATGCTTAGCATTTTTTGACAAGCCTGTACAACGAACCTTTGTTGGCTGACGGCTTAAATCCAATTGGTCGCACTGCTAGATCTTCCATTTTGTTTTCAAATAGTTTTGTCAACCGATGCATGTGATAAGTTGTTCCTTCAGGGGCGTTTTCAAAGGTGTGTATCAATGTATGCTAATGAATAGAAGTTTATAATATCAGCTTAAAGTGCCACTGAAGCTCCCAGTGTCAGGGCGGGATGTTTTTGGCATCGACATACATAACGTTAGCCCTCTGTTCCGTAAAATACTTATGCACTGTGTTATCTATCCCTCCTCTATAAAGCGTTATGTAAATCAGCCTTTAGAAGGAATTCAAGAAAGGCGTAAGTCATATATGTTGCTTAGCACGTTGCATAAATTCAAAAATAAATAGGGGCAGCTGACTCACCTGGTATAATATTATACTATGCTATAGTTCACATTAAACAGGAAAGCGAATCTAAGAAGTGTGTATGTTTCAACGGATTTCATTACGGAGAAGCTGTAGTTTATAAAATTTATAACAGGGAAGTCTAAAACATCATTCGTGGGCCGAAGAACTTGTTTGAAGAAGACACTCCAAACTCGGTCTCCCTGGTTTCTCTTCCGGGAGGGTAGGCGATCTTCGTGTTGTTCCCTCTTCGGGTATCGTTACTGCAAATGTGATGCTGAAAGATCGCGCCGACACTGATAATTTGTAACGATATTTCGTCAGTGATTATTCACGTACACACATTTTACACCAGCTCATCCAGTAATAGTGCATATCTCAAATGCTTCACATGATATGATTTTGCTTAGATTTCTTCAGAAATTAAATGCTTTTAATTGCTGTTATTTTATTAGACTTCTAGTCATTTGCAAAATCCTAGAATAATTTTCTAAATATTAAAGCAGCAAATGCTTTCTGCACATTCCTATTCCTCATAATGTGAATTTAAGATAAACTTATGAACTTCCATTAGAGCCAAATGAACAAAATCGAATACTATACACATTAGGGGTTAAATATTAAAACAAAAATTCTGATGTGTTACAGTCACATGACATTCTCTATTCTTGTACAAACTATACTTACAAACGCTTATTCTCCATCTACTGCATGTTAATCGAGATATTGAGATGTTAATCTTATTGCTAATTTTCTTGTAGATGCAAGGGGAATTGCTAGGCTTTAAGCGATAGTCAAATATTTTAAGAGCTGGTTGCTATGTGGAGTATTCCATTCTATTTGCATTACCAGGACATAAAAAGACGAATAAAGAATTTCCATTTGAGAAAAAGTATAAGTATTGAAAAATTAAAACAAATAACAACGAATATCTCGGAAATGGTTCACTGGATATAAAAAATATATATGACATAAATTCTTTTTAACGAAATCTAATTTTTTTGTGTGGTAAAATTTTGTCTATCTCTTACGGTTTACCAGTTATGCAAACTTCATTCAGAATGAAGAGGACTTTTGGGGACATTGCCAGAAATTCAAGATATACATTTCATTTACCATGAAAGAATCTTAAACGCATGATATTTTAATCAAAATCGTTAGAGACAGTTTTGAGAAAATTAATATTTTCGAAAAATGTTCCATGTAAAGGGTAGTCTGGGATGGGGTATTTTCTTTGAAACCTTCGTGTTGCATTTTTGAAAGATACTGAACCTAAATACCAAGTTTGGTATTTATCCGACTTTTTGTTTTTGAGTTATGCTGTTCACAAACACACAGAGACACATCCATACAGACCTTTTTCCTAAAATGCTGTTTACTTTCTCTACTACGTATAGTAAGTAGCGGAAGTATTGCATTCCACCCAAAAATGCAATACCGAAATTTCACCGGAAATACATGTTTTGAGACCCCCTGAATCCAAAAAAGCATTTTTGGAAATATGTCCGTGTGTGTGTGTGTGTCTGTGAACAGCATAACTCAGAAACGAAGAGTCGGATAAACACCAAACTTGATATTTAGGTTCAGTCTCTTCCAGAGATGCGAGACGAAGGTTATCAAGAAAATCACCCACCCCAGATTACCCTTTGCATGGAACATTTTTCGAAAATTTTAATTTTCTCAAGAATGGCTCCATTTTGATTAAAATATTATATGTTTAAGATATTTTCATGGCAAATGAAATGTATATCTTGAATTTTCTGCGAATGTCTCCAAAAGTATTCTTCATTGTGAACGACTTTTGCATAACTGGTAAACTATAAGAGATAGACAAAATTGTGCTATACAAAAAATGTAGATCGCGTTAAAATACACAATTTATGTCATATACATTTTTTTGTTGAGTGAACCATTTTCAAGATATTGCTTGTTATTCCCTTAAATTTTCCAATACTTATACTTTTTCTCAAATTCGTTATTCAATTTTTTTTTGTCCTGGTAATGAAAAGAAAATGGAATACTCCACATAGCAACCAGGTCTTAAAATATTCGACTCTCGCTTAAAGCCTACCATATTCCCGTTGCATCTACAAGAAAATTAGCAATAAGATTAACATCTCGATATCTCGATTAACATGAAGCATATGGAGAATAAGCGTTTGTAAAAATAGTTTGTACAAGAGTAGAGAAAGTCACGTGAGTGTAACCATCACAATTTTTTTAGATTGAGGGAGCCTCAAAACATGATTTCCGGTGCAATATCAGTATCTAATTTTTGGGTGGAATACAATACTTCCCATACTTACTATACGTAGTAGAGAAAGTAAAAATTACACATACCATACTACATTATGATACAAAGGGTAAAAGTAGGGTTTTATTTTGCGAGAGTTTCGCAATTCTGCGAGCACTTTTAACACGTGTGGCATATACTATTTTTAGACAGCGTTTGAATTTGGAAAATATTATTATTTTGATTCCTGAAACTAACAGAGGTCACTTTTTGAACGCGGTTCTTGAGACAAGGGAAATGGCGTTAAAAAGCGTGATGTCAGATGCTTTGTTGATTCGCTAGCAGTCATTTGCAGTGAAATTATTTTCAAAATGTTTTTCCTTGCACCAGGCAATGAAGCGATTAAATGCTATATCGTATTGCTTACTGGACTTTTGGGGTAAGTACTACTACTATTATCCTTTCTGTTGCTTCTCTGGCTCTTTCATTTCAGTTTCTTCATTTCCGCACTTTAACGTTTATGTAGGTTATACTCATACTAGATAAAAGAATAATGTTTCAGATCAAAGAAAGCAGAAAGCTGCCAATATAACGTATAGGTTAACTCATCAACGAATTGTGATAAATTGAAGTATGACGGTTTGTATTGTGAACAGATAATGCGAGCGCCATGAGAAATCATTCATGTTAAAAAGACATAATTAAAAGTAAAACCTAATCAAGCCAAGTCAACTTATTAAACATATGCAAATCCAAAGGGTAATTACCATGTGATTAGACTTGTAAGCAAAGTTGGTCACAATGAGGATTATCGCATGAGTTGGAAGTAATATATAAAATAAAAACTAGATATAAAATATGTGCACAAGTTATTAGGAATAAATTAACGTAAACTACGACTATAAAGGTTACAAATTCAAACTATTTATTATGAATTCTAAAACCACGATGCTAATTTATTTGCTCGATTACCTTATAATTTCCTGAAAATTTCATATTTCGTAATTAGATGTATGCTTTTCTGAAGACATTAAGTCTAAAATAACTGACTGATTAACAGAAAATTAATAAAACTTCGTTAGCTCTTACTACTAAATGCATTGTTCGTGGTATGTTGGCTGCAGAGAAACGAAAGTTTCTGTACCTTAGTTTCAGGACATAACCTTGAAAAATGTAAACGTATATCTGGAATAAGAGTAGAAATGTTTCATACCATTGTTATATAAATTGCATATTTTAATTAAATATAAAAGCGTTTATCCATCTTTTGTGGCTTTTTAGTTATACGACATTTCACAAGAATGAGAAAAGGCAACGAGAGTATTGCATAAAATTCAAGATGAATACTTTTATTTTCTTATCATGATGTGAAACGTATGATGTATTACGAAACATTTAGAGCAATATTAACAGAACAGGTGCTAAGTGACGATTTGTATCAGGGAAGTTCCCTGAAAATCCTCCTTCAAAGATAAGTTTAGGATATATTATTAAACAATTATTACAGCATGTCTTTTTAAAATAAAAACCATTACAAAAATTTCCAAATGAAGTTCATTTAAATATGAGTCAATTCCTTGAAAATTGTTCACTTAGAATCCTCAGAAGCCTGCCTTAAACACCAACATATAAATATATTATATTGTTCTTTGTACCTACCCCTATGGTAGAGGCCTTTCATGAGTAAGGAATAATGAAAAAAACTAAAATTAACTCATTTTAAAAATGCTCTGACACCCAAATTTAATATTTTGAAGGGAAAATTTTACAAAATGTTCAGCCTTTATTGTAAATAGCGTGACGTCATCGACTAAAAATGTAAATGGCAAAATATTATTTTGTTATTTTTTATGAAAGATTGAATGAAAAATTTTGTTTTTGTAATGTGAGAAGTAAGTGATGCATGTATCAAATCGCCAAATGTGGTAATTTTCCAATTATGTAGTTATGCTATGAATGTTTATAATACTCCTAAATAAGTAATTGGAATTATGTTTTGAGAATTCTAATTAGCATGCTTAAAGGTATCTACTCATAGGCACGAAGGTTTGTTTTTAAGAATGTGAATCTATGGATTTAAAAATATACGGTATTTAGATACTAAAAGGAAATAGAAAAGTCACTGACTAGGAAACAAGGTAGACCCTCTTTTGTTCCTAAGTTAGCTTTTACTATCAAGGTGAATCTACTTCTATGCAGATGTTCATCCTGACAGAAGGAAAAGTAGGTGGAGAAGGTATTGCATTCCATCTAATAATTCTATATCGAATTTCACTGGAAATACATATTTTGAGGCACCTTGGATCTGTGTGAATGTGTGTGAACAGCATAACTCAAAACGAAAAATCGTATAAATACCAAATCTGGATACGACAAAAGGTTTTAACGAAACTCCCAAAACCGCAAATATGCAACATTTTCTGATTTTTTTTATTTTCTCAAAATGAATCTAACAATTATGATTAAAATAACATACGTACAAGATATTTACATGATAAAATAAAATGTGTATATTGAATTTTCTGGGAATAGCCTGTGAAGTCCTCTTCCTTCCTCGGAAGGAATTTTGTATAATCTTGTATAACTGGAAAGACGAAAATGTGTTACACCAAAAATTTAGATCTCTTTAAAGCAAACAATTTATTCCAAATAACTTTTTTCTATGGCATAAGCCATTTTCGAAATATCTGTTCGTTAATGGTTCGAATTTATCAATGCCTTTGTCATTCTTTTTAAGTCCTGTCGACATTCAGTTGTTTCTCGCGTTTGCACGGAAAGCAAATAGAATTTTAAGACAAGCATATAACGTTCAATTCCTAAACATTTGACTATCTCTATTCATTTTGTATCTATAATTAAATGTGTAATGTAGTTATTTCTAAAGATTTATTTGATTAAAATGAAGTAGATACAAACATAAGGCTTCATAGGAATAGTTTTATAGCTATTAATAATCGATATAAGGTAGAGAAAGTCATGTGAATGTAACACATTATGTATATCTGAAGCTATTTCGCTGAAACAATGAAAGTTCAACACAAAAACCTTTTGATTTATGACTTTTTTTTATTTTTTAACCCTTGACAGGTTCATACAAAAAAAGTCGTGTAAACGCCCGAAATTCCAGGAAGTTTACTTTAATGGCAGTTGTAACACAAGCGGAGTAGCGAGA